>CM046876.1:59782767-60392767 GCA_025667525.1 Glebionis coronaria
CATAGTGGTTACATGACCAGAAATCTGGTCATCAAGTCAATATTCAACCCTCATTAACTGGTCAAAGAGGTTACAAAGACTTTGTGCATCACCAGGAGCAACGTCCTAACCAGGAGCAGCTTCCTGACCAGGAGCAGCTTCCTGACCAGGAGCAACTTCCTGACCAGAAGCAACTTCCTGACCAGGAGCAGCTTCCTAGTGATATCACAACCACTATATTGAGTCCCGGGAGGTAAGGGACTTAATGGGTGTACACTCCGTACCTCCAAACCCATTTACAAGTATTACCCGTTCCCAAAATTGCACTAAATTTCCAACAATCCTCCCCAATTTAGTACAATTCCTTTTTGCATGAAAATCAACTTTAACAAAACCAGTGCATAAATGAAAATGTCCTGAGGATTGAATTTCCATCTTAGTACATCACTCCAAATATTCGAGAATCAGGGTGTTCTAAGAATTGAACCCTTCAACTACTTTGAACACCTGAAGATAACATACACCCAAGTTTTCAAACACTTAAAACGCTCCTGACACCATACAAGCCATGTGTCCATATCCAATTCATAAATGTTGTAAGAGCCAAAGTCCATGCTCCTTGAGGCGGCGAAACCTCAACATTTACATAGGTGGTTCCTCTTTAGTTCATGCTCCTGCTTAAGCACTTTTTCAAAGAAATTAACCATTAAGAAGTTTATAACTTCATCCTCCTTTCAGCAGGTACAAGCACATCCTTGGGATGATATACATGTGCTTCAGTCCCCTGAATGTTCAGCTTTCCACATTGAACTCAGCTCCCAAGTTTCCTCAGGAGGGAGTTGGGTGTCCTAGCATTCAGTGACTAGAGTGGACTTTTAAACCCATCCCTTTACCAGACTTTATAACCAAGTCTCTAGCCAATCCCTTCGTCAAGTGATCAGCTAAGTTTTGTTGAGACCTCACAAACTCTATTGAAATCACCCCATTCGTGATCAACTCACGAATCATGCTATGTCTAACACCTAGGTGTCTAGACTTGCCATTGTACATCTGGCTATATGCCTTAGCCAATGTAGCTGCACTATTATAACGGATAGAAATGGGTGCCATAGGTTTGACCCACAATGGAATCTCAAGAAGCAAGTTTCTCAACCATTCAGCCTCTTTACCAGCAGCTGCTAGAGCCACAAATTCAGATTCCATTGTTGAACCAGTAATGCAAGTTTGCTTCTTGGATGCCCAAGAAATTGCACCACCACCAAGAAGGAATACCCAGCCACTTGTGGATGAATTATCCTCAGTATTGCTGATCCAACTTGCATCAGTGTAACCTTCCAACACTGAAGGATATCCAGTATAAGACAAACAATAATCCATTGTTCCTTTCAAATACATCAGTACCCTCTGAATTGCTTGCCAATGCTGAGTACCAGGATTACTAGTATACCTACTCAGTTTACCCACAGCAAATGCAATGTCAGGCCTAGTACTAGTCATGGCATACATCAAGCAACCAATAACCCTAGAATACTCAAGCTGGGAGACAGCCTGACCATTGTTAGGCATTAGTTTCTCACTTGTATCCATAGGTGTACTTACTGGAGTACAATCAAAGTGATTGAATTTCTTTAGCACCTTCTCAATGTAATGAGACTGAGAAATTACAATACCATCACTTTCATGTTTAATCCTTATGCCAAGGATAACATCAGCCTCCCCCATGTCTTTCATGGAGAACTTTGATGACAAAAAATCCTTTGTCTGATCAACCTTAGCTTGGGCAGTACCAAAGATTAACATGTCATCAACATATAGGCAAATGATGACTCCTTTACCAGATTCATCAAATTTGCTATATACACATTTGTCAGCTTGGTTAAGTGAATAACCATTAGACAAAACCACTTCATCAAATTTCTGGTGCCATTGCTTAGGTGCCTGCTTTAGTCCATATAAGGACTTAATCAGTTTACACACCTTACCTTCATGGCCAGGCATGATGAAGCCCTGAGGTTGGTTCATATAAACCTCCTCATCCAAGTCACCATTCAAGAATGCTGTCTTCACATCCATCTGATGAATAATCAGATTGTGAATACTTGCTAGAGCAATCAACATTCTTATGGTACTGATACGTGCTACTGGAGCATAAGTATCAAAATAGTCTATCCCTGACTTTTGTTTAAAGCCCTGAATGACTAACCTTGCCTTGAACTTTTCAACAGTTCCATCTACCTTCATTTTCCTTTTGAAAATCCATTTGTTACCAAGTGGATGGCAACCAGGAGGTAGATCAACCAACACCCAAGTGTTGTTGCCCATGATGGAGTCCATCTCATCATTTATTGCTTCTTTCCAGAAAGCAACATCTTGGGACTTCATTGCTTCATCAAATGTTTTGGGATCATCCTCAACATTAAAGCAATAGTAGAATTGGTCAGAGACCTCATCTCTTGTACCTTCAACTAAGTATAGTTGAAACTCAGGCCCAAAATTCCTTGGAGTCCTATGCCTTGTGCTTCTTCTAAGCTCAGGCTCAGGTTGCTGAACCACAACCTCATCAGTGACCCTTTCAGGTTCCACTGAAACACCAGTGTCCTCAGCTCCTATAGGAGTCCTAAGGCTTGGTCTAGGGACTGATGAGAACCTAGTCTCATCAAAGTTAGCATCCCTTGATTCAATGATTGAGTTTATTGAAACTGGATCATTAGGTTCAATAACATAGAACCTATAAGCCTTGGAATGCTCAGCATATCCAACAAAGATGCATTCAATGCCTCTTTCACCCAAGGTTTTCACCTTTGGATCAGGGAGTCTTACAACAGCCCTACAACCCCAAACTTTGAGGTAGTTCAAGTTTGGTTTCCTTTTAGTCCAGAGTTCATAAGGGGTAATCCTGTTCCTTTTATTAGGAACCCTATTTAATAAATAGCAAGCTGTTAACATAGCTTCTCCCCAAAACCCTTGACTCAGTCCTGAGTAGGACAACATGGAGTTAACCATCTCTTTTAGTACTCTATTTTTTCCTTTCTGATATACCATTTTGTTGTGGAGTATAGGGGGCAGTTGTTTCATGGATTATTCCAACAGACTGAAAATACTGAGTATTCATGTACTCACCTCCCCTATCAGTCCTAAATCTTTTGATTTGGACTCCTTGTTGTAATTCAACTTCAGTTTTACATACTTTAAATTTATCTAATGCTTCATCCTTAGTATGTAACAAATAGACATAACAAAACCTTGAAGCATCATCAATAAATGTTACCAAGTATTTCTTATTCCCTAATGAGGGAGTAGCATGCAAATCACATAGGTCACTATGGATTAGCTCCAAAACTGTAGTTACACGTTTTACATCCTGAAATGGTTTCTTAGTAATTTTATTCAGCATACAAGTCTGACACTATTCAGTGTCCATGTCAAAAGCTGGAATTAACCCATCCTTAGACATATCTTGCATCCTCTTATAGTGGACATGGCCTAGTCTAGCATGCCATAGTGATGAATCATTCAGTTTAGTGGTAGTCATCAGGAAAGAATCAACATTTATACTAGAATCAATATTAAGCCTGAACATTTGATTACTCAAATAGCCAAAACCAATAAACACACCATGTTTAGATAAAACAAATTTATTAGATTCAATCACTTGTTTATAACCACAATTATTCAACACACTACTAGAAACCAAGTTCTTCCTAATATTAGGAACATGCAAAACATTAAACAAAGAAACAATCTTTCCAGAACTAAATTTAAGATCTACACAACCACGTCCATGCACTAGGGCTGTTGACTCATTTCCCATGTGAAGAATAGATCCATCATTCATTGACTCATAAGTCTTGAACCAGCATCTATCTTTACACACATGTACTGTTGCTCCAGAGTCAACCCACCACGCAACATCATCATCCTGCACAAAGTAAGCTTCAGATACATATGTAACATAATAAATCTGGAGAGATTCATTAAACATATTCTGACCTTTTGTGCCTGATCCATTAGCTTGGTTTCCAATGCTAACACCTTTGCAATCCCTTTTGAAGTGTCCAGGTTTCCCACACTTCCAACAAGCCACTAATGACTTCTTGTTAGGATTAGCCTTGGTGTTATCATGATGCTTACGTTTGCCCTTGTTGTCATTGTACCTGGTGGAGTTGTTATGCTCCACCATATTGACAACAGATGAACCAGCAACATTGTTGCTCTTTGGCTTATCACTTTCATGCACCCTGAGGGATTCCTCAATGCGCAAATGACTGCCCAACTCAACAAGAGTTAACTCCTCCTTCTTATGTTTCAAGGTATGCTTGAAATCTTTCCAAGAAGGAGGTAGTTTGTCAATGACACACGAGACCTGAATGGTCTCATCCATGTTCATTTTATGTTGTGTAAATCTGCCAAGTATTCCAAGAAGTTCATTGTATTGTTCCATGACTGGTCTTGAATCAGTCATTTTGTAATTTGTGAAATCACTCACAAGGAACTTCTTACTTGATGCATCCTCAGCCATATATTTGGCTTCCAAGGAATCCCATAGTTCTTTAGCAGATTCAACATTTTGGTAAATATCAAATAAAGAATCAGACATACCATTGAGATTTTTGTCGCGACATACATAATCATCATTCTCCCATTTGCTCCTTTTCCTCAGTTCCTCCAAAGTAGCATCATCACCACCATCAGGAATAGGAGTAGTCAACACGTACACCACGTTCATGGTAGAAAGAAGAAAGTGCATCTTCTTCTGCCATCTCCTAAAATCAACCCCTTCAAACTTGTCCAGTTTGGAGAAGTTAGCCACCATATGCTTCATTGCCGCCGCCATTGATTATCACAAATTGATCTTCTTTGATTGTTGGGGTTTACTTCGTTCCAACAGGGTGAAGATAATCAATAGCCTAACTACGTACCAATGAATGGTTACCGGATATCTCTTGGAGTCGTGTAATCACTTTCCAAAGAAGATTATTCGACCCTATGCCTGGGTTAACACGAATACCTCCTTGGGATAAAACCAAGAGTTAGTTCTTGTTTTAGACACAAATCAAGAACTCTATGCGTTTCTGTGTTTCTTGTTTCTGTATCTCATCATGCAAAATATGATCACTATTTATAGTGATCCTATTCCTTTAAGGAATGTAACTCCTAGTCAAAGGTATTAAGAGCATTAATCGGCCTATTAATCTCATAATAACCTTCATAAAGCATAGTGGTTACATGACAAGAAATCTGGTCATCAAGTCAATATTCAACCCTCATTAACTGGTCAAAGAGGTTACAAAGACTTTGTGCATCACCAGGAGCAACGTCCTAACCAGGAGCAGCTTCCTGACCAGGAGCAGCTTCCTAGTGATATCACAACCACTATATTGAGTCCAGGGAGGTAAGGGACTTAATGGGTGTATACTCCGTACCTCCAAACCCATTTACAAGTATTACCCGTTCCCACAATTGCACTAAATTTCCAACAATATATATATATATATATATATATATATATATATATATATATATATATATATATATATATATATATATATATATATATATATATATATATATATATATATATATATATATATATATATATATATATATATATATATATATATATATAGAGAGAGAGAGAGAGAGAGAGAGAGAGAGAGAGTTAGGATCAGATAAACGCGTATTCGAGATGCACCGACTTAAATTGGATGCATTTCTATAATCTTAGATGCATTATAATGCATCATAATGTGTTTTCTAGCTTTTAGTTAGATGCATAAAGGTATATTAGGTGCATTTTATGATTTCTCTTTCTTTTTGCTCCCCGACATGTGTCAAAATCACGAAAACGAATTTGCACCATCTACACATCAAATTAACCTACGAAACTCGATACGATGCATCTAGATGAAAAGAAATGCATCCTAAGCAAGTCGTTGCATCTCAAATGTGTGTTTTAGTTACTTCTCACCACTTCTTATTTTAATTTTCTTCTCATTGGATCCTTACTCTCTCTCTCTCTCTCTCTCTCTCTCTCTCTCTCTCTATCTCTATATATATATATATATATATATATATATATATATATATATATATATATATATATATATATATATATATATATATATATATATATATATATATATATATATATATATATATATATATATATATATATATATATATATATATATATATATATATATATATATATATATATATATATATATATATATATATATATATATATATATATATATATATATATATATATATATATATATATATATATATATATATATATATATATATATATATATATATATATATATATTATGACATACCATATAGTATGCGGGTATGTCGTTAAATCTATATTCATTTGTAAGATTTAATGACATTATATAGTATGGGGGTATGTAATTAAATTTTACACATGAAACAACTAGCACCATTAATATTAAAAATTCTTAAACTAGGTGGTATTTTTTTTTTGAACAGCGATTTTATTAAGAAACCTAGCAAGAAACTAGATTACAAAATAATGAGATACGGATTCTTTAGCCAGTCATTCCAAGTGAATGAGGCTTTACATCTAGAATTACACCACATAAAAGAACTAGACATAATACTATCAAATAAAATCTATTTAGAAGGACGAGAGTTATCAAATAGAACCTTGTTCTGGAAACTCCATAAGAACCACCACGTCGTGTCGAAGACTCCCTCCAAAACAGCTGTTAATTTACTAGGAAGTCGAATAGTTAACATCCACTCCAGCCATGTCGAATAAGAATTGAATTCTATCTGTGGAATGTTCCAGCATCGAGTAATCTTCGTATATAACTGGTCCGCTACGCGACAACTGAAAAAAGGTGAGACGTAGATTCAATGCCATCTTCACAAGTAGGACAGGTGAGAGAATCAATTTCAATGCCCCTGCCAGAAAGATTAAAACGTGTAGGCAAAGCATTATGTTTAATCTTCCAAGCAATAATGTTCACTTTAATCGGAACCGACTTCACCCATCTGGTCCTAGGCGCTCCTGAAGAAAATCTGCAGTTATCAATAAGTTTCCTTAAAGAAGCTACTGAATACCCTCCACCACTAGATAAGTCCCACTTATACCGATCTTTCTGAGGAAAAAGGTTTATACTAGCAGTTGCAAGAATGAGAGCAGCAAGTTGTGTTTGCTCGACTACTCCCCTCACTGGGCGACGAAACGTAGATTCCAACCTAGGAGCCTGAAGCTTATCCAAAATACTCGCCTCTTTATACGTCTCTAAAGCAAAAATCCTCGGATATACATCTCTAAGAATACCTGCATTATGCCACTTACCTATCCAAAATTTGGTATTCCGACCGTCCCCCAAGACTAATTTAAGATGCTCGAAAAAATCGACTCCTTTATTCTTTAAAACAGCAGCCTCTTTAACAATAACCAACCAATTAGAGCGATAGTGATTACGTACCTCTCTGCCTATCTTCACGTCCTCCCCATGAATGGCTCGAATGACCCTCGACCATAACGAATCTTGATTGACAAAAAACTTCCACATCCATTTAAGGATAAGACCCCTATTAAGCGCATAAAAACTAGCTATCCCGAGCCCCCCCTGTTTCCTTCGCATTCATAACAGTGGTCCACTTAGCCCAAGTAGTTTAAACTAGGTGGTATTGAATGATAAATTCCTTGGTTGTGATGATATATATGTTATCGAGTCGTGAGTTGAGATTAATGTATACTCATAATTTATGATAGACCAAACCAACCATCATATTCATTTATTTAAAAAAACTCACTTCCCTCCTTTAAAAGAAAATAAATATCTCACAAAAGGTAAGTTGTCAAGCGAAAAAAAATACACAATTGCAACGAGAATTAAATTATCTTTTTAACGAGTGACACATGTATACACTTTCGACGAACTTTTTTTCTCTGAGAAAATAATATATGATTCGTATCGCGGATCATATATGATCTTCCAGAATCATATATGATTTTCTCACACAAAAAAAAGTTCGTCGAAAGTATATGCATGTGCCCCTCGTTAGAATGATGATTTAATTCTCATCGCGATGTTATGTTTCGTTTTACGTAACGATTAACGGTTTGTGAGATATTTAATTTTTACAAAAATGATAAAAGTTGATAGATGAAGAAAATGAAAGGCTCAGTTTGCTTGATTTGGTTTATGCTAATATGGAGGTCTATATTGAACTTTTCTCATCGAGTCACACCATAAGAAGGTTACATGGAGAGGATCAGAGGAAAACCTAACGTACTTTAAGCTCACATACTCGCTTGGACGTAACATCGTCTAATAAAATCTCGTAATTTAGATAACGAAATCACAAAAAGCTTGAACTAAATAACACTCTAATTATAAAAAAAATGCAGCTAAAGGTAATTATAAACATTAAGATCGATATCTTGATAAAGATGAGCAAGACTTGGATAGGTACCCGTCACATAGGGGATATAAGAGTCTTTTTAACGGGTTTTTTTTACCTTTAACGGTGCGTGACAGAGTGTTCGACTGATGGAGGCGGTTGTTTGGGCTTGATAGCGCGTCAACACGGCGACTTTGGTACGTTTCTTTTCGTAATTTAATTACGAAGCCAATAGTATTGACGACGTCAATAAAATCTTAGCAGTTTACGAGTTAGAGCCAAGGGTCGGTGCTTTTCAGAAAATGAATAAACGATAGTGACCATAGTTAGCGAAGTTGCTTAGAGGGGACAACTAAGTTGCGGACTACGGTGTTGTTTGCTTTTAATAAAAAGTCTTAACAACCTCTTAATAAATCAAATCTTTTAATCAGTTAGAGCTTTTAAATGTTAAGTGTGTTTATTGTTTTTTTATTCAGAGGTAAGTAGATGTAAAAACATCCGGATGGACTAGATATGGAAGGAACATCTGAATGCCTCTATTTGAAATAATAAAGTATTCGATCATTTTATTTTAAAACAAACAATATTAATTTATTCAGATTCAGGCATTTCCGCTTTAAATTCAAAATCAAATGTATAAATCAGATTTAAATTCAGAGTCTCTTAACAAATAAACAACACCTATATCTTTAAGACCTGATCGAGTCTCTGACTCGCTCATGATAGATTTCATGTGAGCTATTATTGAGACAATATATAAATTACATAATGTAGTTCTTACTCCGCTTTATAATTTCCCTTCCACAACGTCTAATTTTATGTACACATGAATTTGTTTTAAGGGATGTTATGAGAATCAAACATGATTAAGTGTACAATTTTTTATAAACCGTAATATGATAAGAGTTGTATTAATTTTTTATTTTTAAATATAATAACTAAATAAGAGCAGAAATGTGTTTCAATACATCATGTGCATTTAAAATTTATTGAAAAAATGTTTTACATCTTTTTTTTAAATTAAAAATATATAAAAAAATTTATAAATGTATTGAGCAAACATAAAACAACATATAATTTTGTTTGATTGAGGCTATGTTTGGCGTGCGAGTTTATCAGAGTTTATCGTATTATAAGCTTATTATTTTTCAAAAAATATGATACTATTAAAAATAAGTTACGTTTGGCTCACATAGCTTGAATGAGTTTATTAAAAAAAAATAAGCTCTTATATAATATACTAGTTAAATAGTAGAAAAATGCTAAAACCACATAAGTTTTACAAAAATATATCCACACAATGAGGTGTAAAAAGATGATTTGTAATGAAACAAAGAGTTAGTGGAATAAGAAAGTAATGATTGGTTGAAGCATCTTGCCACATCATTGTGTAAATATAAACTCAAATTAAATGCTTCAGCCTCCAACAATTTACCACTCCAACTTCTAAAAATGACCAACATACCCAAAAACTTCTATTTCACACAAAATAATGAACACAAATAACTAGGTGGGGGTAATCTTAGCATCCACAATGCCTCCAACCCTTTAAGTCTTTTTCTCAATTTTACAATCAATTTTTCAATAAATGCAATCTTTCAAAAGTTACTTGTATGAATTCACTCCAATGGACAAAAGCGTTTCCAAAGCTTGACCCAAATAATTTATATAAACTATTTGTATGTATATATGTTTTTGCAACACACCCTATACTTTGTGTGATAGTATCTAATGTTACCATTTTTTTCCTGTACATGCATGCATGATATTTAAAATGTTAAACTCAATGCGTATGTCATGTAAATAAAGAAAATAAGAGTACGTAACATAAATAAGATGACCCAATGCGCCTTTATTTTAGTTTGTGTTCATGGTTCATCCAAAAAATAATCTGCTAACAAGACAGACAATGTAAAAAAGGTATATAAATGCATAATATGTTTTATTGAAGGGGTATAAGATGAAAACTCAACAACTATGTAAATAATGGGAATAGCTTTTTAATTTTTTGTCAAACGCTTGGTGAATAGAAAGTCTTTCACTTACAAATTGTTTGTGAAGCTTTTGTTACAACGGCACAAGTCTTTCTAAAGCTTTACTAAATAGTAAAAAGCTATGTGAAAACCCACCCATTGCAAATGCTCTTAGTTTAATTTGGTAATTTTGTTTTGACCACGTGTGTGTATGTGGTACTTAAAAAGTGGCTATCGGTTTCAATACGGTAAAAATGTGTCTTCATTATGGAACCGGTTTCGTGTTGCTTAGTTTCAAACTAATGCATTAACAAAAACAAAGTAAATATTTGAATTTGGCAAAGTTGTTACTATTAGTTTTACAAATCTCATAATCACTACAATAAATTAGTTGATTTTTCACACTTACACTTGTTCATATTTTAAAATACGTAAATTAAAAAAGTTCACCATTTCATTAGTGTTTTTGGTTTGAACAAATTGAAAGTAACGAATAACTTCACACTTTTAAAGATGAAGATTTTTAATATTTCACGCTTTTATGTGTGAACTTTTTAATACTTCACACTTATAAATGTAAAGATTTTACAAATAAATTTTACACTTTTTAAAATACTAAAAAAAATATGAACAAACTATAAATTTATTATAGTGCATTTCGGGTCGGGTCAACTCAGGTCGGGTCAAGTTGGGTCAAGACTAAAAAAAATCATACCCGAACTCGAGCCTAATTAGAACTTGGGTCAGTCAGGTTCGGGTCAATTCGGGCCGGTCAATTCGGGTTCGGGTCAACCCGAGTTTATGGAAAAAGTATAAAAATTGGCTTGTTTAGGTATTAATACAATGTAAAATTTGTTATTTGAGTCGGGTCAAGTCGGATTGATCGGGTTCGGGTCAAGTCAGGTCGGGTCAAGTCGGGCAAAGGCTAAAAAATATAAACCCGTACCCGAGCCTAATTAGAACTCGGGTCAATTCGGGTCAACCCAAATTGACCCGAATACTTTTTTCGACCCGAGTGATCCGACCCGAATAGGCTTATTCAGGTTCAGGTTCGGATCGGATTCAGGTCGGGTCAAATTTTTCGACACCCTAAGGTACAAGTAAACCTTAAGGCTTGTTTTCTGAGATATATGAAACTAAATATAAACTTAGAGCATCTATAATGCTAGTTTTTTAAAAATCTTTTAAGATTAATTGCATTTAATTTTATAACACATTTAGTGTTAAAGTTTTTACCAAAGACTTGAGAAATACTAAGTCTTTCTCAAAAAGTTTTTGAAAAGTCTTTCATACAATGCCAAAAAATCTTTCACAAAACTTTTCAAAATTGTAAAAAAGTTATCCACAATTTGACCTGAATGCTCTTAAGGTGATATAAAATGCCGTTTGGGATTAATAGTAGCAATAATTGATTTTTATATTGATTTCATTTGAAATGAATTGTTTCTTATTTTTTTTGTACATAAATAGTTTAGTTGTACCATCTCACCTAACAAATCTATTCGTTCCAAAAATAATAGCTAAAAATAGAAATAGACTCATTATTTGGATGTCATTTAGAATTTAGATTTGACTAGCATAATATTTGCGTAATTAATGAGATGTATCTGGTGATTTTCTTTAATCAAATTAATATTAAATTTTAAAAAATTTAAATGAAAATAAATAAAATTAATAAAAAACAAAAAATTATAAATATATTAAAACGGATTTTTAATTAAAGATAATAAAATTCTAAAAAAATATATTGAAACTAGATTATAATAATTATAAATGAATTAAAATACATTTAAATTCAAAAATAAATATTTAAAATAAGTTGTTACAAAAATTTTGTTACACAAGAAATAAATGATTAAGATTGCATTTTTGTTTAGTGTTAGGCTTAGATTAATAATAATTTAATACTTGAGAGTTGATATGTTAATCTTAATTTTTTGTTTAGAATTAGGTTTGGAGTTAAGGCATTTACTATATTGGTTTATAAATAGTTTATAAAAAGGTTTATAAAGCCATGAACAAATTTAAAAACATGTTAACTATAACGAAGAATCATTTCATGCTTGTGTGGAATGAAGATATTTATAATTATAATCATTTTCATAATAAAATGCATTTGATACATATGTAGTGTTTTATAAAACTTTGTAAAAATTCTACATAAGGAGAATATGTTTAAAATTTATAAATTGATGTAATGATGCAAGTATAAACTTTATAAAATATTTATCATATGAGATACTGTTAGGATGAGAATATACATATTTTATATAGTATAAATAATAAGTATAGATATGTATATAGGAAAAAAAGATTTTAGTTGAAAGAAATAATTATTATAATCAAACTTCTCAAAATAATTATCCATTTCAAAAAATAAATATGAGTTTATTATATTAAATTCGCTTAACTTCACTTGAAGTTAATATCGCAAGTTTAAAAAATTTGTAAATTAATTACGTACACTATAACATTAGCCACAATCTCCGGCGAGTATTTGACAATTTCTCAGGCGACATGTCGCTGGGGACATATTCTCCGACGATAAATCGCCGAAGATTATTAGCAGGGAAATGCTCGATGGGGATTCATTTCCCAGCGACAATCCCCAGCGACTTGTGGGTCCCACTCTGTTTTCAGTCAACAAAGTAAACGCCACGCTGGATCACTTTTTTCTGGCGACACGTCACCGGAGATAATAACGACATATTAAAAAAAATCTTAACTTAACACTAACCATGGCACGCATTCACTTTTTCCCCGGTGACATATTCGTATATCGTTGACTTGTCAACACACCAAAATATTTTTGTCGTTTAGTGGACTGTTTCCCCGACGACGTGTCGCCGTGGATAATGTTGACTATACAAAATGGTCAAACGTGACCACTCTAGCATTTATTGAATATAGTATCGGTGATGTTACTTTTAGCCTTTAAATAGTAAACTTTGCCATAAAGTCTAATCGAGTCATGTGAGAATTGTGGTACAGCTCCTCCTTGGCACCGACATATAACTCTTGTAACTCGATACGTTTAGCTTGAGTCGGGTTGTTACTTGTCTCGCCTTGAGTAGGCTCATTTTGTTCATTATTCGTAGGAACATAGCTAATATCATCAAGGCACGCAGTCATGTCACTCATCATAGGTTGTTTTGTGTTATCTATCACTGGCAGCGGCGGAGGAAGGTTTGATTCACCATGGTTTGTCTATTTTTTATAACTTGGGTCAAACCCATTGTTTGAAATGTGGTTTTTAAGTTCACTATGGAATACCCACGATACGTTAACACGTTTTCTGCATGGACATTTTATTAAACTGGTATGCTTATCCACGAACTGCTTGCAATGCTCGATAAATTTTGCAAGACCGACATAAAATTCTCGTTGATGTTCTCCTAAAAGTGCCAAAATCTTATCAATTACCATAACTGCGTTTTAACGATGCAATTAGTTATTATATGGAACTTAATTAAACACGTTCAAACGAGAAATAATAATAAATAATTATATATTTTAAAAATAATAGTTAGTATTTATATCAATTCATAAAAAATAATTATAAAAATATAATTATTATTTATAAAATATATAATTATAAAATATTATTTATAAAATATATAATTATCAAGTATACAAGATGTTTTGTTTACCTAGTGCAACTATGAAAGGCAATTTTAACCCACTCTTTGAATGTTTCATCTCATATATGAATGCGTATAACCGATTTACCATTTGAGAAAATTTCGACAACATTTCTCCTCAACTCCCCAAATATGTGTTTAAAGATATATTTGTAGGAGTAAAGGAGAAACACTGTCGAAATCATCTCAAATAGTAAACTCATTATACGAATTCATATTCTAGACGAGACAAACATTCAAAAAGCATATAATAACTAATTGTATCGTTAAAACGCAGTTATGGTAATTGATAAGAGTTGGACACTTTTAAGGATAGTAAACTCATTATACGAATTCATATCCTAACAAAATGTCCAAGCTTTTCACAGTTGTAGCACTCTACTTATGACTTGTCGTATCCTAGTGGTTCCCTAGGATCAACAGTCATGACTCTTCTAGTAATCTTGTAGAACCTATTAGATCAGACAGATATCATAGCAGCTTGCCACTTCAGATCCATCTCTTCTATGTCAACATCATCCATATGGAATAGATCATCAAGGGTTAACATTGCTCTATTGTCTTGGCCAGCAAAGAATGAGAAGGCAACTTCATCATTGAGTGATTAGGGAGGTCTTCCTTGTGTATTCAGAGCCATAGATGGATTGCTAGCATTACCTTGATAGTATGTACTGTTAGTTGGATTACTAGTGGTACCGTGATAGTATGTACTGCCAGTTGAACCACTAGCGGTACCTGATAGGTGTGAAAACACCCATCTTTTCTACCACTTAATTACAATAATAACCGGACCAAAACGTGTATTTTATGTCTTTTATGTCGGAATTATGCGTGGTTTGTGTTTTTGTTGTGATTTAGGACGAAAAGGTGAAAAGTGGTGAAAACACGGGAATTCACAGGCATTTACGGACTTTTATTGAAGAAAAAGATGAAAGACGGAGTCAAGAAGTCAAGAGTGCAAAAAGAACGGAAGTCCAAGACCAATTCTGAAGATTTATCGAAGAAAAAGTCAAAAGACGGAAGTTTACTTAAAGCCGAAGAACTCAAGTCTTATTTATCGAAGAATTAAAAGACGAGTCCAAAGAAATCCCGAGCCAAAAGTCATCAAATTCCAAGATTAACAAAAAGATTAAGAAGGAAGGACTTAAGGGCGCAATTAAGAAGAAATGAAGGAGGGGAGGAAGCTTCCTCTAACCATCCTCCTAATCACCTATAAATACTTCCCATTTTCATTCATTTGTTCTTGTTGACTAATCGTGACAATTAGTTCTTCCACCTTTACTTTATTGCACATTTAATTACTTACACATTTAATTACATGTCTTGCACTTTATTTACCATTTAATTTCAAGTAAGTGTCTCTTTTAATTCTTGCACCTTTACTTTATCTTGTTGATCTCATTCTACCTTTCTCTAATCTTTGATTTATATGCGTTTTGTCTTGTTAATTTGTTTAAAGATTTCATTTTTATGCTTTTGATTGTTTTAAATCATTTATTTTCATAGCTCATTTTGTTTATTTTCAAGTTTATATAGTTTTTATAAAAGTTATTTTCGTATAAAAAGTTGTTTTTCTTAAAGCTTATTTATTTCGTGTTTTAAAAGTTGTTAAATTTCTGTTTAGTAGCTTATTTTCACACGTTTTACCTTAGGATTTCGTCTAGTGGTTATTTAGGATTATAGCTTATTGTTCGAGCTTAATTTGTACTTTTACCCTCGTATTCCGATTGGTAAATCGGAAAGGGGTTTCCATATTCCGACCATAGCCACATTGCTTGGTCGGAAAAGGGTTTTAACTTTCCGATTGGGGAGATTTTGGTATTCCGATCAGAGAAGGTAAGTGGGTATTCCGATCAGGTAAGTGACAGATATTCTGATTGGTGCTCCGATCCTCATTCCGATCGAGGTGTTATTTGGGTTATTCCGATTGGGATAGGTGACAACTATTCCGATTAAGTATTCCGAACAGCATTCCGACCAAGGTCCTATCCATATTCCGATCAGGTAGGTATATATTCCGATCTGGGGGTTTTGCTTGGTATTCCGATCGGTTAAGTGACATATTCCGACTGGTCTACCCAGATATTCCGACAGGTTTGGTTTGATATTCCGATCAAGGTAAGATCGGAATATATTCCGATTTGGGAGGTTTTTCTTCATACTTTGTCTTGTTTAATTTTTAGCTTATGTTTTTATACTTTGTCCAGTTTTAATTCTCGTTACGTTTTATTTCCTAGTCATTTTAATTAATTTACTTTCCGTCACGTCTTTTAAATATTGCACTTTCGTTTGATTAGACTTAGATTTAATTTTCAACGCCCTTTACATTAACGTTATTTTACTTTCAAGTCTTTGCACATTAAAATATAAAAACAACCAAAAATATTTGTTTTACCAAATTCAACTGAGTCGTACTTTAAGCCAGTAATCAATTCGTTAAGATATCGAGATTTGAACTTTAATTTTCTTACGGGGTGTCAAAAGCCTTGTATTAAATGGCGCCGCTGCCGGCTCTTTTCGTAAAGATTAACGGTTTTCTGTGAGAGACGCGTTGCTTTTTGGGATTCGTTCACTTGTGAGCGTTACTTTTCTTGCACAAAAAATTCAAAACAACCATAAAAAATAAAAATTGATAAAAATCCATAAAAATTAAAATTTCAAAAATCCAAAAAGATTTTATCTTTATTGTCTATATATATTGTCTTTGTGTTTGTTTTCTTTTTCTTTTGCATTTCCAGGTGTATGCGTACTAGATCTTCCAATTATCAAGAGCCCGAGACTCAATAAGATTTAGCTATGTCAGGTGTAAGCAACAATAATATTCCACCGCACCTCAATAATAACAACAATGTTCTTCCACAACCCGATCTTCGGACCATGGAGGAGCTTTGTCAACCTACAATGTTTGGACGAGGAGGACCGATTGCGCCGATGCAAATCAACGCTCCTGAGTTTTCGTTGAAGCGCCATATGATTCAGCAAGTGC
This sequence comes from Glebionis coronaria, assembly GCA_025667525.1. Lineage (NCBI taxonomy): Eukaryota > Viridiplantae > Streptophyta > Magnoliopsida > Asterales > Asteraceae > Glebionis > Glebionis coronaria. The sequence goes on from CM046876.1 coordinate 59,799,738, forward strand.
AAACAAACCCATTCCGTGGATTGCCTGATGATGATGCCAACAAACACCTCGACAAGTTCATTACAATCACCCAAAGCATGAAGTTAGCAGGTGCCACAATGGATGAACTCCGCCTACAACTCTTTCCACATACTTTATTACATCATGCCGAGAAATGGTTTGATCGTCTCCCGAAGAATTCTATTCACACTTGGGATGACATGACTCAACGCTTTTTGTCGCGCTACTTTCCACCATCCATGGTCACAAGCCTTCGCAATCAAATCAGCGGTTTCATGCAAGATCCCGATGAATCTCTTTTTGATGCTTGGGAGAGATATAATGTCTTGATCGATCGTTGTCCAAACCACAACATGCTACCTGTGACCTTAATTGAGACTTTCTACAACGGTTTGACTTTTCGAGATCGTGATACGATTAATGCAGCCGCCGGTGTGCCGAGGAGTGTAGAGAGTTAATTGAGAACATGACTACTCACCACAAAAACTGGGATTCCTCTACTTCTTCAAGGAACAACCCGAGAGTCAATGTTTCTTCCACCTCAGCAAACCCTGATATGACCGAACTCACCCGAGTGCTGACTGAAATGAGCAGAAGTATGCAACTCTTGGCTTCAAACCAACAACAACAACAAATTAAAGCTGTTGCTACTTCTTGTGAAACATGCGGCGGTCCACACCCATACACCGATTGTCCTTCGACACAAGGAAATCCGGAAAATGTGTATGCAGCTTATGGTAATTATTCACCGGAAAATTACCAAGCTCGACCTCAAGGGGATAGGAATCTACTGAGTTACCGGTCCAACAACTACCTTTCACCCGGTTTTTCTCCTCAAAACCAAAACCCCGCCAACAACTACAATAGAAGCAACCAAATCCCACCAAGAGCTTCTAATCCTTATCACCCACCCGCCCAACAAACCCCACCCAGTAATCCGGATGTTGAGGCCATCATGAGAACCCAAGGTGAGCAAATCAAGAATCTGTAGAGCCAAATTATCAATCTTAAAAGAGATATCACAAAGCAAGGAAATGAGATAAGATCCGAGCTTCGAAATGATATTCAATCCTCCTTCAGCAATCAAACCAATGATTTGAAGAATATGCTTGCTAGTTTCTTGCCTGCCGCTCAGCCTTCTTCTTCGAGTTCTCTACCTTCAAACACCGTCACCAATCCGCGAGCGAATGTGAGTGCTATTACTACCCGTAGTAGAGTCACCATCGTAGGACCAACAATCCCACCCCCATCTTCTACTCCTCCTCCACCACCATTTATCCCTACTCCTCCTACACCTAGTATTAGTGCACCATTACCGTCTCCGCCTCGACGTGATGAAGTTTCCACGAATGACCCTTCACCATCCCAACCTTCACCAACACCGACACCTTCACCACCCAAACCCAATATCCCTTATCCCTCTCGTTTAGGCAAGACCAAAATGCTAACCAAGGAGGACTCCGAAGTGTCACGTTATGTGAAGATGATTTCTCAAATGAACTTCAACATTAGCTTTCTTGAAGCACTTGTCCACATGCCCAAATTTGTTAAAGCATTTAGGGAATTGCTTAACAAGAAGTAGAAGCTGATTGAACTCGCCAACACACGCTTAAATGAAAACTGCTCTGCAGTTATTCTTAAAGAACTTCCGGAAAAGCTTGGAGATCCCGGTCGTTTTGTGTTGCCATGCGTGTTCAACAAAAATGAAGAATTTACTGCCCTTGCTGATCTCGGGGCTAGTATTAATTTGATGCCATTGAGTGTTTGGAAAACACTATCATTACCCGACCTCACTCCAACGAAGATGACTCTTGAACTTGCTAATCGCACTCTCGCTTACCCCGTTGGTATAGCCGAAGACGTGTTTATTAAAGTTGGCACATTTACTTTCCAGGTCGATTTTGTCGTTGTTGATTATGAAATGGACCCTCGTATTCCTTTAATACTTGGTCGGCCATTCTTGATAACCGGACGAGCTTTAGTGGATGTGGCCGAAGGTGAGTTAATCTTAAGAATCAGGGATGATGCACAAGTTTTCAAAATGGGGAAGCTTACAAGTACAACCTTTGGAGGCCGAGAATCAGTGAATATGATTAATGTGCTCGATGATTTTACCGTCTACAACAATCCTCTATTCGACTCTTGCAATGATAATCCACTTTTTCATGATGATGTGGATGATTCTCTCCCTACTTTGAACGCTTCTCCCATTTATGATTCTCCACCGGTCTTTGATGCTTATGATGATGATTCTAGCTCAGACTCGGATGATTATGATGACCTTACTTCTGAGTATCCCGATCTGCCCACGTATGATGATTTCGATGAGGCTGATACTCTTTCGAGCGATTCTTCTCACGATGAAGATCCTCCGCCATCACTCGATCCTACTTTGGACGATTACTCATTTGAGGAAGACTTCTCTGCATTTCTTAATACTTACTTCCCTCATGAGAGTGATGCTCCTCCTTTGGACTTTGAAGATTATCGTCTTGATCCTACTTTGGATTTGAAGCACATTCTTTCAAAGGAGAAGACACCGGTCGACACCAATATCCGCAACACGTATGAGTTAACACCTCTTTGTCCATCTTCTGAGGACGAGGTTGTGCTTCTTCGTGGATCTTCTTCACACTCTGCTGAGCCTGAGTGCTATTTTCCCTTAAAGGAAAAGGTGTTCGACCCCGGTATCGACATTCTGCAGCCATCTCAGTATCCACCTGATGAAATAAAAGGAAATATCTTTGGAACTTATGGAAATCTGCTTGCACCACTTCAACCTTGCTTCCACCGTGCTCCATCACTGCTTAAGGGAACCTTGCCTACTCTTCTTTGGCTTGCCTTGTTCGCCTTAAGCTTGTGCTTATTGCTGGATGCAAACTATTTCTTTGATCCTGGTGGATATGTTTCATGCTTCTTCCGTTGATGATCAAGGTCGAGTCAGGCTAATGACTCGGTTAACAAAAATCAAGCGCTTCTTGGGAGGCAACCCATGCATCTATCTTTTCGCTTTCTTTATCATAAGTGTAGGGGGGAGACCCGTTGGTGTTTGCTCTCTCCTCCCTTCTTAATCAGGAATTCGAGCTTCAATGATCCACTCTTGATGATTCTTGACGACCCGTGATTCCGTGTTCACTTCTTCCCGGTTCTATCCTAAACTCTTTTCGATTCACTATTTTATATTTTCTCAATATTAAAATAGGAATCTCTTTAGTTGTCTCTTCCTTAGCGAGATTTAAACAAAGTGCACAATGTCCTAAGTGTAGGGGAGTTTACTCCCACATGCTTAAACATTGAGGACAATGTTTATCTTAAGTGTATGGGGGACTTCTATCGAAGTTAAGTGGTCTTTTCCTTGTATTTGTCTTCATTTTAACCGGAAAATCAATTTTTCGATATTTTTCAAAATTTTTGATCTATTTTGGCCTATTAGTTTTTATCTTTTTATAGTTATTTTCTTCCTTTGCTAGAATAAATCTTTGAATAAGTGGTTTTTATTTTCAAACGTTGTGAATCTTTTGACTCAACCCGAGTTTATTTGTCTAAGTTACTCTAGCTAGTATCCTTACCGTGTTTAAGTCAAGTTTTGCTAGGCTTTTATATAGGGAGCTATAAAACGCGAAAGTCTTAACTCTCACGGGTTAAGAACAAGAACTTTTCGCAAGTTCCTATAATTGATCCTAGAGAGTCGTTTATCAAGGGAACTTTAAAACGCGATTTCTAAACTTGAAAAAGTCAAAGAATTTGCAAGATCCTATAGGCGACTCAAAAACCCAAAACGTTGATTTAATAGGCTAAGCATCCACGAGTCTCATTCCTTGAGATTTTAAACTGTGGAGAACGAGAGATGATAGAGTCAATTATAAGTTCGGTTCTCCCATCGCTTGCTAATAATTTATCTGCTAATAAATAAAGTTGTACGATTTAAAAAGTTACTTAGCTTCTAGCCCAAGATCGTTTAAAAGTTGCTCGGTATGGATTAGAGTTCATAGCCAAGGCATAACTTATTGAAGCGGGATGCGAAGATTGGTGAGTCCGAAAAGGCCCTAACAAGGAATGAGGGCTATATTTTGTTGCTAAAGATCCCAAGTGATGTGAAGAATCATTTATCGAAAATCAATATGAAGGATCGAGACACACGACGTAAAGCAAAAACTCCCCAAAAGTCATGGAGAAGTGTATCCGAAAAGACCCTAACAAGGTATGAGGATAAATAGATCCAAGTCATTAAAGGAGGCGGATCGTTGTATATCAAAGTCCAAAATAAAGATTGGAGAAAAATGAAGAAGTCGTGGTCCAAGTATGAATCTCTCAAAATTTCAAGTGAAGAAATTCCTATATGAAGAGAAGACCATAATTTCATGAACGTCTCTCAAGATTTGAAGTATGAAGTCGCTGCCAAATATCGGTCCGAGAAAGGTCTCAAATCGCGAAGCGAGTTATGCCAAGATATGAACTTTATGAGGTCCCGAGAAGCAGTTTTAAAAGATTTTGTCCTTTAGCTAACTATTGATTAAATCGTTCACTTTATTTTCAGACTTAATAACTATCGAAATGAGTCAAAAATGCATCTTCGTGATCATTCAAGACAAATAATAAAATATAAGAGATACCCATAGGAATAAGGGAGTCTAAGTGAATAATTGGCCCACATGAGTTCGTGTTAGTTTACTAACTAATAATAACAATGATCTCGTTTTTAAGCTTGGTTTGGAGAAAGTGAAAACTTGAGGATGATGATCATTCATGACATTTCTAAAACCCAAGGTATGCTTTTTGATTTCTTTACTTTTTATAATTATCTATCTCTTTAATAAAGGCCAACGAGGATTAATTATGATGAAAAATGTAAACGTGCTTTGTAACTAATGCATTGCATGAGGACATTGCAATGGTCAAGTGTAGGGGATTTGATAGGTGTGAAAACACCCATCTTTTCTACCACTTAATTACAATAATAACCGGACCAAAACGTGTATTTTATGTCTTTTATGTCGGAATTATGCGTGGTTTGTGTTTTTGTTGTGATTTAGGACGAAAAGGTGAAAAGTGGTGAAAACACGGGAATTCACGGGCATTTACGGACTTTTATTGAAGAAAAAGATGAAAGACGGAGTCAAGAAGTCAAGAGTGCAAAAAGAACGGAAGTCCAAGACCAATTCTGAAGATTTATCGAAGAAAAAGTCAAAAGACGGAAGTTTACTTAAAGCCGAAGAACGCAAGTCTTATTTATCGAAGAATTAAAAGACGAGTCCAAAGAAATCCCGAGCTAAAAGTCATCAAATTCCAAGATTAACAAAAAGATTAAGAAGGAAGGACTTAAGGGCGCAATTAAGAAGAAAGGAAGGAGGGGAGGAAGCTTCCTCTAACCATCCTCCTAATCACCTATAAATACTTCCCATTTTCATTCATTTGTTCTTTTGACTAATCGTGACAATTAGTTCTTCCACCTTTACTTTATTGCACATTTAATTACTTGCACATTTAATTACATGTCTTGCAATTTATTTACCATTTAATTTCAAGTAAGTGTCTCTTTTAATTCTTGCACCTTTACTTTATCTTGTTGATCTCATTCTACCTTTCTCTAATCTTTGATTTATATGCGTTTTGTCTTGTTAATTTGTTTAAAGATTTCATTTTTATGCTTTTGATTGTTTTAAATCATTTATTTTCATAGCTCATTTTGTTTATTTTCAAGTTTATATAGTTTTTATAAAAGTTATTTTCGTATAAAAAGTTGTTTTTCTTAAAGCTTATTTATTTCGTGTTTTAAAAGTTGTTAAATTTCTGTTTAGTAGCTTATTTTCACACGTTTTACCTTAGGATTTCGTCTAGTGCTTATTTAGGATTATAGCTTATTGTTCTAGCTTAATTTGTACTTTTACCCTCGTATTCCGATTGGTAAATCGGAAAGGGTTTCCATATTCCGACCATAGCCACATTGCTTGGTCGGAAAAGGGTTTTAACTTTCCGATTGGGGAGATTTTGGTATTCCGATCAGCGAAGGTAAGTGGGTATTCCGATCAGGTAAGTGACAGATATTCCGATTGGTGCTCCAATCCTCATTCCGATCGAGGTGTTATTTGGGTTATTCCGATTGGGATAGGTGACAGCTATTCCGATTAAGTATTCCGAACAGCATTCCGACCAAGGTCCTATCCATATTCCGATCAGGTAGGTATATATTCCGATCTGGGGGTTTTGCTTGGTATTCCGATCGGTTAAGTGACATATTCCGACTGGTCTACCCAGATATTCCGACAGGTTTGGTTTGATATTCCGATCAAGGTAAGATCGGAATATATTCCGATTTGGGAGGTTTTTCTTCATACTTTGTCTTGTTTAATTTTTAGCTTATGTTTTTATACTTTGTCCATTTTTAATTCTCGTTACGTTTTATTTCCTAGTCATTTTAATTAATTTACTTTCCGTCACGTCTTTTAAATATTGCACTTTCGTTTGATTAGACAAATTTAATTTTCAACGCCCTTTACTTTAACGTTATTTTACTTTCAAGTCTTTGCACATTTAAATATAAAAACAACCAAAAATATTTGTTTTACCAAATTCAACTGAGTCGTACTTTAAGCCAGTAATCAATTCGTTAAGATATCGAGATTTGAACTTTAATTTTCTTACGGGGTGTCAAAAGCCTTGTATTAGTACCAGGGTAGTAAGTATCGCTTGCCTCTTCTGACACAAAAATTAGGTTAGGCTTTGATGAAGGTGCCACTGCTTGACCAGTTCCTCTTACATCAATCTCATAGACTCTAAGATTGTTGTATAGATGATCAAACGATGTAACATCTAGATCATCTCTTGTGATGAAGTACATAGCCATTGCTTTCTACTCTAGTGGAACTCCTCTTAAGAACTTCTGATTTGTTTCATCATGTCCATTGACTCCTAATTGAACAAGCAACTTATTGAACTTTCCATAGCCTTTATGAATTCCCTCTGCACTAGATATTGAGTAGCTATCAAACTCTTTTTTCAACACAGTTTTCTTCATCTTATTAGATTTGTCATTTCCTCTAAATCTACGCTTGATGGCATCTCACATAACTTTAGCATCTTTATAATGATGAAAACTAGGTAGAATGTCTTCTGAAAGAGCCATAGCCAAAACAGTACTGGGCTTTCTTTCTCTAATATCAGCCTGAATCTCAGCAGCAGTAACAGTAGGTAGTACCTGACAAGTACCATCTACTATCCAATTGAGTTTCTTAGGTGTATTCCCATTCTTAATGACATCCCACAGACTGTGATCTATGTGATTCAAGTAATGTTCCATCTACATATCCCAGGTTTCATAATTATCATTTTTGAGGATTGGAAGTTTTATAGCAGATAGAATATGGGGAGAGGTTGTAGCAGTTTGTGTTTCTTCTACAACTGGTGCATTCTGCACAGCTGGTGCAACTTGTGGTGCACCTTGCTATAGAGTCTCACCATTCTGGATAACATCTTCAACATGAGGGTTTTCATCACCATTTTGAGACATGGTGTGATATGAGTGAGGTTTTAGGTTTGGGGTTTGTTCTTCTTATTCAGAGTTTCTCAACAAGCTATGATACAACTTGTTGATCCCTTTGAATAGATCAAGATCCTATTAAGGATTGCACAATAGCTTACAAACAAACTAGAGCACTTGAGATACTCTTACTCAACTCAAATAAGTTATGCGGAATCTAACTTAAATAAGCAAAAAAGAACAGAGAATTCTACTAACTATTCGATTCTTATTAATCGATGTGTTGAGGTACAATAAACTAATCGTACCTATGTTCCTTTTATAGTACAAGGAACTCCTAGAGTATTCTATAAGGATATGTATATCAAACACGATATACGTATCTTTACTAAAGATATAACAGTCCTTATCTATCTACCAGTACTTACATTAAACCTAACGGTACTTAACATGTATCGAGCATATACTAACAGTACTTTATATAACTAACGGTACATGGTTACATACTAACGGTACTTGCTACTATTACAAATAATTCCCAACAATCACTTTTGTCGGTTCCTGAGCACCGTCTGGACGTCACTTCGTCATTCCGTTTTCGCCGAGTAGCGGAGCTTCTCCTCTTATGTGTTCGGTGTTGGTATTTGTTAATGCAAGCAATGCCTAAAAATATTATTAGTGTTAACTAATCTTTCTTAGTTTTGATCACGACAAAGTATAAAGACATTTATCATCAAAGACAAACGAAAGACGAATTATTCAACAAACACTATTATCAAGGTAATAATCATTTAAGTCTTACACAAACATATATTAATCATGTTTAGTGATCACAGAAAGTGATTAACCTTATAACTCATATTTTGACAAATGTGACAAAAGATTTTAATAAACTTTATTTTTAAGAAAATGTTTTATTAACATGGAAATTGAAAATTTGAATATGGCATATTCCAAATTTCATAGGAATATCATTTGAAGGTACAATCTACCTTAGATAATATTTTCCCACTAAAAGACAAAAAAGAGCGTAGTCTACTCTGGGTGGTCCCCCAAATAGCTATGCGATACATTATCTCTATTGAACCTCACAATAATTAAGGAACCGCGCCCAGAGAGCCGTTGGTTTTTGTCTCCTATAAATAGTGGATCAAATCTTTAGTTTCTAAGAACACTTTTTGGACATTCTTTCAGCCTCTTTTCTCTTTTTTAGATCCTAATCATTAGTAAATGATCACTTAATGTGTTAAGTATGTTTACTTATGATTATCCTCTTGATCCTCTTCTTTACTCGTCCAAAGAGAAGATCACTCACACATTTGTGATGTGATTAAAGATGAAACCTTGATGAAGATCATCCTTTCTTAGATATAGTCATGTCCATCCTTTTGTTTAGTTGAGTCTTGTGTAGATCCAACGTATTTGTGTGTACTTGGATTATTGTTGTGTTAATCCATTGTATTAGTGAATACTTGTATTAGTCTTGTGTAAATCCATTGTATATGTGTATACTTGGATTTTTCTTGTGTGGATCCAAGTTACATGTGTATACTTGGATATGTCTTATTCAGTTATAATAAGTCTTGTGTGTTAGTTCTCACTAAACTACAAAGTGATGTGTGTATGTGTCTTGTAAGTTCTGACTAAACTTGAAAGTGAAGAGTCATGAAGATTTGTTCTAGCTTTGGATTAGAACTCGACATCTAGCCTTGTGTCGGAAAAGAAGATGGGTGACAAACATTGGTTCTAGCTTTCGATTAGAGCTCGATCTATCCTTGTGTCGGAAATTGGTGAAGTAGGCGACGTGTGTAGATTGGTCCTAGCTAAGATTAGTAGTAGTTTGAACTTGTTATTTCTCTAGTAATAGTTTGAACTTGTATGACTTTCCCCTGCTTTGCAAAAGTTCCCCTATTTGATCGTTGACCGACAATGACGTTACACTGTTTATAGCCGTTAGGCCTGCTTGTTTATTATTTGGTTAGGGAAAATTTGTTTTCAAAAGATATTTAAGGCGCTTTCTTCGAGGATTGGTAACCTCATTATCATTACTCTAAATATATTATTTTCTAAGCAAGATTTACTTTTGTTTTTTTTTTGCAAATTGATAATTCGGTCCAATCACAAGTCTTCAATTCGCCAATATAAACTCAATTCCCTTAACCAACAGGTCTAACTCATTATGTCGATCACATCCTATTTCATCTTGTCCAAATGTAAACATTTACTTAATCAAAATTTCAATGGCTCTCAAAAATTTCCCTTACCTTAACCAGATTGCCATTATATCTGGTGAAATAGCAGAATTCTCTGAGGCAGTGGCTTACCTAAGGTCTAGTTATTTTAGGATAACTCTTGTGATCAGTCCAAGAATTTATACCTCACACATCCAACAGTTTTGGTTGAATGTTACGATTGAAACAGTGGATGGAGAGGTTATACTTAATAGCTTTGTAGATGGCCACCCAAAGTAATCACACTTGCCTCCATTCGAGAAAAGCTAGCCTTAAATGATGAGGATGCGGTGGTTAATCTGCCTGAGGCTGAATTTTTTGAGGTTTTAACAAACTTGAGGTACAATATTGATGAGGATCAAAAGTCAGATTTTTTAAAGGTCAATTTGCAACCTATTGGAAGTACAGTATTCTTACTATTTTGCAATGCTTATCTTCTAAAACTACCACGTTTAATGAATTTAGGAGTCATGTTGCCTCTGCCTTGATGTGTTTGGCAACAGGGCGAAAATTTTGTTTTTCTCAAATGATTTTTGAAGGTATGGTCAAAAATATTAAAAGCAGTACAAAATTTTGTATGTATCCAAGGTTTATAGAACTTTTGCTTGACATGGGTCAACATGGACCCATTAGACACACCCATCACTTCACAGCCAATCCCCACACCACTACAATTTTTACCACCCTTATACCAAACACCCCACACTTTTCTAGTAGAGCTACGCCCTTAACTCAAACTATGTTGGACCAAATCATACGTGAAGCTGCTTCAAAACCCAGAGTAACCCAAACCACACTTGCTGATTCCCCTGCATCATCTTCTGATCCCACTGCTAGTGATTTACCCCCTGAAAATCCACAACAAGAAAGAATGAGCAAAGCCAGGTTTGCTAGGTCTCCCTTGCCTAGTGAATCTTCATCATATGCACAGAGGAGAGCCTCTATGGGTATGGAGCAACCTGGGGATTAGGCTGCCACTACTATCTCATCCTCAAGGGGTGAGCAGGACAGTGACAACATACGTAAGTCCACTTCCTCACTCAGTGATACCCAAGGAGGAGAGAAATCTCCTACTAGGGTTGAGAGCAGACTGAAACCATTATCTCTCTTGGAATTGACGAATATGTGCATACGCTTGAAAAAGCAAAATGCACAACTGGTACAAACAGTCAAACAACAAGGCCTGGTGATCAATAGCTTAGAATCCAGGCTTGCTACACTCGACGGGAGGAGAAGACCACAGCTGGTTCTGTCCACAGATGAGGATGCTTCCAAATGGGAGGAAGTACTCAAAACAGATGAGTCAACAGAATGGTATGAATTTCCTAGTCGACAGGATATCAGTTAAAAGAAGGTGGTCAGTGATGAGAAGGGTAGTGACAAGGGGAGTGCAACAAAGGATGTAGCCCATACATTGCTGAATTTGGGCCATACAGAAAAAGCCCCTACTACAAAGGTTTCCCGTGCCAACATTAATCCCACTAATGTAAGTATTTCCCCTGCTATTGTATTTTCCCCTACAACTACTATTACACCTATAAGAGCAGCTATCTCTCAAATGTTTATTAGAAGAAAGAGAGAGCCATATCAAAAGAGGCCAGCACAGAAGGGGATACAAATAGGAAAGACTGCACCTAAAGCATTACCAGTAGTTGATCCAAAAGACAAAGGGAAGGGGATTCTTGTTGAGCAGTCCAAGAAGAAGTATAAGCATAGAATACAGAAGAGACAAGGGCTCTCACTGAAAATGATGAGATTGTGGCAAACAGAATGTGGGAAGAAGAGTTACAAATGGAACATGAGAGAGTACAAAAGAGGAATGAGGAGGCACAACTAGATGTCTCTAAATTAGATCTCTCAAAAAAAGAGAAGGTACTGGTGCAGCCATGAGAGATGCTCAAAAAATTGAAATCATGCATAGAGAGTTGGATGATCGGGTACCAAACATGGCAGAATTCTTGGAGCAATGGGATAAAGAACTGGTAAATGCTCCACTAGAGGAAAGGTATGATTTGATACTTTTAGCCTTTAACTTTCAAAAGGATTACTTGGAAAAGAGTGAAATACAACTCAAAAAGGAAAGGTATCTAAGGTCTGAGAAAGGGAACTTGGAGCATTACAAAGTCATACCTAGGAGGTTCAAAAAGTATACTGATTCACACTTCTAAAGGATGACCTTTGATGAGATAAAGAAAGCTGAGGAGGAAAATTTCCTCAGCATAGGCACAGCTGAGGAGGATGAATACATTAGGAAGAAGTATGAGATGATAAAGAAGGCTAGGAAGTCTAAGAGAAGAAAGGCAGAGGGAGAAGCAGGCGAAACTGCTCAAACAGGTGCAAATTCTCAAGCAGGTGGATCCTCATTAGCAGGTGAAAGATCTGTTCTTAATAAACAAAGAACAACCAAAAGAATGAAGAGGATGGAGAAGATTGGAATGGTTACTAGGGAAGATCAGTATCCCTCCAATGAAGAAATTGATCAACACTTAGTTTTGGAGGAATCTGATGACTTTGTAAATGACAATATGAGAAGGAATTACTCCATAGTAAAGTATGATGTGTATCAGTATAAAGGCATGACTTGGTGGAAGCTTACTAGGTATGATGATACAACTCAGAAATATCAAAGTCTGGGAGTTATGTTTCAAACTTTGGTTAGAGAAGAGTTGGATGATCTGTGTAGAATTCTAAAAGGAATGTTCGCAAATAATCCTCCTACTATAGAAAGTGTTGAGAAGGATTGGTTGATTTGGGATAACATGCATATGATGTATGAAACAGATCTGAATGATCCTATTTTTGATGCATAAAATGGAGCCAAGATGTTGTATTTGAAGTTGTTCACTAATTCAAGAGTCTATGAGTTGGCTATGGAAGGAATGAATGTCTATCTGCTAAAAAATCGTTATTATCCTCTCTCACAAGAGACTTTGAAGAAGATGGTGCAGACTGACTTGATAGTGGATGCAAGAATCATGTTCCTTATGATCTTGTTAGGTTTATCCACAATTAGATTTGGCCAGAGAATTTGTAAGCATCCTCATCAACCATCATTTATTCAGAAACTTGTCTTTTGGGTAAAAGCACAAGTTTAAGGAATGATTGTTAGGAATAAATGCATGAGTCAAAATTCCCCCTGCTGGTTGGTCAAGATTCCCCTGCTAGTATAAGTTTCCCCTGCTAATTAATGAACACAGTGGGATCTGGTCCCACTGCTGAAGTCTAAAGACCCTTCTATGAAGATAAACATGGAATAGATATTCACGCGTTTTAGTTACATTAATAGTATAATTTCCTGTTTTGTTTCATAGTTATCTTGTACAAGGGTTCTTGCACTATAAAAGGATCCTTTTAGGTTTATGATATACACACATCTCTGTCGTTTTCATTTCTAGCTTTAAGGTTGTAGAACCCTAATATCATTATTGGTATTCGTATATTGATCAATATATTAAAGCTTTGAAGTTTGTTTTACTATTTGTTCTTGTGTTAAACATTACTTTCCACATCTTGTTTAGTTACTTTGTGCATTGCAAAGTTTATCTAGTAGTAGTTTGAACTTGTTCTTTCTACTACAACCCTTAAACAAGATAAGGTTTAAGACCTAAGTTAGGGATCAACAGTCTCGACATTTAGCTTAGTGTCGGAAAATAATGTAAGCGACGTTGTAAGGTTTTCTCCGCCAAGAAGGGAGCTTGTGGATATAGTAGAAATCTAGAGTAAGGTGTATTCGAGGAGTGGATTAGGAACGAAGATAGAGCTTCGTTGCCGAACCACTATAAATCTTGGTGTCGTGCCTTATGTTGTTTCTTTCCTTACTCTTTACTTATGTTTTCATTCTTACATTGCATATTTATTGTCACTAGATATAGTTAATGCACTAGAATTGAACCTAACAACTATGAAACTAGTTTTCAAGTAAAAGGTAATTTTGGGACAAACCTAATTGAAAGGATTTTAATTAGGACCTTAAACAAGAAAAATTATTCAAACCCCTCCCCCCCTTCTAGTTTCTACAATTGTTATCAGAGTGATGGTCACTCATGATCTTTGAAGTATATTGTGCTTTAAAACTTTGATTGATCCATTGTCTCCTCAAATTAGAAGGGTTCGTTGTACTAATGTTTCTCTTTGGTCAAAACTATTTTTTTCAATAAAAATAGAACTTTTAATTGGTAATATAGCATCATATCTTGATTAGTAGCTTATATGCATTTTAGATCTACTCTTGAAATGTATCTACTAGTTTGTATTTTTCATTATGTAGGTACTCATGAAGACTAATCATTAACTAGATTATGGATTAAGCTACTTGCACTTGTCGAAGAATCATCTCCTTTTGATCTTCAACATCTAAGGATGATGATATTAATATTGGTGTAAGTGATACTAGTCCTTGAAGACTCAGTATGCACTTTAGTCAAATTTGGGTGTTGCATTCGTCCGTAGAAGCCTTAGGATGCACTTTGCGGCTACGTTTTCGTCCTTCCACACGCCCTAATGATCATTATTTGACTATGTGATTGTTCTTGGCATCCTTGCCTTGACATTTGTTTATGGTATGTGATCCTTCTCTTTCAGCCTCTCAAACCTTCATGTTCTTGGATACTTGACTCAATTAGGTGTTGTAGTGTGAGTTAGTAGTAGCTTAAAGTATCAAGCATGATTTTTATGGTTTGCAACTTATACGGTTAGTAGGCCCTATATAATGTGTAATATGTGCAATTGAGCTCATATCTAAGATGATTGATTAATCCATTGAGATACCAAACTACATCATAAGGTATAGTTAGGATATTACACAGTTAGAATTGAAATATTCCAAGGATATTGTCATTGTAATCCTAAACAAAGATATTTGTCCGATCACGTGGGAGAGAAAGTGAATCTATAATCTTGCTCATATTTCGTAAAAGTTTAAGATAATTACTTGAAAATGATCTTAATCTATATAACAAAATTGTTTGGTATGGTTCATTACCAAAGTCGTTTAGACCTACGCCGGAAACGCACCTCTTAAACCACTATAGGTGACACAAGCTCTTCGTTTCTACTACTTGAAGATTGTCACTCATCTCTTGAGCATAGAACTTAGCCTTCATTCACTCCTCTTGGTTTCTCTCTTCTTTGTCTTTTCTTACGAGTAGTCGTTTTTCTGTATCGGTCTTTGATATGAGTGATTTTACTCATATCAATATTATCTATAAACGATGAATAAATGCAATAAGTGTTTGAATATGGCCTTGTATTCGTTTGTTTGTCGTTTCATGTGTGTAGGTACCGAAGATCGCGAAAACCGGCGAAAACGACACGAGTTTGAAGAAAAAGATCAACAATGCCAGAAATGAACTCGATTTTAGCGGATTTGATATTCATGGAGGATTTTTGGCAAGTGGGTCCCACATTTGGGAGAATGGGCTCAAAAGCCCATTAATAAATCAAGTTATTCATTTGTTTCAACATTAACCCATCAAAGGCCCAATACACTCTTTGTTAAGGTCTGATTATATGAAAATGGGCTACAAGCCTAAATCTTCTCCAAAGATAGAAACGTATGAATTTTGTGATGGGTCAAAGCCCATCAAATTGCCAGATTCGTTTAGAAAGTTTTATTTAACTTACTCTTTCCCCTAGTCAAACGTACAACACACATTCATTTAATTTATTTCAATGAAACCTATGTATCTCATCTTCGTCTCTCACCCTCCATCCCAAATAAAACCTGCAACACAAAAAAGTCACTATTCCCTCATAACCCTAATAATTAAATCACACGAATTATTTGGGGCTTTTTAATAATTAAAGTGCGTGATAACACACGCGCCTTTAATTATTCTCCCTTTTAGCCGGAACTTGAAGATGGATAGATGAGTGGTACGTGGCACCATATTATTGGACATGACATCGTATTCCTCCCATTCCTCCAAAGAAAAAGAGCCATCTCATCATCAAACTAACACAACTAGCACAAACGGATGCCACGTTGGCAATCCGTGTGGTAGTTTGTGAATCTCAACCGTAGATGCTTAACTGAAAAGAAAGAGAGAGAATATTGAAGATCCAAGGGTTCAAGATCATTCTTCCTCAACAACCAAACCCCCTGGTTTAGCTATAAATACCCTTCGTTTTTATCATTGTAATCATTCCAATTTTACTTAATGTTATAATGTTAGATTAGAGTTAGGAAATTTGTAATTTCATTTTAAATAGTTCTGTATCACTTTCTTTTGATTAATAAAAGTTTTTATTCTGTCAAATTAATTCGTGAGTTATTTACTGTTTAAGTTCGATAATTTCCTTTCTCAATCTGATTTAATATTATTAATATAAAAGATATTTAATTAAACTTCTTAAATATCTAAGTGAAATTGTAGAGTAAATCAAACCCCACTGGTTTGATTCCAAAAAGGTTGTTGGTTCGAACAAATTGATGGTGATGGTGGTTCGTATGGTGATTAATGGTGGTGTAGATTCGGTTAATCAGGTCAGCTCAGCGCTGCACCACTTCTCAAAGGGTTTCTTCACCAGGTGTATTTTTTTTTATCTTAGTCTTAATGTTTATTTTTTGTTAATTTGTTTTCTGAATGCTTGAGTGATTTAGTGGTAACATGTTTTAGATTTATGATTAATATGAATTTTAATATGATTTAGATTTATGTTTTACTTCTTATGTTTGATGCTGAATGTTATTAATCTGGTGTTAAATTGAGAGTAATGAGTTGACTGTTTTGGTTTAAGTGTTATATTTCAATAATCTGCTATTGTGTTTTGTTGCCTCTATCAGCTTACTGCTTTATTTGTTTTAGATGCTTAGGTATTGTGTCTGATCTGTTTAAGGTTACGATTTATTAGATCATTTGGTGTCGTTTGTTACCTTAGCTGACTGTAGTGTCACTTCTTAGCTGGTTGTTCTTTTAGCCTGCTGAGTCTAGTTTTATCTGTCTGATTCGATTAGATCTGTGATATGTTCGTTAATGCTAGCTGATATAGAAATTGTGAATTGCTAGTTACTGTTTTGGTTTCATTTACTGATATTTGGCTGCTGTCATGGTCTCTTCTGTGATCATTTGATTGTTCTGGATATGTTAAAGTCTTTTTGTAGTACTGCTTGTTTTGGATTTGTTTTAACTGTTTAATAAGATTTGGGTATTTTAGGTTGCTGGTATATTTTACTTGATTAGTTGATTTTTAGCTGGTATTTGTATTTTGGTTATTCCATTTTGTTTTGCTGATTTTCTATGGCTACCAGATTGATCAGATCTGATGCCTTATGACTGATTCCTATCAGTTTCCAACTAATGAATCACCAAATTTACAAATAAGTCACCTCCTGTGATTTTGCTTATACGCTTTTACTGTCAAACTTCATTGTTAAAAAAAAAAAATTAAGCAAAAATGTTCCCCATGGGACTCGAACCCATGACCTCCTGGTCATGGGTCAGACGTGTTAACCATCTCACCTAGCTTACTTTTTTTAGTAATCAGTCTGTTACTTTAATTAATATAGTCATTTCAATTATGGTCTGTCAGCTTTTAGATTAAGTATTTTACTATTTTTAATTAATTAATTTAGTTTCAGTTAAAAAATGTTTTGGTAATTTTTGAAATTTAATTAGTATTTAAAAATTAGTTTTGAAATTAATTAGAGTTTAATTAAATTAGTTTTAAAAAAAATAGATTTGGTTTAGAAATAATTAAAAGTTAATTTTTATTTAGATTTAATTATTTTGTAGAAGTAAAATAGTTTTAAATGATTTCTTTTAAAATAGTGTAATATTTATATAGTTTAAATTTTAAATAGCTTTATTGTTTTTAAAGTAATTGTTTTAGTAAATAGTTTGGGGTTTACGATTCATGCACTTTAGGATAAAACTAAGTTTAAAATTGGTAGATTTAATTTTAGTTTATAAACCGACAACCAATTCGAATCAATTGTCCAAATCGATACATAACGTCTCAAATTCATAAGATCTTCGTGTACAACGAACTTGGTTCATCAAGTGTTTAATTGAATCCGTCTTTGGTAATTTTAGTTTATTACTTTTTCCTAAAGGTAATTTACTAATTTACCCTATAACGTATCTAATTATCACATATACTATCAACGACACATCAAAAATTTTGGCGCCGCTGCCGGGGATCTTGTGTACGATTTGTCTTTGTGGAGATTTGTTGATCGTTGATTTGAAGACCCTTTCCATCCTCGGAAAGTTTTGTTATTTTTCTATTATATAGTATGTATCGTTTTTCTCGTTTTTTGTGATTAATATATTGTTTTACGTAGAACAATAAATTTAAATACTTTTCAAATAAGGCCTTAGTTGGGATTTCATCACCTAGCTATTGTATTCGAATCCAAAACAAAAATAAAAAGGCGAAATAGATAAATACTAATAAGAAGTTTGAACTCGATTTATACAAACTATAAGGTGGGTATAAGGCGACGTGCTATAAAAGGCCGTCTAAGGAAAAAGCTTTTTAAGTGCTTTGTGCCACCTCGTTTCCCCGCTTGCTTGTGCGTATATTGAGAGGGACGACCTATTATTGGTTTGCCGACTCAAGTAGTAATAAATCTTATTTTTGTAGTTTACTTATTGAACCTCGAGACTTTTAGGTTTTCACCTATCGTTTCAAAGTCGACCGAGGGTAATTTACTTCCATAGTATTTATCCTTATTCCTTGTTTTTATCGATCATTTTTTATTGAGCAATACCAAATAAAATACCAAAAATAATCTTCTTCTTTTCTAATTTCTTTTCTTCAATCCTCTAAATTCTCGTCTTTGTAGTGTATGCAATTACGTTCTTCTAGACTTGTGATTGATTTTAATAGGCTTGAAAATATTCCTCGTAGAAATAGAAATCGTCAACAACGAATAGTGGAACCCGAGCTTCCACCTATTGTTGTAGAGATGGCCGATAACCGAACAATGGAGGAATTGCTCCGTGCACCCATCGAAGGGTATGGGGAAGCAGTCGTTTTGCCGACTATTTTGGCGGATCATTATGAGATTAAGACGGGTATTTTATCGCTCATTCGTGCCGACCAATTTCGTGGCAATGAGACAGATAACCCGCACTCTCACATTCGGAATTTTCTTCGAATTACCTCGACTCTCAAGTTTAGAGATGTGCCGAATGACACGATTAAGCTCATGCTTTTTCCGTACTCGCTAGAGGGTAATGCTAAGATTTGGTATGAGAAAGAACCACCGGGTTCGATTTTGACATGGGAGGATTTAGTGTCTAAGTTCATGAATTATTTCTTTCCACCATCTAAGACAACACATTTTAAGAACGAGATCACTAGATTTGAACAAAAAGTGCATGAATCATTTGGGGTTGCTTGGGAAAGATTTAAAGATTTGTTGAGACAATGTCCACACCACGGTTTCTCGGAATTGCATCAAATAAATACTTTTTATAATGGGCTTAATATGATTGAACAAGATTCTTTAAATGCCGCCGCGGGTGGTAATCTTTTAAGAAAAACTCCGAGAGACGCGTGGGGTATAATTGAGAATAAATCTAGAGCACAATATACACGAAACACACCGGGTGTTTCCAATGTAAAATTATTTAATCCCGAGATTGGACTCTAAGATTGACACACTTTTGAATGAGCTTAGGAAGAATCCTCATGGATCGATTAATATGGTTGAGAATTTTTGTGTATCATGTGGTGGAGCACATCCTAATTATGCTTGTTCAAACACGGGGTTTGATCAAGCTAGTGCTTTTGCCGCGACGGGAACTTATGGCTCTAACGGTCAAGTTCCTCGTCAAAATCATGTTGCTCCACCGGGTTTTCCACCGGTTCAAAATAGGTACAACAATAGGAACGATGGGAATAATTTTAACCGTGGTAACCAAGGGAATTACAATCAAGGAAATGGGTTCCATGCTAATCAAAACAATCAAGGTTTTCAAAGCGATAATCAAAATGATTTGTCAAGCTACATTAAAACGAATGAAGCAAATTTGAAAGCTTTTCAAAACAACATTCAAGGACAAATGGCAACTTTGAAAAATGAGTTTCAAAATACGATTAAAGGGCAAAACAATAAGATTGAGCTTAATCAACAAAGACTTGAACAAAACCAAACCCGTTTTGAGCAAAGATTAGAGCAAAGTCACAATCGTATGCAACAAAGTTTGGAACAAGGTCAAAATAAATTGCTTTCAATGTTTGAGGGATTTATGTCTAAACCATCATATTCTTCGGGTTTCTTACCTAGTAATACCATTCCAAACCCGAAGGGAGAGCTTAAGGCCATTACCGTTTATGATGATTGTGATAATTTGGAAGAAGTTGAAGTGATTGAGTTTAATACTCCACCTAAGGAAACTTTTCTAGATGTCACCAAGGCTACTTTAAATGTGATTAGTACCTCGGTTTTCTTTGATTTCTTTCCCGAGAAGTATAAAGATCCGGGTCAATTCTTGATACCTTGTGTTTTCAATGAGCTTGTGGTGTGCAAAGCCCTAGCCGATCTAGGAGCTAGCATTAACTTAATGCCCCTAGCCCTTTGGAAAACTATTGACTATGCACCACTTAGTACCACTCGAATGATCATTGAGCTTGCTAATGGTACCACCACTCGACCGGTTGGTATAGCGGAAAATGTCATTGTTAAAGTGGGAAAGTTTTTGTACTTAGCCGATTTTGCTATAGTTGATTATGAGAACAATCCCCGTGTGCCTATTATTTTAGGACGTCCATTTTTGTGCACGGCTCATGTTCAAGTTGATATGAGGAAAGAGGAAATTAAATTGTTTTATGGAGATAAAATCATTGTTTTCAAACCGGAAAAGATTCCAAGATTTGCTTCTAAGAAAGTGGAAAGTGTAAAACTTGTTGAGACAATTGAAAGTGATAAGAAAGCTCTCTTTGATAAAGGTGTTTTTCCAATTTTGGAAACCTCAATTTGTAATGAAGAAAAGTTAAATTCAAATGAAGAAGCTTGTTTTGTTGAAACATGTTGTAATCTTTCCTCATCTCCACTCACTCTACACGAGGATGATAGTTCTAAGATTGAAAAGAAAATTGATGAATACCTAAGTGAACCATTTGATGCTAGTGAGTATGATAGTGAAAATTTTGATCCCGAGAGTGATATTACTTTAATTGAACAATATTTGAAAATGGACTCATTTTCACTCTTTTCGAAGGATCATATTGGTGTTCCTAAGGCACAATCTTCATTTCAAGAGCCTTTGATTCATAACTTCACACCGAGTGAGGTTAGTGACTATTCATGTGATAAGTTCATCGATGAACTTTTTGTTATCATTGATCCACTTCCACGGGGAAGTGAAGACGTTTCCGATCTCGAGATCGATCCTGATTCTCATGTTTTACCTACTATTCTCGAGGAATTCTCCGATGAATTTCCTTCTAATGAGAATGATGATCTTGTATCCGAGTGTGACACACTTGATACTTTGTCGGATATTTCTTGTGATGACAAGATTGATGACACTTTTGTGACCTACTCAAATCCTCTCTTTGAAGCTTCAATGAACAATAATCCATTGTTTCGAGAGGATTTTGAGAGCATCATACCTCCTACATCTCACAACCTTTGTGATGATGATCTTCTCTTGAAGGAGGTTGATGAGTTTCTTTATATAGACATTCCTTTGGAATTTGAGGAAGAGTCTAATGACGGTGATGAAGATACTTGGTTTGATCACCCGATTTATGATGATGATAATGTTGACCCAGAGGGAGAAATTACTTTTGCTCCAATTATCCTTCCCACTAGCTTTGATCTTAATGTGCGGGTTTTTCATGCGACTCATTTTGAGTACCATGACCCCTTTTTTCACATTCATAAGAGTGATATGGTTAACAAAGTCATGCAAGTTGATACCACTAGTGTTGAGACTTTTTTACCACCATTACCATGTGTTTTATATGATCTTGGATTAGCATGGGGGGGGCGACACCGTGTTGTCTATTTCTTTCTCCACCGAGGACGAGGTATTCGACCCCATAATCGTTGATTTAGGTAAATCTCGGCCTTTCACCGATGCAATAATTGAAAGACTTTTTAATCATCTTGGTGCGAGTTTATCTCGGGGAGCATGTTATATTCATATTGTGATTTGTGACTACCATCTCTTTTTAGAGATTTGTGTTGAAGTTTTATCCTTTCGTTTGTCATCCGACAACGAGGATGTAATGTTTGACCCCGGCATCGTGCTTCATGTTGGATTTTATTCCATTATGCCGATTTTTACCCTTTTTCCCTAAGGACCAATGAATGCGGGGATCGAGTCGAGCTCATGACTCGGTGAACAAAAACGAGGTGCCTTGTGGGGAGTCCCATACATTCTATCTTCTTTCTATTTTCTAACACTAATAAGGCTTGATCTTTCAAGCTCGTGCTCGTGTTTTGTTGTGTTGTGAATCTTAGGTATGACCCTAATATTTGAAAACTCTCGAGTTCGGTTTTTGCCGGTCCACTTGATCTTCCATTCTTTGAATGCTAAAAAGGGGCACACTCTTTATCCTTTGATGTTTATCGACTAACGATTTATCTTGAGGCATAATTAATAAACGGCTTATAGATTTGCGTGCTCTTTCCATGTTAGGATTTCGCATTAGACTATTCGTGTTTTAGCAAGGGGGTGTTACTCTTGAGCTAAGAAACATTGATGACAATGTTTGGTTTTAGCATGGGGGAGTCAATCGATATAATCGCTTCCTATTGCTTTTGTCGTGTCCAAACGTAATTATTTTTCTCATTTTTCAATAAAATTTTAAATTTTTAGTGTTATTTTTAAGTTTTAATAAATAAAATAAGTGTTTTTGACACGAATGTAGGCTTTCTGTTGGTGAAAATGAAAATAGTTTTTGACTCGACTCGGTTTTTACCTTAGCTTTTCCTTAACGTATTTGAATTAAGTTTTACTAGGATTTTATATAGGGAGCTTTAAAATGCGAAAGTCTTAATTCATACGAGTTAAGAACAAGAACTTTTCGCAAGTTCCTATAATTGATCCTAGAAAGTCGTTTATCAACGGAACTTTAAAACACAAATTCTAAAACTTTAAAGAGTATAAGAAGATGCAAGATCCTATAGATGACTTGAAAACCCAAAACTTTGATTTAATAGGCTAAGTATCCATTGATTTCACATTTTTGGAATTTTATAATATGGAGAACAAGAGATGATAGAGTTCAATCATAAGTTTCTAAAATTAACTCTTCTTTGTGCAAGTATTTTTGTGTTTGATTTAATCTCCTCGTATTTACTTTCCACGCATTGAATAATTATTGCTTAATAAATTAAGTTTTTAGCGGTTTAGGCTTGATATCTTAACTCGTAACTCCTTCTTTTTCTTCCCTTGTAATTAAAGTGAGAACACATTAAGGGTGTCAGCGTCATGGACTTTTGCTCATGGGATTGCGGAAATTTGGCTTACTATAAATATCATATTAATAAAGAAGAATAAATAAAAACATGTTCTCTAGGAGCCTTCGGGTGGGAGTCATGTAGCACTAACCTTGTCATTAGAGCCTTAGGGTGTATGTCAAGGGGACGTGTTGAATAAAAATTGCTTCATCATCATGAGCCATAAGGTGGGATGGTGATGTCAATTCCCTTATTTTTATCCAAGGAGCCTTCGGGTGTGGATTTTAAATAAGGAGCACAATTACGTCTTAAAGAGCCAAAAGGTGTTATGATGTGATTGTTGCTAACTCCATTAATAAGGTCATAATTGACTTTGGAGGTTTTTATTTTTGCTTTTAAGTAGCCATATTAGCCAAATTTCGGGTCCGGGGATTTATCCCTCAAATCGTGTTAAGTTATCCTTGATGTGGGCTTTCTTTAGTGACAACGGTTTTTGAAGTCGAGGTTAGGTTTTGAGTGTTGAGTTTACACCGTTCTTGCCTTCATTTTTGGACTAATAAATATGAAATAAGTCAAATGAGCCTTTGGGTGAATGACAAATAAAATCTAGAGATACAATTAGGAATAATAGGAGATTGAGTTTAACATAAATTACTTGTATGAGTTGGTTTAATTTTGTAGCTTATGATTGACAATGATCTTGTTTTTGCACTTGGCATGGAAAAGTGAAAAGTCGGGGACGATGAATCTATTTGAGTTTTATGATCCTAAAAGTTATTTTTCAAATAATCAAAGCAATACATTATGTCTTTGCAAAATAAAGTGTCAAAAATTTGAATAAAAGTTTAGTTAGTGTTTTATTTTATCATGGCGTGAGGACACGACAATTGCTTAGCAAGGGGGAGTTTGATATGAGTGATTTTACTCATATCAATATTATCTATAAACGATGAATAAATGCAATAAATGTTTAAATATGGCCTTGTATTCGTTTGTTTGTCGTTTCATGTGTGTAGGTACCGAAGATCGCGAAAACTGGCGAAAACGACACGAGTTTGAAGAAAAAGATCAACAATGCCAGAAATGAACTCGATTTTAGCGGATTTGATATTCATGGAGGATTTTTGGCAAGTGGGTCCCATATTTGGGAGAATGGGCTCAAAAGCCCATTAACAAATCAAGTTATTCATTTGTTTCAACATTAACCCATCAGAGGCCCAATACACTCTTTGTTAAGGTCTGATTATATGAAAATGGGCTACAAGCCTAAATCTTCTCCAAAGATAGAAACGTATGAATTTTGTGATGGGTCAAAGCCCATCAAATTGCCACATTCGTTTAGAAAGTTTTATTTAACTTACTCTTTCCCCTAGTCAAACGTACAACACACATTCATTTAATTTATTTTGATGAAACATATGTATCTCACCTTCGTCTCTCACCCTCCATCCCAAATAAAACCTGCAACACAAAAAAGTCACTATTCCCTCATAACCCTAATAATTAAATCACACGAATTATTTGGGGCTTTTTAATAATTAAAGCGCGTGATAACACGCGCGCCTTTAATTATTCTCCCTTTTAGCCAGAACTTGAAGATGGATAGATGAGTGGTACGTGGCAGCATATTATTGGACATGACAACGCATTCCTCCCATTCCTCCTATGAAAAAGAGCCATCTCATCATCAAACTAACACAACTAGCACAAACGGATGCCACGTTGGCAATCCGTGTGCGAGTTTGTGAATCTCAACCGTAGATGCTTAACTGACAAGAAAGAGAGAGAATATTGAAGATCCAAGGGCTCAAGATCATTCTTCCTCAACAACCAAACCCCCTGGTTTAGCTATAAATACCCTTCGTTTTTATCATTGTAATCATTCCAATTTTACTTAATGTTATAATGTTAGATTAGAGTTAGGAAATTTGTAATTTCATTTTAAATAGTTCTGTATCACTTTCTTTTGATTAATAAAAGTTTTTATTCTGTCAAATTAATTCGTGAGTTATTTACTGTTTAAGTTCGATAATTTCCTTTCTCAATCTGATTTAATATTTTTAATATAAAAGATATTTAATTAAACTTCTTAGTAGTTTAATGAAATGTCTAAGTGAAATTGTGAAGTAAATCAAACCCCACTGGTTTGATTCCAAAAAGGTTGCTGGTTCGAACAAATTGATGGTGATGGTGGTTCGTATGGTGATTAATGGTGGTGTAGATTCGGTTAATCAGGTCAGTTCAGCGTTGCACCACTTCTCAAAGGGTTTCTTCACCAGGTGTATTTTTTTTATCTTAGTCTTAATGTTTTATTTTTGTTAATTTGTTTTCTGAATGCTTGAGTGATTTAGTGGTAACATGTATTAGATTTATGATTAATCTGAATTTTAATATGATTTAGATTTATGTTTTACTTCTTATGTTTGATGCTGAATGTTTTTAATCTGGTGTTAAATTGAGAGTAATGAGTTGACTGTTTTGGTTTAAGTGTTATATTTCAATAATCTGCTATTGTGTTTTGTTGCCTCTATCAGCTTACTGCTTTATTCATTTTAGATGCGTAGGTATTGTGTCTAATCTGTTTAAGGTTACGATTTATTAGATCATTTGGTGTCGTTTGTTACCTTAGCTGACTGTAGTGTCACTTCTTAGCTGGTTGTTCTTGTAGCCTGCTGAGTCTAGTTTTATCTGTCTGATTCGATTAGATCTGTGATATGTTCGTTTATGCTAGCTGATATAGAAATTGTGAATTGCTAGTTATTGTTTTGGTTTTATTTACTGATATTTGGCTACTGTCAAGGTCTCTTCTGTGATCATTTGACTGTTCTGGATGTGCTAAAGTCTTGTTGTAGTACTGCTTGTTTTGGATTTGTTTTAACTGTTTAATAAGATTTGGGTATTTTAGGTTGCTGGTATATTTTACTTGATTAGTTGATTTTTAGCTGGTATTTGTATTTTGGTTATTCCATTTTGTTTTGCTGATTTTCTATGGCTATCAGATTGATCAGATCTGATGCCTTATGACTGATTCCTATCAGTTTCCAACAAATGAATCACCAAATTTACAAATAAGTCACCTTTTGTGATTTTGCTTATACGCTTTTACTGTCAAACTTCATTGTTAAAAAAAGATTCAGCAAAAATGTTCCCCATGGGATTCGAACCCATGACCTCCTGGTCACGGGTTAGACGTGTTAACCATCTCACCTAACTTACTTTTTTAGTAATCAGTCTGTTACTTTAATGAATATAGTCATTTCAATTATGGTCTGTCAGCTTTTAGATTAAGTATTTTACTAGTTTTAATTAATTAATTTAGTTTCAATTAAAAAATGTTTTGTTAATTTTTGAAATTTAATTAGTATTTAAAAATTAATTTTGAAATTAATTAGAGTTTAATTAAATTAGTTTTTTTTTTAAATAGATTTGGTTTTGAAATAATTGAAAGTTAATTTTTATTTAAATTTAATTATTTTGTAGAAGTAAAATAGTTTTAAATGATTTCTTTTAAAATAGTTTAATATTTATATAGTTTAAATTTAAGTAGCTTTATTGTTTTTAAAGTAATTGTTTTAGATTTAAATAATTCGGGGTTTACGATTCATGCACTTTAGGATAAAACTAAGTTTAAAATTGGTAGATTTAGTTTTAGTTTAAAAACCGACAACCAATTCCAATCAGTTGTCCAAATCGATACATAACGTCTCAAATTCATAAGATCTTCGTGTATAACGAACTTGGTTCATCACGTGTTTAATTGAATCCGTCTTTGGTAATTTTAGTTTATTACTTTTTCCTAAAGGTAATTTACTAATTTACCCTATAACGTATCTAATTATCACATATACTATCAACGACACATCAATCTTATTCGATCTTTTTCGGTCTTGATTTAACTCGTAATCATTCATTAAGGCATTATAACCTAGTATTGGAGTGCTCCAATGATTTCCAAAAGGATTGATATATGTTTTAAGTATTTTAGAAAAACATGGTTTTGAAAATTTTCCTTTATTTTATTGGTTTAATTTGGCCTTCTGTCGGCGGTTTCTTATTTGTCCACATTTAAAGGCGCGATTCATTATCAATAATGAACCACAACCCACTTAGGACAAAAGGAATCGGGTTTTATTAAAACAATATTTTTTTTTGAAAAACCCCCACTCTTTATTCCTCTTGGTGGTGATAGGATTCATCTCCAAACCTCCATTGATAAATTTTAAAAGCTTCCAAATCACTCTAATTAATTGGTTTCAAGACAAGGGTTTCACTCATCCTTCATCAAACATCAATTAATTGTAAGTATCTTCATTTAATTTCAATCAATTTGTTCTAGGGTTCTTAATTTTATAATTGGGGATTTTTAAAATTAAAATCGAATTGGAAGCTAATTAGGAATGTGGGTTGACATAGTTGTAATGCTATGATTCCTTAGGTTTGAATTCCTTGCGATTTCACTAAAACCCATTTATACAAAAAATCTGAATTTTAACTAATTTATTTTGTTTGAATGATGGAATTGATATGAACCCTTGAACACATTGGTAATTTCATTGTTAATGCTTACCTAAAAACGGATTTTGAAAAACCAAGGTTCAAGTTCATGTTTGATTTTACATAATTCATATGTATTTGTCAATGGTGAAATTGGTACATTGTGGACATAAGAACGTTAAGGATTAATCATTTGGTTAGTCAAGTAATTTATGAAACACATTCTTATGATTTTGATTTTTACTCATTATATAACATAAGAGTGATTGTGGACATATTGTTTTGTATGTTATAGGTGCTTAATCATGCCTTCGGTTTATCAACAAGACCACCACAAAACCAAGGACTATATACCTAATCTTGCCGACTCGTTTCCATCCATAACCCTTGGTAATACTTATTGTTCACTTTAAAAACGTTATTTTCATGAGGATAGTGTTGTCTATAGGGACATTGTGGGATATGATTATACTAGAAATATGTTTAGTGAAATTAAGTTTGATTGCTTGCTAGACATCAAAGAACTTATTCATCCCCAATTCCTTCTAGAGTTATTTAGCACATATTCACTTCTATACACTGAATGTGAAATGTTTGTTAGGTTCGCCATTAATGGTCTACTCATCGCTTACTCTCTCGTGGAATTCGGTAAGGCACTTAAAGTGCCATATGAAGGTCAATTTCGGTTCACGGAGTCATGGAAAATTGATTCCTTGGAGTTATGCATCGAAAATCCTCCATATGACACTGAAATGCTGGACTTAAAACTCATCCTTGACCTCATTACCAAAGGATGTGATCAAGCCATTGTACGTAGCATCCATACTAAAAAGCGTTCTTTGAAATGCCATGAGATACTCGTAAGCGACCTTAATGAGTGTATGGTCTCTTGGGCCGATATCATTAGGGAGAATGTATTTTGTCATGGTGGAAACTGGGATCATGTTCCAGCGTGTATGGCTCACATGATCTATTGCATATTCACCTCCACCGAGTACAATCTTGCATACTTCATCGCTCGACTGATTAATTACGTCCTCTCAAAATCAAATGCTAACCTTCCCTATGCCATGCTCCTCACTCGTCTTATGAAAAGGGTTGATCATGACTATCTCAATCTCGGTCTCTCTCATTAATGCCTTGGTCAATAAATCAGCCACATTGTTATTTGTATGAATCTTTAAAATCCGAATAAGCTTTTTGGCATAAGCATCCCTTATTAAGTTATGTCGTATTTCAATATGCTTGGTTTTGAAGTGAAAGACTGGATTTTTGACAATGCATATAGTACTCTACCATTATCAATGTTGATTTTGGTATTCATGAAGTTGAAACAATAATCTAACAGTTGATTTTGAATTCAAATTACTTGTCCACAACAATGAGTAGCAGCTACTACTCAGCTTCAGTGGTAGAAGTAGCAACCATGGTTTTCTTTATACACTGCCATGACATGAGTCTTCTGCCTAGGAATTGACAACCTCTTGTTGTGGATTTCCTATCATGATTAGCTCCAGCATAATCACTATCTGAGTAAGCTTCCAAATAAAAAGTAGAGTCTCTAGGATACCATAACCCTAAGTTAGGTTGTCCTTTGAGATACTTGAAAATCCTGTTCACAGCATGTAGATGTGAAACCTTTGGATTGGCTTGAAACCTCGCACACACAACAAACATGATATCTGGCCTAGAAGCAGTAAGATACATGAATGAGCCAACCATTGACCTATATAGATGAAGATCAACATCTTCACCATGTTCATCTTTTGACAAAGACTTCTTAGGTTCAAAAGGTGTACTTGTACTCCTTGTATCCATACTTGAGTATTTCTTCAATATTTCAGCAGCATACTTATCTTGACTGATAAATAATACATCTTTTCTTTGTTTGACTTGAAGTCCTAAAAAGAAAGTAAGTTCTCCCATAGAACTCATCCGAAATCTTCCCTTCATTAAAGCTTCAAAGTCTTCACACCATGACTTCTTGGTTGAACCAAAAGTAATTTCATCTACATATACTTGAACTAAGATAATGTCCTTAGCATTCTTCTTGATGAAAAGAGTCTTATCAATGGTCCCTCTCCTATATCCATGTTCCAACAGAAAATTGGACAGAGTTTCATACCAAGCCCTGGGAGCTTGATGAAGACCATAAAGAGCTTTAATAACTTTATAAACTCTGTTGGGGAACTTAGGATCTACAAAACCTGGAGGTTGTGAAACATATACCTCCTCTGAAATAGTGCCATAAAGAAAAGCACTTTTCATATCCATCTGATAGACTATAAAACACGTATATGATGCAAAGGCAAAAAATAAACTAATGGCTTATATTCTTGCCACTGGTGCAAAAAACTCATCATAGTATATCCCTTCTTCCTGTCTATAGCCTTGAGCAACAAGTCTTGCCTTTTTCCTCACAACAACACCTCTTTCATCCTTTTATTCCTAAAAACCCACCTAGTACCAATTACTCTCTTTCCAGAAGGGAGATCCACAAGAATCCAAACCTTTTGTAGTTCAAATTGCATTAGCTCTTCTTGCATGGCAACTACCCAACTTACATCATCAAGAGCTTGAGAAATATTCTTAGGATCTACTTGTGATAAGAAACAAGCAAACAAACAATGTTGAGTATCTTTATGATTTGTTCTCTGTTGTTGCTTGACATAACTCACAAGTGCATGAGTTTTAGCACTAGCTTTAACTTGTCTGCTGTTTTGTTGCCTCTATCAGCTTACTGCTTTATTCGTTTTAGATGCGTAGGTATTGTGTCTGATCTGTTTAAGGTTACGATTTATTAGATAATTTGGTGTCGTTTGTTACCTTAGCTGACTGTAGTGTCACTTCTTAGCTGGTTATTCTTTTAGCCTGCTGAGTCTTTTATCTGTCTGATTCGATTAGATCTGTGATATGTTCGTTTATGCTAGCTGATATAGAAATTGTGAATTGCTAGTTATTGTTTTGGTTTCATTTACTGATACTTGGCTGCTGTCATGGTCTCTTCTGTGATCATTTGACTGTTCTGGATGTGTTAAAGTCTTGTTGTAGTACTGCTTTTTTTGGATTTGTTTTAACTGTTTAATAAGATTTGGGTATTTTAGGTTGCTGGTATATTTTACTTGATTAGTTGATTTTTAGCTGGTATTTGTATTTTGGTTATTCCATTTTGTTTTGCTGATTTTCTATGGCTATCAGATTGATCAGATCTGATGCCTTATGACTGATTCCTATCAGTTTCCAACAAATGAATCACCAAATTTACAAATAAGTCACCTTCTGTGATTTTGCTTATACGCTTTTACTGTCAAACTTCATTGTTAAAAAAAATTCAGCAAAAATGTTCCCCATGGGACTCGAACCCATGACCTCCTGGTCATGGGTCAGATGTGTTAACCATCTCACCTAGCTTACTTTTTTAGTAATCAGTCTGTTACTTTAAATAATATAGTCATTTCAATTATGGTCTGTCAGCTTTTAGATTAAGTATATTACTAGTTTTAATTAATTAATTTAGTTTCAATTAAAAAATGTTTTGTTAATTTTTGAAATTTAATTAGTATTTAAAAATTAATTTTGAAATTAATTAGAGTTTAATTAAATTAGTTTTTTTTAAATAGATTTGGTTTAGAAATAATTAAAAGTTAATTTTTATTTAGATTTAATTATTTTGTAGAAGTAAAATAGTTTTAAATGATTTCTTTTAAAATAGTGTAATATTTATATAGTTTAAATTTTAAATAGCTTTATTGTTTTTAAAGTAATTGTTTTAGATTTAAATAATTCGGGGTTTACGATTCATGCACTTTAGGATAAAACTAAGTTTAAAATTGGTAGATTTAATTTTAGTTTAAAAACCGACAACCAATTCGAATCAATTGTCCAAATCGATACATAACGTCTCAAATTCATAAGATCTTCGTGTACAGCGAACTTGGTTCATCACGTGTTTAATTGAATCCGTCTTTGGTAATTTTAGTTTATTACTTTTTCCTAAAGGTAATTTACTAATTTACCCTATAACGTATCTAATTATCACATATACTATCAACGACACATCAGTCTTATTCGATCTTTTTCGGTCTTGATTTAACTCGTAATCATTCATTAAGCCATTATAACCTAGTATTGGAGTGGTCCAATGATTTCCAAAAGGATTGATATATGTTTTAAGTATTTTAGAAAAACATGGTTTTGAAAATTTTCCTTTATTTTATTGGTTTAATTTGGCCTTCTGTCGGCGGTTTCTTATTTGTCCACATTTAAAGGCGCGATTCATTATCAATAATGAACCACAACCCACTTAGGACAAAAGGAATCGGGTTTTATTAAAACAATATTTTTTTTTGAAAAACCCCCACTCTTTATTCCTCTTGGTGGTGATAGGATTCATCTCCAAACCTCCATTGATAACTTTCAAAAGCTTCCAAATCACTCTAATTAATTGGTTTCAAGACAAGGGTTTCACTCATCCTTCATCAAACATCAATTAATTGTAAGTATATTCATTCAATTTCAATCAATTTGTTCTAGGGTTCTTAATTTTATAATTGGGGATTTTTAATATTAAAATCGAATTGGAAGCTAATTAGGAATGTGGGTTGACATAGTTGTAATGCTATGATTCCTTAGGTTTGAATTCCTTGCGATTTCACTAAAACCCACTTATACAAAAAATCTGAATTTTAACTAATTTATTTTGTTTGAATGATGGAATTGATATGAACCCTTGAACACATTGGTAATTTCATTGTTAATGCTTACCTAAAAACGGATTTTGAAAAACCAAGGTTCAAGTTCATGTTTGATTTTACATAATTCATATGTATTTGTCAATGGTGAAATTGGTACATTGTGGACATAAGAACGTTAAGGATTAATCATTTGGTTAGTCAAGTAATTTATGAAACACATTCTTATGATTTTGATTTTTACTCATTATATAACATAAGAGTGATTGTGGACATATTGTTTTGTATGTTATAGGTGCTTAATCATGCCTTCGGTTTATCAACAAGACCACCACAAAACCAAGGACTATATGCCTAATCTTGCCGACTTGTTTCCATCCATAACCCTTGGTAATACTTATTGTTCACTTTAAAAACGTTATTTTCATGAGGGTAGTGTTGTCTATAGGGACATTGTGGGATATGATTATACTAGAAATATGTTTAGTGAAATTAAGTTTGATTGCTTGCTAGACATCAAAGAACTTATTCATCCCCAATTCCTTCTAGAGTTATTTAGCACATATTCACTTCTATACAATGAATGTGAAATGTTTGTTAGGTTCGCCATTAATGGTCTACTCATCGCTTACTCTCTCGTGGAATTCGGTAACGCACTTAAAGTGCCATATGAAGGTCAATTTCAGTTCACGGAGTCATGGAAAATTGATTCCTTGGAGTTATGCATCGAAAATCCTCCATATGACACTGAAATGCTGGACTTAAAACTCATCCTTGACCTCATTACCAAAGGATGTGATCAAGCCATTATACGTAGCATCCATACTAAAAAGCGTTCTTTGAAATGCCATGAGATACTCGTAAGCGACCTTAATGAGTGTATGGTCTCTTGGGCCGATATCATTAGGGAGAATGTATTTTGTCATGGTGGAAACCGGGATCATGTTACAGCGTGTATGGCTCACATGATCTATTGCATATTCACCTCCACCGAGTACAATCTTGCATACTTCATCGCTCGACTGATTAATTACGTCCTCTCAAAATCAAATGCTAACCTTCCCTATGCCACGCTCCTCACTCGTCTTATGAAAAGGGTTGATCATGACTATCTCAATCTCGGTCTCTCTCATTAATGCCTTGGTCAATAAATCAGCCACATTGTTATTTGTATGAATCTTTAAAATCCGAATAAGCTTTTTGGCATAAGCATCCCTTATAAAGTTATGTCTTATTTCAATATGCTTGGTTTTGAAGTGAAAGACTGGATTTTTGACAATGCATATAGTACTCTACCATTATCAATGTTGATTTTGGTATTCATAAAGTTGAAACAATAATCTAACAGTTGATTCTGAATTCAAATTACTTGTCCACAACAATGAGTAGCAGCTACTACTCAGCTTCAGTGGTAGAAGTAGCAACCATGGTTTTCTTTATACACTGCCATGACATGAGTCTTCTGCCTAGGAATTGACAACCTCTTGTTGTGGATTTCCTATCATGATTAGCTCCAGCATAATCACTATCTGAGTAAGCTTCCAAATAAAAAGTAGAGTCTCTAGGATACCATAACCCTAAGTTAGGTTGTCCTTTGAGATACTTGAAAATCCTATTCACAGCATGCAGATGTGAAACCTTTGGATTGACTTGAAACCTTGAACAAGCACACATAAAAAACATGATATCTGGCCTAGAAGTAGTAAGATACATGAATGAGCCAATCCTTGACCTATATAGATGAAGATCAACATCTTTACCATGTTCATCTTTTGACAAAGACTTCTTGGGTTCAAAAGGTGTACTTGTACTCCTTGTATCCATACTTGAATATTTCTTCAATATTTTAGCAACATACTTATCTTGACTGATAAATAATACATCTTTTCTTTGTTTGACTTGAAGTCCTAAAAAGAAATTAAGTTCTCCCATAGAACTCATGTGAAATCTTTCCTTCATTAAAGCTTCAAAGTCTTCACACCATGACTTCTTGGTTGAACCAAAAATAATGTCATCTACATATACTTGAACTAAGATAATGTCCTTAGCATTCTTCTTGATGAAAAGAGTCTTATCAACGGTCCCTCTCATATATCCATGTTCCAACAGAAAATTGGACAGAGTTTCATACCAAGCCCTAGGAGCTTGATGAAGACCATAAAGAGCTTTAATAACTTTATAAACTCTGTTGGGGAACTTAGGATCTACAAAACATGGAGGTTGTGAAACATATACCTCCTCTAAAATAGTGCCATAAAGAAAAGCACTTTTCAGATCCATCTGATAGACTATAAAACACGTATATGATGCAAAGGCAAAAAATAACCTAATGGCTTATATTCTTGCCACTGGTGCAAAAAACTCATCATAGTCTATCCCTTCTTCCTGTCTATAGCCTTGAGCAACAAGTCTTGCCTTGTTCCTCACAACAACACCTCTTTCATCCTTTTATTCCTAAAAACCCACCTAGTACCAATTACTCTCTTTCTAGAAGGGAGATCCACAAGAATCCAAACCTTTTGTAGTTAAAATTGAATTAGCTCTTCTTGCATGGCATCTACCCAACTTTCTTCATCAAGAGCTTGAGAAATATTCTTAGGATCTACTTGTGATAAGAAACAAGCAAACAAAGAATGTTGAGTATCTTTATGATTTGTTCTCTGTTGTTGCTTGACATAACTCACAAGTGCATGAGTTTTAGCACTAGCTTTAACTTGTCTCTTGGTTTGCAAAGCATACTTTGGGTCTCTAATGATTTGAGCTATAGGATGACTATTGTTGACTCTATTAGGGGGAATAGGACTGATTGGTATCTCAGTTTCCAAATTATAGAAATCGGTCACTGCACCTTGCTCATCATAGGAAGCATTTGAGAAGATTCCTTCCTTTGGATTAGTATAAGCATCTTCATATCCATAGCTTGAAGAATGTCTTCTAGTGAATCAACTGATTTTTCAGAAACTATATTGGCAGTACTTGTAGATGAAGTGCCGCTGGTTTGCAAATGTACTGCTGAACTTTGTGATTCCAAAGGTTCTTCTCCTGAATGCTTAGCATTTGCTATAGCATTCTTTTATTGATCCATAAGCCTCTTAAGTTCATCATGTGAGGCTTGATCATCCTTTGGTATCTTTGGTTGCTTCTTTTGTAGACTTACAAATGTAGGTGAGACGGTAGGCACATTTGGTACATAGACATGTATATCAGTATCATCATCTTGAGTGTCTAATGTAGAAGGATTCACTTCTTGAGTACCTGTAGTTGTTGCACTTGTCTCTTTTCCTGCATTGTTAGTTTGACAATCTTGTTGCATAGAATAGTAATCCATAGAGTTAGTTAGATAATCTAAATCAAACATCCAAGCATAACCTATTCCTGGGACATTGGGCTTATTCTCTAAGAAGTTGACATGGGTATTTTTTTCAACCCTACGTGTTGCTAAATTATAAACCCTATATGCTCTACTTTGGAAAGAATATCCTAGTAGATATCCTGAATCAGATTTTCCATCAAACTTGCCCAGCTGATCAAGAGTATTTAGTATAGAGACATGACACCCAAATGGTCTTAAATGACTTATTGTTGGCTTAATGCCAGTCAATAGTTCATAAGGTGTTTTGTTATGAGGCTTAGTTACTAAAACTCTATTTAGCACATAACATGCAGTATTAATTGCTTCTTCCCAAAAGGTGTTTGGCGAAAGAGAATCAGCTAGCATAGTCCTAGGAGCGTCAATTAGTGTCCTATTTTTCCTTTCAGCTACTCCATTTTGTTGTGGAGTCCTAGGATTACTAAATTGCCTCTTGATTCCTTTAGACCTACAGAATTCATCAAATTCAGTATTCTTAAATTCTGTCCCATTATCTGTTCTAATGATTAAGACTTGTTTAGAAAGTTGTTTCTCAACTAAGGTGACAACGTCTTTAAGTAATTCATTGGTTTTATTCTTATGTAAAAAAATAAAACCTAACTAAATCTACTATAATCATCAGTTATAACTAGGCAAAAGGTCTTGTGACTAATACTCCAAACAGAAATTAGACCAAACAGATCCGTATGTAAGAGGTGCAAAGGCTTAGTCACTGAATTGACAGTCTTGGTCTTACAAGTGGTTCTATGTTGTTTACCTTTTTGACAAGAAGTACATGTGAGATCATTTTGAAAAGATTTGGTAGGTAACACTCTAACCAAATTTCCCTTAACAAGTTTGTTTAGGTTCTTAAAGTTCACATGACCTAACCTCATATACCATAAATTAGACTCACAATTAGAATCTTTAGCTAACAAACATTGAATACCACCTGTTGGAGTAATAGTATGAAGATTAAAGGTATACATATTTTCTTTCTTGGGTACTTTAAATAATACTTGAGATTCCTTAGGCATCTCAAAATCTTTGGAGAGCACCAAGCAGTCTGCATTTGTGAAGAGCACCTTGTTCTTTTTATCACACACTTGTGATACTGAGAAAAGATTGAACTCATTCAATTCTTTAACAAAGAACACATCTTCAAATTCCAACCTTCATGTGTTGATTTTTCCTTTGCTAGTAATCCTGCCTTTACTTCCACCAAAGGCTACCGGTCCACCTTTGAATTCCTCAAATTTAGCAAGGAAATCTTTGTTCCCTGTCATGTGCCTTGAGCATCCACTATCTACTATACCTTTGTCTTTCAATTCATTAATTAGATGCTCCTGCAGATACACAAAACACATTAGTGTTTAACAGGGACCCAACCTACATTTGGCTTAGATCTTGTGGGACCTACATGCTTAAGTGTTTGGTAAGTAGGTTTACCAGTAAGACTACAAACACTCTTATATTTCACGGTTCCAGTTAATAGTCAAAAACATAAGTTGGTTCATTGTTTTTAGGCTTTCTTGACTTAAGTACCGTTCTAGCAGTACTTGGTTGAACACATGATATTTGTTCTTTAGGAACTCACATTTGCACTGGTTTTTCATAAGTCTTACTTCTAGGGGACTTAACAATCTCAAATAAACTCCTAGAAGGATTATGAGGCTTTGATTTTTCTAGACTGTTGGCCAGCGATACTTGTTTTAGTTCTAGTAGTACTTGTAGGTTTTGATCTACTGGTACTTGAAGAACTTGACTTTAAAGGTACTAGACCCTTTTTCATAAGTACTGCTCTGGGCACAAAGTCTTTGTTAGTTTTGTTTAGCTTATTTACCCTCTGAGCATGGCCCCACTTAGTTTTGTCATCTCTTGGTCCTATTTTCCTTTTCCCCTGTGCATTTATCTCATGACCTTTCACTATGACCTTATTTGATAAAATAACTTAAGCTACCACACACATAACATCCTATTCTTTTCAAAGAAGATCCAAAAGGTAGTTCTGACTTAGTGTTTTCAAAAGCTAGCCCACCCCTTTTGATACTACCATGATGTTTTGTGTTGCTATCCAATGCCTTACTAGGAGATTTTACCTGCTTGGTGGCAGAACTAGTTGTAGACACATGTCCCTCAGGCACAAAGGTGCTCATTAGAGGTGGATATACAACCTTTTTTGTCACAACAGGTTCATCCTGGGCCACAGTACTAGAGTTTGACTTTGAATCATTAGACCTTTCATCATAAACAGCTTTTGTTTCATCTAACTCTATACTTTTATCATTGTTAGGGGGCATATAAATTCCTAATAAAGGTGGAGGAATTTCCTTCATTCCTTCAGCATACCTATCATTTTCAGGAGTATCTTCTGAATCACCAGAACTATCGGAAATCCCCTTGGATAAGTCCTTCTCAGTCAGAGTTATCCCAAGTTGGTCCTCTAAATAACCTAGGCATGTTTTATCATAATGCCCAATTTGTGAATTAATCAGCTTACCCATGTCTTTTGAATTTTTTTGCCATCGAGTAATTACTTCTCTTTCATTAAACAAACTAGCTTTTAAAACTTCATTTTCTGTTGTAACTTTCACCAGTTGTTTTTTAGAAGCTTTAATAAACACATATTTTTCTCTCATTTGAAGAGTCAAAATCCTAATTTTCTCTTTATAGTTTTGCTGACCCTTTTGATACAAAACTATATTAGCTTCTAACTTAGCAACACCTTGTTTAAAAGCATTTACCCCTACAATACATGTGTTAACTTTTTGATATTGTTCATCGAGCTCTACTTTTAGACTATTAAAATTAAGAACACAATCTTTAGAACAGGGATGTACCTCAATGTCTTTATGAGAAAGAACTATTAGACCATGCTCTTCTTCTTCTTCATGTGTTTCAGTCCAGTTGACCACTCCATCTACTGTAACCAAAGCTTTAGTTCCTTTTGGACTCCATGGATTTCTGCTATCTCCTTTTGGAAGGCTTTTAGTGACTCTTGGGCTGGTTCTATTAATGTTCTTGAACTTCTGGCTGCTACTTTCAGCTTTTTCTCTCTTGCACTTCCTGGCAATGTGTCCAAGCTTTCTACAGTTGTAGCATTAAACCTTTGATTTTTCGTACCCTAATGGTTTATTAAGGTCAACATTAATCTTTCTTCAAGTCCTTTTGTAGAGTCTATTAGATCTAACAAAGACCATAACGGTTTACCATTTAAGA
This sequence comes from Glebionis coronaria, assembly GCA_025667525.1. Lineage (NCBI taxonomy): Eukaryota > Viridiplantae > Streptophyta > Magnoliopsida > Asterales > Asteraceae > Glebionis > Glebionis coronaria. The sequence goes on from CM046876.1 coordinate 59,838,562, forward strand.
TCCATCTATTCAATGTCAGCATCATCCATTTGGAACAGATCATTAAGAGTCAATCTTGGTCTTTTGTCTTGTCCAGCAAGGAATGAGAAGGTATCATTCTTATTGAATAATGATGAAGATCTTCCCTGTGGATTTTGGGTCATACATGGATTGTTTTCAGTATTTTGAGAATAAGTACTGCTAATTGGTCCACCAGTAGTGCTTTGGAAGTAAGTACCGCTACTTGATCCACCAGCGGTACTTTGAGAGTATGTACCACTGCTTCCTTCTGACATAAAGGCTAAGTTAGACTTTGGTACTGATGCTTTAGTTGGTTCAATACCTTTAACATCCATCTCATATACTCTGAGATTGTGATAGAGATGATCAAATGGAGTGACATCCAAACCATCTCTTCTGATGAAGTGCATAGCCGTTACTTTCCACTCTTGTGGAAATCCTCTTAAGAACTTTAGATTAGATTCTTCATGAGGAATTATTAGTCCATGAACTGCTAGTTGAATAAGCAATTTACTGAACCTTCCATATCCACTATGGATTCCTTCTGTACTAGAGATTGAGAAGTTATATATGATCTTTTTAAGTTCGTATTTCCCAACTCAAGACAAATTGAAAATCCAATTAATATCAAGTTTTTAATTGTTTTTGGTTTTAATAAAGGTTTTGGTATCTATGTCCAATTCAATAAATCACGTAAAAAGGGTAAAATAGCATAGCTACGTAACTGTAAAACAAGTTGCAATTACCACAATTAAAGTAAGAAATACAAGTCTTAAATGCACAATAGTAAAAATGCTCAAAATGTGAAGAATGTAAAAGTACAAGGACCAAATATGTAAGTTCAGAAAGTAAAAGGGCTAGTAATGTAAAATGTAACAAACTATAACAACTAAACAACAGACTTCCAAAACTGACTAACAAAATTATAACAAACCCAAACTATAAGGACTAAGCTATGAAAACCCAAAAAAGTTGAAGTTTACAACGCTAATTAACAAAATCAGAAAGTTTAGGGATTGTTTTGCAATTAAATAAAGATTTTAACCAAAAACGGGTAACACAACTACAATAATCTCGTGTAAGCTTATTCCTTAACCAAATAAGCTCTAGTTTTTTTTTCAAATGACTTAAAATTGAATTTAAGCTAGGTGTTTTAAAGGAGACATACTGAAATCAAGTAAATCTCAATATAGCTTATCTCAATAAGCCCAAAATAAGCTATAAGCTAAAGCAGACATCCACACTTGGATTTTTTTTACTGAAAATAATTAAGCTACTTATTACAAGATCAGAATGTCAAATTTTATGGAAAATGGTCCAGCCAATAAGCTGGAATCTCAAAATAAGCACAAAGTGCTTAACGTTGAATTTTGTTGACCAATAAGCTGGAAGTAAGTACCGCTACTTGATCCACCAGCGGTACTTTGAGAGTATGTACCACTGCTTCCTTCTGACATAAAGGCTAAGTTAGACTTTGGTACTGATGCTTTAGCTGGTTCAATAACTTTAACATCCATCTCATATACTCTGAGATTGTTATAGAGATGATCAAATGGAGTAACCTCCAAACCATCTCTTTTAATGAAGTGCATAGCCATTACTTTCCACTCTTGTGGAAATCCTCTTAAGAACTTTAGATTAGATTCTTCATGAGGAATTATTAGTCCATGAACTGCTAGTTGAATAAGCAATTTACTGAACCTTCCATATCCACTATGGATTCCTTCTGTACTAGAGATTGAGAAGTTATATATGATCTTTTTAAGTTCGTATTTCCCAACTCATGACAAATTGGAAATACAATTAATATCAAGTTTTTAATTGTTTTTGGTTTTAATAAAGGTTTTGGGTATCTATGTCCAATTCAATAAATCACGTAAAAAGGGTAAAATAGCATAGCTACGTAACTGTAAAACAAGTTGCAATTACCACAATTAAAGTAAGAAATACAAGTCTTAAATGCACAATAGTAAAAATGCTCAAAATGTAAAGAATGTAAAAGTACAAGGACCAAATATGTAAGTTCAGAAAGTAAAAGGGCTAGTAATGTAAAATGTAACAAACTATAACAACTAAACAACAGACTTCCAAAACTGACTAACAAAATTGTAACAAACCCAAACTATGAGGACTAAGCTATGCAAACCCTAAAAAGTTGAAGTTTACAAAGCTAATTAACAAAATCAGAAAGTTTAGGGACTGTTTTGTAATTAAATAAAGATTTTAACCAAAAACGGGTAACACAACTACAATAAGCTCGTGTAAGCTTATTCCTTAACCAAATAAGCTCTAGTTGTTTTTTCAAATGACTTAAAACTGAATTTAAGCTAGGTGTTTTAAAGGAGACATACTGAAATCAAGTAAATCTCAATATAGCTTATCTCAATAAGCCCAAAATAAGCTATAAGCTGAATCAGACATCCACACTTGGATTTTTTGACTGAAAATAATTAAGCTACTTATTACAAGATTGGAATGTCAAATTTTATGGAAAATGGTCCAACCAATAAGCTGGAATCTCAAAATAAGCACAAAGTGCTTAACGTTGACTTTTGTTGACCAACTTTTTGCAAAGACTTTTTGAGCAATAGTTTATGAAATCATTAAAGAGAAATTTGAACTTGTTTACCAACTCAAATTAACTTGAATCAAGGGAAAATCCAGCAAGATAACATTATGGAAATCAAAATGGCTAACTGATGTAATTTTAAGCAAATTCAGACCAAATTAACTAGCTAGAACTGATTAGAAACAAAGCAATTAACAAACAAACTATCAGATTAGAACTATCACACCAAATGAACAACAAATCAGTCACAATTTAGCAGATAAGCTATGAGACTAAGAATTTAGCATGGCAAAGCAGTTTGGTGGAACAAAAATGAGAGTTTTGATTCCTTTTAGCTATAAAGCCTCCTCTGATGGAGTATTTAGGCGCTGAGCCAACTAATATCAACAAAAACACCAATGATCAACCACTATTAACCATCAAATCATCATCATCATCTAGAATTGATCACCCCTGCATCATTCTGCTATTCTGAACTCATCTGGCTATGAATTGAACTGATATCTACTAGAAAAGCTTCCAAAACACTCCAACAAGCTCTGTTGATCAAGTATGATCAATAGAACTAAGCTATAACAGGACAGGTAGGCTAATGCAGTAATTGAGAAGTGAATAGGAGTGAAAAGTGAAATTTGAAGCTTTATTAATGGCGAATGTTTGTTACAGGGTTGTTACAACTAAACTAACTAACTAAAGTGTTTGTCAAACACTTGAGATTAGTAGCTAGCTAAAATGCTAACTGAATTTAAGAGAAAAGGATAAGTGTGTGTAAATTAACACACTAAGTACTATCTACAAATGAGATACATTATGGGCTATTTATAGAATAAATCTAGACTTAGTTGGGGATGAGTGACATGTGGGAACCAATCCCCAGCTTTCACGTGTACTTGATCTCTCAATTGGATCATGCCGCTGAAGAACACATTTAGGGTTTTCCATTTGAGTGATTTTCAGACTAATTGGATGGTTGGAGTGTATTCCTCTCGTGATTTAGAGCACTTTTGATGTTGAAACCTTCTTCTGAAAATCACTCTTTCTCGATCTTGATTCTGGGCTCGTTTGTAGTTTGAAGAGACACGTGTTTTGATGTTATTGGTTGAAAATAGTATACACGGATCATTATCTAAAATCTCATTTATGATTGGCTGAATATTGACTAGTGGGTGGCACTGTTGAGATTTGGATATTTATTATTGCGGCTCTTAGTGGCCAGGTGTCAGTGAGGTGGCAATCCGAAACTCATTTTTCTTGGCCTCTCATTGGTCCATTTCATAAGCACATGGATCAGACTCAAACTTGACTTCATTTTGGCAGATTTAACCCTTCAAGTATAGGCAGATTCATAACTTGAGCTCCAAACTTCATAAACTTGACAATTTTAGCCCTTTGACTTCTTGTTTGACCATAATAAGCCCCTTGACTTGTTGACTTTAGTAGTTGACCAAGTTTGACTTTGTTCTTGACTTTCTCATATTTGCACTTTTAGTCCTTCAACTTTGAAAGTCGTCAAGAAAGGTCCTTTGACTTTGATGGGCTTGTCACTTTCCATCCTCCTTTTGTCTTTTCTTTATCAATAAAGGCTTGATTCACTTGTTTGCTCCATAATTGTATCTTTTTACCTACACAAGCACAAACAACAAAACATACCCATAATACTGCTTTTATGAATCAAAATTAGGTATTTTGCTTTGTGTTTTAGGGTGATTTGTGATATAATTGATATGAGATTTTACTCATATCAAGAAGTTATTAAATTCTTGTTTTAGTACTATCTTCTTCATCTTCTTAGATTTGTAATTGCCTCCAAATATAAGTTTGATAGCCTCACGCATAGCTTTTGCATCCTTGTAATGATGAAAGCTAGGTAAAATGTCTTATGAGAGTGCCATAGCTAAGGCAGTTCTGGCCTTTCTCTATTTGATCTCTACTTGTACTCCTTCAATAGTGACAGTAGGAAAAGCATAACATGTACCATCAGGCAGCCAGTGTAGCTTTTAGGAGTATTCCCATTCTTGATAACTTGCCACAGAGTATGATCTGTGTGATTCATGTAGTGTTCCATCTGCATAGCCCAAGTCTCATAGTTATCACTTTTGAGAATATCGAGTTTTACAGCAAACAGAGTATGAGGAGAAGATGTAGCTGTTTGTGTGGCTATAGCTTGTACAGTTTGTGCACCTGGTGGATTTGGAATCACTTATGCAGGCTGCATAATTTGAGGTTGTTCATGTGGTACTGGATCAGGAATTAGGATTTCTTCCAACTGAGGAGGGTGTTCACCAGATTGAGACATCGTGTGAGACTTTTTGTGATTGAGGATTTAGGGTTTTGTTCTTCTTATTTAGAGTTTCTCAACAAGCTCTGATACCATTTGTTGATCCCTTTGAATAGATCTATAGGATTACACAATAGCTTGTAATCAAACTAGAGCACTTGAGACACTCTTACTAAACTCTAATAAGTTATGTGGAATCTAACTTATAAAAGCAAAGAAGAATAACATAATACTCTAACTATTCGATCTTTTATTAATCGACTTTGGCAAAGGTACATGTAAACTCACCGTACCTATGTTCCTTTTATGGTGCAAGGAACCCTGGAATATTCTATAATGATAAGTATATCACACACGATATATTATCAATATTCTAACCTATTAAGTATATCACATAAGATATACTCCTATTATAACTATGACATATCTTTACTAAATATATATTCGTCTCTATATATTTAGTACTACTTACATTAATACTAACGATACTTAGAATATATACCGCGTTAACACTAACAGTACTTGCTAACACTAACAGTACTTGTACTTTGTACTAACGGTACTTGGTACTTTACAATAATTTCCAACAAGATCTACTAGCCAAGTCGATTCTTCTCTTCTTCAAATACTTGTGCTAAACTTTTTGCTTCGACAAAGGGGTAGAAATGATAGTGATAAACTCGTTAATAATTTAAAAACTTTTGTTTTTATATAAATGAGTTTATAGTTTGTCATAATAAAAAAGAGGGAGATTGATAATGCAAGCAATGCGTAAAAACATTATTAGTGTTAACTAATCTTTCTTAGTTTTGATCACGACAAAGTATAAAGACATTTATCGTCAAAGACAATTGAAAGACGAATTATTCAATAAACCCTATCATCAAGGTAATAATCATTTAAGTCTTACACAAACATATCTTAATCATGTTTAGTGATCATAGAAAGTGATTAACCTCAAAACTCACATTTTGACAAATGTGACAAAAGATTTTCCTAAACTTTATTTTTAATAAAATGTTTTATTAAAATAGAAATTGAAAATTTGAATATGGCATATTCCAAATGCCATAGGAATATCCTTTGAAGGTAAAATCTACCTCAGATAGCATTTCCCCACTAGAAGACAAAAAGGAGCGTAGTCTACTCTGGACGGTTCCCCAAATAGCCATGCGGTTTGATAGGTGTGTAAACACCCATCCTTTTTACCACATAATTACAATAATAACCGAGCCAAAACGTGTATTTTATGTCATTTATGTCGGAATTATGCGTGGTTTGTGTTTTTGTTGTGATTTAGGACGAAAATGTGAAAAAGGGAGAAAAAACGGGCATTAACGAGCTTTTATCGAAGAAAAAGACGAACGACGAAGTCGAGAAGTCAAGAGTGCAAAAAGAACGGAAGTCCAAGACCAATTCTGATGATTTATCGAAGAAAAAGTCAAAAGACAGAAGTTTACTAAAAAGCCGAAGAACTCAAGTCTTATTTATGAAGAAATGTCAAGACGAGTTTAAAGAAATCCCGAGCCAAAAGTCATTAAAGTCCAAGTATTAAGAAGATTAACAAAGGATTAAGAAGATCAAGGACTAAAGCATGCAATTAAGGAAAAGAAGAAAGAGGGGAGGAAGCTTCCTAAGCACTCCCTAATCCTCCCCTATAAATAGATTAGGCTAGATTCATTTTTCTCTTATTGGATAGCTTGACAAACTATTTCTTCCATTCTAATTACCTTGTACATTTAAATACATGTCATTTAATTTCATGTCCATTTAAATACCTTGTTTTGCACCTTAAATACCTTTAATTTCAAGTAAGTTTCCTTTTTAATTCTTGTCAATCTTTATTTTTATTGTCAATCTCCTATCTACCTTTCTTTATTTGATCTTTAATCTTTATCTTTATTGTTCATGTTCATGTTCTTATTTTATTGTTTTGATCAAAGTAGGTTTTGATTATTTTGGTTATATTTGTTAGTTTGATTGTTTTGGATTGTTTGTTTATGATTAGTAGATGTTATTTGATTAGTTTGATTTAATCTTGTGGTTGATTTTGATTAGTTTGGATTAGATTCGTGTTCTTTTTTGTCCTCCGTGTTCTTCGCTTTTACTGTTTTTCCAGGTACTGTTCTTCCCCAGTTATTCCGAGTGAAGGATTTTGTGCAAGTATATTCCGGATCAGCAAGTTCATCCGGAATAATTTGTTATTCCGGATCAAAGTGTTTTATTCGGAATATTAAAACATTCCGGATCAAGGGTTTAGCAAAAGGTTCATCCAGAATATCCAATATTCCAGATCAGGGAAGTTATTCCGGATCAACAGAACATTCTGAATCAAGGAGTTATTCCGGATCAGACGAGTTTATTCGAGATAATTTATTATTCCGGATCAAAGACTTCATCCGGAAACTTCAACATTCTAGATCAAGGGAAACATTCCGGATCAAGACATCATTCCGGATCAAAGCTTTATTCCGAGTCAAGACTTTATTCCTGATAAGTGACATATTCCGGATAAAGGATTTATTCCGGATCAAAGGTTTTGGTGAATATTCCGAGTGAAGAAGAATCATTCCGAACGAAGGTGACATTCCGGATGAGTGATTATTACGAACAAAGGATTATTCCTGATGAGCTATTTTTCAGGTTCCTTTAATTCCAGTTTTTAACTTTCTGTTTTCAATTTTCAAGCTTTACTTTTCCCGCCTTTTTCTTAGTCGCACTTTAAGTTTACTTGCCTTAGACTTATTTTAGCCTTGCCTTAGTTTTAAGTTTTAGTTGCGTTTTAAGTTTTCCTTAGTTAGATTTAAGTTTGCGTTATTTACTTTTAGTGCCTTTTAATTTTCCGTCACGCTTTTAAATACTCGCCATTTATTTTAAATTAGATTTAGATTTACTTTAACGTCATTTACTTTTAAGTCTTGCACCATTTATTTTAAAAACAACCAAAAATATTCTTTTTCACCAAAAACAATTGAGTCGTACTTTGAACCGGATATCAATTCGTTAAGATACCGAGAAACGAACTTTTTCAACTAGTAAAATCCTTATATCAAATGGCGCCGCTGCCGGCTCTTTTCGTAAAGATTAACGGTTTTCTGTGAGAGACGCGTTGCTTTTTGGGATCCGTTCATTCGTGAGCGTTATTTTCTTGCTTACAAAATTTCAAAAATCCAAAAAAATAAAAAATCGATAAAACACCATAAAAATTAAAATTTTCAAAAATCCAAAAAGATTTTATTTTTATTGTGTATATATATTGTCTTTGTGTTTGGTATTGTTTTCTTTTGCCTTTGTAGGTGTATGCGTACTAGATCTTCTAATTATCAAGAGCCCGAGACTCGAGAAGATTTAAGTATGGCAGGTGTTAACAACAACAATAATCCACCGCACCTTAATAATAACAACAATGTTCTTCCACAGCCTGATCTTCGGACAATGGAGGAGCTTTGTCAACCTACCATGTTTGGACGAGGAGGACCGATTGCACCGATGCAAATCACGGCTCCAGAGTTTTCGTTGAAGCACCACATGATTCAGCAAGTTCAAACTAATCCATTCGCCGGAATGCCTGATGATGATGCCAACAAACACCTCGACAAGTTCATTACAATCACCCAAAGCATGAAGTTGCCTGGTGCCACAATCGATGTTCCACGCCTTCAAATCTTTCCACATACTTTATCACACCACGCCGAGAAATGGTTTGATCGTCTTCCAAAGAATTTTATTCATACTTGGGATGACATGACTCAACGCTCTTTGTCGCGCTACTTTCCACCATCCATGGTCACGAGCCTTCGCAATCAAATCAGCGGTTTCATGCAAGACCCCGATGAATCTCTTTTTGATGCTTGGGAAAGATATAATGTCTTGATCGATCGTTGTCCAAACCACAACATGCTCCCTGTGACATTAATTGATACTTTCTACAACGGATTGACTTTTCGAGATCGTGATACGATTAATGCAGCCGCCGGTGGCACATTTATGAAAAGGAGACCCGAGGAGTGTATAGAGCTTATTGAAAACATGACTACTCACCACAAAAACTGGGATTCCTCCGCTTCTTCAAGGAACAACCCGAGAGTCAATGTTTCTTCCACTTCAGCAAACCCTGATATGACCGAATTCACCCGCATGATGACCGAAATGAACAAAAATATCTTGCTTCTCGCTACAAACCAACAACAACAAGTTAAAGCGGTTTCCAATCCTTGTGAAACATGCGGCGGTCCTCACTCATACACTGATTGTCCTTCTACTCAAGGAAATCCGGAAAATGTGTATGCAGCTTATAGTAATTATTCACCGGAAAATTACCAAGCTCGATCTCAAGGGGATAGAAATTTGCTGAGTTACTGGTCAAACAACTACCTTTCACCCGGTTTTTCTCCTCAAAACCAAAACCAAAACAACAATTACAATAGAAGCAACCAAATCCCACCAAGAGCTTCTAATCCTTACCACCCACCCGCTCAACAAGCCCCATCCATGAATCAAGATGTTGAAGCTTTGATGAGAACCCAAGGTGAGCAAATCAAGAATCTGCAGAGATAATATTCAATCCTCCTTCAGCAATCAAACGAATGATTTAAAGAATATGCTGGCTAGTTTCTTGCCCACCACTCAACCCTCTTCTTCGAGTTCTCTACCTTCAAACACCGTCACCAATCCGCGAGCGAATTTGAGTGCTATTACTACCCGTAGTGGAGTAACCATAGTAGGACCACCTATCCCACCCCCGTCATTTACACCTCCTCCACCACCATTTATCCCTACTCCTCCTACACCTAGTATTAGTGCACCATTACCGTCTTCGCCTTGTCGTGATGAAGCACCCACCAAGAATCCTCCACCAACCCCATCTTCAACATCGCAACCTTTACCTACACCTACACCTTCACCACTTAACCCCAATATTCCTTATCCATCTCGCTTAGGCAAGACCAAAATGCACACAAAGGATGAAATTCAAGTGTCGAATTATTTGAAGATGATCTCTCAAATGACTTTCAACATTAGCCTTGTTGAAGCACTTGTCCACATGCCGAAATTTTTCAAAGCATTTAAGGAATTGCTTAACAAGAAGGAGAAGCTGATTGAGCTCGCCAACACACGCTTAAATGAAAACTGTTCTGCATTTATTCTTAAAGAACTTCCGGAAAAACTTGGAGATCCCGGTCGTTTTGTGTTGCCTTGCATCTTTAACAAAACCGAAGAATTTACTGCCCTAGCTGATCTCGGGGCCAGTATAAATTTGATGCCTTTAAGTGTTTGGAAAACACTATCATTACCCGACCTCACTCCAACGAAGATGACTCTCGAGCTAGCCAATCGCACTCTCTCTTACCCCGTTGGTATTGCCGAAGATGTGTTCATTAAAGTTGGCACCTTCACTTTTCCGGTCGACTTTGTCGTTGTTGATTATGAAATGGACCCTCGTATTCCTTTAATACGTGGTCGGCCATTCTTGAGAACCGGAAGAGCTCTAGTTTATGTTGCCGAAGGCGAGTAAATCTTAAGAGTCGGGGATGATGCACAAGTTTTTAAAATGGGGAAGCTTACAAGCAAATCCTATGGACGAGAGTCAGCAAATATGATCAATGTGCTTGATGATTTTGTCGTCTACAACAATCCTCTATTCGAGTCTTGCATTGATAATCCACTTTTTGAAGATGATGTGGATGATTCTCTATCTAATTTGGAACCTTCTCCCATATATGATTCTCCACCGATCTTTGACGCCTATGATGATGATTCTAGGTCAGATACGTATGATTATGATGATATTACTTCCGAGTATCACGACATGCCCATTTACGATGAATTTGATGAGGCTGATACTCTTTCGAGTGATTCTTCTCATGATGAAGATACTCCGCCATCACTAAATCCTACTTTGGACGATTACTCATTTGAGGAAGACTTCTCTACATTTCTCAATACATACTTCTCTCATGAGAGTGATGCCCATCCTTTAGACTTTGATGATTATCGTCTTGATCCTACTTTGGATTTGAAGAAAATTCTTTCAAAGGAGAAACAACCGGTCGACACCAACATCCGCAACACATATGATTTAACACCTCTTTGTCCACCTTCTGAGGACGAGGTTGTGCATCTTCTTCGCGGATCTTCTTCACATTCTGCTGAGTCTGAGTGCTATTTTCCCCTAAAGGAAAAGGTGTTCGACCCCGGTATCGATATTCTTGAGCCATCTCAGTATCCTTCTGATGAAATAAAAGGAAAGATTTTTGGAACTTATGGAAATCTGCTTGCACCACTTCACCCTTGCTTCCACCGTGCTCCATCTTTGCTTAAGGGAACCTTGCCTATTCTTCTTTGGCTTGCCTTGTTCGCCTTAAGCTTGTGCTATTTGATGGACGAAAACTATGTCTTTGATCCCGGTGGATATGTTTCATGCTTCTTCCTATGATAATCAAGGTCGAGTCAGGCTCACGACTCGGTAATCAAAAATCAAGCGCTTCTTGGGAGGCAACCCATGTATCTATCTTTTAGCTTTCTTTATCCTAAGTGTAGGGGAGACCCGTTGGTGTTTGCTATTTCCTGTCTTTTAATATTCAGGGATTCAAGCGCTCAATGATCCACTCTTGATGATTCTTGACGACCCGTGATTCCGTGTTCCCTTCTTCCCAGTTCTATCCTAAACTCTTTTTGATTCTCTATTTTATATTTTCCAATATTAAAATAGGAATCTCGTTAGTTGTCTTTTCCTTAGCAAGATTTAAACAGAGTGCACAATGTCCTAAGTGTAGGGGAGTTTACTCCCACATGCTTAAACATTGAGGACAATGTTTATATTTAGTGTAGGGGGACTTCTATCGAAGTTAAGTGGTCTTTTCCTTGTATTTGTCCTCATTTTAACCGGAAAATCAATTTTTCGACACTTTTCAAAAATTTTGATCTATTTTGGCCTATTAGTTTTTCCTTTTGTATAGTTATTCTCCTTCTTTGCTAAAATAATTTTTAATAAAGTGGTTTTAATTTTCAAACGTTGTGAATCTTTTGACTCAACCCGAGTTTACTTATCTAAGTTTACTCTAGCTAGTATCCTTAACGTGTTTAGGTCAAGTTTTGCTAGGCTTTTATATAGGGAGCTATAAAACGCGAAAGTCTTAACTTTCACGGGTTAAGAATAAGAACTTTTCGCAAGTTCCTATAATTGATCCTAGAGAGTCGTTTATCAAGGGAACTTTAAAATGCGATTTCTAAACTTGAAAGAGTCTAAGAATTTGCAAGATCCTATAGGCGACTCGAAAACCCAAAACTTTGATTTAATAGGCTAAGCATCCACGAGTCTCATTCTTTGAGATTTTAAACTGTGGAAAACGAGAGATGATAGAGCCAATTATAAGTTCGGTATTCTTTCGTGAATTTATGTGAGTTAATTATAAGCCTATTCTCCCATCGCTTGCTAATAAATTTATCTGCAATAAATAAGGTTGTATGATTTGAAAAGTTACTTAGCTTCTAGCCCAAGATCGTTTAAAAGTTTCTCGGTATGGATTAGAGTTCATAGCCAAGGCATAACTTATTGAAGCAGGATGCGAAGATTGGCGAGTTCGAAAAGGCCCTAACAAGGCATGAGGGCTACATTTTGTTGCTAAAGATCCAAAGTGATGTGTAGAATCATTTATCGAAAATCAATATGAAGGATCGAGACACACGACGAAAAGCAAGTACTCCCAAAAGATCATGGAGAAGTCTATCCAAAAAGGCCCTAACAAGGTATGAGGATAAATAAATCCAAGTCCAAAAAGGAGGCGGATCGTTGTATATCAAAGTCCAAAGTAAAGATTGGAGAAAAATGAAGAAGCCGTGGTCCATATATGTAGAATCTCTCAAAACTTCAAGTGAAGAAATTCCTATTATGAAGAGAAGGCCATTATTTCATGAACGTCTCTCAAGGTTTGAAGTATGAAGTCGCTGCCAAATATCGGTCCGAGAAAGGTCTCAAATCGCGAAGCGAGTTATGCCAAGATATGAAATTTTTGAGGTCCCGAGAAGCAGTTTTAAAAGATTTTGTTCTTTAGCTAACTATTTATTAAATCGTTCACTTTATTTTCGGCCTAAATAACTATCGAAATAAGTCAACAATGTATCCTCGTGATCATTCAAGACAATAATAAAATATAAGAGATACACCCAGGAATAAGGGAGTCTAAGTGAATAATTGGCCCACATGAGTTCGTGTTAGTTTGCTAACTTATAATAACAATGATCTCCTTTTTAAGCTTGGTTTGGAGAAAGTGAAAACTTGAGGATGATGATCATTCATGACATTTTCAAAACCCTAAGGTATGCTTTTGATTTCTTTACTTGTTTTGTTATTTTGTATCTCTTTAATAAAGGCCAATATGGATTGATTATGATGAAAAATGTAAACGTGCTTTGTAACTAATGCATTGCATGAGGACATTGCAATGGTCAAGTGTAGGGGATTTGATAGGTGTGTAAACACCCATCCTTTTTACCACTTAATTACAATAATAACCGAGCCAAAACTTGTATTTTATGTCATTTATGTCGGAATTATGCGTGGTTTGTGTTTATGTTGTGATTTAGGACGAAAATGTGAAAAAGGGAGAAAACACGGGCATTCACGGGCTTTTATCAAAGAAAAAGACGAAAGACGAAGTCGAGAAGTCAAGAGTGCAAAAAGAACGGAAGTCCAAGACCAATTTTGAAGATTTATCAAAGAAAAAGTTAAAAGACGGAAGTTTACTAAAAAGTCGAAGAACTCAAGTCTTATTTATGAAGAAATGTCAAGACGAGTTTAAAGAAATCTCGAGCCAAAAGTCATTAAAGTCCAAGTATTAAGAATATTAACAAAGGATTAAGAAGATCAAGGACTAAAGCATGCAATTAAGGAAAAGAAGAAAGAGGGGAGGAAGCTTCCTAAGCACTCCCTAATCCTCCCCTATAAATAGATTAGGCTAGATTCATTTTTCTCTTGTTGGATAGCTTGACAAACTATTTCTTCCATTTTAATTACCTTGCACATTTAAATACATGTCATTTAATTTCATGTCCATTTAAATACCTTGTTTTGCATCTTAAATACCTTTAATTTCAAGTAAGTTTCCTTTTTAATTCTTGTCAATCTTTATTTATATTGTCAATCTCATATCTACCTTTCTTTATTTGATCTTTAATATTTATCTTTATTGTTCATGTTCATGTTCTTATTTTTATTGTTTTGATCAAAGTGGATTTTGATTATTTTGGTTATATTTGTTAGTTTGATTGTTTTGGATTGTTTGTTTATGATTAGTAGATGTTATTTGATTAGTTTGATTTAATCTTGTGGTTGATTTTGATTAGTTTGGATTAGATTCGTGTTCTTTTTTGTCCTCCGTGTTCTTCGCTTTTACTGTTTTTCCAGGTACTGTTCTTCCCCAGTTATTCCGAGTGAAGGATTTTGTGCAAGTATATTCCGGATCAGCAAGTTCATCCGGAATAATTTATTATTCCGGATCAAAGTGTTTTATTCGGAATATTAAAACATTTCGGATCAAGGGTTTAGCAAAAGGTTCATCCGGAATATCCAATATTCCGGATCAAGGAAGTTATTCCGGATCAACAGAACATTTCGAATCAAGGAGTTATTCCGGATCAGACGAGTTTATTCGAAATAATTTATTATTCCGGATCAAAGACTTCATCCGGAATCTTCAACATTCCGGATCAAGGGAAACATTCCGGATCAAGACATCATCCCGGATCAAAGCTTTATTCCGAGTCAAGACTTTATTCCGGATACGTGACATATTCCGGATAAAGGATTTATTCCGGATCAAGGGTTTTGGTGAATATTCCGAGTGAAGAAGAATCATTCCGAACGAAGGTGACATTCTGGATGAGTGATTATTCCGAACAAAGGATTATTCCAGATGAGCTATTTTTCAGGTTCCTTTAATTCCAGTTTTTAACTTTTTGTTTTCAATTTTCAAGCTTTACTTTTCCCGCCTTTTTCTTAGTCGCACTTTAAGTTTACTTGCCTTAGATTTATTTTAGCCTTGCCTTAGTTTTAAGTTTTAGTTGCGTTTTAAGTTTGCCTTAGTTAGATTTAAGTTTGCGTTATTTACTTTTAGTGCCTTTTAATTTTTCCGTCACGCTTTTAAATACTCGCCATTTATTTTAAATTAGATTTAGATTTACTTTAACGTCATTTACTTTTAAGTCTTGCACCATTTATTTTAAAAACAACCAAAAACATTCTTTTTCACCAAAAACAATTGAGTCGTACTTTGAACCGGAAAACAATTCGTTAAGATACCGAGAAACGAACTTTTTTAACTAGTAAAATCCTTATATCACGGTTCATTATCTATATTGAACCGCACAATAATTAAGGAACCACGCCCAGATAACCGTTGGTTTTTGTCTCCTATAAATAGTCGATCAAATATTCAGTTTCCAAGAACTATTTTGGACATTCTTTCTGCCTCTTTTCTCTTTTCTATATCCTAATCATTAGTAAATGATCATTTAATTTGTTAAGTATGTTTACTTATGATTATCCTTTTGATCCTCTTCTTTAGTTGTCCAAAGAGAAGATCACTCACACATTTGTGATGTGATTAAAGATGAAGCCTTGATGAAGATCATCCTTTCTTAGATCTAGTCATGTTCATCATTTTGTTTAGTTGAGTCTTGTATAGATCCAATGTATTTATGTATACTTGGATTAGTGTTGTGTTAATCCAATATATTAGTGAATACTTAGATTAGTCTTGTATAAATCCATTGTATATGTGCATACTTAGATTTGTCTTGTGTGGATCCAAGTTACATGTGTATACTTGGATATGTCTTATTGAATTGTAATAAGTCTTGTGTGTTAGTTCTCACTAAACTACAAAGTGATGTGTGTATGTGTCTTGTCAGTTCTCACTAAACTTTAGAGTTAAGAGTCGTGAAGATTGGTTCTAGCTTTAGATTAAAATTCGACATCTAGCCTTGTGTCAAAAAAGATGATGGGCGGCGAAGATAGGTTCTAGCTTTCTATTAAAACTCGACATCTAGCCTTGTATCGGAAAATGAAGAAGTAGGAGACGTGTATAGCTTGGTCTTAGCTAAGATTAGGTCTCGAAATTTAGCTTAGTGTCGGAAAATAATGTAAGCGACGTTGTAATGTTTTCTCCGCCAAGAAGGGAGCTTGTGGATATAGTGGAAATCTTGAGTAAGGTGTACTCGAGGAGTGGAGTAGGAATGAAGATAGATCTTCGTTGCCGAACCACTATAAATCTTGGTGTCGTACCTTAGGTTGTTTATTTCTTTACTCTTTACTTATGTTTTCATTCTTACATTGCATATTCATTGTCACTAGATATTGTTAATGCATTAGAATTGACCCTAGCTACTATGAAACTAGTTTTTGAGTAAAAGGTATTTTTGGGACCAACCTAATTGAAATTATTTTAATTAGGACCTTAAACAAGAGTGTTAATTCAATGATGCCTAAAAACATTACTTGCATTTTTCGGTCTCGCTTTGTTTTGATTACGACAATATATAAAAACAAGCATTTACGAAAACAACGAAAAACGAATTCTTGAGTTCAAGTATTTTTTTCATTTCAACCATTATCACTTAAGGTATGAACATATAAGTTTTCATCTTAATTAAGTGATCAAAGGATTTAAGTTTTCTTAAAACTCACTTTTTAATAATTTGACAAAGTTTTTTTTATTAAACTTTTTTATTAAGAAATTTTTTTATTAAATTAAATATTTGAAAATTTGAAAATGGCATATTCCATTTCTTTTAAGAATATCCTTTAAGGGTAACTATTTCACCAGATGAGACTACCCCACTAAAAGACAAAAGGGCGCGGAGTCTACGAACACGGTTCCTTAAATGCCTATGCGGTTCCTTATCGATAAAGAACCGGGGGCACCAATAAGGAACGGCGCCTAGAAAGAGCCGTTGGGCTTTTGTCTTATAAATAGTGGAACATTCTCAGATTTTCTCTTCACCTCTTTTGCATACAAATTTCCAGATTCAAACATACTTCTTAAATCATTCAAATTCTTGGTTATTTGGTTGATTACTACTTGTTTAGAAGTGAATCTTTCTCCTCCCATCTCTTCCTCTTCAAGTGCAAAGAGAAGAACACTTTCATCCTTGAAATGTTGAAGTCTACCTCAAGATCTATTGAAGATCAAGTTTTATTCATTCATTTTAGTTATGTTGTGAATATCCAAGTAGTTGTGTTATTTGGAATTTGTGTTGTGAAGATCCAAATAGTTGTGTCTATTTGGAAGTTGTGTATGTAGTAAGGTTAATACTTAGTCCTCAAAGTATATTGGTGTAGATTGGTCCTAGCTAAGATTAAGGCTCGACTTTTAGCTTAGAGTCGAAAATTGGTTAAGAGACGTTGTGTACGGTTTCTCCACCTTAATGAGTTTGTTGATTAGTGAACTCTCGAATAAGGAGTACTCGAGGAGTGGAGTAGGGACGAGAAGTGAGCTTCGTTTCCGAACCACTATAAATCCTTGGTGTTTGGTTTGATCTTTATTTTCCTTATCTCTTTACATGTATTATTCTTTACTTGCACATACTTGTGATTATTAGTTTAGTTGCACTATCCTTTGTCCATATTGTGTATAAGAAGATTTCACATATTTGCTCAAGCCTAAGTTTTTGAAAAGGATTTTTGAAAACCCACTTTTAAAAAGTAAATTTAAGAAACTATTCAACCCCCCCCCCCCCTTCTAGTTTCTACAAACAGAAACTATTCAACCCTCCCCCCCCCCCCCCTTTCTAGTTTCTATAGTATCTTTTTCCTTCACCTAGCCTGTCCAACACTCCTCCATCTTGTGGTCCTGGTCTCGCGAAGTACGGATTTTTAGATCAGTTGACTCGCATCTAGTTTGTGAAGGTGTGCCCTGACTCCACGATCGGCTTTCACATCTGTCTGGAGACACTTGCCTCTTGCCTCTCCATTCACTGGTCAGCCTGGGAGTGGCGGAATCGGAGTAGTCGGAGAATTCATCCCCCCTTTGACTTCTCTTTGAGCTTCCTTCGTAGGTTAGGCGACCCTTCACATATTTTAGCTTCTTTTCGTGCTGTTCCTCTTCATGGAACTTTTTAGCTATTAAGGGTAATAGGTGGTCGTAGTGTTCATTGCAGAAATCCCTAATAGAGGCGTCGGACGCTCGCGCTCTGGGATTTTTGCGACATTGTTCGTCTTCTCAACATCCATGTTTCGCACGGTGGACGTGTCTAGTGTGGGAGGATCTCGTGTCGAGGTGTTCATGTTTAAAACGAGATCTTTATGGAACGATAGTTGTGTTCGGGTCCCACGGATGGTGCCACTTGTTAGTACAACAATCGGTCGGGTTCGACTACGAATCTAAGTCCCTAGCCGAAGGTACTTAGATGTCCTAGATTATGGTGGATCTTGTACTATCAAGAGTTGTGATTGATGATTTCTTGCACAAGTAAAGTATACCGTTAGTCCTTACCGTGGGGGTGGACCCTACGATTAGACTCTGGCATGTGAGTAAGTATTCATGTTGTCAAAAGTACTTGTATGTATTTGGAAGATTGAGAAAATTATACCTCGTTTGGAGTGCAAAGGAGTACTATTTATAGAGGAAAGTATTGGGCCTTTCCCCATTTCTCGAATAGTACTTTGGGAGTGGGCCTTTGTGGTCCAAAAGCCCATTTGTCCTTTGTTGTCTAATCGTGACCTACGGATTTGTTCTTAGGAACTTATCCGTAGGGATCCCGGATGTGTTTCAAGGAAAGGATGTCCGGTGTTTCCAATGCGGACCCGTTCACTGGGAACTTATCCGCTAAGAGTTTTTCATCGTAATGGGATTTTATATACTTGTGTCTGGGCCCAAGGTTTGGTGTATGGTTTTAGGCCCAATGGGCCGTATCTATGCTATACGCCATCAATAACATACCAACTTATCAATTGAACATCAAGCGTACAACCATAACATACCGACTCATACATTGAACATATAACATACAACCATAACATACCGACTCACCATTTAAACATCTAATGTTCAACCATAACATACCGACACATCTATTTAACATCTATCGTTCAACCATAACATACCGATTCATCGTTTAAACATCTAAGGTACAACCATAACATACCGACTCATCGTTTAAACATCTAACCGTACAACCATAACATACCGACTCATCCATTGAACATCTAGCGTACTACCATAACATACCGACTCATCCATTGAACATCTAACGTACAACCATAACATACAGACTCATCATTTAAACATCTAACGTACAACCATAATATACGAGTCATCCATTAAACATCTAACGTACAACCATAATATACGAGTCATCCATTGAACATTTAAGGTACAACCATAACATATCGACTCATCCATTGAACATATAGCGTACAACCATAAGATACCAACTCATCCATTGAACATAACATACCGACTCATCCATTGAACATATAACGTATAACCATAACATACCGACTCATCGTTTAAACATCTATCGTACAACCATAACATACCGACTCGTTCGTTGAACATGTAACGTACAATCATATCATACCGACTTATCGTTTAAACATATAAGGTACAACCATAACATATCGACTCATCGTTTAAACATCTAACATACAACAATAACATAGCGACTCATCCATTGAACATATAACGTACAACCATAACATACCGACTCATCGTTTAAACATCTATCGTACAACCATGACATACCGACTCATCTATTGAACATCTTACGTACAACCATAACATACTGACTCATCGTTTAAACATGCATGGTAGAACCATAACATACCGACTCATCATTTAAACATCTAACGTACAACCATAACATACTAACTTATCCATTGAACATCTAACGTACAACCATAACAGACCGACTCATACATTGAACATATAACCTACAACCATAACATACCGACTCATCGATTCAACATCTAACGTACAACCATGACCTACTGACTCATCCATTGAACATATAACGTAAAACCTAACATATCGACTCATCGTTTAAACATCTAATGTACAACCATAACATACCAACTCATCCTTTAAACATCCAAGGTACAGCCATAACATACCGAATGTTAAGTAACCATTATGAATGTTAACTAATCGTGATGAATGTTAACTAATCGTGATGAATGTTAATTATCATTATGAATGTTAAGTAACCATTATGAATGTTAACCAATCATTGACGGAAAAATGTTAACCATTTTCCTCACTTTTTTACCACAAAAACACATGTTATCTTTATAATCACACACATTCCGACCAACACAACCACTAGCAGATCACACACACACACACACACACACACACACACACACACACACACACACACACACACACACACACTCACACTCACACACACACACACACACACACTTATCATCACAACGACTGACAAACACATTGTTGTTATGAAGATGTTGGAGCATGAAGCTTTTTCGTGTCATTGTGGAGCTGGAGTTGTAGTTCTACGAGAATCGTGGCAATCTGAAACCCTTGGTAGACTATACTATGCATGTGCACGGGCGCATGTTTTTCATTTGTGTTATATACAACTAATTTTGATAGTTGTTAAACATTAGTTTCTTAACTCTTTAACAGCCTCAAGTTAAAAGTTATGGATGTAATTTTTTTTATGGAAAGATGAATGAGTCAGACTACTAGTCAGTTCTCTTGGAGCTTCAATGATTCCAAGTTCTTCTCCAAGCTCTTCTCCGAGACCTTTAACGAATCTAATTTATTCTTCAAGCTCTTCTTCGAGACCTTCAACGACTCCAATTTCTTCTCCAAGCTCTTCAGCGTGTGCAAACTACGTGTAGTTGATTGGAATGATAAATGTACTTAAGAAAACAATCGAACTTTATAGCCATTCCAAGATGCACACAATCCCGAGATGCACACAATGGACTCAGATGCACTACTACACGACCTTTACGATGACATGGGGAACATTAGTTTGAACTAGTTTGTGATTTGTTCATTGTCGTGTGTATAGGTCTATTATCGTTGTAATATGCATGTTTAAGCGCATGTTTAAGTGTCCGGTGTCGGATAATACTATGCTTTGGCATGTCTGTTTGTAAGTCTCTCATGTGTTTTCACAAGGGGTATGTATAGTATTTTGAATAAACAAATGTTTGTTTGTACGAAAGTCTCATTTTGTAGTATATACACGTCGCGAAAATAAAATGCCACGTCATTTGACGAGTTAACGATAGTGTATTAAAAAGAATTATATATTGTATAAATAATAATTATATAGTTACACTTTTTTTATAAATAATAATTATATAGTTTTTAAATATATATATATATATATATATATATATATATATATATATATATATATATATATATATATATAGTGTAAATAATAAAAAAATAAATTTCTGGTCCACTTTTCCCAGCGACATGTGGCCGGGATTCTTTGACGGGTAAATTTCCGTCAACATTTTCGGTGCATTATTTTGGGTTTTGTCGTTTAGTTGGATGTTTCCCCGGCGACACGTCGCCAGGGATAAGTTGTCACGTTTTTATGGCACGAGGTTAACACTAATCCCATGTTAAATACTCTGACCAAAGAATACTGGCGACATATCACCGAGGATAACTTGGCGGGAAATTTTCTCTTTGGTTTTTTGGTAGACTATTTTGGTCAAGGCTTGACCGACTTTTCCCCGACGGCATGTCACCGGGATTCTTTGGTCAAACATTGACTAAAAAGTCTTTCTGACTTTGTGTCACGTCGGATATTGTTTTGTCGTTTAGCGGGCTTTCCCCGGCAACAAATATATCCGGAGAAAAGAGGGTCGCCCGTTCTTGGTTTTGTTGCGGTCGTAAATGTAAAATTGTCATTATGATAAATATAGAAAAGTTACATAATCTTGCATACATGACACAAATTATAGAGGCTAATATCCCGAATTGTAGGAACTTTTGTACATTAGATTGTTTATCTTCTTCAAATCTGCTTGACTGTGACAAGTTTTCTTCAAAATTAGCACACCCGTTCTGCTAGTAGCCGCGCGCAAATTACCTTCTCTGAAAGTTCAGTTTTGATATACAATATGCAAATAGAGAAGCAAGAAAGATGGGATATAGTGCAAGAAGAACATAAGCTAGTGGTAACTGATCATGTTGAAACCCGAAGTAATCTCTCAAGAACGCTTCGACTGATTTAGTTTCTCCAAACACTGAGATGTCCTTCTTTATGTCACCATACTGAGAAGTAAGCATTGCATTAAGCGACCATGATGTAGGAGTCAGATAGTAAAGCCATATCCACCAATTCGGAATTTTCTGCAACAAAGCAAAAAACAAGTCCTCAGTTCCAATAACATGTCAAAATGGTTCATTTTTGGTACAAGTCAAGTTGGGTCGAGGTGGCGAAAGGGCTATTTAGTCGGTCGTATGCATGAAGAGTACACTTTTGGGGGAGTTTGGACTGATTTCACTGCATCGACCCGTTTAGTTTTTAGCCAGTGTTTTTATCTAACCCGTTCGACCTCCCAAATCGACCCAATCATAGCTATATGGGTCAAAGTGACACCTCTTAGTATTAATGTACCCAACTGACATTTTTATCTAATTCCAAATGAACTTCTGAAAGTCAACAGGGACTTACTGGTTTAGGAATTAAAAATCCACCAAACAAGTTAAACATCGTGTAAAATGCAGATTGTAGAATTGCGGCTACCGGAAAGTTTGGCGTCAATGACACAAGCAGCATTCCCATATAAGTGAAGTACATCAACGTGCACAAGAATGTATAGAAGTACCAGAAAACCTTGTACGCTGACCAATAATATCCGATCATAGGATACGTGATGCAGGTGAATACAAGTGATTGGGCCAAGAGATAGGGGAACTCAATTGTCACCTACAGGATATAGTCAAAAACATTTCGTTACCGAAGCTTTATGTTTGTCACATAGAAATAAAATAGAAGATATTTGTACCTGTGCAAAAGCATAAGCCACTGTAGCATACATGCCAGAAAACCTTTCTCGATACAAAACAGTTCGCTCCATGGAAACATATGGTACAACGGAGGAGGAGTTGTTTATGCCACAAAAAAGGACAGCAGAGAACATCGAACCAAGAACGTTGAATAAGCTCTGCTGGTTATGTCTGTCACACAGAGATATCAAATCATGCTCTCATAAAAGCGAGTCTCAAATCTTTGATATCCTATAAGTCTAGGCGTTACGGGTTATATGACGCGCACTTTTAAGTTAACTAAGAAGCATTAACACGTACATTTCCTTCCCTTGGTTCCAGAAGAGTAACCCGAAAAGAAACGATGCAAAGAGCATATGCAAGGACCGCATCAAGTTGTATGAAGGACTTCTCCAGTATGACAAGTGTTGTTTCCATAGACAGGCCTTGAACTGGCACCAACCATTTTGTGGGAAACGCGTTGGAAAATACAACTCTTTTGAACCAAGAGGTGGTTTACTTAACGTGTTTACGAGGTCTTTGTTGCTCCTGATGCAATGGCAAATACATAAAACTAATTAGATAAAGATTAAAATGGTCTCTGAAGTTGGACAATCCAAAACAAACAACAGACCGGTGTAACTTACTCATACAAAGTCGAAGTAGAATATATCTTTGCAAAATCAAGTCCAAGTTCAGATTCCATTGATGTCGAAGTAACCTCCAACATCCATGTTGCTGGATTATAGTTGTCTTTAATTTTCGGCACACCTGGAATGCTCTATTAAAGACGAATATCACGTGAGCCTAAGATAATACTTGACCGAATTGTTAGTTTTAAACTATTATGTGCATCTGTTCTGAGGTTAATTAACCTGAAAGTACTCGATGACCGTACTTGAATTGCGACCTAGTGGCCCACAGTAGATCATACGTCCTCCATTTTTTAACAGGATTAACTGCAGGGACATGGTAGAGATTATGTTTGTCAAACTAATATAAGATAACAAGTATTCAAGTATATATATGTCTACCTCATCAAAGGACTCAAATATGTCAATGCTCGGTTGGTGAATGGTACAGACAATCGTCCTTCCTGTATCAACTATATTCTTCATAGCCCGCATGACAATGGCAGCTGATCTAGCATCCAGTCCGGTTGTAGGTTCATCCATGAATATAATGGATGGATTTGCGACAACTTCCACAGCAATCGTGAGCCTCTTACGCTGCTCTGTTGAAAGACCACTTACTCCAGGAATGCCAACCAAGGCATCCTTAATAGAATAAAGCTCCACCGTTTCCAGGATTTCTTCTACGAATTTCTGTGGAACAATCAGAAGACGTTACTTCACACATCAAAAGAATTTCTGCGTACACATTTTATAAAGATATCTCGTACATATTTAGTTTTTGTATCAATCTCGGGATGAAGACGGAGCCAAGCAGAAAATATCACCGATTCCTCAACCGTAATTTGGGGAGAGTGTACATCCGTTTGCTCACAGTAGCCTGAAATTCTAGCAAAGGTATGTTGGACTTTCGGATAACCCCCGATCTTAATCTCTCCTTTAACAATACCACTGCTTTTCCTTCCAGAAAGAACATCAAGAAGTGTTGTTTTGCCAGCACCACTTACACCCATTAACGCTGTAAGGACGCCGGGTCTAAAAGACCCTGTGATATCACGAAGTAGTTGAAGTCGCTTTCCAGTGAAGCCATGCTCTCTCATTTCCTGACAATGTCATGAAACATAATCAAGACAAAAGATCCAAAGTCAAACATACACGTCGTAAGATAACTTTGACCAATACCCGTGGGGGCTCGACATGGTACTGTAGATCTTTAAAGGTAATTGTTTGCGGTTCAAAGGGTAACACCATTTTTCCTGTAAGATAAGAGGGTAAGTATTTACTCATTTATGCGGAAACTAGCCTCCAACTCTGGAAGGAATTACGTATGGAACACCGAAATTGCTCGCGCATTTATATGTACGGATGGATATACCATTATAAAAATAAACCAAATTTCGACTTGAAAAAGGAAAAATAAAATAAACTGGCCTTGATAAGGCTCTGAAACAGAAGTATCCGAATTTTCATTTGTTTCATCTTTGTCGCTGTGGTGTTTGGATCTTTCACCTCCGTGTACTTTAGATAGCTTTTCCTTTGAGATAATGGCACGAGTGCCGGGAGCTGAAGGATTATATGATATGATTAGCACCAAAACATGGAATTCTCTATGTTCAACTTCGAATATTATAAAGATGAATTTACCCTTAAAGTAGGATAACGCCAAGATGAAACCTATGTTGAAAACAAGTGCAAAACCGAGCAAGGCACCGAGTGATATCCAATAATAGTATTCATCAAAGTCCAAACCACGGCTTTTAAGCGTCTGCTGCCCTATGGTTGTGCTCATAGATGTCATCTGCTCGCAGTACGTAAACCATATCAGTGAGTAATATATATTATCCTTTTTAAATAATATAAGGATTCAAGTGCGTTACTTCGTTCCATCTAGGAGAATGAAATTCATTAACCGCAAGGCCTATTTCACCATATGACAGTGGACAGACCCAGAATCCCCACTTCAACCAACCTGGCATTGAAGCTACGTATACAACCAGTACCCATCCGTTAGTTTGATCGGAAGATCTTTACAATGCTAAATATTAAATAATGCACACAAGGGGCCGGGAGCTTACTGTGTGGTATTATAAAGCCACCAAACGTTAACATAAACAAAATTGATACACTGCCCATAGTTGTAGAAGCAACCATAGTTTGAAAGACTGATGCAATGAATCGGAACAACGACACTGATGTAAAGTGGGTTGCAAAAAGTAGTACTAGCTGGCGGAAGAACCTTTAAAACACATACAAGACATGTTTATTAATGACGACTCACTTATATTGACATAAAATTATAAGATGCTCACCTCCCAGGTTCAGGGCTGTATCCAATAACGTAATACGTGAGACATGTCCAAATAGTTGATTCCAACAGCGACAGTGGAATCTTAAGAATGGAAGCAGGAATTGCATATGCCCAAGCTGGGTAGAAGTACATATCCCGCTGTTTATAGAACACTGAAAGTCTTGCAACTGTCATACCGGCTTCTGGGAACCCATCGACTAGCAAAATTACAAGTGCATAAAAGAGTGAACCAAGATAATAATTTGCATCAATGACATCCACCTTCAGTCTAGTTCGAAAAAATACAGTCATTGTGATTACTGCGATTATGATCAGCTGCACAGAAATACTCCACGCGATTAGACTTTTTTTAAGGTATTACCAAAACGAACATTTCACATATTACCAAAGAAACGGTAATAATAGTAACATAATAACAGTACCTGAACTGTTTTGAAGATGTAGACGAAAGAATTCCGCTTCATGAGAAGAAGTTCCCGCGACATGCATGCTCTAAAAAGAGCCCATTTAGAAAGAGAATACATATCAAAGGAAATGGCGATCTCATGGTTCTGAGATCGTCTGAAGGTTCTGGATATATCCTCATTTATTTGTTGGCCCAAGTACGATTCTTTGAATTTCATGGATAAGGTGTGCACGGAGACATATTCATATGCTTTTTCAGTTCGACACCAGTATGTTTCTTGATCTTTTCTTGACACAACCTGTGTAGAGAAACTATTGCGAGTTAAATGATAACATAAAAGTTTCCTCTTATGGCTTCTCGTCCTTAGGAGTTCATAATTTTTCTATAAGCAGACATACTTCTTCGACAGGTATGCCTTTTAGAGAGCTTTAAATGTTCAGTGAGTTTCACATTTTAAAAGAGACGGTGAAATTACCTCTTGAAGAAAGTCTGCTACGCCTTTTCTCTCGGTGCACCTGAAACCCAAATCCTCAAAATACTCTAAAACATTACAGCGCGGCCCATGATACACAATCATTCCTTCCGCCATCAGCATAACATCATCAAACAGATCAAAAGCTTCGGGTGATGGCTGAAGAAGTGAAATGAGCACAGAAGCATCTGTTAAATGTGCCAACTGTTGCAGACAAGCAATTATCTGATAAGTAGTGGAGCTATCTAGGCCATTTGATATTTCGTCCATAAATAAAGCTTTTGTCGGACCGACTATCATCTCCCCTGCACACGAACATACAAGTTAGCATCGTTCCCAAACCGTGACTAATGTACAAACTACTGCAGATCATATTCAAGTTACCTGTAGTCAATCTTTTCTTTTGACCACCTGAGATACCTCTCCTCATAGCATCTCCAAACATTGTATCGGCACATATATCAAGCCCAAGAATCTGAAGATCCATGATAATGGCAGCACTTAACATCTTCCGTCTATCCAAATACAAATATAATATAATGGCTAACATCAGCTAGTAAAATACCTTCAGGATGTAGTTTGTCTGAAGAGTTGTCTTTTGTCCTTCAATGGAAATTGCCTATGGTAATTAAGAAATGGTTGAATGTCACTATAAGTATCGCAAACTGAAACTCTTTACAAATAAAAACGGTGCAAAAATGGATTCTTCGACAAGAATCTGAAACTTTTTGCCTGTGTATTAAGTTCACGGTATATAGCTATGCAATTGGAGGCATGTCTTTAGGTACCAAAATAAGAAAAAAGTTGCAAGAACTTCTAATCAAATGTTACATGAAATGACATTGTGCACGTACCTTCATAAACGTGTCTATATCTAGATCGGGAATAATCCCTCCCTCTTTTTCCCTCCTGTTAACCTCCATCATGATCTCTTAATAACGAGAAAACGATAATCATTTAGTTCTCAAACTATCATTCCTTGGAATGCAAAATAAAGGAGAAGACAGTACATGAAGTAGGAAATAATTCATACCTGCACGGCTTCTGGTACCCTGACAACGGGAGGAGAAGTCAAGTGTTTCTCTCACAGTCATCTCAGGGATATGCAAATCATTTTGGCTTATATAGGCAGAGGTTTTCTGGGGGACAAATTCTTGTATCTTGTATCCGTTGTAAGAAACTTTGCCACTCGTCTGTTTTAATTAAATGAATATCGCGGTTCATAAGTAATACTTCTAAACTAAGAACGACTACGTACAATGTGCGTTGGCAGTTGGAGAAAATACATACAACGTGGTCCATTTAACCAGTTTAGTCATAACGCGACTTTTTACCAAACTTCAAGTTCTGTAATATCATGCTTATAAAAGTAGGCAAAATGGAAGTTAAAACCTTAAGAGATTTGCTTAGGTTCCCTGAAAGTGCTTTCAACAATGTGGTTTTCCCACATCCCGGGGGACCAAGAAGCAGAGTAATCCTGCAAAAATCAAATACGGACTGGTTTAGGACTAATAGTCTTATGCAAAAAGTACATAAGCTACGAAGAGTATATCTTTCGTTATTTGGATTCTATTTTACAGAAGGTTGGGAAGAGTAAACTCGCGTTCCTACCTTCCTGGCTTGATGACGCCACTCATGTCGTTTAAGATAGTTACATTAGCCCGTTTAGACTTTAAACCAGGTATCATGACAATGCCCTGTTAGAAAACAAAAGTGTCAGAAGATATCACCAATGAATCCACATGCACTAGCCTTCGTTTCATATCATGCTAATTAATGTTGTAATATTTAACCGTCAAGTTAACATCAGTTCATATTTTGAGACGTATGATACATTGAAAGTAGATTGGTCACGGATTTAAAACTTACAGAAAGCAGACTTTGCAACGAATTCCATAGTGTTGGCAGGGGCTTGCCGTGAACTACTTCACACTCAGCTTCGACACAAAGGTTTTTATATCTCACCTCCACAGACGGCAACTGGACACCGACCCTAAAAAAACAGATTGACTTGAGGCATACATTGAAAAAACTCATCTACATTTACTACTTGGTATTAAAACAGCAAAAGAAACCTTACTTGTCCGTTCGTTTTTTAAGTTTCTGCAACAGCTGTAGATTATCATTCTCAATGTGTTTGATGAGCTTCTCAATAAACATGTGCCGCTCAGGAGCAAGGAGCCTTCTGACATCAACCACCTTCTTTCTTTTAGTATCATGCACATCTCCGTTTTCATCATCAAACAAAGATGACCTCAAACGTTCAAATGTTGACAATCTATCGATTGCTGCCCACTGTTGAAGATTATCATCTGTCTCCGCCTCATTATTGTTCACAAAAGTACTATCTGAGCTAGCACGAAAACTAGATGTATGACGCCGAAAAGATGACCTGAAACTTCTTCCGATCTCTGAAAGCTCGATTCTCAGTGACTCTATTTCTTCAGAACCAACTAGCTGAGCCATAGTTAATGGCCTTGTCGAATACGTATATACGGAGCATTTTATACACATTCTGGTAAGGAAAATGCAGCATGCAACATGCAATTCACATTGATAACTTAGAAAAATATTGGCAATATACTTGCCACATTAAACCATGATATTCCATTTGCCGGCCGACGTACGGTGTAATGTACTTATGTCGTAGGAAGTCATAGGAATCTAACTTCTTAACGATTATAAAAGTCATAGAAATCAAACTGCCTAACATTTTATAAAAAGTCATAGGAATCAAACTGCTTTACATTTATAAAAAGTCATAGGAATCAAACTGCTTAAAGATTATAAAAAGTCATAGGAATCAAACTGCTTAACATTTATAAAAAACCTGTTTCTGAGAATATTGTATGCATTGTTGCATAAGAAATAAGAGGAATAAAAAATAGACAGCATGAATTGTGCACTCTTTTAGTCTTCTAGCTAACAATGTTCTGTTCTTATATGGCTTTCTGCATCACTTATCCCGACCTTTTGAGAAATGATAACCTTTTGGTATGTCGTAGTGAAAGTAGGAATGAAAAATATCATTACTACGGAACAAAAATATTGGGTTTATTTACCCTCAAAAAATGTAATGACTCATTAAATGCAATCACTCATTACGTCAAAAACCTTCATTTTCATTCATTCGGGGCACCTTCCTTTTTTTCAATTACGTAGAATGGAATCAGAATTACATAAAAACTTTTTATTAATTACTCGTCAACAAAAAATATACACCATTAAAGGTTATATTAGTGGTGGAATGAGCAGTGTCCTCTTATCAATTACTTATCTCCTCGTGATATAGCGACGGAAGGGTTTCATCTTAAGCAGACTGTCGTTGAGTTCACTCATAATGATGGCTGGCAGTGGCCGAACTCGTGGTTGCTTAATGCTCGGAATTTAGCTGCTATCCCGGATCCTGTTCTGGATGATACTTTGGATGTGGTTAGGTGGCGCGGGGAGAATGGGAGGCTTGTTAACTTCTCGGTTCAAAAAGCTTGGGAGGCATTTAGACCACGGGGTACAGAAGTTGATTGGGCTAGGGTTGTATGGTTTTCTCATGCCATTCCGCGTCATAGCTTTCATATGTGGTTGATTATGAATCAAACGCTTAAGACGCAGGATAAGCTTTGTGTCTGGGATATTGGGATTGGTTCGGTGTTATCTACAGTTTGCCCGTTTTGTGAGACTCAGTTGGATTCTCATTCCCATTTATTTTTTGAGTGTGCTTTGCGGCTAAAGTTTGGGATTACGTTCGAAGGTATGCATATTTGGATAATGTTAGGCCGATTCTTGAGGAGATTGTGGCGGTTCTTAAGCCTATATCGGCTAAGCGTACAGCCCGTAGTATTATTAGCGGACTCCTTGTTGCTCTATGGCATATTATAGTTGGAGGGAACATAATACAAGAATATTTAAAGGCATGAAGTGTTCACCGGAGGATGTTCGTGATCAAGTGCTTGTTACGGTACATTTAAAGTTGCTCTCTTTCCGTTTTAAGAACACAGCTGTGGTCCAAGACATTCTTACGTTGCGGAATATGCCGAAATCCTTTAGGATTTATCACGGCTAGTTGTTTTTCTTTTATTAGTTTTGTTTCAACTTGTGGCATGTCACAAGTAGTTCAAGCTTAGTCTTGAGGTTAATGTGGTAGCTTAGCCACATTATATTGTACTTCAAACGATTTGGTTGATGATTAATATATTTACCGGGGTATTCTTTACCAAAAAAAAATGAATTGTGCAAGTATGATCGATGACTGGAGTTAGCCAAGAAAAAAAAGTCAAAAAGACAAATAAGTAGCCATTGATCTATAATAATATGAAAATGAAGGAAGACGGAAAAATAAAAAGTATGGATTAGCCAATGTGCTAATCGTGTTACATTATGATCCGATTCATATGGATAGTGGTATGTAGTATCTAGCAACATTTGGAGATAGACTTCTCGACTAGGGTGGGTATTGTCTTTATGTCTCAATTTTCAACCTAAAGCCTAAAATGATGAGTCCTATCTTCTACTTGTATTTGGTAGACTTTCATCAAATTTTTATAATAACTCTCATGTACCATGTGGGTTTTAATTCTTTAAAGCTTAGATTTGCTTAAAGGCAAGAAATGTTTATGTGTGAGGGGATTTGATATCGCTCAAAATGTACATGTTTTAGTCGCGTTATGTGTGCTATTGTATATGTTATTTGGTTATATTTCTATACTTTTGTTGCATTATTGTGCCAAATTGTGTTTCCAAGTCTATGTGTAGCCAAGTACACGAAAAGGAATAAAAAGACGAAGAAATCAAAGAAAAAGTAAAGATTAATACAAGTACGAAGAATCCCGAATAAAGTTCAAGCCCTGTGTACATGTTACAAGTCTTTAAAGATTAATCCTGTATACATGTTACAAGTCTTTAAAGATTAATCCCAGTTGCTAGAACAAGTGTTTTCAGGAAGATACAAGCCTCACGAATGATCCAGAGCAAGGAAAATGCAATCGGAATAAAGATAAAAGTTATATTGCATTTAGTACAAGAAGTTTCTGGAGCAGCCACCATCGAAGATATGGCAGCCACTAGCTCCTCACTTGTCAGCAGCCACCAGCGAAGCTCTAGTAGCCGCATGCTCCCTCTTCAGTAGCAACCACCATCGACTTGAGTTGCCTGCAGACAAATTTTTACTAGAAACACAAAACCATATTGAATCATCTATAGAAGGCACGTGAATCTTTTATTGGAGAGTTCTAGAGCTATTTTCTTTTGGCTCCAAGGAATTTTCTTTGGCTCCAAGCCAAGAATTGAAGACATGAGGCTCAAATTCACCTATAAATAAGAAATATGGCGTCATGGATCACATACAACTCAATCATAATCTTCTCATATTTCTCTCATCTAAATAAATTCTCTCCCCCTTGGTACAAAATCTAAAAATTCGGATTTGATTAAGGATGTGCAAGAAAAAACATTTTGAAAGCCAGAAACCTCAAGAATACTTCATCAAACCCTAAAGGATCATTACCCTTATCATTAGGACTATTATTTCACTTTGTAAGACTCTTGATTATAACTTCCATGAAGTTTATTTCTGAATTTATATATTTGTTTAGTATGAGTGGCTAGTTTAATTTTACACTTGGTATGATGATGTTTGTGGTATGATGATTTGGTTGTGATTGTGATATGTGTCTAATTTAATCTTAATCTTTTTCTAAGATCCATTAATACTTGTGTTTCATGTGAGAATTGGTGATCAAACTTAATTTGTAGTTGAACATTTCATAGGTTGAAAGGGGAATTTCTAACAATAAGACATTGTCGATTGTGTTTAATTGACTATCTTTTATATTGATCATTTCTTAAGGAGTTTGATTTATCAAGAAATATAATTATAAGTGTTAACAAGTTTGTGAAACGAATCACGAATCGAATGAGTTAAAATTAGATTAAGTCTTGAATTGAGTGATTGAACTAATACTTGTTTTCTTTATCTAAAGTCTTAAGGAATATTGATGTTTTATAAGACAATAGATTGGATTACCATCTAATTATCATAATCGGATTCCCAAACTAGTCTTACCAAGTGTTGCTTTTTATCATTTCTAATCATCATCATATTATTGTCTTTGGTATACTTGAATTATGCACGAGAATTGTTATAGGAAATTTGTTACTATAATAGATAAAAAAAATCCCAACGAATGACTTCGGCTTACCACAAAATGCTAGGTACAAACCAAAGGGTCATACTTGCCCGTATTTTTTTTTCTTATCCGGTAAATCGTGTTCATATTTTTTAAACTTGTTCCTTCATCACCAATGGAGAACGAATCATTTACGTAATCATGCATTACTCACTACATTGTTCACCTTATGTGTTGTTACCCATCACGCCTTGTCGATTAAACATGTAAGTTTTTTCGTTTGTATTAACTACATGTCATGCGTGAAACAAATAAAACCTAGCATAATGGTATGACGATGTTTACTAGATCCTACCCATTTGATGTAAGTACCTATAATCATGTGTGTGACAAACTCATAAACCTAGATCACATACAAATTTTAGATCTACTCATTAACACATGCATTAACAAACACATAGATCCTAATTGACACACAAGTACATACTACGGTCGATATAAATCACTATAACTACCAGGTAGCATGCCTCAATGGTCGCGACATCATCTATTTATACCCACGTTTCCTTATACATATCAATAGTTAAGATATGAAGATCTAGTCTAATTTTCTAGAACCTAACTTGCACACAATCAATCAAGAAGAAACAAACACACAAATATCACATCATGACTTTCATGTATTTATAGATAAACAACAATTAATTTAGCCTTGCATGGAAAAGGAAAGAAGATTAAAGACATAATCATCAAACACATAGACATGATTAACGAGAATGAATAAAACTTTTATCTTCAACTAATATGGGTGATAGACTAGAGTTCCCAATGGTTTTAGAACCCTAAAATCGACCTACAATAGCTGCTCCAATCTAACCTAAAATTTTACATGGATTGTATGTTTACAAGGGGTTCTAAATATAGAGTATGCGTTGCGATGGCGTCGGGTTATACATGTGTAGTCGTCTGGCCGTAGAATCTTATATGAGCCTATACTGTCGATAACTTGTGCCGTTGTCTGGTATAGCTTGCGACATCATCTGAAGGGTCGATACAATGACTTCGGGTACAAATCACGACGTCGTCTATAGCTCCTGTTAACAACCTTCATTGTGCAAAACTTACAAAAACTCATCAAAATCATAGCCTCTTGACTATATTTTCACTCAAGAATCATCTAAACCACTCAACCATTATCCACAGTAGCATATACTATCAAGAAAGTGCATCATCGCCCACTATAGCTCTGAAATGAGGGCCTTTCCTTAGAGCAAAAGGAGCGGTCACGCCGTGCCCCGGCGTTGGCCGGCATGACCACACCGGAATAAACCGCGTGTTTCACGGTGTCTTCACATCCACGCCCGTGGAAAGCCCTCCAATTTTCCAAAACACCCCTTTTGAACTTTACATTAGATCCAATGGTGATTGATGATGATGATGGTTTTGGAAGAAGGTGGCGAATATTGATGGAGAATGACGGGAGACGAAGATGGCAGGTTTAGATTGATTTTTTTTCCATTTATTTGGGTATATTTTTTTTCCATATAATCTAATGGCAATTATAGGTATTTTTTGGCCCATTTATTCCGGGTTAAATAAAGTAAATTATGAAAATAAGTAAGTTAGGATTTAATTTATGATGTAATGTTTTTTACGTGAACAAATAAAGTAAGTTAATTTTTTAAATAAATTAATTGTTGAGTGTTGTTTTTGAAAAAATGAAAAAATGGGTAAATTGGTGTGTAAAAATGGTGTGATGATAAGATGGTTTTTTTTATGAATGTGGTGTGGATGTAGAAGTAAAAAAGTTGACGTGATGGAGTGTTTTTTGGGGTGGTGATTTGACCAATCCTTTTAATCTTACTGGCTACATTTCCCATACTTATACCTGAATCCATCAGTAGCAACATCCTCACCGATAAGATAAAGGAATACAGACGTAGCAGCATACTCCCTCACTCCGAACCAATCTTTCCTTTTTAAAATTATATTGAGAGGACGAAGAAATGTCATCTTTCATCATTATCTATTCTCGTCTACTTTATGGTCCATTTAAATAATTAGCACCCCCTAGATACCCTAGATACCCTAGTTAGGTTGTGAATCTATCCCAACACTTAAGTTTAAAAAAAACAAAAAAAATCTATCCCAACACTCACTACAACAATCTAGCCCTTCCCCATCGGGGTTTTCTCCAGCGACACCGTGTCACTGGGAAAAAGACGCTAAACGACAAAATCAGTCTGACGTGGCAAACTTGCTCGTAGAAATTTTGACCAGAAAATAAAGAAAAGTTTCCCCAGCGACATGTCGTCGGGGAAACATTGACTGAATTTTGACCAAACTATTTCACAAAAATGCAAGCGGGAGATTAACCCGCCAAATTTTCCCCAGCGACATGTCGCTGGGGAAACTTTCTTCCACGGACTAATCCAAGTGATTAGTGTTAATGCGTTGTTTATTTATGGCCCAAAGTTTCCCCAGCGACATGTCGCTGGGGAAACTTTCAAGATTCCCTCCAAATATTTTTCGTTAACGCGCCTATTTAACAAAACGACGAACAAAAGTTTCTCCAGCGACATGTCGCTGGGAAACGTTGACTGCAATTTGACCAACAATTTTCACAAAAAAGTGTAATGTTTATATAATATTTTAATAAATATAAAATATATATTAAAAAATATAGTTATTAAAATTTAAAATAGTGTATCTTTTTTTATGATAAAAAAAAGTGAGACAAATGGTTAATTTTCCCGCTAATGTTTTCCCGCCAATGTTTTTCCGCCAACATTTTGCCCGCCAAAAGTTAACATTCATTGATAATTGTTAACATTCATTGTTAATATTAATTAAAAATTGTTAACATTCATTGAGGCTTACAAACAGACACGTCTAAACCTAACTTTATTCTACACGGACACTTAACACGCGCTTAATTAAACATGGATATTAAACCGATAATAGACTCATAAACACAAAAACAGATACATCATAAACTAGTTCAAACGAATGTTCCCCATGTCATCGTATAGGTCGTGAAGTAGTGCAGCTGATTCCATTGTGTGCCTATCGCAATTTTTGTACAACTCTACTGTACTCTCAAGTACCCTTATCATTCCAGTCAAGCGCACACAGTTTGCACACGTTGAAGATCTTGGAGAAGAAATTGGAATTGTTGAAGGTCTGGGAGAAGAGCTTGGAGGAGAAAAGCTCGTTGAAGGTCTCGAAGAAGAGCTTGGAGGAGAAAAGCTAAGAGAGTTGATTAGTAGTTGCACGCGTTCGTCTTTCCATAAAAAAATTGCATCCATATGAAACTGGACGTTGAACCCGTGAACGTGGACAAGCATAGTACAATCTACCAAAGGATTCAGTTTGCCACGATTCTCGAAGAAATACATCTCCATCTCCACACTTGCACGGAAAAGCTTCATGCTTCAAAATCTTTGTAATTAGCTAAAAAGACGACATGTCGCTGGGGAAACTTTGTAATTAGCTAAAAAGATTAAGTTCAACTTAATTTTTTTATTTAATAAGGATTTTCCCTAGCGACATGTCGCTGGGGAAAAAGTTGCCACCGTGGCAATCTATTTTTCCAGAAAAAGTCTGTGGAGCCCGCATGTCGCTGGGGTAAGTTGCTGGGGATACCTTTCTCAACGAGCATACCCCAACGAATTTTCCCCAGCGACATGTCGCTGGGGAAGCGAATCCCCATCGACATGTCGCTGGGGAAACACCAAAAATATCGCTGGGGTAGGGCTCGAATGTTGTAGTGACTAAACTCACAACAGTATGAGAGTCAAAAGAGAAAACTACCCAAAAAAAACATCAAGGTACAAGGCACTACAAGCAACGTATATGTAAATTGATATGTTGCAAGAGTTGTTACGTCAGACTTATTTTGCTTAAGCACCAGAGTTCCTTTGTGTTTGCCTACAACTTTGGTATTTGAATTATATTAGAAATAAAATTGGAACGATATTATACTTATCTATTGTTGACGGAACACAGAGAAACAAATATGACGTGGCAACTATTCTAAGCTGTAGGATCATGTTAAAAACAAATCTAGGCCTTTCAAAATAGAAATTGACCTATTCTCTTGCTATTTAGCAACAATCCTGGCAACTTAATTATACAATTAAACACATGGGATAAATATTTGGATAAAGTATAACTTCCACACCTATTTTTACGAGATATGAAAACCAAATCATATAACAAAAGATCATTTCCATATTTTGTTTCCAGCAACAATCCAATAACATAATTGCAATTTAACACAGCTTTATCGTTCAAAAAAATTCTCCATTCACGATCTTACACAAAACAATCTGTTTATACATGAAAATTGGTAAGTGTCAGTTAAGCTATAATATATTTAGCGTTTCAATTACATTATTAATTTCTTTCAACTTTTTTAGTTTTTAGGAATAAATTTGGTTGGGGTCTGTAAACTCTTTGAAGTTAAAGTGATTGGAGTATGGTTGCTTAGGCTTCTCCGTGTTCAGTAAGTTTTAATTTATGTATTGTATTCTCTTTAGAAATTATGTTTTAAGCTTATAAGATACTTTTTTTACTTTGATAAGTTTATGCAGAGCCCTGTGATCGAATCGTTAACTTTTTGAGATTAATGCTGCTCTGAGCCAAAAGATGGCGTTGGAATGGCGGTGATACAAGTTTGTTGACTCTATCAATCTTATAATTCTCTTCTTTCTTCATTATGATGTTAAATAATCACTATCTGGTAGCTTAAATACTCTCATATTGCTAGATTGAAGTGTGAATTAATAAGAGATAATGGGCTCATAGTGCGTGCTATATGTGAAGTGATTTCTATGATAATCGATATTGCATAAGAATCAAATAAACTAAGATTTCTCTTTTATTGTGGATAAAAGACTCAGATCGCTTATTTAGCACTCACATACATAAGTCCAAGTTTTAATCTATATTCCTGCTGTATTTCCCATATGTATGCGTTCATGTTTCATATTTCTAAATTAGCAACATATCCAATGTTTATATTTGCAGGCCAAGCTATACATAGTGGATTATGTGGCATAGTGAGAAATTTGCCTGCTCTAAAAGGTGACATTTCATAACTGGTAAATTAAAGTTCTCTTTGCTTTTAAGAAAAGTTATCTTCACTAGGAGATGGTTTACTTGACACGATACTCCAAACATCTTTCGAAAGTTTTGTTTCTAGACTTTTCTTAGGCAATAACTAATACTTTGATTCATTAAATAGTGTATTTCATTCTAATACGAGAATAAAGTTAATCTTAACTCCGGAGGTACCAAATTTAAGTGGTGTTTGAATGTGTATTTCATTGCAGCAGTGCATTCCATATTATGTGCCGTGAAAGTCATTCAATTCTAAGCACGATATCAAGTGTGGATGATAATGTTCTCAATTTTGCTGTCATGTAGATTAAACAATCAAAAGAGACTAAACTAAATTGTCATTATATTACTAAACTTATAAATCAAAAGAGCAAACACTATATTTTATGGACGATACCGACTAAGACAACCAACACATTGATAAGAGTTCACAGTAAGTAGTATGAACCATGTTTATCAAAAGATTATGTCATTTCAGGTTATTTTTTATTTATTTTAGATGTTATAACAATTACAAACTTATATATATATAACCGTCTACCCGTGCAACGCACGGGTATTGTTCTTGTTAGAAATATAGGCATGTCTACTTCCTATATTTGTGGAAAAGTTTGTACACGATGTATATATAGATCCATTGACTATAATTTACATGCATGCATAAATTTTCTCCATCCGTGTCATATCACAACTTCATGAAATCAAGGAACCATGGCATACATATTTTATTTTCCAGCTAACTAATAAGACTAACTAATACAAATCAAAATTGTAAGGGAATGTAGGCCACAATGGTGATATTTGATCACTCATTTTGCACGATATTTCAGGTTCCACCTGGTCCAGATTAGACATTGTTTGATAATGATTTTGGTCTATCTGTTGACTAGAGGCTTTTGTTGTAACATTTGCTATTGAATCTTTCTCATGATCTAATCCAAGTTCATCCTCTAGCAATCTCACCCAGTATTCAACGCCGTCCATCATCTCGTTGCCTGATCTCCATGATTCAGTGTTCCCATCGTGATGATTTTGATCAAGGTTTAGCCGGGGAGACTCGGCCATGTTCCAAAGCTCATCCTCGGAATAAGATACGAAATTGTCAGGGGACTTAATATTAATGTTGTTGATATTTTGGTCATTATAACATGTAGGATTAATATCGTGAGAATAATTACTACAAGCCGAAAATGTTGAAGTATATGGGGCTAAGGGCTTATGAATTACTATATCATCAACCGATATTGGACCTGTAGCAGCAGCTTCCATCAGTTCTGGATATTCTACTACGGCGGTTAATTGATGATTATGAGATGAGGATATTTCTTGATTTGTGGGTTCCTCATTGTGGATATTTTGATCACTATTTGAGATGTTGGAGAAAGAGGTATTAGGAGTATCATCACTAGTGTTCATTTTCGCCGTACTGAGACGTTCTAGTGATCTTTTCTTTAAAAATGTGTTCCATACGTTCTTGATCTCATTGTCTGTTCGTCCAGGCATATGAGATGCAATTTTAGACCACCTGCATAACAGACGTAATATGATTTCAAGCAAGTAAAGAGATAACTGATAATTCTAACTATTATTATAGGTACGTATCTATAATTTTCAATCCATTACCATCACAAGTTAAACCGATAAATGTAGTAACAAGAAAAAATAATTGTAAATAAAATTTATTAACATTTGGATTAAAAAAAAGGTGGCCTTTCCCTCCACTTTTTCATATAGTTTCCCTAAAAAATGTTCAATTCTTTTACTAACAGTTTTTGCAACCAATGGTTCGTTGCTATATTAGCAATTCCGTTGCTAATAAATGATAGTTAAGTTAGTAAAAAAAATTAAAATTTCCATGATAAATGTTTTGAAACGAAAATTTTTAAAAAAGTCGTTGCTAAAAAAATAGAAGGAATGTTCCTACAAATTTTATAGTAGATAACAACTAAAAACCGTTGCTAACAAAAATTCCAGTTTTGCTTAAGGCTAATGATTTGCATACTCTTGAAAGTTATTTGCACACTCAAAATGTTGAGTGTTTTGCCATATATACCCTTACATCACTTAGTGGAGTGTGTAATTATTAAGGGTATATTTGTCACAACACACATAATTTGAGTGTGCAAATAAGTATTTGGAGTGTGCAAATCAACTCCCTTTGCTTAAATTTATTGCTATATTGGTTGCTAATGTATGAATTTAGCAACCACATATTGATTACAAAATTTTCGTTGCTATTGGCATTTTTTCTAATAGTGTACGACATGAACAAATACGAACCTTGGATCAAATATGATTGGGGCACAAATTTTTTTTTTAACCTTAATATAGTAGAGTTCAATTTATTTAAGTATATATATTAAATAAATAAAAATAAAAATACATTTCGATGCATCGAGTGCATTTATGATATATTTGAAAAAATCAATGTTATTTTAAAAAATTAACATTATATAGAAAAATTCAGAGGTGTCCAAGACACCCATGGACACCCTTTGGCCCGTCCCTGATCATAAATATTTCATTGTTGGCATGGTAGATTAATTACTGTACTTGTTTCCATAAGTGGCATGAAGACGAATGATTGCAAGTTCTTCTTGAGGACTGAGATTTCCCTTCTTAAGATCAGGTCGTAGATAATTTATCCATCTCAGACGACAACTTTTCCCACATCTTAACAAACCTGTGAAATATTTCCAAACTTAGGAAAAGATAGAATTCGGATGTTTAATTCTAAACTCATATTACCATGCATGTACAATTGATACACATGCATACATATATATAGAGACAACAAAGTGAGATATATATACCGGCTTGTTTAGGGAGTTTCCGCCAGTTAGGATGGCCGTGTTTCTGAATGAAAGCAACGAGTGTAAGGTCCTCAGCGGGACTCCAGGGTCCGCTCTTCACCTTACTCTTGTCGCAACAAGGCGATCGACCTCCTCCCATCTTTACTCTTAATCTGATTAGTAACTATATATGCAGAGTTAGTGAGTTACAATGATACTCACTTTCATCCCAATACTTATATATAGCTACCAAGTTATTCCCGATCCATGCCGGCATGTACGACAAATATCTTATCTTAATTATGGTCAACTTGGTATCTGGTCCCACAATTACTAATTAATACTCGTTGGTTTTTTTCTTAATTTTTTTTTCAATGTCTCACCTATATAGCTACTCCGTATTTGTTACTCCCTTCGTCTCATATAAAATGTTTAGATTCTTAATACACAAAATTTTAGATATATTATACTTTTACTATTATTAACTATTCAAATGACAATTATACTCTCATTTAATATAAAAAAGTTAAAAAGAAAAAACACAATTTAAATATAGGTCACATATTAAAAGGAATAAAATGAAAAATTAATTATCAAAATTCTCTCATTTATTATAATAGACAGTTAATATAAGACAACAAAAGATTTTATAATGAACACTTAATATAAGACAAAATAGTATGAACTATTCGACTAGATATTAAATTAATCCTACTATTGTTGAGCTTGCTACCACTCGGAAACCACAATTGTGAGCCCCTAAGACTACAATTTATTTAAAAAAGGAAACTTTACAATCTGATTTTGCTTATAAAACCCACACGTTTAATAATCATATTTTTCATATTTTCTTCTTAAATTTATATACATCTTATTCTATCATCGGTTACCAATAATCTCCAGCCACCAAACTCCACAATCCGACACATGTCGCCAACGAAGAAATACCATCGTCTCTCAACCGACACCCACCAAAAGCTTTGATCTTATCAACCCGTCATCGAAACAACCATATCGACAACCCAACCCATATTTTAACCAACCATACCCAAACCAACCCTACCGAAACCCGATGCCGGAATCATACCCAAACCAACTATATCCAAACCCTTATAATTTTACTTAATACTCCCAACACCCGGCTTTTAAGATTTTTGTTCACAACCTCCGAACCCTTATACTAACTATGTTAGTGGTTCGT
The DNA here is from genome assembly GCA_025667525.1 of Glebionis coronaria. NCBI lineage: Eukaryota > Viridiplantae > Streptophyta > Magnoliopsida > Asterales > Asteraceae > Glebionis > Glebionis coronaria. The sequence goes on from CM046876.1 coordinate 59,880,450, forward strand.
CATCACAACCACATGTCGCTGGGGAAACACCAAAAATATCGCTGGGGTAGGGCTCGAATGTTGTAGTGACTAAACTCACAACAGTATGAGAGTCAAAAGAGAAAACTACCCAAAAAAAACATCAAGGTACAAGGCACTACAAGCAACGTATATGTAAATTGATATGTTGCAAGAGTTGTTACGTCAGACTTATTTTGCTTAAGCACCAGAGTTCCTTTGTGTTTGCCTACAACTTTGGTATTTGAATTATATTAGAAATAAAATTGGAACGATATTATACTTATCTATTGTTGACGGAACACAGAGAAACAAATATGACGTGGCAACTATTCTAAGCTGTAGGATCATGTTAAAAACAAATCTAGGCCTTTCAAAATAGAAATTGACCTATTCTCTTGCTATTTAGCAACAATCCTGGCAACTTAATTATACAATTAAACACATGGGATAAATATTTGGATAAAGTATAACTTCCACACCTATTTTTACGAGATATGAAAACCAAATCATATAACAAAAGATCATTTCCATATTTTGTTTCCAGCAACAATCCAATAACATAATTGCAATTTAACACAGCTTTATCGTTCAAAAAAATTCTCCATTCACGATCTTACACAAAACAATCTGTTTATACATGAAAATTGGTAAGTGTCAGTTAAGCTATAATATATTTAGCGTTTCAATTACATTATTAATTTCTTTCAACTTTTTTAGTTTTTAGGAATAAATTTGGTTGGGGTCTGTAAACTCTTTGAAGTTAAAGTGATTGGAGTATGGTTGCTTAGGCTTCTCCGTGTTCAGTAAGTTTTAATTTATGTATTGTATTCTCTTTAGAAATTATGTTTTAAGCTTATAAGATACTTTTTTTACTTTGATAAGTTTATGCAGAGCCCTGTGATCGAATCGTTAACTTTTTGAGATTAATGCTGCTCTGAGCCAAAAGATGGCGTTGGAATGGCGGTGATACAAGTTTGTTGACTCTATCAATCTTATAATTCTCTTCTTTCTTCATTATGATGTTAAATAATCACTATCTGGTAGCTTAAATACTCTCATATTGCTAGATTGAAGTGTGAATTAATAAGAGATAATGGGCTCATAGTGCGTGCTATATGTGAAGTGATTTCTATGATAATCGATATTGCATAAGAATCAAATAAACTAAGATTTCTCTTTTATTGTGGATAAAAGACTCAGATCGCTTATTTAGCACTCACATACATAAGTCCAAGTTTTAATCTATATTCCTGCTGTATTTCCCATATGTATGCGTTCATGTTTCATATTTCTAAATTAGCAACATATCCAATGTTTATATTTGCAGGCCAAGCTATACATAGTGGATTATGTGGCATAGTGAGAAATTTGCCTGCTCTAAAAGGTGACATTTCATAACTGGTAAATTAAAGTTCTCTTTGCTTTTAAGAAAAGTTATCTTCACTAGGAGATGGTTTACTTGACACGATACTCCAAACATCTTTCGAAAGTTTTGTTTCTAGACTTTTCTTAGGCAATAACTAATACTTTGATTCATTAAATAGTGTATTTCATTCTAATACGAGAATAAAGTTAATCTTAACTCCGGAGGTACCAAATTTAAGTGGTGTTTGAATGTGTATTTCATTGCAGCAGTGCATTCCATATTATGTGCCGTGAAAGTCATTCAATTCTAAGCACGATATCAAGTGTGGATGATAATGTTCTCAATTTTGCTGTCATGTAGATTAAACAATCAAAAGAGACTAAACTAAATTGTCATTATATTACTAAACTTATAAATCAAAAGAGCAAACACTATATTTTATGGACGATACCGACTAAGACAACCAACACATTGATAAGAGTTCACAGTAAGTAGTATGAACCATGTTTATCAAAAGATTATGTCATTTCAGGTTATTTTTTATTTATTTTAGATGTTATAACAATTACAAACTTATATATATATAACCGTCTACCCGTGCAACGCACGGGTATTGTTCTTGTTAGAAATATAGGCATGTCTACTTCCTATATTTGTGGAAAAGTTTGTACACGATGTATATATAGATCCATTGACTATAATTTACATGCATGCATAAATTTTCTCCATCCGTGTCATATCACAACTTCATGAAATCAAGGAACCATGGCATACATATTTTATTTTCCAGCTAACTAATAAGACTAACTAATACAAATCAAAATTGTAAGGGAATGTAGGCCACAATGGTGATATTTGATCACTCATTTTGCACGATATTTCAGGTTCCACCTGGTCCAGATTAGACATTGTTTGATAATGATTTTGGTCTATCTGTTGACTAGAGGCTTTTGTTGTAACATTTGCTATTGAATCTTTCTCATGATCTAATCCAAGTTCATCCTCTAGCAATCTCACCCAGTATTCAACGCCGTCCATCATCTCGTTGCCTGATCTCCATGATTCAGTGTTCCCATCGTGATGATTTTGATCAAGGTTTAGCCGGGGAGACTCGGCCATGTTCCAAAGCTCATCCTCGGAATAAGATACGAAATTGTCAGGGGACTTAATATTAATGTTGTTGATATTTTGGTCATTATAACATGTAGGATTAATATCGTGAGAATAATTACTACAAGCCGAAAATGTTGAAGTATATGGGGCTAAGGGCTTATGAATTACTATATCATCAACCGATATTGGACCTGTAGCAGCAGCTTCCATCAGTTCTGGATATTCTACTACGGCGGTTAATTGATGATTATGAGATGAGGATATTTCTTGATTTGTGGGTTCCTCATTGTGGATATTTTGATCACTATTTGAGATGTTGGAGAAAGAGGTATTAGGAGTATCATCACTAGTGTTCATTTTCGCCGTACTGAGACGTTCTAGTGATCTTTTCTTTAAAAATGTGTTCCATACGTTCTTGATCTCATTGTCTGTTCGTCCAGGCATATGAGATGCAATTTTAGACCACCTGCATAACAGACGTAATATGATTTCAAGCAAGTAAAGAGATAACTGATAATTCTAACTATTATTATAGGTACGTATCTATAATTTTCAATCCATTACCATCACAAGTTAAACCGATAAATGTAGTAACAAGAAAAAATAATTGTAAATAAAATTTATTAACATTTGGATTAAAAAAAAGGTGGCCTTTCCCTCCACTTTTTCATATAGTTTCCCTAAAAAATGTTCAATTCTTTTACTAACAGTTTTTGCAACCAATGGTTCGTTGCTATATTAGCAATTCCGTTGCTAATAAATGATAGTTAAGTTAGTAAAAAAAATTAAAATTTCCATGATAAATGTTTTGAAACGAAAATTTTTAAAAAAGTCGTTGCTAAAAAAATAGAAGGAATGTTCCTACAAATTTTATAGTAGATAACAACTAAAAACCGTTGCTAACAAAAATTCCAGTTTTGCTTAAGGCTAATGATTTGCATACTCTTGAAAGTTATTTGCACACTCAAAATGTTGAGTGTTTTGCCATATATACCCTTACATCACTTAGTGGAGTGTGTAATTATTAAGGGTATATTTGTCACAACACACATAATTTGAGTGTGCAAATAAGTATTTGGAGTGTGCAAATCAACTCCCTTTGCTTAAATTTATTGCTATATTGGTTGCTAATGTATGAATTTAGCAACCACATATTGATTACAAAATTTTCGTTGCTATTGGCATTTTTTCTAATAGTGTACGACATGAACAAATACGAACCTTGGATCAAATATGATTGGGGCACAAATTTTTTTTTTAACCTTAATATAGTAGAGTTCAATTTATTTAAGTATATATATTAAATAAATAAAAATAAAAATACATTTCGATGCATCGAGTGCATTTATGATATATTTGAAAAAATCAATGTTATTTTAAAAAATTAACATTATATAGAAAAATTCAGAGGTGTCCAAGACACCCATGGACACCCTTTGGCCCGTCCCTGATCATAAATATTTCATTGTTGGCATGGTAGATTAATTACTGTACTTGTTTCCATAAGTGGCATGAAGACGAATGATTGCAAGTTCTTCTTGAGGACTGAGATTTCCCTTCTTAAGATCAGGTCGTAGATAATTTATCCATCTCAGACGACAACTTTTCCCACATCTTAACAAACCTGTGAAATATTTCCAAACTTAGGAAAAGATAGAATTCGGATGTTTAATTCTAAACTCATATTACCATGCATGTACAATTGATACACATGCATACATATATATAGAGACAACAAAGTGAGATATATATACCGGCTTGTTTAGGGAGTTTCCGCCAGTTAGGATGGCCGTGTTTCTGAATGAAAGCAACGAGTGTAAGGTCCTCAGCGGGACTCCAGGGTCCGCTCTTCACCTTACTCTTGTCGCAACAAGGCGATCGACCTCCTCCCATCTTTACTCTTAATCTGATTAGTAACTATATATGCAGAGTTAGTGAGTTACAATGATACTCACTTTCATCCCAATACTTATATATAGCTACCAAGTTATTCCCGATCCATGCCGGCATGTACGACAAATATCTTATCTTAATTATGGTCAACTTGGTATCTGGTCCCACAATTACTAATTAATACTCGTTGGTTTTTTTCTTAATTTTTTTTTCAATGTCTCACCTATATAGCTACTCCGTATTTGTTACTCCCTTCGTCTCATATAAAATGTTTAGATTCTTAATACACAAAATTTTAGATATATTATACTTTTACTATTATTAACTATTCAAATGACAATTATACTCTCATTTAATATAAAAAAGTTAAAAAGAAAAAACACAATTTAAATATAGGTCACATATTAAAAGGAATAAAATGAAAAATTAATTATCAAAATTCTCTCATTTATTATAATAGACAGTTAATATAAGACAACAAAAGATTTTATAATGAACACTTAATATAAGACAAAATAGTATGAACTATTCGACTAGATATTAAATTAATCCTACTATTGTTGAGCTTGCTACCACTCGGAAACCACAATTGTGAGCCCCTAAGACTACAATTTATTTAAAAAAGGAAACTTTACAATCTGATTTTGCTTATAAAACCCACACGTTTAATAATCATATTTTTCATATTTTCTTCTTAAATTTATATACATCTTATTCTATCATCGGTTACCAATAATCTCCAGCCACCAAACTCCACAATCCGACACATGTCGCCAACGAAGAAATACCATCGTCTCTCAACCGACACCCACCAAAAGCTTTGATCTTATCAACCCGTCATCGAAACAACCATATCGACAACCCAACCCATATTTTAACCAACCATACCCAAACCAACCCTACCGAAACCCGATGCCGGAATCATACCCAAACCAACTATATCCAAACCCTTATAATTTTACTTAATACTCCCAACACCCGGCTTTTAAGATTTTTGTTCACAACCTCCGAACCCTTATACTAACTATGTTAGTGGTTCGTCATCACAACCACATGTCGATTTACCCACATCTCTTATACATGCCTTCCCAACTGAATACTTGTACAGAAAATGCAGGCAAAAACGAACGCCTAGCATTTTTGGACATGAAGAAAAAAAGTTGGAATGTCGTAAAATCAAGTGGCAAGGCAAGCTCGACAACTGGAACTTGACGCCGAGCGTGAGAGAATGAAACAACTCTGAGCAAAAATTTAAGACTTAATTAGCATTCTATATGGCTCCTTACGATCATTTGGAAGGGTAAGCATGGGCATGCCATGAACAACTTAGGGCAGATATCCGGGATCGAAGCACTACAAGAAAAAAGGGCTTTATATGACGAACTTAATGACGAAAATCAACGTCGTCACTTGTCGTCACTATAGCTCCGTCACAAATAAAAAAGTGATGAAATTGAAATTCGACACAAAATTGATGACGACTTAATTTGTCACCTAAGGCAGTGTGACAACTCATTTGTTTACTTGATTTCGTCACTAAAGTGGTTAAAATTGTCACTATTTGAAAAAATAGTGACAAAAAAGGATCATTATATGGGTGAACCTAATAGGACATTAACGTCCGATAGTGAGGAAATATGTCGTCTCTTAAAATTGTATCGCTACTTAAGAGTGCGAATGCGACTATAAAATGTTGTGATCCTTGTTACAATCTTTTACTACAACAAAAATACATAATATATATAAACTGTGTAATAACAAAAGACCTTTCCATTATTATAGTGTCAAATGTATTTCATGATCAATACAAGCACAATACTATTATACCACTATATTATCACTATTAACATATAACGATATGAAATAGAAAAAAACAAAACAAATAGCTCGCCAGATGCTTGCGCTGAATGTCACTTTATATCTGAACCTGGTATCTAAACAAATCCTTTTCAACATTCTTTACGACCCCAACCATCTAAACTGCAATAAACAAGTTTTCATGAGATTTAACAGATAATTCTGATGTGCACTTTGTTCATTCAGTACCTTATATGCAAATTATAGTATTATTATAGGAACAAACATTACTGAAGCAACAAAACTACACTTCTATACAAATTAAGTAACTTATATTAGATAGTATTTGATAAAACCAAGTGCAGACGCCAAAATTATGATAAGGTTAAATTATTTTAGGCAAACCTAGATCTCAACAATACTTCCTCTATGATAATTAAACCAATCAATGTCTTGTAGTCCTTATTGACAACTACATATATGATGTTTACTGGTCTATAAGGTAAGAGACACATATCTCTCGAAAGGTCCCTTCTTGATCTAATATGGGGCAGATCATTCATTATCTTACACTACAACTACAATATAAGCATAAGGCCTTCTTCCTGTGACAACATACAATCTCCGAGAGGAGAAAGACATGTAGAGCAAACGCTTAAAAGCAATAAAGAGTAAAATCTATGCATGCGTGTCATTCTCAACTGCTCATCGAGATGCTTTACACTCCTCTTCATGTTGAGACATCACTTCCCATATTGAGTAGAGACTAAAACCGAAGACAACTGAACGCGTGACATATGGCTTAACAGTTTTCGTATATATGATAACTTTAATGAATTGAACCTTAATATGTATCCCAACTATTTTGGATCGACTTAACTCAACGAAATGCCTAAATACATACCTTATTCGAAATGCCTGAAATAAATTATGTATATAATATATAAACCAATTGACCAATGAAGAATAATAGGTCGATAATTGAGAAATAAAATAATTAAACTTGTAACTTACCGTTATTGTACTACTCTGAGAAGCTGAGATCCAAGCTAGACATTAAATCATTCGACCCTCACTAATACATGAGATCTTAGTACATGGGCAAAGGAAATCTTTAAATCTATCCTTACAAGCTTTCCCATATCCACGAGTTGCAGTTATATCTTTCCCAATACTGACCTTCAGACGCGCCCAATAGCTATGTATTTATCTCAATTTGTGTGTCCTTTATAGTTGTGGCTGCAAATTATCACATGCCCTCTGGAATAGAGCATAAACTATCATAAGTTAAAAGTCATGTAATAAAAGATGACCATGGAGGTAGTCAAATAAGTAAGAGAAATGCATTGTAAATCTTGTGTATTAGATTAGATGCGAATGTTACTACAAATTATAAAACAAAATAAAAATTTTAATTGATCGTGATTATAATTGTCCAAGTTGTGACATAAATTAAATCCTTTAAGCCACACTAGTTCAGACCTGTTATCTCTCACGAAAACATTAATTACCCATGATTTTCCTAAGCCCTTCTTCACCCAAAACAATTCGGATCACGGTTGTTAGCGGATGATAAGTTTGACCTTTAAAAGTCAAGTGCATCCTATTTACAAGAGCTGCAAACACAACTTTTTCAAACTAATTTAATGCTTTATCTTGGTCATGGTGAAGCTCCCATACTAACTTTTCATATGAAGCTCCCATACTAACTTTTCATATTTCACCATTTTTATGTTTTGATATTTTTGCACGCGAGTAGTAATTCTCGACTCCACTAAGCTCTCGTATGAACTGTTAAGTCAGGAAAATTTGCATTTCAAGATTTTATGAAAATGCAACTACTTCTTCAACTTTGTTAGAATTTAAAACGTGAAAATAGATGATTGGTTTCTCACCAGAAGAAACTGAGCATAGTTTCGTGAAAATAGAGGATTGCGAGGATCTTCACAAACCATCATCCTATATACTCCTCGTCATCACCTCCTATAAATCAGTACCAAAATGATCTCGTTGACCTCTTTACTCTATTGTAACGCATTCGATCAATGCTTATTTTTAACAACGCCACCTACTGAGGGTCTCTAGAATACGTGAGTACATGATTCGAAGGAAATGGCTAATGAACTTGTAGAAACTAGAAGCGGGGTTGAATAGTTTCTTACGTTTACTTGTTAAATATTGGTTTTTAAAAATCCTTTTCAAAAACTTTGACTTGAGTAATTATGTGAAACCTTCTTATACACAATATGAACAAGGTATAGTGCAACTAAACTAATAATCACAAGTATAAAGAATAATGAATGTAAAGAGATAAGGGAAGGAAAGATCAAACCAAACACCAAGGATTTATAGTGGTTCGGCAACGAAGCTCACTCCTCGTTCCTACTCCACTCCTCGTGTACTCCTTACTCGAGAGTTCACAAATCAACAAGCTCCTTACGGTGGAGAAACCGTACACAACGTCACTTAACCAATTTCCGACTCTAAGCTAATAGTCGAGCCCTAATCTTAGCTAGGACCAATCTACACCAATATACTTTAAGTATCAAGTATTAACCTTAGTACATACCCAACTTCCAAATAGACACAACTACTTGGATCTTCACAACAATGACACAACAATGAATAAATAAGTTAGGATCTTCAATGGATCTTTGAGGTAGATACAACACTTCAAGGATGATAGTGTTCTTCTCTTTGCACTTTGAGAGGAAAAGATGAGAGGAGAAAGATTCACTTCTAAACAAGTAGTAATCAAAAAAATGATCAAGGATTTGAGTGATTTAAGAAGTATGAAAGAATATGGAAATGTATGTGCAAAAAAGGTGGATTGAAAGTCTGAGAATGGTCCACTATTTATAAGAAAACATCTAACGGCTATATCTGCCCGCGGTTCCTTATTGGAGCCCGCAGTTCCTCATCGATAAGGAGCCGCTATTGGAGCTAAGGAACCGCCTGCATAGACTATGCTCCCTTTTGTCTTTTACTGGATTGGTTCGAATCTGGGGATTAAAATATCCTGAAAGGATATTTCAAACCAAGATAGAATATGTCATTTTCAAATTTCAAATTTTCAAATAGTTAATTTAATAAAACATTTTCTTAAAAAGAAACTTTAATAAAAAAAAACTTGTCACACTTAATAAAAAGTGAGTTTTAAGAAAAGACTAAATCCTTGATCACTTAATTAGGATGAGTACTTGTTTGTACATACCTTATGTGATAATGGTTGAAATGAAAAATACTTGAACTCAAGAATTCGTTTTTCGTTGTTTTCGTAAATGCTTCTTTTTGCATATTGTCGTAATCAAAACAAAGCGAGACCAAAAAATGCAAGTAATTTTTTTAGCCATCATTGCATTAACAGTCTCCCCCTTTTTTAATCCGACAATACATAAACTCAAGCACCTAATAAAACAAGATTTTCGAAGACGAGTTTATATCATTTCTCCCCTTTTGTCGTAGCAAAAAGGTTGCAAAAGTCTTTGAAGAAGAAAAGAACCGGACTTTGCAAATGCTCCCCCTTGGTGCTTACTCCCCCTTGCTTAAGGCACCAAGGAATCGATATATGGTGAAAAGCTACATAGAAGGGCTAATAGTAGAGAAGAGACACCCAACAAGATATATCAAAGGTCACAAAAAAATAAGAGAAGAGACAAAAGATCCAAGATAAGTCATGTTAAAAGGAAACATGATAAAAGATACAAGGAAATAAATCATACAAAGATGTATGAGACACAAACACAAGTCAAAAGAAAAGCATAAATCTAATCCTAGTTAAACTAGAACTCTAAGATTTGCTTGAACTAGATGTCTTGAGAATAAGCAACTAATGCTTAGATAAAAGACAAGGTAGTGGCGGAAGTAGGTGGTGGTGGCTTGGTAGATATCTCATAGTCATAGTGAAGAGGGGGTTTTACTAAAAAACTCTTGATGTAATTCAACTCTTCATAGATATGGGCCATAGCAAGATGTTGATATTGACAACAATGACAATATGTTCCATGATGCATGAAATTATCATGTGAAGGAGGAAGAACACAAAAGGCTAGTGGTGGAAGATAAGAAGTTCCACAATCAACATTCTTACAAGAAGAAGAGATGTGATTTTGAGTGTTCTTGGGTGAATTGGGATAGAAAGCAATTGGAGAAAATGGAGGAGAATCAAAGCTTTCATTTGGGGAATAAGAAATTTTGATTTGAGGAAGGATGCAAAATGCTTAAGGTTAAATAGAGAAAGTCCAAGATATTTTAGGGTTGGTTCAACGGTTGAAACAAAGATTCCAAAAAGTGTTGGAACAAATTTAGAGTTTCAGGAATACGCGAAAAAGAGGTTACTGGACGCAGTTCCCTATCTCCACAGGCGGTTTCTTATCACTAGGGAACTCTGTCTCAATAGAGAACCGCCCACAGTAGGTTAAATTTGGTGATGAGGGAGGATTTTCCAATTCAGCAAATCCTATTGTTCTAGTCTAACTAATCATGGAGATATGCTTAGAAGCAAAGATGGACAAACAAAACACACAATAAATCACCAAACAAGGTTTTGACCAAAATACATGGAGTTTAAAGAAAATCGATGTAGGAGGTGTGTAGAATTAGACACAAAGTCATGACACAATGATCCTCCGTAGTTCTCTTTTGTTCTTGCTATATTTGAGAGACCTATACATATGAATTATGTAAGCTCATTATGAATAGCAAGAAGCTTTAAAAAACATTTTTAGATTGAATTAACAATGCAAAAACATTTCTCGACCATTTTCGAAAGAACTTTGAGAGTTTTTAAAAAGGGAAGAGAAGTTTTCCAAAAAGAGTTTACGATACTCAAAAGATCAAAGAAAGAAAAGACCCAAAAGAGAAAAAGAGTTGATTATTTAAAATGCATAATTAAGGAATATGTTCCATTAAACCTAGACCGGGTTAATATACAAAAAAGTTACTAAATTTTTCAAGAAATTCGTCCTAAGGTAACAAACGTTCATTTTGTGTTTCAAAGTTACTAATGTTCATATGACCAGTTGATTAAGTTACCCACTTATCAAAAACGTGATATTTATGTTACTTAACATGAAAAAACAAGACATTTATGTTACTTAACTTATCAAAAAAAATGCATTCAGGTTACTCAAATTAACACTAAATTATAGTGATTTATAGTTTAGTAAAGTTCAGTAACTTAGAAACACAAAATGAACGTTCGTTACTTTAGGACAAATTTCTTGGAAAGTTTAGTAACTTCTTTGTATATTAACCCAACCTAGACCTAGACGTAAGTAATTAAAAGATTCCCTCTTAAGTGGATTAGTGAAGATGTCGGCTAAGTTTTCTACCGAGGGCACCTTCTTAATAGAAATGTTACCCTTTTGAACATTATCCCTAAGAAAATTGTGGCGAAACTGTATGTGCTTAGTTCGCGAATGTTGCACGGGATTCTTGCTAAGGTCTATTGCACCCTTGTTGTCGCATATGATGGGAACATCATCAAGAGAAATCCCGTAATCAACAAGCGGTTGCTTAATCCATAGAGCTTGTTGACAAGCTTTACCGGCACTCACATACTCGGCTTCCGTGGTGGTTATAGCAAGAGCGGTTTGTTTCTTAGAGAACCAAGAAGTTAAACAACAACCCATGAAGGTACAAACTCCACTAGTGCTTTTTCGGTCCACATAGTCTCTCGCATGATCCGAGTCCGCGTAGAAAATGGTTTCTACGCCTGTCCCTTTAGGATACCATAATCCTAAATGTATAGTGCCCTTAATGTATCAAAAGATACGCTTAACCGCTTCAAGGTGAGAGGTTTTGGGAGCCTCTTGGAAGCGAGCACAAAGGCAAACACTAAACATGATATCCGGTCGACTTGTCATTAGGTACAACAAACTACCAATCATACCTCTATATTTGGTGTTGTCTACCAACTCACAATCATCATCTATGGTGAGTTTATATCCGAAGCCATAGGGGTCTTCATTGGTCTAGAGTCTTCTAATCCAAATTTCTTTAGCATTTATTTACCATACTTGGATTCATTAAAGAAAATACCATCGTCCATTTGTTTAATTTGGAGTCCTAAAAAGAAGTTAAGTTCTCCCATCATACTCATATCAAACTTGTCATGCATGATTTTCGCAAAGTCATCACACAATGATTGACAAGTTGAACCAAATATAATGTCATCAACATATATTTGTACGATAATGAGGTGAGAACCTTTCTTCTTATTAAAGAGTGTATTGTCTACCATCCCCATGGTAAACTCATTTTTTACAAGAAACGCTTTAAGTCTATCATACCAAGCTTTGGGCGCTTGTTTGACACCATAAAGAACTTTCTTAAGCTTGTAAACATGATCCGGTTTCTGAAAATCAATGAAGCCGGGAGGCTGAGCCACATATACCTCCTCATTGATCAAACCGTTAAGAAATGCACTCTTTACATCCATTTTTTAAAGCTTAAAGTCTAAGGAACAAGCTTAAGCTAAAAGGATTCTAATGGATTATAATCTTGCTACGGGGGCATATGCTTCGTCATAATCAATACCTTCTTGTTGATTATAGCGTTGAGCTACAAGTCTAGCCTTGTTACGAGACACAACACCATTCTCGTCTAACTTATTCCTATATACCCATTTGGTTCCTATGATGGTCGAACTTCTAGGTAGAGGAACAAGTTCCCAAACGTCATTAGCAATGAATTGATTCTATTCTTCTTGCATAGCGATGACCCAACTCTCATCCATCAAAGCTTCTTTAACATTCTTTGGTTCAATCAAGGAGACGAAACAAAAGAAGTTACTTTGATTTTGGACTTGAGATCTTAGGTTCCTTTGATTTAATTCTACTATGACGTTATCAAGAGCACGATCCTTTGACTCCTTAATGTTTACTCCCTTTTCAACACTAAGAAGGTCTTCAACTCCTATGTTTCTAACATCTTTGGCATTAACTATGTCTATTTCATCAAAGTCATCATCTACCAAAGGTGATGTCTGAGATGAAGGAGGGGTTTCATCAAATGTCACGTTAAGTGATTCTTCAATTACACCCGAGGTTCTATTAAGGACTATGTAGGCTTTGCTAGTTTGAGAATAACCTAAAAAGATACCTTCGTAAGACTTTGGGTCAAACTTGGTAAGGTAATATTTGGTGTTAAGAATGAAGCACTTGCTTCCAAACACCCTAATGTATTCCAATGAGGGCTTCTTACCTTTAAGAATCTCATAGGGGGTCATTCCTAGAAAAGGTCGAATAAGAATTTGGTTGAGAATCTAGGTCGATGTGTCCACAGCATTGCACCAAAATTTTTGAGGCAAGGATTGCTCATTTAACATCGTCCTACTCATCTCTCTGATGGTCCTATTCTTCCTTTCAACTATCCCATTTGATTGTGGAGTGCGAGGAGCCGAGAAGTTATGGGTAATACCATGATCTTCACAAAAGGCACCGAATTGCACTTCATTATCAAATTCACTACCATGATCCGTCCTAATAAAGATAATTGAACATCCTAGTTGATTTTGAGTTCTTCGACTAAAGGTTTCGAAGTGATCGAAAGCTTCACTCTTAGACGCCTAAAATCTAGTCCAAGTAAATCTAGAGTAGTCGTCAACTATAAAAAGGTTACCTCCATAACTCTGTATGGAGGAAGGTCCAAAGAGATCCATATGTAGGAGTTCTAAGCACCGAGAGGTCGAAACCAAATTCTTGGCTTTATGAATTGAGTGAACTTGCTTCCCAATTTTGCAAGCATCACAAAAGTGACTATCAAACTTCATCTTGGGGAGATATCTTACCAACTCCTTATAGACTAAAGATTGAATTAAACGCATATTAGCGTGACCTAATCTCCTATGCCAAAGAGTAGAACTATCATCTAAAGTCGCTAGACATAAGTTGTTCTTGGACTTCCAATTAACCTTCATGACATAAAGCCTATGCTTTCTAACACCTTTTCCAATGACTTTTCTGTCTTTTATGATTTCACTGTCATATTCCAAAAAGATGACCTTACACTTATTGTCACAAATTTGACCTATACTTAGAAGGTTAAAACCTAAGTTATCTATGTGCTCTATGTTTTCTATAGTCATAGAGTCAAGAGAGACCGTACATTTGCCAATGATATTACCACGTCGATTACTTGTGAATGTAGCGTTACCTCCATCATATGCTTTGTAGTGCGAGAACAAACTTCGATTACCCGTCATGTGTTTAGAACAACCACTATCCTTAATCCACTCGTCAGGCTCTAAATCGATTCCCAAGCATATCTCTTTAGAAGTGTGAGCCATGAGACATTTCTCATCTTTGGGGTTGTCATTAACATCTTCACCGCTATCGCTCCATGAACCTCCAACAAACGCCGTGTGGTTCTTGTCGCGTGAAGGCTTAGGACAGTCACAGACGAAATGATTTGGATCACCACATCTAAAGCATTTCCTATCACCTTTATCATCTTTGGCAAATCAGTTTTTAGAGAAGGGTTTCTTGTCCTTGTTTGGTTGCCTCACGTATTGACCTCGTCTTTTAAAGAACTTCTTAAAGTCTCTAACCGCCATGGCATATTCCTCATCATCACTATCCGAGGAGCTTTCATGGTCACTTTGCGCCTTCTTGGCCTTGAGTGCAAGAGACTTTCTTTCACTCTTAGTTTTCACCATTTTCGAGTCCTTTAAAACTATCATCTCGTGAACCTTCAAGTTACCAATAAGTTCATCGAGTGATAATTTGGAGAGATCCTTTGATTCTTCAATCGCCATGACTTTAGCTCTCCACTTTGGATGAAACGCCCTAAGAAACTTGCTAACATTGTTCTTGCTAGAAAAACCTTCATCAAGTGCTTTTAGACTAGTAATAATAGTGTTAAATCTAGAAAATGCACTATCAATAATTTCATCTTCTAAGATGACAAATTGTTCATATTGTTGAACAAGAAGATCGATTTTACTTTCTTTGACTTGACTATTACCTTGGTGGGTTACTAAAAGAGTGTTCCAAATATCTTTAGCGGTTTCGCACATAAAAATCCTTTCGTACTCTTTATTTGGTAAAGCATTATAAATCACCATTTTAGCCTCATTATTTTTAGCAAGTTTCCTTTTAGTATCATCATTAGCTTTGTCAAAAGTTACTATCTCTTTGCTTCTAGAAACTTCATTATATTGATAAGGCAAAAAATCACCATTGGTAATAACATGCCAAAGATCTAAATCTTTTGATTTCACATAAGTCTCAAATCTATTTTTCCAATAAATAAAACTATCAGTTTCAAAAAGAGGTGGTCTTTGCATGGATTGCCCTTCTAGATACTTGTTGGAATCCATAGATCGATTCAAGTTTTCAAATATAGTATATTTCAAAAAGGCTTGAGCAACCACTCACTGATACCAATTGTAGAAACTAGAAGGGGAGGTTGAATAGTTTCTTAAGTTTACTTGTTAAAGATTGGTTTTTAAAAATCCTTTTCAAAAACTTAGACTTGAGTATTTATGTGAACCTTCTTATACACAATATGAACAAGGTATAGTGCAACTAAACTAATAATCACAAGTATAAAGAATAATGAATGTAAAGAGATAAGGGAAGGAAATATCAAACGAAACACCAAGGATTTATAGTGGTTCGACAACGAAGCTCACTCCTCGTTCCTACTCCATTCCCCGAGTACTCCTTACTCGAGAGTTCACTAATCATAAAGCTCCTTAAGGTGGAGAAACTGTACACAACGTCGCTTAACCAATTTCTGACTCTAAGCTAAAAGTCGAGTCCTAATCTTAGCTAGGACCAATCTACACCAATATACTTTAAGGATCAAGTATTAACCTTAGTACATACACAACTTCCAAATAGACACAACTACTTGGATCTTCACAACAATGACATAACAATGAATAAATAAGTTTGGATCTTCAATGGATCTTTGAGGTAGACACGACACTTTAAGGATGATAGTGTTCTTCTCTTTGCACTTTGAGATGAAAAGATGAGAGGAGAAAGATTCACTTCTAAACAAGTGGTAATCAAACAAATGATCAAGGATTTGAGTGATTTAAGAAGTATGAAAGAATATGGAAATGTATGTGCAAAAAAGGTGGATTAAAGTCTGAGAATGGTCCACTATTTATAAGACAAACATCCAACGGCTATATCTGCCCGTGGTTCCTTATTGGAGTCCGCGGTTCCTTATTGATAAGGAGCCGCTATAGGAGCTAAGGAACCGCCTGCATAGACTCCGCTTCATTTTGTCTTTTAGTGGATTGGTTCGAATCTGGGGATTAAAATATCCTGAAAGGATATTCCAAACGAAAATAGAATATGCCATTTTCAAATTTCAAATTTTCAAATAGTTAATTTAATAAAACATTTTCTTAAAAAGAAAGTTTAATAAAAAAACTTGTCACACTTAATAAAAAGTGAGTTTAAAGAAAAGATTAAATCCTTGATCACTTAATTAGGATGAGTACTTGTTTGTTCATACCTTAAGTGATAATGGTTGAAATAAAAAATACTTGAACTCAAGAATTCGTTTTTCGTTGTTTTCGTAATGTTTGTTTTTACATATTGTCGTAATCAAAACAAAGCGAGACCGAACAATGCAAGTAATATTTTTAGGCGTTATTGCATTAACAGAACCGAAACATGAAAAATGCTTAGAAAGGTACACAATATGCTAGTTTTCATAAAATAGCTTATATCACATTTACAAAATCAAATAAGCTCATAAGATGGATAAAAGAGCTAATCCGACTCACTCCTGGTTTTCTCAACTTATATCATGTTAAATTTCAAATTACCAATGCCCAAAGAATGATACAAAATATGCTGTAATTCTAATATCTATTATAGAGGGGAATCACGGTTCCCAATGAACAGTGATTCCCCTCACAAACCCAATAAAATATATTTTCCTTCCTCTCTCACAAAAACACTTCTCCCTCACAAAAATCACACACACAATCCACACACAGTTTGGCTCCGAACCTGTTTTCATTGATCCATTCTCATTAATGGCGCCTTGGCCCTTTGCCTCTTCCCTTGTTAGTCATTAATTGATCAGTGCCCTTTTCTATTTGCCATTTGCTGTTTAATTGTCCTTTGGTGAGTAACCTTTGATTTATGCCATTTTCTTAACCCACCCACCTCCCACAATTATTTGATCTGTCTCTCTATAAAAATCCACCAAACCACAATATGATCAAATAATTCTGCACAAATCAGTTGTTTATCAATAAACTAACTTTTAGATCAAAGTGACTTGATCCATCTCTAACCATGTTTCCCCTACCTCTTCGTTGCACGACGTTGTTGGTAGGTTGGTGACGTTGTTTATGGGTCCATTTGCTTTATTGGATTTTGATTACCAATTGGTTTGCTGGAAAATAAAGGATCTGGTGTACGGTTTCAATTTTTTAGTGGGCTTTGTTGATGTCGTCACAGTTGATATTTTTTGGCTTTTGAAGTAGTTAGGTATGCATAAAATTTTAGGAGCCTTAACCCTCAGTTTGGGGTTTTGATAATTAGGTTTGGTTTTCTTTTTAAGGATGCAAGTTGTGATTATGCTATGGTTTATATAATATCTTGATAAGGTGTCTTTGATCTAAAACTAATCAGTTTGGTAGCTTTATAGATCTTTCTTGATAAGCTAAGTGTCATCTATAACTGATGAGTTTGATCTAAAAGTTTGATAGTTTCATACATCTTGCTTGATGACATGAGTTGCATCTAAAACTTTAATAAGAAAGTGTAATCGCGAAAACAAGTGCACCATTTCTTTGAATCATTTGTTAGAGGTTTTTATATCTGTGGTGCATTGCCTCTACCTCTTCGTTGCCGCCATCTGCGCTGGGCGACGTTATTGATGGATTGGCGAGATTTTTATGGGCCATTTTAATTTTTGTATACAAATAGAAAGTTTGTGTCTGTTTGGGTTTCTGAAAAGTTAAGGCTTCATTGTAAGGTTTCGTTTACGTGGCTGTGATGATCTTGAACACCCCAGGTTAAACTCGAGACATCACGGACCTTGGCGGGGCAACCTTTTGAGGATGCAGCCATGCCGTGTGTGTCCGGTTTTCCTTAAAGGCGATCCTATCTGAGCCTACTATGGTCCATGTTGCTAAAAAGCGGTTACATCGAGATTCTACGGACCTTGGCGAGGGAACCTCCCGAGGTCTATGACGTGTCTATCTGTTTTTTTCTTGAAAGGGTCCCTATCTAAGCCTACCATCGTTACAGAAATTGTTTTGTGAGTACCGAATGTTTATATGGAAGCGTGATTTCCCTTTTTTAGTAACTTTGTTATGGTGAAAAACACGCGTAGGCTACCATTATGTACCGTTGTCAACCGTGCATGAAGATTTTAATTATTTCAGTTCTATGTCCATGTGGTGTCGCTCTAATTTTACTATATACATTTCAATGTTCGGGCGGGCTCGGGTATCCGTGTTGTGTGTAAAAGAATTGCTATTAAAACAATGTTAGTGACGATATGATGAGTTACACGGGACCAGTTAAAATTGGAATTGTCTTTCACTTGGCGCGGCAACCTCTTGGGTTGCAGCCATTGCTGACGTACCTCTTTTCCTCGGGTTGGTCCCTCTCTGAATCTCATACAAGATTTATGAACTGAGGCCTGCACCAAACCTAACAGTTATTATCAGGAGCCAAAAAAAGACAGTGAAATCCTTATCATTGTTCCAACCAAACAGTCATTTTAAGAGGTACGCCATGGCCTTCGTATTATACTCCTTATAATTCTTTGTTTCGCTAATCACAAAGCATCCGAACGCAAGGTATGCAAATTGTTGAATACTTTTCCTCCTGTTATGTTGTTTGTGTCATTTGGAGTTTTAAATGCACATCTGTTTTGTTGCAGGCCAGTCTTCTGTATCTAGTATTTGTTGACAAATTCAACTGATTGTTCGGTTGTGAAGATTTTGATGGTATTTGTGGTGCGCTTTGCATGTTGGAATGTAATGGGTTCTGACCACAAATACCTGATTATTTCTTTTCTGTACAAGCAAGTGAAAGAAAATATACCTGGTAGTTAATTTACAGTTTTCTATTTTTTGTGATAAATATTAAATTTTAATTTGCCGATGTTGAAAATCTGGGTGGTTCTTTAAAAACATATTGATAAAGATTAATTTTTAATGTGAAGCTGGCTTATTTTGGAATTTTCGTTTATAAGCTTGCAAGTTTAAAAATAAGCCATAAAAAGTTGCCTGCTGGTATATAAGCCCATAACTAAATACACCATAGTCCCCATTACATAAGCTGAAACAAATATCCCCTTAAAAGTTTAGTAATTATGCTACCTATGTTTTTTTTGTCTTACTATAGACTTACATAGAAGCATTATAAGTGATACCAAGAATGGCCGTTAAAAAAATGACACCGAGAATGGATATCCTATTGTGAGCTTTAACTGCCTTTTATGACCTATTAGTAAAGAATTAAATGTTAAAGTTATATAGAAGCATAATTGGTGTGTAATGTTGTGTACTATGTTGCAGTTGTTACTCTTGAAATGTTTGGTAGTCCAATATGTGACAATGATGGATGATTCGCTGAGATAGCTGATATGAACCATATAATCTATGAGAAACGAGTACCTTCTCACTAAGCATTTTTTTGTTTTCCCTATGTGTTTATTTATGGTACTTTCAAGTGTTTTTTTTTGTTCACATAGAATTGCAGCTATGGCGGAGGGTCGAGTACGACAACCCCGATTGCAGCATTGGAGGAAGTAATTGGATTAGCTGAGAAGGGTGACAATCAGAGTCATGGGAAGCTTTTTACACGGTCATATATCAATCCACAAACTCAGTTAGTTTACCAAGGTTTGATTCAAGTTTTTTTCTTGACTTTATTGGTTTAATAGTCATGTTTTTATTTGAACATTGATTTTTGTAGAATAGTGTTTTGCAAGTGCTTATTTTCGATTGAGATAACCAAATATGAATACAATGTAAGACTACTAGGTACTAAAAACAAGTTATAGGCGAAACAAGAACACAAAACAGAAACAGTCATTTAGAGATATAACTTTTACATTGTGATGCTAAACTGCCTTTGCTAAGCATTTCCTGATGATTTATTTCAAGACAAGAAATGCTAATAGTCCGAATACTTGGTTATTAAAAAAGGTAGTAGACGCATGTACAAACTTTGATAGATTAGAAAATATTGCTCCTTTCTAAAGTTATATAGGCGTTTTAGCATTTTCTATTGTTTATCCAAACTAGGTGTTTTGCGCTTGCACAGTGCAGCAATAAGTTTGGAGAGGTTGAAAAGTGGGGGCTTGGTTATTGGGGTGTGGGTTTTGGTGAGATTGGTTTCTAGTTATTTGCAGAAGAGTTTGTTGTGGGAGGCGTCATTGAGAGCAGTTTATAAGATGAGAGTTAGTGTTTTTGAGAAAGTTTTGAAGAGGGACTTGGGATTTTTTGAAGGAGGGAAGGGGAGTTCGGTTGGGGATGTGGCGTATAGGATTACTACTGAGGCGTCTGATGTGGCTGATACGCTTTATGCTGTTTTGAATGTATGTATTTTGGTTATGTTTTTTATGAAATTTATGTGTATGTGTGCGCGGTTTGGAAATTTTAGGTTATAGGGAGCGTTTGGGATTAGTTATGTAAACTAATTGTTTGATTATTTGTGAGTGAAATAAGGTGTTTGTTCTTAAACTAACAACGTGTAACTGCTAACTAATAATAACTTTTCATATAACATTGTGTGTAACTGTATAATCAATCTCAAAAACTAAGATATTTCCGCCTTCGTATCATTGAGAGTTCAGTATCACTAATGTTGTTTATGACTACATACCCTAAATTAGAAATTTTCGCCTTCGTATCATTGAGAGTTCATGACTACATCCAATCTTTCTGTAATGAGGCCACATTAGGATTGCAATTTATACTGTTTAATAGGACTGGGAGTTACTAATACATATATTTCCTCGGAAAAGTATTGAAGCATAAGGAAAACTATTGATACAATGGCTCTATTTTGATATAGGCTTCTGGGAATTTGTTTGAAGGAGAAGCTTTTTTGGCATTGGACCTGATCGTATCAAGAGATGCTGCCATACGCAATCATAACAAGAGTTATCGACATTCAACACCTAGAGTAATTTCACTCACATACCTTACTATTTTTCACGTGTATAAAAAAGATATAACTCTGCATATGTGCCTTGGTATGTATAATTTTATTAATGTGCAAGGTGGAATTTCAAACCTTCTATGCTGAAATGGGTCGGCTCGGGTTCTGCTTTTTTGGAAACGGGCTATCAATATAAGATATCAAGAAAAATATTAATGGAACAAATATTTTCCTAACATGTATTTAAATGCGTACAACATACTTACTCAGCTGTAATGACACGCTTCTTTGTATGCTTGAGTGATTGGCAGGGATGGCGGAAGATGCAGGCAACTTTACGGAAGTAGATCTCCTTATGCTAACTGGCTCAATGGCAGTGCCGAAGTTATGCTTCAGGTTGGTTACACCTTTCACTTCTATAGGCTGACTATGAAACTGACAAGTTTCACACCTATATTTACTTATGAATGAGTTGCCTTGGATCATGTGTTATCATCTTGACAATAACTTTTATATGTCTACCACAATATGAACCCTTTTGACCAGTTACTAAACCTGCCCAATTTTCTACCTGAAATGATCAAATACTATTAATTCACACACCTTTTGAAATTGGCTAAAGAAATGGTCGGATAGGGTCACGATAACATGAACTTTTTGTAACTTCCTTTTTTATAAGCATTTCTTAACTTTCTTGAAAATTCATAAAAGTTATTGACTCAACTTACACGAATTCTTAATTACCCATATATTGAGTTTTCCTTTGCATTTCTTTACCAGATTTATTGGATCCTTGATGCAGTTAGTCGGGGAATTTTCTTTCCTGTTAGAATAAACAATTGTGGCTTTATATGGGTAAGACCCTCATCGGATACCGGTTGAACTACAAGCAATCAAAGAGGGAAAACCACATCCTTGAAACACAAAATCAAGGAATTGAAGCCAATAGACCAGGCACATGTGTTGGGAATTATTTGTTAAGTGTCAAGTACCGTTAGTGTTATTGAAGTACTGTTAGTTATCTTTCAAGTACCGTTAGTGTAAACGCGGTACATAGTAAGTACTGTTACTTATAAAGTAAGTACTGCTATATTGATTAGGACAAATATATCTTTGTATAAGATATGTCATAGTTATAGTTAGAGTATATCTTATGTGATATACTTAAATAGTTAGAATATTAATAATATATCGTTTGTGATATAGTTATCTTTATAGAATATTCTAAGGTTTTTTGGGTTCCTTACTCTATAAAAGGAATATAGGTACGATGTTATTCATGTACCTCATTCAAGTCGATTAATAAGAGAATCGAATACTTAAAAGTATTTCTGTTCTTTTGTGCTTTATAAGTTAGATTCCGCATAACTTATTTAGTTTGAGTAAGAGTTCTCAAAGTGTTTTAGTTTGATTACAAACTACTATACTAGTTCTTAACAGAATATAGATCCAATCAAAAGGATCAACAAGTGGTATCAGAGCTTGTTGAGAAACTTAAAAAAAGAAGAACACAACCCTAAAAACACAACTCACACTAAAACTCAATGTCTCAACCTGGTGATGACCCTCACTTGGAAGATATTCCAGATCCTGATCTAATACCACATGGACAACCTCAAGTTGTACATCCTGCACCACCACAAGGTGTTCAAGCAATAGATGCTGTAGCTAATTCTACAACTAAAACACCTTCCCATACTCTTTCTGCTGTCAAACTCCCAGTTCTCAAGGGTGATAGCTATGAGACATGGGCTATGCAGATGGAACATTACTTGAATCACACAGATTACACTCTGTGGCAAGTTATCAAGAATGGGAATACACCTAAGAAGCTACACTGGTTGCCTAATGGTACATGCTATGCTCTACCTGCTGTGACTGCTGTGGAGGTACAAGCAGAGATCAGAGAAAGAAAGGCCAGAACTGCTTTGGCTATGGCACTTTCAGAAGACGTCTTACCTAGCTTTCATCACTATAAGGATGCAAAGGCTATGTGGGATGCCATCAAACTTAGATTTAGAGGTAATGACAAATCTAGAAGATGAAGAAGATTGTTCTGAAACAAGAATTCGATAACTTCTCAATATCCAGTATAGAAGGAATCCGTGGTTTCTATGGAAGGTTCAGTAAGCAGCTTATTCAATTGGCAGTTTATGGACAAATAATTCCCAATGAAGAAGCTAATCTGAAATTCTTAAGAAGTGTTCCACAATAGTGGAATCAATGGCTATGCACTTCATCACAAGGAATGATCTGGATACATATCCTTTTGATCATCTCTAAAACAATCTTAGAGCATATGAGATGGATGTAAAAGGCGTTGAGGTGAACAAGGCAGCAGCAACAACAAAGTCTAACTTGGCTTTTGTGTCAGAAGGTAACGGCAGTACTTATTTTCCAAATACCGCTAGTGGATCAAGCAGCGGTACTTACTTCCATAATACCGCTGGAGGACTTACAACCGGTACTTACTCACAAAGTACTGAAGTCAGTCCCATAGTCTCTCAAAATCCATAAGGAAGATCTTCACCATTGTTTAGTGACAATGATGCCTTCTCATTCTTTGTTGGACAAGACAACAGGACAAGACTAACACTCAATGACTTGTTCCAAATGGATGATGCTGATGTTGAAGAGATGGATCTCAAATGGCAAGCTGCTATGGTCTCTATGAGATCTAATAGGTTCTTCAAGAAGACTGGAAAGAAGATGACTGTTGATCCTAATGAGCCATTAGGATATGACAAGTCTAAAGTTGAATGCTATAACTGCGGAAGGAATGGACATTTTGCAAGAGAATGCACTAGAGACAAGGCTGAGAGTAGAAGTCAAAAGTCCAAAAACAGCTATAAAACCAGTCTAAGAATAACTGAAAGCTTTCCAAAAGGAAACAGCAGGAGTCCCAAAGGAACCAAAGTATTGGTGACTGTAGATAGAGTGGTGAACTAGGCTGAAGAGGAGGAAGAAGAAGAGCTTGGTTTGATGGCTCTCTCACATGAAGATACGGAGGTACATCCTTGTTCTAAAGATTGTCTTCTTAAATTTAATAGCTTAAAAGTAGAACTAGATGAACAGTATCAAAAAGTCAACACATGCACTGTAGAATTAAATGCTTTTAAACAGGGTGTTGCTAAGCTAGATGGAAATATAGTTTTGTATAAAAAGGGTCAAGAAAAATATGAAGAGAAAATAAGAATTTTAACTCTTCAAATGAGGGTAAAAGATTCGGAAATTAAAGCTTTTTAAAAACAACTTTTGAAAGTATCATCAGAAAATGAAGCTTTAAAAGCCAGTCTTTATAATGAAAGGGATGTGATTAATCATTGGCAAAAATCCTCTCAAGGATTGGGTAAACTGATTAATTCACAAATAGGGTATTATGATAAGACAGGCCTAGGATATATTGAGGACCAACCTGGGATAACTTTAACTGACAAGGATTTATCAAAGAGGATTTTTGATAGTTCTAGTGAGTTAGATAATACACCTAAAAATGATAGATATGCTGAAGGAATGAAGGCAGTTCCTCCACCATTATCAGGAATTTTCATGCCCTTTGTAATGATACAAGTATAGAGTTAGAAGAACCAAAGGCTGTTAATGATTCAAAGTCTAGTACTTTGACCCAAGATAAATTCGTTGTGACCATGTTTATCCACCTTTAATGAACATATTTGTTTCTGAAGTGTCTAAAACTAGTTCTGCTCCCAAGCAAGTAAAAACTCCTAGCAAGGCATTGGATAATGATGTAAAACATAATAAAACCAAGAGGGGTGGGATAGGTTTTAAGAAAATTAAGTTAAAACAACCTTTTGAGTATTCTTTAAGAATAAAAGGATGTTATGTTTGTGGTAGTATAAGTCACTTTATCGAAGATTGCACTTTACACGAGGATAAAATTGTGAAACAAAAGGCTGCACAAAAGGCCATAAGAAACAGTAATAGGAAAAATGCACAGGTTAATAGGCAACAGAGATCTAAAGATGACAAACCTAAGTTTGATCATTCTAAAAGGTTAGCTAAAAAGGTTACAAATAACTCTACCAAGAACTTTGTTCCTAAAGCAGTACTTATTAAACAAGGTCTAGTACCTTTAATGTCTGGTAAACCAAGTACCGACAAGTCTAGAACTGCAAGTACTTTTAGACCAAACTTAAGTACCACTGGTTCAAAGTCTGTCAAACCAAAGTCCCACAAGACTTCTAAGAATGTTATTGAGAAAGCCAAAACATCTAGAAGTAAGCCTAATAACAAACCAGTGCAAATGTGGGTTCCTAAAGGTGAAAAACCGTGTGTTCAGGCAAGTACTGCTAAAACAGTACTTAGGCCAAAATGTACAAAGACAACACACCTACCTATGTCTTTGACTATGTGACTGGAACCATGAAATATAAGAGTGTATGTAGTTTTACTGGAAAAACTACCTATCAAACTCTTAAGTATGTAGGTCCTACAAGATCCGAGCCAAATGTGGCTTGGGTCCCTGTTAGAAACTAGTAAGTTTTGTTTATGTGCAGGGGCATCTAATTGATGAATTAAAAGATAAAGGTATAGTAGATAGTGGATGCTCAAGACACATGACAGTGAATAAGGATTTCCTTGCTGAATTTGAAGAATTCAGAGGTGGACCAGTAGCCTTTGGAGGTAGCAAAGGTAGAATCACTGGCAAAGGGAAAATCAATACAGGGAAGTTGGAATTTGAAGATGTGTTCTTTGTAAAATAATTGAATGAATTCAATCTATTTTTTATATAACAAATGTTTGATAAAAAGAACAAGGTGACGTTTATCGATACAGACTGTTTGGTGCTCTACAAAGACTTTGAGATGCCTAAAGAATCTCAAGTACTGCTTAAGGTACCCAGGCAAGAAAACATGTACACCTTTAATCTTCATACTATTACTCCAACAGGTGGTATTACATGTTTGCTAGCTAAGGCTTCTAATGATGAGTCTAACTTATGGCATAGGAGGTTAGGTCATGTGAATTTCAAGAATCTTAACAGATTAATGAATAGAAATTTGGTTAGAGGGTTACCTAACGAATCTTTTCAAATTGATTTCACATGTGCTGCTTGTCAAAAAGGTAAACAACATAGAACCTCTTGTAAGACCAAGACTGTCAATACTGTGACAAAACCTTTGCAACTTTTGCATATGGATTTGTTTGGTCCAGTTTCTATAAGGAGAATTAGTCATAAGACATTTTGTCTTGTTATAACTGATGATTATAGTAGATTTAGTTGGGTTTTCTTTTTAGCTCTTAAGAGTGAAACCAATGAATTACTTAAGGATTTTATCACTTTAGTTGAAAAGCAGTTTACTAAACAAGTCTTAATCATTAGGACAGATAATGGGACAAAATTCAAGAATGCTGAATTTGATGAATTTTGTAGGTCTAAAGGCATTAAGAGACAATTTAGTAATCCTAAGACTCCACAACAAAATGGAGTAGCTGAAAGGAAGAATAGGACACTGATTGAGGCCGCTAGAACTATGCTGGCTGATTCTCTTTTGCCAAATACATTTTGGGCAGAAGCAATCAATACTGCATGTTATGTGATAAATAGAGTCTTAGTGACCAAGCCTCAAAACAAAACACCTTATGAACTTTTGACTGGTATTAAGCCAACCATAAGTCATTTAAGACCTTTTGGGTGTCATGTGTCTATACTAAATACTCTTGATCATTTGGGGAAGTTTGAAGGAAAATCTGATCCAGGATATCTGGTAGGATATTCATTGCAAAGTAAAGCATATAGGGTTTACAATTTGGCATCTAAAAAGGTTGAAGAAAATGCCCATGTTAATTTCTTAGAAAATAAACCCAATGTCCCAGGAATAGGTTATGCTTGGATGTTTGATTTAGATTAACTAACTAATTTCATGGATTACTATTCTATGCATAAGGATTGTCAAACTTACAATGTAGGTGAGGAGTTTGGTACAACTAAGTCAGGTACTCAAGGAGAATCTTCTTCATCAGACTCTCAAGATGATGATGTTCACATCTATGTACCCAGTATGCCTACTGTTACTCCAATGACTGCTACTTCCTAGAAGCAAACTATGCCATCAACTGATGATCATGCCTCCCAAGAACTTCAGAGGCTTCAAGATCAAGAATGGAATGCTACATCTGCTAATAAGCATTCAAGAGAAGAATGTTTTGGGTCACAACACTCAGCAGTACATACTACACCTAGCGGTACCTCATCTGCAAGTACTGCTATGTCAAAATCTGCAAAGTCTGTTGATTCATTAGAAGATATTTTACAAGCTATGGACGATGAAGACATGTATGCTAATCCAGCTGACGGAATCTTCTCCAAAGCTTCCTATGATGAGCAGGGTGCAGTAACTGATTTCAATAATTTTGAAACTGAAATTCCAGTCAGTTCTATTCCCACTCATAAAGTCAACAACAATCATCCTACTACTCAGATCATTGGAAATCCCATGTCTGTTGTGGAAACCAAAAGACAACTTCAAGCCAATACTGAAACTCATGCACTTGTGAGTTATGTCAAACAATAACAGAGAACCAATCATATGGATACTCAGCATTGTTTGTTTTCCTAT
This sequence comes from Glebionis coronaria, assembly GCA_025667525.1. Classification (NCBI taxonomy): domain Eukaryota; kingdom Viridiplantae; phylum Streptophyta; class Magnoliopsida; order Asterales; family Asteraceae; genus Glebionis; species Glebionis coronaria. Next base: position 59,908,301 of record CM046876.1, read on the forward strand.
TTCTTATCACAAATAGAGCCCAAGAACATTTATCAAGCTCTTGATGAAGAAAGTTGGATAGATGCCATGCAAGAAGAATTAACACAATTTGAGCTACAAGAGGTTTGGATTCTTGTGGATCTTCCCTCAGGTAAAAGAGTTATTGGTACTAGATGGGTTTTCAAGAACAAGAAGGATGAAAGAGGTGTTTTTGTGAGAAACAAGGCAAGGCTTGTTGCTCAAGGCTATAGACAGGAAGAATGAATAGACTATGATGAGGTTTTTGCAACAGTGGCAAGGATAGAAGCCATTAGGTTATTTTTTGCCTTTGCATCATATATGGGTTTTATAGTCTGTCAGATGGATGTGAAAAGTGCCTTTCTTTATGGTACTATTTCAGAGGAGGTATATGTTTCACAACCTCCAGATTTTGTAGAACCTAAATTCCCCAATAGAGTCTACAAGGTTATCAAAACACTTTATGGTCTGCAACAAGCTCCAAGGGCTTGGTATGCAACTTTATCCAATTTTCTATTAGAACATAGATATAGGAGAGGGACCATTGACAAAACTCTGTTCATCAAAAAGAATGCTAAGGATATTATTTTAGTGCAAGTCTATGTAGATGACATTATTATTGGTTCCACCAAGAAATCATGGTGTGAAGCGTTTGAGGCTTTGATGAAAGGAAGATTTTAGATGAGTTCTATGGGAGAACTTAATTTCTTTTTGGGACTACAAGTCAAACAAAGGAAAGATGGAATATTTATCAGTCAAGATAAATATGTTGTTAAAATCTTCAAAAAGTTTTCATGTATGGATTCAAGGAGTACAAGCACACCTTTTGAAGCTAAGAAGTCTTTGTTAAAAGATGAACATGGTGAAAATGTTGATATTCATCTATATAGGTCAATGGTTGGTTCATTGATCTATCTTATTACTTCAAGACCAGACATCATGTTTACTGTGTGTGCCTGTTCAAGGTTCCAAGTAAATCTAAAGGTATCACATCTACATGCTTTGAAGAGGATTTTTAAGTATCTTAAAAGTCAACCTAATTTAGGATTATGGTATCCTAGAGATTCAACCTTTAAATTGGAAGCTTACTAAGACAGTGATTATGCTGGAGCTAATCATGATAGGAAATCCACAATAGGAGGTTGTCAATTCATAGGCAAAAGACTCATATCATGGCAGTGTAAGAAGCAAACCATTGTTGCTACTTCTACAACTGAAGTTGAATATGTAGCTGATGCTCATTGCTGTGGACAAGTACTTTGGATTCAAAATCAGTTGTTAGATTATGGGTTCAACTTCATGAACACCAAGATTTATATTGATAATGAAAGTACTATATGCATTGTTAAGAATCCAGTATTTCACTCCAGTACCAAGCATATTGAAATAAGACATCACTTCATTAGAGATGCCTATGACAAGAAGCTTATTCAAGTCTTGAAGATTCATACAGACAACAATTTGGCTGATTTGTTGACCAAGGCATTTGATGCAAAGAGATTTGAATTCTTGGTTACACATATTGGTATGCTCAACCAATAGACTGCTGCATATGTTGAGGGGAAGTAACAGCTGTATAATTTTTATGATAGTTTTTATTACATAGTGTATGTTTTTGTGTTTTTGATGTGATTGAAGGTTGATAGAATAAGATAAAAGAGGTTATAATGATAGTGGAATGCATGAACTGGTCAAAATTGTGAGGTACCGTTATGGATCCAAGTACCGCTAACACAAATCCAAGTACCGAGTATGTTCCATGTACCACTACATGTCTGTTGTACCGTTAAGGGTCTCTTTTGTAAATTTGGCAGTTTCTTCGCGCTTGGGTTTGTTATTTACATAAATAATTACTCCAAGTATACAAATGATTCACCTAATCTTTTATTCTAATCTCTTAATTCTATAACCTTCTCTCTAATTTTTCGATCATCAAAAATACTAATGGCTGCTTTACAAGTGATCTCTAAGCATAATTTAGTTGCGAATCTTGCTCTGAATGATGACTCTCTTGGTTTCCATGAAATTCTTGGATTCTTATCTCGAAGTCATATTCGTTTCGAACTCATTGTAAGTCCCATTGTCTCTGTTCCTATTGTTGAACTATTTTGGAATACTGTTGTGTTAGGTACTCTTTTTGATCAACCTTGCATTAAGGCTAGGGTAAATCATCGAAATATCTATGTAACTGAGGTACTACTAAGGGCTAGTTTGAGACTAAATGATGAAAATGGACTTAGTATGCTTAATAACAAAGAGATACATGATGGCCTTGCAGCCATGGGTTATGAGGGTGGTAGGGAAAGTCTTACTTTCTTTAAAGCTTTGTTTTCACCACAATGAAAATTGCTTTTTCATGCCATTATTCACTGTTTAAGCTCCAAAAGTACTTCTTTTGATCAAATCCATGTTGCATTGGCATCAGCTGGTATTTGTCTAGCAAATAACAGAGTTTTTAATTTTTCAAAATTAATTTTTGAAGGCATGACTAGGAATTTGGAAGGAGCTAAGAAATTTTTAATGTATCCTAGATTCATTCAGACTTTAGTTAGTGACCAAATCCCTAACCTACCAGAATCAAAAAATACATGGGATGTTCCTACCTTCACAAAGAGAAAATTCTCTTTCTTGACCAAACAAGGCAATGCCTTTACAAGCACTGTTACACCATTATTTGCTCATATGTTAGCCCAACCTGCTAACCAAGAAGGTGAGGAACCTAGCAATGCTAGTGCTTCTCAGCAAACTCCTTCTAACTAGAGTTCTCATTCCTCAGAAGATTCTCAATCTTCTTCTCACAATATTGGTGTTTAACCAAATACTGATGAGATGATCGATACACCTACTGCTTACATTGCTTCTGGTGGTTCACCACAAGCACTGGCACCAGATGTGGTGGATGTTGCAAATTTAACTACTTTGTGCAGTAGTTTGTCCCAACAAGTACATGTGTTGCAAAAGGAAAAGCTTGTTCAAGACAAGAAAATTGCTAAATTGGAGGCCAGCCTAATCAAGTTAAGGAATTAAGTATCCCCTTGGATGAGGCAGATAGGTCTATTCAGAAAGTTGTTCTTGAAAATCAAAGATTCAGAAACCTCAAGAAAAGGCAACTGAATGCAACCAAACAGGGGAGGAATAATGAAGAACCACTACCTTCTTTTGATATTCAAACACGGGTCTCTGGAAATGACATCAACTTTGAATTGGATGATGATGTCATTGGGAATTATGAAGATGGTAATGGTTTAGAGACTGGTGTGGAAGAGCCTACTAGTATGGAGTTTCAACAGGAAGAGCCACAATCTACTCACTAGGAACCACAAATTGAAGAAAGGATGGTAACTCAGCCAGAGCCACAACCTCAATCACCACAACTTCAAGTGAATCGGAGTAGTTTCTATGAGAAGCTGGAGGAGATTAATGTTCAATTTCCTATATCTTCAACTCCACCCCAAAGACAATTTTGGTTTCACAAGAAACAGTCTTTCCAAGTACTGTCAAGATCAAGGGTGAGCTATGGATCAGACAAGACTGAAGAGGTACAAGTTGAAAGGATAGCTTCAGTAGAAGAAAAGGTATCTAGAGATACTCTTGTGATTGAAGAAACAAGTGTGTCTTACACTAGTGAAGTCAACATTGTTGATGATCCAAGTACTGCTAGGCCATCTAAGCTGACTGCAAGTACTGCTAACATTGTTGAAGACCCAAGTACTGCTAAGCCAACTAAGTCGACTTCAAGTATCGCTGGTGATCAAACCTCACTAGAAAGTCAAACTCCTTTTGGATAGAATGAGACTTTAGCCCAAATAGTGCTTGAATTAAGAGAAAAGAGTTCAGCTGAAAAAGCAAAACAAGCAGAGTTTGAGAAGAAGACACAACAAGAAGTTCTTGCCAAAAAGGATCAAACTAAAGGTAAGAAAGTTCAAGCTTCTCATCCCACTAAAGTTATAGTTATTCAACAGCAAGCTGATGAGGAAAGACCTTCTAAGCTGAAGAAGAAGTTACCAAAGATTAATCCAAAGGATAAGGAAAAGAAGCAGTTACAATCAGAATCTGAAAATGAAAGTGATTCAGATGAAGATATCAACAAAGTCATGTATATATTTAATCAACTAGACCATGATGAGGAATATGCTCTTAGAAGGCAAGCTCAAATTCGTGAAGAAGACTTACAAGAGGAACTTGCAGCAAAGCAGCATTTGCTAGAAGCTAGGAGAATACAGCAAGAATGGAACATACTAGACTATGATAGGATTCAAGCTGAATTAAATACAAGTGAGCTTCTTGCAGACTCATTATTAGCTGAAGAAAGAGATGCTTATGATGAAGAAGAGAAATAAAAATTAATTGATGATCTGGTAAGGGAGCAACAAAGATTCTTTGCTGAGAAAAGAAGAAGAGAAAAGATTAAGCCTCCAACTACCATGCAGATTAGGAATCAAATGATGACATTTCTCAAGAAAGTTAAGCATTTCACTCATGCTCAATTGGTTAAGAAAAATTTTGAGGAGATCAAGGCTTTGTATGAACAACACAAAAGAGCTGAACTGAATTTTGTTGAGATTGGATCTGAAGCAGATAGGATAGCTGTTGAAGAGGCTAGAAGACATCTGCAACAACAACGACAATTTGGAAGTGCTCCTAGATTTGAGTCAAGTACTGCTGAACATACAACAACATCTCCACCTATCAAGACTACATATGTGAGGAAGAATAGATAGGAGAAGGTAAGTTCAAAAGGGACAGGGACTGCTCATATTATGAATGAAGGAGATAAAGCTCAAGATGTTGATAAGACTTAAAATGTACAAGCAATACATACACAGTCAACAGTACATACTAAAGAAAAGGTACATACAAACTTGGAAGAAGGTTCAATGGAATTTGAAGGAACCTCCAAGGGTGTTAAGAGGAAAAGATAAACAAAGAAGAAGCATAAAGCCAAGAAAAAGGCTAAGTCAACAACAGAAGATAGTGATGATGACGAGACCTTGAAAAAGTACTTGAAAATAGTAAGTTTTGAAGATCAATGTATTGATACAAAGATTTTTAGAAAGATGTCGTCCAATTCTAGATGGATACACTATGGATCAAGGACTGGAAGCTCATGGGATACAAAGAACTGATGGAAAAACAAGAATGTTTAGACTTTTGGAAGAGATTCTTTATATTCTTGACAGACAAGATATTCAAGATCTTTTCAAGTTAGTTCAAGAGGCCAGTGCAGGTAAAATTGAGGTATCACTATTATACAATGAATTTCTCTTCATGTATGAACCACACAATTATGATCAAAAAATGTTGAAGGTATTTGAGAATCAGGTTCTTATTTACTGGAGATATTATAGGTCATGTGGACTACATATTTTGGATATAGATGATGTTACTTACTATATGCTACAAAAGAAGAGATATCCATTTGAGAGAAGATTGTTGGAAAGAATGTTGGAACAACAATTGGAAGTCTCAGAAGAGTCTGTTGTTGCTTTGGAGTTGATCAGAATGGTTAAACAACAAATCAAGGATTTGAAGCAAGAGGAAGAAGCTGAGAAATAGCCTTAAGTGTTTGACTTTCATTCACACTTCACAAATGGTTCTCAGTTAACCATGTCTAACACACATAAGAACTGGCTAGTCCATAAGCAAACGGTTTGTGGTAAAGACTTCTCAAATCCGTTGAAAGCTGGTAGTTTGCTAAAAACTATATGGTTCTGACTCACCTTGTTTCGAGACAAAGAGTGGCTAGTCCTAGGCAAACGGTACTAGGTAAAGACTTAATCAAATCCGTTGATGGTTAACAATTTACCAAAAATTGTAGGGTTATCAGTACACCTTATTCTTTATGAATAAAGTACTGGGTATTCCAGAGGGTACGGCTAATTGGTAAAGAGTATATCAAATCCATTGATAGCTGATAATTTGCTATAAATCATGAAGCCAATACAGATTGGTTTTTGTTGTTAACTATTTTATGTCAGGTATGAAGATTGCAAGCAAAGAAGTATTAAAGAAAAAGACTCATCAAATCAAGACTGAAGTTCATCATTCAGAGTTCATAGGCTTAACTCAAGAAGACAATTACTATTGCTGCAAAGACAAATGAACGTTTACAAGACACAAGAAGATCATAGTTTGAAGTCAAAGATTATGTTCATGATGCTTGAAGGTTATCTTATCAGAAGAAGATCTACATTGAAGTGTTTGGCTACATTCAGTTGGATACAAATACAAATTAACAAGTTCAATCCAAGGTTGAAGAGAAGACTGAAGACATGTATTCTAAATACATTCAGTACAAAGAGAAACAAGAAGACAACAAGTTATCATTCTTTTTTAGGGGAGGATTGTTGAGAATTATTTGTTAAGTGTCAAGTACCGTTAGTGTTATTGAAGTACTGTTAGTTATCTTTCAAGTACCGTTAGTGTTAACGCGGTACATAGTAAGTACTGTTAATTCTAAAGTAAGTACTGCTATATTGATTAGGATGAATATATCTTTGTATAAGAATGTCATAGTTATAGTTAGAGTATATCTTATGTGATATACTTAAATATTTAGAATATTGATAATATATCGTTTGTGATATAGTTATCTTTATAAAATATTCTAAGGTTTCTAGGGTTCCTTACTCTATAAAAGGAACATAGGTACGATGTTATTCATGTACCTCATTCAAGTCGATTGATAAGAGAATAGAATAGTTAAAAGTATTTCTTTTCTTCTGTGCTTTATAAGTTAGATTCCGTATAACTTATTTAGTTTGAGTAAGAGTTCTCAGAGTGTTTTAATTTGATTACAAACTACTATACTAGTTCTTAACATAATATAGATCCAATCAAAGGGATCAACAACATATCACATTATTAAAAGGTCGTAATGTATAGTATGGCCAAAAGCAGGTCAGTGAAGAATTAACCCTTTATATGGGTGATGGCATCAACGGGAAGGGTATGATTCAGGTGCAGTTTCTTCTCTTTTCTACTTTTTTGTCATCATGTTTCCGTTTGTCTTAGTGGATTATTCTCTTTGATAGAATAACGTCATGAATGTGTTCACTGTGTTGCAATCAGAAACTTAAAGTAAATTCTGATGGAACGAGATTTAAGAAAATACTTTTTTCATACTTTTTCGCTATATTAAGATAACATTTCCCAACAGAACTAGCGCTTGAGGAAATTATGATGATTTATAACTACTTCAACACGATGCAATATGTTTAAAAAAACCTTTTCTTAACGAATTCCATTTTTATCAAAATTTTATAAGTGGGGGCAATTACGAGATTGTCATGACAGTTAATAATTTTTCCAACCTGTAATACTTATATAAAGATTTAAGAGCATGAAGAAATCGAGTTGGGTGGTTTAGTGTCCTCATCATATTCATATTAGGAAAGTTGTTTTTGGCGAAACGGAAGTAGCGTTGTTTTTTACACTAATAATCAAACTTGGCCAAATAAGGTATTTCAAACATAAGTAATAGTTTGAAATAGCTTATTACAGCATTTGATTATCGGTAAAAGTAATTTCTGAAAACTTATCCACACTCAATAAGACATGATCTAACCTGTAGACGTTCACACGATGTTTCTTCCTAGGTTTCTCACACGTATGCCATCTGATTTCATAAATGGTCTTTATTTGTTTTATACTATAATTTATTAAACAACGCCATCGTCTCTACCTTTGAACTCTTTTAAATAGATGTTAGGATTCGACCTATTCCCTAATGAATGGGTCAATCTGGGTTGTAGTTACTCTAAATAGTCAAAATAGGTCGATGATGCTCCCCAAATTGTGTATATTGTTTTATAGCTATTACTGAATAGATAATAGTTTTTTACTACACCAAAGAATAATCATATGTAAGAACTGATATATGGTATTTTCGCAGACCTGCAACTCTAGAAACAGATGCATATATTTATTCAGTATTAGCGTAATGAGTGTGGACCAAAATACCTTACATACCAGATATAAGTCCCTGTAGGGGAGACTCAAATTTTTTGCTCACAAACTCTTAGAAGTAAGGTAATTACAAGTATTCTTACTTACATTTAAATGAAGCAAGGTATTGTTCTGTGCAATCACTAAACTATATTATGAAAAAATAACAAGGTGTAGCTGTTTTTTTTTAAATCCTAAATGGTAATTGTTAAGTTCACATTTATCCATATACGTTGTTCTCAATTATTGGTTATAGGTCTAACGAGATTTTGACGAATTACCTTCTGGCATTCCGTCCACTGCGTGATTCATTAAACGTGAGTAATATTATATGATAATATCCTTACTATAATTGAACATCGGGTTTGACAAATGAAGAATTGTATCTGCAGAACTTGCTGAAAACATTTCACAAGGGCACACCTAAAGTTAGAACACAGGTAACGTCTACACACTAATACATTTAAGTTATACTGTGACGACAGTCAATATAGAAGCAACTCTATATTATCCAAATTTACTGAATACAATGATTTAGGGTAGGGGTGTTCTATGTTGTAGCAAAGTTTTTTGTTTTATGGCTAAAGGATAAAACATGACACAGTTTGACAAATTCATGAGTGGACGAGCTAAATTTGAAATAACTTATTCTATTTGTTTCTGATCTCAATACCCGTTTCAAATATCTGGTTATTATATTTGTATATTTAGCTCGATCACTAATCATCCTAGAATTTGTTAGCTCACAATGTCCGAGTCTTACAACTACCTTTTATTTTGTTAAGATCTCTGCAAGTTTATACCTTATGGTAAACACAATTTGAGTTTTTGTACTTTATGTTTATCATCAGGCTTATACGAGAAACAGAGAATGTCGCAGTGTTGAAGAATTTCAAAGGATAGTCACACCTGCGCAAAGAAGCGAGACGGAGATCTACCAACATTTTTAGTTCCTAAATGCATTTGTAAACGCTAGCTGTTGGATCCTTCATGAACATGCAAACGACTTACTTTGTCATTTTATTAATCTATACATATTTGACCAACATTCAGTATATGCAAGTGTATATCAGTATATAGAAACCAACTCATTCTTAAACAAGCATCGTAACAAAACAACCGCGGCGAAGCGCGGGCACTAATCCTAGTAAAACTTATGAGTAGAAGCCAAAAGGGATCACCAATTCTAGATAATTATGAGTCAGATCTCGATTACAATGACATCGCTTTAGAAGTAAAACATAAGTCAACTTTTCAGCAACAAATTGTAGTCAAGAATAAGAAGTGTTCCACAAATTGATCAACTTCTCATTATAAATTACTAGAATAAACAAACAGCCTCTAATTTTCAAATAGCGCCATTAAGTTTTAAAAGGACATAAAAGGAAAAGGGGAACCATTATAGTGGCACAAACTCTAAAATTCATGTGTAATGCAAGTTAGTGGGAAAGTAGAACTCATCCATAACGGCTCTCTGTTGAGATATGGGATCGTTTAGCCATCGGTAAATGCGTGAGCCTATCTGGGGTACACACTCAATACGGAGAACACATGTTTATTTACGTTTTATTATTTATAATTAAATGTTTAATAAAAACTTCACGTTTTATTTAATTAACAGTGGTTAAATTAATTGACGGGATTTAAATAATTTATCGTGAGCGCGTTATTAAACTTTAGAAGGAAAAACGCTTCTAGAACACCCCTATAATCATAGGTGGCCGAATACCCCTATAGGGTTTCTAGAAGGATTTTTGGTTTGCTAATTAAGTTATTTAATTACTTAATTTAAGTGTGGGTTGGGCCTTAAAAGATTTTGAGGAGGTGCAAGGATGTGTATAAATTCAATCCCATACCCCTCACAAGTTTTGTCTCTGCCTTTTGCTTGTTGCGTCCGATCGACCCAAACCCCACACCAAAGCCAAACAATTTTTTCCTTTAACCTAAAATTACATTAAAGGTTTAACGTTTATAAGATCAATCCTTATTGGTGGTTTTCTTATTAAGTCATAAGCTCTTTAACTAAACCCTAGATTTCTAAATCTAGGTTTTAGTTCTCCCTTGTGGTTCGACTAGATATAAACCCTAATTAGGGTTTCCGATGATTTTACCAAGAGTCTTGTAACGTCTACAAAACCGATACTTATGTAATCCCACTTAGGGTTTTGGATATTAGGGTTTTTAGTTGCAAGATCAATTAAAGTGAAGTTACCACTAGCATCGTGGTGTGTTCGTTTGATGTTTCGTATGAGCAATCGTTAGAGGACGGTTACTTTACCGTTATAGCTTCAAGATCAAGATCATTAATTGATTTATTCAGTTAATTAAAAGGTTGGTTTTAATATTGTTTTTATTATGTGTTAATCATGTTTGTTATACTAGATCCATTCCGCTGCGTACTCGTAGTTAATGGTTTAACTAGTTTCTAAATCCCAACAATGGCATCACAAGTCAAATCGTATGGCATTCATGGGTTACACATAGAATAAAACACGCTTGCTTCGCTTTAAAATCTCTTTTATTTATGTTTTATGACAATTACATGCATATTTATCATAAAGTTTTAATCTTGATCTAGATTTATTAAAATTGGGTAGGTTAAAATTGAACCGGTTAATAATTACTTTTGTTTTTATTATCTGTCAAAGACCTTTGCATCTCACTTTTGTGATACTTTGCACGTCATCAAGTACTTTGCTCGAAAACTTGATGAGGGTCTTTGGTCCTCAATTTGGGGAAGACTCATTCGCGACTTGGATCTTATATGATTTATCGCTTTCATATAGAGTCCGTCTTCTGCTTCTACCCCCTTCTAGTCTGTTTTTATGTGCTTATTTGTTTTCCATTATGAATTGCAAAATGTAATAATTCAAGATTCTAGGAATCATAAAAACGAATTCTACTTATATCGAAACTAGCTTTAAAATTATGTCATATTAATACACCATATTTTCCTTGCGAATCAGCTATGTGTTATTTGTTAAAATCTTGATTTTTTTGAACAAATCTTAATATTGACATAAGAACTATGAAACTTGGTTTTATTGTATTCTAATTGTTTTGCTAAATCATATTGTCACTCGAGTTGGGCTTACATACCGTAATGATGGCTTATAAACTATCTTCTCAACGACGTGATTTGCAAAATTAATTGGTTTGCAATACTTAAAATTGCAACACCGTTTTGTGTTTCTACTAATGATGGACTGGCTATTGCACTTTGTGCTCTAGTCGAGCTATCTAGGGTTTGAGGTATCTTTAACCTTCTCCCGTGTTCCATAGGTGTTTCGACACTTATGGGATAATTATCCCAAGCACTTGCACCTTCGAGTGCATGAAGAGTAGGATATAGGGTTTGATCTTTTTTTAATCTTCTCCCGCGGTAAAACACGCCTAAACCAAAAAATTAATAAATTGTTTTCTTAACTTGTGCTAAGAGAATGAATTGCATGCATTCTTTTACACACTTTGATATTTGTTTTCTAAACTTATGTGATACCTATTTGAATTTTTAAGTCTATGCCATCCAATTTAGAAGCACTTGTAGTTGTTTTTCGTCATCTGGTCAGACCTATGCCGAATTACATACCCGAGGCGATCTTTGTCATTGGTTAGACCTTTGCCAATAATTGCAGCTTCAAATTGGTACGACTTAAAGTCGATTTCCCGGTCAGATTCGGAACCCGAGGCATAAGATGAGATGAAACATACTCATGACTTTATTACGTGTAGAACAAGTTTGTTTGAGATTTTCAAAGGTACTCGAAAGAGATGAGTGAACATCCCACCCAAACACTCTACAACAAATAAACTTCATGAATCGTCTCATAAATCTAAGAGTTTCACTTGTAATGCAATTAACGCTCGTCGCTTACCTCTTGCCCTACTTGATACTAGACGGTCGGACCTCTAATATTAAGTGGGAGTGCAAGCAAGGATCTTAGTCTCATAATGATTAATTGGGTAGTTATTTCTTTAAGAATGTAATTATCGTAAATACTAATCGTTGAAATTTTATTTTGTAGATAAATAATAACCAAAACTCTTGCTTAAACAGCACGGTTGTTAAGTCATTCCTTGAAAAGATGAAGTTGACTGAAAATAATTTCGTTGATTGGTATCGTGCTCTTAGGATAGCGCTCGAAACCGATGACTTGGTTAAATACCTTGAGCAACCAATTCCTGATCAACCAGAAATTCTGCCTCATGGTCATGAAGGACCAGAGCAAGACCCAGATTTACATCCAACTTGGGTCAAAAGGTCTAGAGAAATCACCGGCCTTATGCTAATGACTATGTCCCTTGAACTCCAAAAACTTTTGGATGGTCATGGCGCATGGTCAATGATGGAAGAATTGAAAACTATGTTCACTGAACAAGCTGATCAAGAACTCCTTGATGTTGCACGTGCCTTTTACGCGTGTAAACATGAGTATGGACAATCTGTGAGCTCTTATGTCTTAAAGATGAAGGGCTACATAGATAATTTGGAACGTTTGGGTCACCCCTTGTCATTGAAACTTGCGGTTAGCCTAATTTTAGCCTCACTAAACAAGGACTATGATAGGTTCGTGCAAGATTACAATATGCATGGCCTGGGGAAGACAATACGAGAATTGCATGCCATGCTAAAGCTACATGAGAAAACGTTGCCAAAGAAGGTTGCACCTACTACTGCTAATACCATTAATGCTATTAGGACAGGAAGGATCCAAAAGCCTAATAAGGCTAAACCGTCTAATGCTGCGAAGGGTAAGAATCATGGAAAAGGGAATAAAGTAGCTAACTTTACTCCCCGAACCAAGATTCCCACTCCACCAAGAAGAGAGAATCCTGCTAAGGATGCCATTTATCACCAATGCGGTACATTGGTCATTGGAAGAGAAACTGTCCAGAGTATCTCGCTGAGTTGTGGAAGAAAAAGAAGTCCTCTCAAGGAGCTAGCACTTCATGTATCTTCACTATAGAACTCTTTACTTTTCCTAATAAATCTTGGGTTTATGACACTGGTTGTGGTACTCACATCTGTAATACTACTCAGGGTCTAAGGATAAGTAAGAAGCTGAAGCCAGGAGCTTTGAATCTATACGTGGGTAATGGTCATCGTGCAGCTGTTGAAGCCATTGGATTTTTTCAATTATTTCTCCCTAGTGGACTAGTTGTTATGTTGAATAATTGTCATTTCTAGAGGGATTGTTTCAGTTTCATGTTTGTATGACGATGGATTTGTTAATCGTTTTGAGACTAATGCAAGTATTTTGGTTTCTAAAAATAATATGTTTTATTTTAGTGCTATTCCTAGTAATGGTATTTATGAAATTGATATGTGTGATTCTAATGCAAACAATAGTTCTATGTATGTTGTAAGCAACAAAAGGGCCAAATCTAATTTGGACTCTACATTGTTATGGCATTGTCGCTTTGGCCACATAAGCAAAAAGTGCATTAAGCAATTACAATCTGACGGATTGCTCAAGTCAAACGATGTTGACTCCTTTGAAAAGTGTGTTTCATGTTTATCTGGTAAGATGACATGTAAACCTTATTCACATCAAGTGGAGAGGGCTAAAGATCTACTTGGACTAATCCACACTGATGTATGTGGTCCATTTAGAACTGTGTCAAGACAAGGTGCAAGTTACTTCGTCACTTTCACTGACGACTTTAGTCGTTATGGTTATGTTTACTTACTAAAGCATAAACATGAAGTGTTTGAAAAATTTAAGGTGTTTCAAAAGGAAGTAGAAAATTAACTCGGTAAAACCATAAAGGCACTACGTTCGGATCGTGGAGGTGAATTTATGAGTTATGAATTTCTAGAGCATCTTAAGGAACATGGAATAGTTTCCTAAAGAACTCCTCCATATACACGACAACATAATGGTGTGTCTGAGAGGAAAAATAGAACCCTACTTGATATGGTTCATTCCATGATGACCCAAACAACTCTTCCAAAATCCTTTTGGGATTATGCTCTTGAGTCTGCTCCTCGCATACTCAATATGGTTCCAACTAAGAAGGTTGAAAAGACTCTATACGAAGTATGGTATGGGCAAGCCCCTAAGTTGTCTTACTTAAAGGTTTGGGGATGTGAGGCTCTTGTTAAGCGTGACACGCTTATCAAACCGGACAAACTTGAGCCCCGACCTGTTAAGTGTATATTTGTAGGTTACCCAAAGGAAACGATGGGCTACTCCTTCTACTATCCACCCAAGAACATGATTTTTGTGGCTCGTAATGTTGAATTCCTAGAGAGCAATCTTATGAATCAAGAAGCAAGTGGGAGTATAGAAGATCTTGAAGTAATTCAAGATGAAGATATACATCCTTCTGAAAACACTAGCAATCATGAAGAGGATGATCAAGAAATTGATGAACCTATAAGTGATATAGCTCCCATTCGAAAGTCTACAAGGATTAGGTGTGCTCTTGACCGTATGTGTTTATACATTGACGTTGAGGAACATGAGTTAGGGGATTATAATGAACCCACTAACTACAAGGCTGCATTAGCAGATCCTGAATTTGACAAATGACTGGATGCTATGAATGTGTAGATGCAATCCATGAAAGACAATGATATCTGGATCTTAGTTGACCTTCCCCCAAACTCTAGAACCATTAGCGGCAAGTGGTTGTACAAGAAAAAGACATGGATGGCAATGTACACACCTTTAAAGCTCGATATGTAGCAAGGGGCTTCAATCAAACCTTCGGGATTGGTTATGAAGAGACCTTCTCTCTTGTGGCAGATATCAAAGCTATAAGGATTATCTTAGCCATAGCCGCGTTCTATGACTATGAGATTTGGCAAATGGATGTTAAAACCGTTTTCTTTAATGGACTGCTTTACGAAGAAGTCTATATGAAGCAACCTGAAGGTTTTGTCAATCCAAAGTATCCAAACCGTGTATGCAAGCTTCAAAGATCCATTTATGGACTTAAGCAAGCATCAAGGCAGTAGAACAAGAGCTTTGATGATGAAATCAAGTAATTTGGTTTCAATCAAAATCCTGATGAGCCATGTGTATATATCAAAGGTAGTGGGAGTAGCGTAGTGTTTCTTGTCCTGTATGTCGATGACATATTGTTGATGGGAAAAGACATTCCAATGTTGCAAAGTGTAAAAGTTTACCTTGGGAGGTGTTTTTCCATGAAGGATTTGGGATATGTTGCGTATATCCTTGGAATCAAGATCATACGTGATAGACCTAGACGGTTAATTGGTTTATGTCAAAGCGCTTACATAGATAAGATTTTGAAGAAGTATAACATGGATAATTCTAAACGTGGCTTTATTCCCATGCAGACTAAGTCAAAATTATCTAAGACTCAAGGAGCATCAACACCTGATGAGGTGAGACGCATGCAGAGAGTTCCTTATGCTTCGGAAATAGGATCAATCATGTATGATGTTAGATGTACGAGACCTGATGTTGCTTTCTCTCAGAACATGACAAGCCGATTTCAGCAAAATCCTGGTGATTCTCACTGGACTGCTATTAAGAAAATTCTGAGGTATCTTAGGCATACCAAAGAGATGTTTCTTGTTTATGGAGGAGATATGAAACAAGAGCTCATGGTTTCTTGGTACACTGATGCTAGATATCTTACGGATGCTGATGACACGAAGTCTCAGACGGGATATGTTTTCATGTTGAATGGAGGTGCTGTTAGCTAGAAAAGCGCAAAACAGACCATCCATGCAAACTCATCTACAGAGGCTGAGTATATAGACGCTTCGGAGGCTGCTAAAGAGGCAGTTTGGATTAGGAAGTTTATTTCTGGGCTTGGTGTTGTTACCACAAATAATGAACCTATGACGATGTATTGTGACAATACCGGAGACATTGCTATAGTTAATGAACCAGGAATTACTAAAGGTGTGAAACATTAACGTTCCAAAGTATACTACCTCAGAGAAGTGATTGAACTGACTGATATTAGTCTAGAGAAAGTTCACACATACGACAATTTAGTTGACCCCTTCACAAAGGCGTTAGACCTCAAAAGGCATTCCAAGTTAACTCATGGAATTGGTTTGCTTCCATCTAATAGTCTCATGTAATCTGTGTTATCGTAGTATTTGGATAATTTGGGATTGTAAGACAATTATTACTTTCTGATGAATAAAGATATTTGATGTTTGTTGTCTTCATATAATTATTGTTGCCCCATGTTTGTATGTTTAAATCCTTTAATATTTAATTATTCTAAACATGTCCATTGTCGGTTAAAAAATATGGGAATATTGTATACATTAAGGAAAATATGAGCATTGGTAATATACTAGTATATATGGTGGACGGTTCCAACCAAACTCATATGTTATTCATTGATATGAATATTGGACACCCCGAACTTTCAAATTGTTACTTTTGGATCCGTTGTCATGATTAAATTCGAATATATGAATTGTGAGGATTAGGTCATCCTTAGACTTGAGATGCAAAAAAGTTGTGCATGTGTGGATATCAATTCTTGATTCTATGTCCAACGCTAGTTCGCCAGATCTAGCTATAACGACTCTAATTGGAAGTGTTGTGAAGTAGCATCCACACACACTTGCAGTCGATATAGAATTCGTTCCTTCACTCTGATATAGTGTAGTGAAGTACCCTGGATCCCCTCCAGAATTAATTAGGTAATTGTATGGCCGTACCCAAAGTGTAATCAAGATGATTCTTGTTACTTTTTGGACTATCTAAATTAATTTGTAAATGAGGAATTAAAGTTAAACTATATGGAATGAGTTAGGATCCATATCCATGGTTTAACCAGTACATTAAAACGAAGGGATGATTATCAGCAAGCTCAAATAATCATACACCATTACTAGATTTTAAGATATTATTCTTGAAACTATCTAACTCAACATTTTCCGGTTATAACGAAGTGTTGCTAGATGCTTCATTACGGATGTGGTATGTCTAAACTCTCACAAGTGGGAGCTGTTGAGATATGCGATCATTTAGCCATCGGTAAATGCGTGAGCCTATCGGGGGCACACACTCAATACGGAGAACACACGTTTATTTACGTTTTATTACTTACAATTAAACGTTTAATAAAAACTTCACGTTTTATTTAATTAACAGTGGTAAAATCAATTGATGGGATTTAATTAATTTATCGTGAGTGCGTTATTAAATTTTGGAAGGAAAAACGCTTCTAGAACACCCCTATAATCATAGGAGGCCGAATACCCCTATGGGGTTTCTAGAAGGATATTTGGTTTGCTAATTAAGTTATTTACTTACTTAATTTAAGTGTGGGTTGGGCCTTAAAAGATTTTTAGGAGGTGCAACGATTTGTATAAATACAATCTGTAGAAACTAGAAGGGGGGGTTGAATAGTTTCTCTTCGATTGGTGACCAAATTAAAATTACTTTCAATTTGGTTTGTATCAAAACTATCTTTTACTTGATGCTAAGTTGCATAATGATTAGGTTCAACTAAAATACACTAGCAAGGATAATAAGCAAGTATAATGATAATGAAATAAGTAAAGAGAAAGGAAGGAGACAACCTAGTGGGAAGACACCAAGATTTATAGTGGTTCGACAACGAGGCTCTATCCTCGTTTCTACTCCACTCCTCGAGTACACCTACTCGAGATTTCCACTATATCCACAAGCTCCCTTCTCGGCGGAGAAAACCTTACATCGTTGCTTACATTATTTTCCGACACTAAGCTAAATGTCGAGACCTAATCTTTAGCTAGGACCAATCTACACGACGTTGCCTACTTCACAATTTAACGACACAAGGCTAGATGTCGAGTTCTAATCGAAAGGTAGAACCAATCTTCACGACGTTGCCTACTTCACCATTTTACGACACAAGGCTAGATGTCGAGTTCTAATCGAAAGCTAGAACCAATCTTCACCACTCTTCACTTTGAAGCTAAGTGAGAACTTCACACAACACAACTACTAATCACTTTAAAGTTTAGTGAGAACTCACAAGACACAACCACATCACTTTATAGTTTAGTGAGAACTCCTAATCAAATCTATTACAACTCAACTAGACTTATCCAAGTACACACATGTAGCTTGGATTTACACAACACAAATCCAAGCAAACACATATGCAATGGATGTACACAACAAATCCAAGTATCCACAAATAACTTGGATGAACACAACTAGTCCAAGTATTCATAAATACATTGGATTGACCTAAAACAAAAAGGTATCATGATGAATATGACTAGCTCATAAATTCATCTTTATCACTACACTAATGAGTGAGTGATCTTCTCATTGGACATGGTAAAGGAGGGGATCAAGAGGATAATCATATGTAAACATCCTTAACAAATTAAGTGATCATTTACTAATGATTATGGTATATAAAATAGAAAAGGGGCTGAGAAAATCGTCCAAGAGGCTTACAGGAAAATGAGATTTGACCCACTATTTAAAGGAGACAAAGTTACAACGGATATATAACGGCTACTGTGCGCGTTACCATATCTCACCCCGCGGTACCATATCGCTAAGGTACCACGTAGGTACTTAAGGTACCGCCACTAGACTCCGCTCCGTTTTTTGTCTTTTAGTGAGGTGGGAATATCTGGGGTATTTGAACCCTTCAAAGGATATTCTAACAGCATTTGGAATATGCCATTTTCAAATTTTCATTTTCCATTTTAATAAAACATTTTCTAAAAAAGAAAGTTTATTAAAAAGTCTTTTGTCTTATTAGCAAAAGTGAGTTTTAAGGATAATCATTTTGATGATCACTAAGTATGATTAAGAAAGGTTAGTGATATGATTATTACCTTGATGATAGTGTTAGTTAAATAATTCATTTTGTGTTTCTACACTAAATGTGTTGTATGGTTTGTTGTGATCAAAACTAAGAAAGATTAGTTAACACTAATAATGTTTTTAGGCATTACTTGCATTAACAATCTCCCCCTTTTTTATTACGACAAACGATAAACTCATTTACGTATAAACACAAACTATGGAATTATTAACTAGTTTATCACTATCATTTCTTCCCCTTTGTCGTAGCAAAAAGGTTAGCATAAGTCTTTGAAGTGCATCGAACTTTGCTAGTAGCTCCCCCTTGGTGGTTGCTCCCCCTTGCTCGGGGCACCAAGTTTGTGAGCTAAGGTGACATGCTACACAAAGGTTAGTAGAAAGGAAAGAAACACCAATGTATATATGATCACTACCTACTAAGTAACTTGAGAGGGAGAAAGAGAAGAAGTCTCAAATTAGAAGCAAGTATTTTGCTAAGTATGTCCAAAGAGGTAATTGACAAAATCAAACTTCAATAAAATGAAGATAGTAAGCTTGTCAATGGGTTAAAGCTTTAGAATTGGTGGAATCACCCATAAGCAATTGTAAAAATTTAACCAAGATCAACTCAAAAATAGAAATAATTAGATAGCACACAAATAACACAAAAGTTAAAAAAAAAAATACAACAAAGAGGATAGTCATACACATAGTATGAGTATCTAAAAGCAATAAATATGGAAAATAAACCACTAAGCATAAGCTAGTCTAATAGTGATATTTTCCAAGATTGCTAAAAAAATAAAACTAAAAAGACGACGATGCATCATTTGAAGTTTTGTCCACCGGAACGAAAACTTGAATAGGAGGTCGAGTGAGGAGGAATTCAAGAAAATTTAACTTCTCATACACATGAGCAAGTTCAATTTGTTGAAAACGGCAACAATCACACGAGGATCCATGATGCAACATAAAATCGTTTGATGTGGGTATGGCATCAAACTTAGGGTTTGGAGATGGTGGGGTAAAGGGTTTGGGAGTGTTTTCACAATGCCTTGTGAGGTTTGGGAAGGTGGAAAGGTCATTGAGTTTGGGGGTAGTGAAGGATTGTGGTGGTGGTGGAACATGTTCTTTTGCTCCGGTGATGGGGTTTATGGTGTAAGTCTCATTCCAATACTTGATTGGAGAGAAGGTATGGTTTTTGGGTGGTTTGGACGAAGATGGTTCATTCTTCTTAACCCAAACGGGTCGAACCGAGATTTTTGGTTTCTTTGAAAGCTTGGATGAGCAAGCTTTGGGTGAGTGGGGTTGTGACAAAGAAATGTCAAGGTTAGGAATGTAAGAGTTAGGCATTGTGAGAGTGTGAGAATGATATCTCAAGGTAATGTGAGAATGAATTCTCAAGGTTGGGGTATAAGTAAAATGTAATCAAGGTAACAATTTGAATACAAAATGTGTATTGTCAAGGAATGTTTAGTCAATTTGAGTAAACAAGGAATCTTGACTGGGAATAGGGTTTAAAGGTTTTGACCAAAAAATTCGTCAAAAGTCACATTCTGGCCGCGGTACCTTATGTGGACCGGCGGTTCCATATCGCTAAGGAACCGCGGGTCCTTAAGGAACCGCGTCCAGAGGACTTTAAACAATGTTTTTCCTGGGTTTTGGGAAAAACTAAGACTTTTTCAAAAAATTGCAAATCTTGGATTTTTACCTCTATTAGAACCAAAATATGCTAGGGTTGCATAAAGCAACACATTCACAAAGAATGTCTTGACAGAGGGTGACAAAATAATTAAGATATCATTTTGAACCAATTTTAGTCAAGTTTAGGGGTTGTGATAGATTTAGGTTCAATTTTAATTTCAAATTAAAGTTGATTAGTTGCACAAAAGGATAGAATCACACAAAGCTAAATCCATAACACAACAACATGAGACATTCATTAATGAGGAAACAAGTACAAAGATAAATAGAACTAACTAATACATAGCTATCTTATCATAAAATCTAGATAAATAGTTTTCTTTGGCTTGTTGTTGAAAACTCTTATTATGGAATGACTCCATCATTCATCTCCTAGGAGGAGGCATGGAGAACAAAGTAAGCAAGAAATCTTGCAAACCCCTATGAAGTCCATACATATCCATCCTTAGGTTTTGGATGAGGAAGTGGTTGTTGAGACAACATGGACATCTAGGACCATGAGTTTGTTGAAACCCAAAGTAAGGATCACCCAAGAGGAGGGAAAGAGGGACACCCAAAATTGGGATGTTTGAGTTGGGTGGAGGTGGAGGAGGCAGTTCTCCAAGGGTGATATGGGTGAAAATGGAGGCATGTTCCCCAAAGGGGAAATGGGTGAGTGTGGAGGTAAATCCTCCAAGGTTGGTGAAATGGGTGAGTTGTGAGGGGTAAATGGTGAAGTCACCAAAATGTCATCAAAGTCATTCCCAAAAGGAATGCTTTGGATTGGTTGAGGTTGTGTGGTCACTTCCAAGGGTGCACTTGGAGTGAAGGGTGAAGAAAGCTCATTCATTCTAGATTTGAATGAAGAGGAGGTAGAACCAATTGAGTGGTTAGTACCATGGGTGGAGGAGGTTTTGCATGGTGCAAGAGGTGGGGAAGGTGATGAAGAGATGAGGATAGGAGCATTCTCATTCTTAGGTGTGAGGAAAGGTGAAGAGTTAGGCTTAGCTACCTTAACCCTTATTTTGAGTGTTTTTCTTGGGGTGGAGGTCTTGGAAGTGTTTGAGGTTTTGGTACACACCATGGTTGATTAGGGTGGTTTAAGGTTTAGGGAAGTATGTTTGATGTGTGAAGAACATGCAAAAAAGGTGGGTTTAAATGGTTGAGGGGATGATCCAAACTAGTAATGGGTTAAAATCATTTTAGGTGAATAATGAATTTAGATACCCTAGTTTAGGAAATGTGCAGTGTATTACTGAAAATCATGCAAGGTTTACACAAAATTAAGAAAACAGTGTAAAGCAAAGATGCTGTCGTGCACAGTGGCCGGCGGTTCCTTATCTAGGACTGGCGGTACCTTATCGATAAGGAACCGCGGGTCGATATGGAACCGCGTCCAGAAGGTTTTCAAAAATTTCCCATCCCATTTTTTGATAAACCCAGATTTTTCCAAAAAGGTTTCACAAGCCAAAGTTAACTACAGATCATAATTTAATAAGCTAACTATCAAAAGGCATGCACAAAGCTATGTAAAACACAAACAAGATGGCATAACAAACATTAAGGATCAAAATAAATTGTAATCCAAGCATGCAACACAAGTTAATAAACAACTAAACCAAAGTGTTAATAACCAAATGTTAAAACATCAAATCCAAACTTTAACACAACTTCAAAGTCTTCACCTCCTTTTCTTTCCTAAACCCTTGATCATCTTTCCCAAATACTTGAACCCTTTTCTTGACTCCACTCGGTGTTCATGTAATTCTTCCCAGGTTCTAAGATTCTCACGATAAAGGTGCTCCATATTGAGATCTTCAGGAACATCACTAGAAGGGTGAGGAGGAGGAGCTAAGTCTTCAAAATCATCCTCGAATTGATTTGAGGATGGATGGGAGTTGCTCGAAGAGTCAAAATGAGAACTAGGACCGATGCCATCACCATCACTTGGTGGCATATCGGTGTCCTCCTCATCCGGCACTTGATGGTCGGATTTTCTCGAACCACGGTCACTTCTTTGCTTTCGTTGATACGCCTCTTGAATAGGCAACATAACCCGTTGAACCGGGTGAAAGCGAGAAAGATCGAGTTGAGGAAAATCAGGACCAACCCTTCTAAAGAGGCGAGTAAGAAGCATAGCATAAGGGAGGTTTGTTTTGGGTTTGGAAAGAGCATAATTTATACGTCGAGCGATGTAATATGCAAGATTGTACTTGGTGGAAGTAAATAGGCAAAACAACATATGCCCCATGCAAGCCGGGATATGATCCCGGTTCCCTCCAAGACAAAACACATTTTCCCTAAGGATGTTTGCCCATTGGAGCATATAATCCTTAAGGTCGCTTGAGAGCACTTCATACCTATTCACATTTCGCACATTTGTATGAAGGCTTCTCACAACGTTTCTACTACGCTCTTTCGTGATGATTTCAAGGATGAAATTTAGATCAACTTCGATGGTGTCATTTGGAGGTTTGTCGTTTGACTCCAAGAGAGCATCTAGTCTCCACTTATCCGTGAAACGACAAGTGCCTTCAAATGGCCCACCAAGAATATCACCAAAGTCATCGAGGGAATATTGAATGATTTGACCATTCAACAAGAAACGGATACAGATTTGGTCGTTGATTTCAAGCATGGAGTAAGTACTAAAGAACTCAAGAAGGAACAAGGGATAAATTACCTCATCTATGTAAAGCAAACAATCAAACCCAATTAGCTCGAACATAGAGTTGATATAATTATCTCCCGCTATTCTTGAGTCTACAATCCTACCCTCATGGAAACAACGAGAGGAAAGGGATGGAAAAGCGTTTTGGAGTTGAGGGGAAACAAAAGTTTGAGAGATGTCGGGCATATAATCTCTAGTGAATTGATGATCTTTGTGAAATTGAGAAGGCATGATTAAGTACCTAAATACAAACACAAGACAATATTTCTCCAATCACTCATATGAAAATCAAAAAGGAAAACAAAAAAAAATGAAAATGTTATATATCAATTTCTTGACAAACATAGGATTGAATCCATATCATTTTCATGTTCACAATGTGTCTATTCCATTATTGACCAAGAACACATGATCTATGTTATATCAACAATGGATTAGAACATTGGTTTTTCAAAACAAGGTTTTTAGGTAAGCATTAACAATGTCATTACCTACTTGTTCATGGGTTCATCTCAAATCCATCAACCAAAATCATTTAGCCTAAATTCGGATTTGTTCTATAAGTGGGTTTTAGTGAAATCTTAATGAATATCAACCTAAGGAATCATAGTAAGATTACCATGTCAACCCACATTCCTATTAAGGTTTTAATTAAATTTCAATTTTAAAAATCCCCAATTATGAAAGGATGAACCCTAGAACAGAATAGATGAAATTGAAAGAAAATACTTACAATTAATTGATGTTAGATGATGGATGAGTGAAACCCACAACTTGGAATCAATTAATTTGAGTGATTGAAGGTTTTGTAAGCTTCACCAATGGTGGAAAAGGTAAAACCCGTCGGCTGTGTGTTTTTGGGAGAGAGAGAGTTTGGTTTGAAAAAGAATAAAAACACAAACTGGCGCTCTGACAAAAGTTTCTGCCCGCGGTACCTTATCGATAAGGTACCGCGGGTTTTGAGCCGCGTAGATAAGGAACCGCCTACAGAGGCAGGTTTCTATCTCTGAGAAACGCGAAATTTTGAAAATCCAGTTTTTCTAAAATACTTAAAATTAAATCATGAGCCTTTTAGAATATTATTGGATCATCATAACACTAAGCAATATGCCTTAATGAAGGATTACGAGTTAAATCAAGATCGAAAAGAACCGAAACGGACAAACGACTACTTGTAGCAAAACGACTAAGTGGAGAGAAGTCAAGAGAAGTGAATCAAGACTAGGATCAATGCTCAAGGGATTAATGATAATTTTCATGTAGTTGAAACGAAGAGCTTGTGTCATATATAGTGGTTTAAGACGTGCCTTTCCGGCGAAACGATAAACGGCTTTGGTAATAAATAAGCACAAAGCAATTATTCAAGTCTAAACTAAGATCACTTTCAATAATAGTCTTAGTCTAAACCAAAATATGAGCAAAGTATTAATTCACTTTCTCTCCCTCAAAGGGCCTACTAACCGTATGGGTGCAAACCATGGAAATCATGCTTGATACTTTAAGGTTCTACTAACTCACTCTACATCACCATAGTGAGTCAAGTATCCAAGCAATGAAGGTTTGAGAGGATAAAAGAAAAGAAACACAAACAACAAATAAATGTCAAGGCAAGGATTCCAAGAACAAGCACATAGTCAAGTAATGATCAAAAGAATGATCAAAGGGCGTGTGGAAGAACGAGAGCATACCTTGGCCACAAAGAGAAATCCATGAAGGAATAAGTGCTATGCCCAATCAATGACTATCATGAGTACTAAGTCTTCAAGGACTAGTATCATTCCCAATCATCTTGGTATCATTATTCAAAGATGTTGAAGATCAATGAAAATGATTCTTCTACAAGTGCAAGTAACTCAATCCATAACACTTTAATTGATTGATCTTCATGAGTACCTACACAAAGCAAGATGCAAACTGGTAGATACATTTCAAGAGTATATCTAAAATGCATAAAGGCTACTAATCTTAAGTGGGATGCAATATTTTTAAATAAAAGACCTATTTTTCAAAGAAAACATAGTTTTGACCAAAGAGAAACTTTAGTACAACAAGACCTTCTAATTTGAGGAGACAATGGATCGATCCAAGTTTTAAAGTACAATATACTTCAAAGATCTTGAGTGACCATCGCTCTGATACCAATTGTAGAAACTAGAAGGGGGGTTTGAATAGTTTCTCTTCGATTGGTGACCAAATTAAAATTACTTTCAATTTGGTTTGTATCAAAACTATCTTTTACTTGATGCTAAGTTGCATAATGATTAGGTTCAATTAAAATACACTAGCAAGGATAATAAGCAAGTATAATGATAATGAAATAAGTAAAGAGCAAGGAAGGAGACAACCTAGTGGGAAGACAACAAGATTTATAGTGGTTCGACAACGAGGCTCTATCCTCGTTTCTACTCCACTCCTCGAGTACACCTACTCGAGATTTCCACTATATCCACAAGCTCCCTTCTCGGCGGAGAAAACCTTACATCGTTGCATACATTATTTTCCGACACTAAGCTAAATGTCGAGACCTAATCTTTAGCTAGGACAAATCTACACGACGTTGCCTACTTCACAATTTAACGACATAAGGCTAGATGTCGAGTTCTAATCGAAAGGTAGAACCAATCTTCACGACGTTGCCTACTTCACCATTTTACGACACAAGGCTAGATGTCGAGTTCTAATCGAAAGCTAGAACCAATCTTCACGACTCTTCACTTTGAAGCTAAGTGAGAACTTCACACAACACAACTACTAATCACTTTAAAGTTTAGTGAGAACTCACAAGACACAACCACATCACTTTATAGTTTAGTGAGAACTCCTAATCAAATCTATTACAACTCAACTAGACTTATCCAAGTACACACATGTAGCTTGGATTTACACAACACAAATCCAAGCAAACACATATGCAATAGATGTACACAACAAATCCAAGTAACTACAAATAACTTGGATGAACACAACTAGTCCAAGTATTCATAAATACATTGGATTGACCTAAAACAAAAAGGTATCATGATGAATATGACTAGCTCATAAGTTCATCTTTATCACTACACTAATGAGTGAGTGATCTTCTCATTGGACATGGTAAAGGAGGGGATCAAGAGGATAATCATATATAAACATCCTTAACAAATTAAGTGATCATTTACTAATGATTATGGTATAGAAAATAGAAAAGGGGCTGAGAAAATCGTCCAAGAGGCTTACTGGAAAATGAGAGTTGACCCACTATTTAAAGGAGACAAAGTTACAACGGATATATAACGGCTACTGTGCGCGGTACCATATCTCACCCCGCGGTACCATATCGCTAAGGTACCGCGTAGGTACTTAAGGTACCGCCACTAGACTCCGCTTCGTTTTTTGTCTTTTAGTGGGGTGGGAATATCTGGGGTATTTGAACCCTTCAAAGGATATTCTAACAGCATTTGGAATATGCCATTTTCAAATTTTCATTTTCCATTTTAATAAAACATTTTCTAAAAAAGAAAGTTTATTAAAAAGTCTTTTGTCTTATTAGCAAAAGTGAGTTTTAAGGATAATCATTTTGATGATCACTAAGTATGATTAAGAAAGGTTAGTGATATGATTATTACCTTGATGATAGTGTTAGTTAAATAATTCATTTTGTGTTTCTACACTAAATGTGTTGTATGGTTTGTTGTGATCAAAACTAAGAAAGATTAGTTAACACTAATAATGTTTTTAGGCATTACTTGCATTAACACAATCCCATACCCCTCACAAATTTATGACTCTGCCTTTTGCTTGTTGCGTCCGATCGACCCAAACCCCACACCAAAGCCAAACAATTTTTTCCTTTAACCTAAAATCACATTAAAGGTTTAACCTTTATAAGATCAATCCTTATTGGTGGTTTTCTTATAAATTTTTAAGCTCTTTAACTAAACCCTAGATCTCTAAATCTAGGTTTTCGTTCTCCCTTGTGGTTCGACTAGATATAAACCCTAATTAGGGTTTTCGGTGATTTTTCCAAGAGTCTTGTAACGTCTACAAAACCGATCCTTACGTAATCCCACTTAGGTTTTTGGATATTAGGGTTTTTAGTTGCAAGATCAATTAAAGTGAAGTTAACACGAGCATCGTGGTGTGTTCGTTTGACGTGTCGTGTGAGCAATCGTTAGAGGACGATTACTTTACCGTTATATCTTCAAGATCAAGATCATTAATTGATTTATTCAATTAATTAAAAGGTTGGTTTTAATATTGTTTTTATTATGTGTTAATCATGTTTGTTATACTAGATCCATTCCGCTGCGTACTCGTAGTTAATGGTTTAACTAGTTTCTAAATCCCAACACTCTCAACATTTGAAATAGCTGTTATACTTAACTCAAGATATTTTTAGGAAAAAACGGGTAAACTGTTCAAGTTTAGATGTATAATGTTTATTTTTTTTAACTTCTACAACTACCACGGTTTTCTTTGAACCTAAATCCAACTTAAAACGTCAGAACTAAGATATGTAAATCATTCTATCTATAACAACCATCTAAGAGAGAAGGGTACCACGACAGGGGTACCCCTCAAAATTTTGTCTAGTCAGCTGCCAACTCAGCACCACATCACACCAACACAACTCATAAAAATACCCTCTCACTCATAACATACCCAACACAACTCATTAAAAACAATAAATGAAGAAAAAAAGGGAAGCAACGAGAGGGGGTACCACAACTTGCTCGTCGTTCAGATTTCGGTTTTCCGAAATCTTGACGGCGACGAGGGGGGCCGGTGTGACGACGAGGGGAGAAGAGAGGCGACGAGGGTGCCACGTCGTCACGATGAGGCATGCCATGTCCATCGTGACACCCTCCTCTCTAATAACCAAATGATATAGTTGTGCTCCTTGAATAGTAAAGGTTACACTCACGAACATATAAAGTATATTCCAACGCTATTGCTTATGTACAAACTACTACCAAACAACCAAAAACATGTGCATCTCAAAACATATACGCAAAATTCACATTATCAAAAAATGTAACTAGCTAGTCATTGTATTTCTAAAAATGCAATGGGATATCCAACATCATGCATTCCTTTCTTGTTCATTATAGCTATGGAAGGCCTTCATGTTGCTTTGGTGGATGCCATTAATGCCGGTTTATATAGAAGTATCAAAGTCAGAAATTTATCTCTTTCTCATCTCTTTTTTGTAGATGACGCCCTTTTTGTTGGGGAATGGTCGCGAGAAAACATTAGAAATTTAGTGGCTATTTTGAAATGCTTTCATTGTGCTTCTGGTTTAAAAATCAACTTGCACAAATCCAAACTCTTTGGTATTGGAGTTCCGTTTGATGAAGTCAAAGATTCCTCTTTAATTACTGGCTGCAACGCAATGAATTCATCTTTCACTTACCTTGGCCTCCCGATTGACTGTAACATGGCGAAAGTAAAGAGTTGGGACCCTATTTTGGAGAAATTCTCCAAGCGATTATCTAAATGGAAATCTTTGATGCTCTCCGTTGGAGGTAGAACTACCCTCATTTCTTCTGTCTTGGGATCACTTGGTACGTATTACTTTTCTTTATTTCCTATGCCGGCTACTGTTCGAAGAAAATTGGAATCGATTAGATCCCAATTTTTCTTGGGAAGTAACAAGAACTCTAAAAAGATCCCATGGATTTCTTGGAACACTGTTCTCGCTCATAAGATAAATGGGGGTCTGGGAATTGGAAGTCTTTTTTCTCTTAACCATGCTCTTATACAAAAATAGAGGTGGCGTTTTCTTAAGAATCAAAACTCATTGTGGGTGAGTTTAATTACCTCTATACACGGAAAAGCTGAGGATTCTACATGTTTTCTCTCAAGGAGTTTGGTGTCGAATCGTTGGCTATATCAATACCATGCACGAGAAAGGTATCATCCCTTTATCTTTTATGAAAAGACGAGTAAACAACGGTGCTAACACGAAATTTTGGTACGAAGTTTGGTTAAACAACACTCATCTTCGTCATCAATATCCTAGGCTCTTCCGACTTGCTTTGAATAAAGATTGCACCATCAAGGACTGTTGGAATGGTGGTTGGAATCTCAATTGGTCTAGGCCGATTCTAGGTGGAATTAACTCGTGCAAAGCCTCTGATTTATATGCCCAGCACGACAGTTTCTCTCTTAAAGATGTTGATGATGAATGGATTTGGTCCCTTGGAAACCATTCGTTTACTGTTAAAAGTTGTCGAGAGCATATAGATCTTTGTTTTCTTCCTAATGATGGTTTGGAAACAAGATGGAATCGGTTTCTTCCCAAAAAGATAAATATTTTCATTTGGAGATCTCTTCTTGATCGCATTCCAACACGCTGGAACTTAAGCCGAAAAGGGATTGAAGTCATTTCTTTATTATGTCCAGTTTGTGATACTGGTACCGAAACTACTTCTCATTCCATGTTGGTATGTTTTTTGCTACTAAGGTATGGCACAAGATTTTCGCTTGGCTTCAAATTGTTCCTCCTATTTTGGCTAACGTGAATGACCTATTCACATGGATTGATAACATGCACATTTCTGAAGAAAAGAAGCAAATAGTGAACACTATATGTAGTGTTTCTCGTTGGGCTATATGGGGTTTCAGAAATGAGACTATTTTTGGGAATGCTTTACCTAAACGGTCCTTTATTTACGATAAGATTTTAGATTTATCTTTTATGTGGTACTCTAGTAGAAACAAGAAGTCTTCCATCAATTGGAATAATTGGCTTTGAAATCCCTTAGAGGATTATTCTTTGTAATGATTTTGCTAGCTCCTTGCTAGTTTTTTAATAATACTTGTTGTTAAAAAAATGGGTCATGCTTAAGAAAGGTCTATGAAAAGCTAACATAATAGTGGCACAAACTCTAAAAGTCTAACATCCTGCTTAGAAAGCTTGTACACTTTGTAATCCTACTCATCTGCTTAATTATCCTCCTAAATCTAGGTTTCCTATGCTAACTTTGGGCTTTAAAGCACATATACACCAAATAAACTATGCACACACATATAAATAGTATCACGCACGAGTGAGCGCCAGCTACAATTTTCATTTTGTAGAATTTTTGTAACCTAAAATCCAGCTACAAAAGTTAGAATTCCGTTATGGAAATGATTCTATCCATAAAAATCAAGTAATCATGTCAAGGCGATACAAAGCTACAGAAGTTAGAATTTCGTCACTGATAACATAATAGTGACAAAACTAAAGTCGTTATTAAATTGCTTCACTATATGGTCTTATTAGTCACGAGATTTTTTTGTCATCACTAATATTCCGTCACTTTATTTCTTTTATTTACTCATGTATCGTTTTTAATTTCTTTCGTTTAAGCTTTTTTATCTGTGTAACGTATTTTATTTGATGAAATAAAAGTTTAACTTATGAATAAAAAAATAAAAGTGATAGTGGAAAGGTAAGTAAGAGGTGAGGGTGATAAGTGTGAAAACACTCATCAATAATGATCCAAATACCACTGAAAACACTGTCAAATACATAATATTTAGCTTTAAAATATCAGAATTACGCGTGTATTTGCGTTTCATGTGTTTTTCAGGTTAGAAGATACATTTTGAAGCAAAGATGCGTTTTTAAAGGATTTATTTGAAGAAAAGACGAAGAAAGGGACAAAAGAGCTTTCAAGGACTTTATTTGCCAAATTTTCAAAGATCGAGGGCTGAACTTGCAACTTTTCACAAAGACTAAGGATGAGAAGAAATTACTTGAAAGTTTTTAAACACATTTGGAAAAAGATGAAAGGATGAGGGGTTAAAAGGCAAAATATGGGAAGATAAGTAACTTGTTACTTTGGTCATTTGACCAAGACCGGTCAAAAACACAAACACAACGCGTCTTCATCTTCAATGTAAAGAGAGAGAAAGAAACAGACGAGTTCTTTCTTTTCACCTCTATAACCTGCAATCGAGATTCAAGAAAGATCCATGAAGAATCAGCCGAAAATCAAAACAACAAAAAGACTCCTCTTGCTTTCCTCTACAAGTTGATATAGTTTAATTAGATCAAGATTAAAGAATAAAGAAAACCCCAAATTGTGATGAAGATGAAGAACGAGCTAACCTCGTATTAAACACGTGTCCAATCCTCATTGGATAGAACACGTCATATCTCCTCCTTTCAGCAGCTATAAATAGAAGAGAAGAGCTTCATTTGCAATCGGTTAGCGTAGGTGTAGGATTACACACAGTTGTATGTGTAGGATTAGTTAGATAATTAGCTTTTCAATCTTGTAACAAATTATGTTTCTTTTCAGTTAGAGTAGTTGTAACCGATACCTTTTCTGCCATTAATGAAGATTATAAGTTTTCATTCTAATCTCTTTTCTTTACTAATTATCCCTGAATTGATTCACTTTAAGCTTTCGATCTACGTTTTCTATCTGCACTCTTTTTACAAGCTAGTATGGTAAGAGCTAATAATGAGTTTAAGTTGTCTTTTACCAATCACCGAGAGTGTACTGTTTGGAGTTTATAGGTTTTTCTTAACAAGCTTTTCAGTTTAATCGAGATCGTTATATTCTGTTACTGTTTACGAAGGATTGATTGGAAGAGTTTGTTATAATCATTTTAGTTTCATAAGTTTCTTGTTCGAGTAATCTTCAGCTTTGAGTAATCAGTTTGATGCTTGATTGATTGAGAAATCAATAATCAATTTTTAGTTAGTGATAATGAAATCAGTAATCGTTCTTGTTTGATGATTAATCGTGAAGATATAGTAGGAGTTTAAAAGATAAAGAACTGATTAGAATTCTGTTGGTAAATAGTAGTTTAGTCTACATCTCTTGGTTCTATTAGTTGGATCTATATAGTTGGATTCTTGTGTTCGATTTGTTTTGCAGGTTTATTGTGAATATTTGCAGGATTACTTTCAGTTTTTGAAGATAGCAGTAGGTTTAACATTGAGGTGTGACGGTTCAAGCGAGCTCAGCGCTCCGCTAGCTTCGACATCAAAGGACAGGCTTCGGATGAACAGGTTAAGCGCAATTAATTTTCTGCATCTATAATATAAAATAATTAGTGTAATCTGCTGGTAGGTTATCTTTGGTGTAAATTCTGTGAAACCTGTTCGATATAATTGCCTGTAGACTTGTTTGTTTAAATTCCTTTGTGCCGATTTAGTTTCAGTTAGGTGCTTTATTGAGTTCCTGAAGTAAGCTTGATACTTAGTTTCTGATTTGTTTAGTCTGATTAGCTTTTCACTGCCTTTGATTTCAGTAATATTGTGTTTGGATTCCCTTAGTTTTAGTAGTCAAGTTAGTTATAGTTGAAGTAGTTATAGTTGAGGATTAGATCTGTTGATGTTAAGTCTACTGTTACTCGTTTTAGGATTCATGAGATATAAATTTTTGGTAAGTTCTATACAGATATTGTGAAAAGAGTTGTAAAATAGGAGTTTTATTCAGACTAGCTAAAAATTGATCAATTAGTCTGTTGTGAATTGTCATTTGCAGAAATTTAGATGAATGTACAACTTGAGTCCCTCATTTTCACTGAACTTGTTAATGATTACATTTGCAAAGAAAGCTAAACAGATGTTTCTTGCGTTTTATTTCTAATATGTTTGGTCCAGTAATAGTAATTGGGCTTTGATTTTACTTTTGGGCCTGGATTTTCTTATAAGACTTATATTAAAAACGAATTTTCAAAATGGTTAGTAGTTATAGATTTTAGATTTCAAATTAAATTCGGTTTTAATAAAGATTAGTTTTTATAAAAACAGATTTAATAAATTTGCATTCTTTTTGTTTTATCAAAATCGAATTAGTTTTGCAATTTAATCTTGTAGTATAAATTTGAATTTTACATTTTAATACTTTGTGCATTTAAATGTCGTAATTGCAATGTGTTTTTAGAATAGTACGTATATGTAGAAATAGAATAATATTTTACATTTTTTACATGATTTGTGCAAATTAGACATAGATTACCAATCAAGTCTTTTTAACCAAAAACAATTTAGTCAAGCTTAAAAACGTGCAATCAATTCGTTAAGATACCGAGAAAAACGAACTTAAAAAGACACACATTAAATGGCGCCGCTGCCGGTTCTTTTCGTGAAGATTAACGGTTTCGAGTGAGACGATTGGATTTTGGGATCCGTTCCTTTGTGAACGTTATTTTTACGTATTATAAATCAAAAGCATAAAAAAAAATCAAAAAGATAAAAATACAAAAAAATAAACAATCACAAAAATCAATTCTTTTCCTAAAGAATTGAACCAAAAAAATAAAAAATCACAAAAATCAATTCTTTTCCTAAAGAATTGAAACAAAAAAATAAAAATCCAAAAAACTAATCTTTTTCCTAAAAGATTACACCCAAAAATATATATTATTGGTTTTCATCGCTTTTTACGTACATATAGTATTTTTCTTAAAACAAAACCAAATAAATACAAAAATATTTTTGATATATTATTATATGTAAATAAGTATACGTATAAGAACAACCAAGTTACCTATCTTCTATAAGTATTGCCGAGGCAATACACCGTGTTGAGGGGCGTTCCGGTCCTTGACACGCGTATCGATCAAATTTAATAAAGCAAGAATAGATAAATACTTCCAATAGGCAATAATTCAAAGAATACAAACTACAAAGTGAATAGAAAGGCGATGTGCTATAAAATGCCATCTAAGGGTCAATAGGTACTTAAGTGCTTCGCGTCACCTAACCCCCGTTCACTAGTGCGTATTCTAAGAAGGAAGGCTTTATTGGGGGTCTTGCACCCAAGTAGTAATTATATATATTATACTTTCTTGTGGATATTTCATATCGAACCTCGAGGGAGATAATCTCTTCTCCTTCAAAAGTCGACCGAGGGCTAATCCCTTATTCCTCGTGTTTACTTACACGTGTACTCGCACACGTGTAAACATACCACCTTTGGTGTATTACTTCCTTCCCCGAGGAAGCTTTTAAACGTCATTATACTTGTATATACATTCGGCCACCTTGTTAAACATGGATACTCATTCCATGTTGGAGATTTTGCAACAACGATCCACCAACGCTAATTATTCGCCTTGTTCGACTTGTGGTGGTCCACACGATACTTATTTATGTGATCAAAACAATGGATAATATGGCGAGGGATATGCTTACAATGGAACCGAGAACCCTAATTTTCAACCTAACACTCAAATGGACTACACTTAGACTATATGGGATATTCCGGTTTTTCATCACAAAATCCACCATCATTTCATGATCAAACCTTTAATGAGCCATACCAAAACCAAGGATTTTCCAATTATGAAGGTTTTCAAAACAATGATAATTTTCAAGGCTATAATCAAGAAACTTTTCATAATCAAGGGTATAATCAAGGGTGAGAATATGCAAAATGTCTCTCAATTTCATGAATCCTTTGAGAGGAGACTTCAAGAGATGGGAAGGAGAGTACTTGAATGTTTTAAGGAAAATTGTCAAAGACAAATTCTCTTTTTACAATCTTATCTAACTCAAGGAGCTTTACCATGTGATGTTGAGCCGTCTTTGAGAGTTGATGATGAGGATGATCCTATTAGTGATGGAGATTGTAAATCATGTAAAGAACAATTCATTGCTAATCGTGCTCGTTTGCTTAAACAATGCTTATTAGATGAAGATGACGAGGAACCTTCGATTTGTATGACACTAAATGATGACACACCTTCATCACCTTTACCTCACGTGGAACCCACCGACTCTTTAACCATGGAGGACGAGCCTCTTAGCACTAATACAAACACCAATTCAGATGAATTAACCTCTTCTAGTGTTGAGAACCTTATCCCAATCCAAAAAGAGCTTGAGTGTGTTTCCAATGAACCATATGATGAGCTTTGTGTTGATACCTCTTCTCCTCATGATCACATTGAGATTTTATCACATATTAATCTTCATGCTACTACTAGTGATTTTGGTGACTTTGATCTTGATGAATTGTTTAAAGAAAGGGATAATGAGATTGAGGAAGAGTTTGTGCAAGACTTGCCACAAATAGAGGATGATGAATGTGATTCTAGTGAAGCGTCTTATGAGATATCATCTGATGACCTGTCTTGTCAAGATAACCTTGCTAATTTGGATGAAGAGTTTGCTCCTATAGGGAATATGGATCCTTCTCCTCTCCCACCTTATGATTCTTGTGATGAAACCTTTGATGATCCTTATGATAGTGATGAGTCCTTTACATTTGATGATGAATCCATGTCTTCTATTACTCCTTCACCTATTCCTCTAAGTGATTTTGTGATGCATTCGAATTCTTTTTTTGAAACATCATTTGATAACCCACTTTTCCATCATGATGAAGAAACCAATGAGGATTTTAGTGATGATGAACCTTCTCTTTGTGATACACAAATATATGATGATTATAGTGATAATGAGTTTTCCACTTGTGAATCTCCATTTTTTGATGATCACACTTCCTTGAGTTTTAAGGAGTCACCAATCTTTGACAAACCAATCTATGATTACTATAGTGATGAGGAGGGGTCTATCATTGATGAGAATGAGGAGATTCTATAGACTGAAAGATTGCTTAGTGAAGATGAATTGATAGATAAACAAATTGAAGATTATCTTAAGAGAGATGATATTGTGGTTGATACATCTTCTTCTAATTGGGAAGAGGATATTCGTCTTATTGAGAACATGCTTTTTGGGACCCTAGAGCCTACACTTCCTACAGAAGACACTATTAATCTTGATCCTCCTTTTTCTATGCCTTCTATGGAAGATTAGCCACATTTTGATGATGATGAGGAGCCCAATATGGATATACTTTTTATGAACGTTTTGATACCTACACCTTCATTGTCTCCTGATACTTTGATCACTAAGGGGGAATCTTATATGGTTGATATGAGCTCATCTTCTTATTTTCCTATGAAGGGAAAGGTTTTTGATCCTGGGATACGTATATTTGGGAAAAATTGGTTTTCATCTACTCCACTTAAGAGTGTGCCTTCGATTGATCTGCGCTTCTTGTATGAGCTTACTTTGGTGATGCTACCTACTTTGGAGTTGTTCACTTGTCAAGATGGAAACTTTGTATTTGATCCTGGGGTACTTCTTATTTGAGAGATTTCGTATGTTGGACAAACTTGAGACACGTTGGACCGTTCCATTTATCGAGGCGGATATTGTAAATCTTATAGTAAATGGCGACGTGCTAAGTTTGAGTGTATCATGTGAGACGAGCTTCAAAGTGGATATTTTTTACTCTCCATGATGGTTTCCCCAAGGACAACCTAATTCGGGGCCGAGTCGAGCTAGCGACTTAGGGTTAAAAAAACTCAAGCACTGAATAACTAGGTTAGAAAACGTAGAGTAGATTTTCAATAGGTTAGGTTTAATTAAAAGGATGTTATAGTAGAGTTGAAGTGGAGGGGTGATTTTCTTCGTCTTTTGGTGTCTGTTTCAAGGGTTGCTCTCTCTCATTTCATGCTTGGAGCTTATGGAGGAGGCCCGTGTATCTGGTTCACTTTGATTAGTTTTTGCTATCGTGATATTAAACACCTGTGCTTAAAATGAATATCCTTTAGTTGTCTCTTCCTTAACTTGGGTTAAGCAAAGTACGCAATGTCATAAGTGTAGGGGAGTTCACTCCAATACTCTTAAACATTGAGGACAATGTTTATCTTAAGTGTAGGGGAGACTTCTATCGAAGTGACCTTACCTAGATCATTGCCTTGTACTTCATGATAACTGGAAAAATTTAATTTTTCAAACATTTTTCAAGTTTTTGATCTACTTTGGCCACCAAAAATATGCATTCATAATTTTTGCATCATACATTTTTCTTTTGCATAACACATTTGCATTGTATATATTTCTTCTTTTATTTTTCATCAAAAGTTGGAGAAAGGAAAATATAATAATAAAAACATGGTTTTAACAAATTTAGATTTCTTTGACATATTAGGCCCGCCATGGATATTTTGACTCAACCCGAGTTTGCTTATTTTAGCATTCTCTAGCTAGTATCCTTAACCATGTAGTCCTTCATTGGTCTATTAGGCTAAGCATCCACCAATCTCATTATTTGAGATTTTAAATTTGTGGAGAATGGGAAATGATAGAGTTGAAGCAAGTATAAAAGGGCTAGATAAACTTCATGATAATTACCTGTGGCTAAACCCTTCTCTTCTTAACCTCTAATTTCTTCGCATGTATATAATTGTTAATAAATAATCAAGAACGGTTTTAATTGGTTTGTAATCTCTTATGCATTTTTGTCTAATCATTCATGGTTGGTATGAGTACGTTTTAAGATTCTAAGTTAGAACGTTTTATGTGTACAAGACTTATGTCATGCTCAATATTTAGCGGGTGTTTTTCCTTTTATTCTTTTCTACTTTCTTTGTGAGGAATAAAGAAAAATAAGAGTGGCTTATGAAAAAAAAATATGAGTGGCTAAAAAAAAAAGAAAAAGAAAAGAAAAAAAAATATATATACAAGACTCCCAAGAGGGGCAGTGTGGTGTTAATTATAGTGACTATTGAGTTCCAATATTACCTTGACGGGTTGCGGGGATTCAATAGATTGCTCCAATCCAATATTACCTTGACGGGTTGCGGGGTTGAAGATCCAAAGTCTCAAAAGATGGCGGATGTAAATTATTGCGTGAGTTTTATTTTTCTTTCCTTAGTGAGTGTGTAGCAACTTATGAAAGCATGACATGAGGATCTTTCACATAAGGCGAATGACTTATTATTCTTGAAACGGACTTATATTAATTGTGAGCGGTTTTTCAAGTAATTGATGAGAGGATTACTTAGGATTAAAACCGTGCTTCCTTATTTTTGGATTTTACACTTCTTATACTTCACACTTGAATAAATGACAAATTTGCCCACAAGCAATTTGCTCAAATAATAACCGGTTCCACATTTAATTGTCATGAATAAGTTGATGCACTTTTTACTTGTGAATGCAATGATCCCATTTTTAAGCTTGGTATGGGGAAAGTGAAACTTGAGGGTGATAAGTGTCTATGGTACCCAAGCCCTAATCTAAGTCGATGATTTCTTTATGAGTTATTTCCATCAAAAACATTTATAAATTCAAAAAAATATATAAATAGAATTGTTTTCTTTGCATTGCATTGTAAATACTCAAAACCATTCATCATGTAATATAGTTTAGTTTATTAAATCATAAAATGGCCAAGGTTGGTTAATTATGAGAAAAGTGTAACTTGGTGCTTTAAAATGTTGCATTGCATGAGGTCATGGCAATGGTCAAGTGGAGGGGAGTTGATAAGTGTGAAAAAACTCATCAATAATGATCCAAATACCACTGAAAACACTGTCAAATACATAATATTTAGCTTTAAAATATCAGAATTACGCGTGTATTTGCGTTTCATGTGTTTTTCAGGTTAGAAGATACATTTTGAAGCAAAGATGCGTTTTTAAAGGATTTATTTGAAGAAAAGACAAAGGAAGGGACAAAAGAGCTTTCAAGGACTTTATTTGCCAAATTTTCAAAGATCGAGGGCTGAACTTGCAACTTTTCACAAAGACTAAGGATGAGAAGAAATTACTTGAAAGTTTTTAAACACATTTGGAAAAAGATGAAAGGATGAGGGGTTAAAAGGCAAAATATGGGAAGATAAGTAACTTGTTACTTTGGTCATTTGACCAAGACCGGTCAAAAACACAAACACAACGCGTCTTCATCTTCAATGTAAAGAGAGAGAAAGAAACAGACGAGTTCTTTCTTTTCACCTCTATAACCTGCAATCGAGATTCAAGAAAGATCCATGAAGAATCAACCGAAAATCAAAACAACAAAAAGACTCCTCTTGCTTTCCTCTACAAGATGATATAGTTTAATTAGATCAAGATTGAAGAATAAAGAAACCCCCAAATTGTGATGAAGATGAAGAACGAGCTAACCTCGTATTAAACACGTGTCCAATCCTCATTGGATATAACACGTCATATCTCCTCCTTTCAGCAGCTATAAATAGAAGAGAAGAGCTTCATTTGCAATCGGTTAGCGTAGGTGTAGGATTACACACAGTTGTATGTGTAGGATTAGTTAGATAATTAGCTTTTCAATCTTGTAACAAATTATGTTTCTTTTCAGTTAGAGTAGTTGTAACCGATACCTTTTCTGCCATTAATGAAGATTATAAGCTTTTCATTCTAATCTCTTTTCTTTACTGACTATCCCTGAATTGATTCACTTTAAGCTTTCGATCTACGTTTTCTATCTGCACTCTTTTTACAAGCTAGTATGGTAAGAGCTAATAATGAGTTTAAGCTGTCTTTTACCAATCACCGAGAGTGTACTGTTTGGAGTTTATAGGTTTTTCTTAACAATCTTTTCAGTTTAATCGAGATCGTTATATTCTGTTACTGTTCACGAAAGATTGATTGGAGGAGTTTGTTATAATCAGTTTAGTTTCATAAGTTTCTTGTTCGAGTAATCTTCAGCTTTGAGTAATCAGTTTGATGCTTGATTGATTGAGAAATCAATACTCAATTTTTAGTTAGTGATAATGAAATCAGTAATCGTTCTTGTTTGATGATTAATCGTGAAGATATAGTAGGAGTTTAAAAGATAAAGAACTGATTAGAATTCTGTTGGTAAATAGCAGTTTAGTCTACATCTCTTGGTTCTATCAGTTGGATCTATATAGTTGGATTCTTGTGTTCGATTTGTTTTGCAGGTTTATTGTGAATATTTGCAGGATTACTTTCATTTTTTGAAGATAGCAGTAGGTTTGACGTTGAGGTGTGACGGTTCAAGCGAGCTCAGCGCTCCGCTAGCTTCGACATCAAAGGACAGGCTTCAGATGCACAGGTTAAGCGCATTTAATTTTCTGCATCTATAGTATAAAATAATTAGTGTAATCTGCTGGTAGGTTATCTTTGGTGTAAATTCTGTGAAACCTGTTCGATATAATTGCCTGTAGACTTGTTTGTTTAAATTCCTTTGTGCCGATTTAGTTTCAGTTAGGTGCTTTATTGAGTTCCTGAAGTAAGCTTGATACTTAGTTTCTTATTTGTTTAGTCTGATTAGCTTTTCACTGCCTTTGATTTCAGTAATATTGTGTTTGGATTCCCTTAGTTTTAGTAGTCAAGTTAGTTATAGTTGAAGTAGTTATAGTTGAGGATTAGATCTGTTGATGTTAAGTCTACTGTTACTCGTTTTAGGATTCATGAGATATAAATTTTTGGTAAGTTCTATGCAGATAT
Source organism: Glebionis coronaria (assembly GCA_025667525.1). NCBI lineage: Eukaryota > Viridiplantae > Streptophyta > Magnoliopsida > Asterales > Asteraceae > Glebionis > Glebionis coronaria. The sequence continues at coordinate 59,948,579 of CM046876.1, forward strand.
TGTGAAAAGAGTTGTAAAATAGGAGTTTTATTCAGACTAGCTAAAAATTGATCAATTAGTCTGTTGTGAATTGTCATTTGCAGAAATTTAGATGAATGTACAACTTGAGTCCCTCATTTTCACTAAACTTGTTAATGATTACATTTGCAAAGAAAGCTAAACAGATGTTTCTTGCGTTTTATTTCTAATATGTTTGGTCCAGTAATAGTAATTGGGCTTTGATTTTACTTTTGGGCCTGGATTTTCTTATAAGACTTATATTAAAAACGAATTTTCAAAATGGTTAGTAGTTATAGATTTTAGATTTCAAATTAAATTCGGTTTTAATAAAGATTAGTTTTTATAAAAACAGATTTTAATAAATTTGCATTCTTTTTGTTTTATCAAAATCGAATTAGTTTTGCAATTTAATCTTGTAGTATAAATTTGAATTTTACATTTTAATACTTTGTGCATTTAAATGTCGTAATTGCAATGTGTTTTTAGAATAGTACGTATATGTAGAAATAGAATAATATTTTACATTTTTTACATGATTTGTGCAAATTAGACATAGATTACCAATCAAGTCTTTTTAACCAAAAACAATTTAGTCAAGCTTAAAAACGTGCAATCAATTCGTTAAGATACCAAGAAAAACGAACTTAAAAAGACACACATTAGAGGGTAGAAATTAATTATATTTTTCTTAATGCTTGTGAAAAGTGAAATTTTAGTTACTTAATGAAAGGAAAGATAAAACTGAGATAACGGTGGATTTTTTTTATTACCCACTCCTTTTAAACTTAAATAACATCACACACCAGTGTTCAGGGAGGGAACAAAGGGTTCCCGAATATGCATGAGATTTCGATAATTTTATAGATTTTTCGATGTACAGTTAACTATTGAGAAAAATAATGCATCTATTTTGTTCAAATATCTGTTTAATAATATGGTTTAAATTTTTTTATATATCTGATAACAGTAGCGGACGCAAGAAATTTTGATGTGGAGGGCAAAAAAACTTTTTGACGATGAGAAGGCGAAAAACGAGAATCGGAATAAAAAGTTGAATATTATAATTTAAAATTAACGATTTCTAGGCTTTACAGTGTTAAATGTTCGAATTCAATGTGTGAGTAGGGGGCATTTTCAAATTCGAGTGGGGGCATTTTTAAAAAATGCTCAAAATTGTTAAAAAAATACACTAAAAACTTGTTTTTTTATCGAGCTATGGCGGGTGCCGCTACCCCGAACATACAACGTATGTCCGCCCCTGCTTGATAATATTTTGTCTTATTTCTGTCCTTGTCAATATTAACGTACTGCTTTTATTTCCGATAACCGCATAGAACTGTCTAACGGACTGCGTATATTTTCCATCACATAGAATACATATATTATTAAATTCTACATCTATGCGGATAAATTATTAAACTATTTTATAGTGAGATGAAAACTTTTTTCCTTCACAGTAGTAATAGAGTTATCAATACTAGCTTAGCTATATAAACGACATTTTCCGAAAACATTCAAAGTCTAGCTAAGTCAGCCGAGCCAGGGTCAGATCAATTAGGGGTGTTTATTGTTTGGGTTTGATTTACGAAAATCCAAAATCGAATCGAATCAAATCAAATTAAATTCGAACCAAAAGTAAAATTTAAATTGTGGCTAATAACCGAATCAAACTGAACTACAAACTCAGTTTTCGAGTTAGATGTGGATTTAACAATCGGATCCAAAAACCAAACCGATATATATATATATATATAGAGTTAGGATCTAATAAGAAGATTAACAAAAATGAGAAGGATGAGAAGAAACCACAACCACTCATTTCAGATGCACCTACAAAATCTCCTGCATCTCCCCTTAAAACTCTCACTCTTATTTAAAATGTGTGGTCCAGAGTTCTTCTTATTCTTCTTATTTTTATATCTCTTCTTACTGGATCTCTACTCTATATATATATATATATATATATATATATATATATATATATATATATATATATATATATATATATATATATATATATATATATATATATATATATATATATATATATATATATATATATATATATAGTGTAAGGTTATTTTCAGAACCAAATAAATGTACAGAACTGCGAGAACCACCTTTATTCTCTTAAAAATGCATATGTATTTTCATTATTATGTTTAAGTTAACATTTAATAATTGTTTTATTGGTTATAAATCCGAGTGTGATGATCGATATAAAAAGTGCACATGTGTTTTCATATAATTCAATGAAAAGATAGTTATAATACATACAAAACAAATACATGTGTATGGTCCTAGGATACATGTTCCTAGTGACCTACGAAAATGAAAATTTATATATTTCAACTTAATGAACTAACCCATTGAATATACATGTGCATTTTAATAGTAAAAAGGTGGTTCTCGCAGTTCTGTACATTTATTTGGTTCTGAAAATAACCTCACCCTATATATATATATATATATATATATATATATATATATATATATATATATATATATATATATATATATATATATATATATATATATATATATATATATATATATATATATATATATATATATATATATATATATATATATATATAATTATTAAATTTAATCTTAATATAAAAAACAAATTTATAACTGAAGTGATTTTTTATGCTAAATATTAAATAATGTATATTTTTTAGAGAAAAATTCTGATAATTCAGGCCGACCTAATAACTAAACTGAATTCAAATTCGATTTTTGATTCGGCTAAGTTGAAATCTAGTTCGGTTTGATTATGTTTTCAAGTTAACCTAAAAAAAAGATTTAATCGAATAACTCGAACTGGATAAACCGAACAACCCGAAAACAAAACCGAAAACACCCCTAAAATCAATCACACTATTTAATCCGGTTCATAAAAAAATATAAAACGAAAAGTCATAATTTTGTTGAACCATATATATTTAGGAACTTTAAAAGAATTTAACAATATGCTACAAAGTTATTTGGGTGTCTCGGACCTTTAGAGAGCTATAATTGTTTCGCCACTGCCAAGCCAACACTTCGAAACCATTTTAGTCATTTTGGCACCTTTTGACATTGACATTCCTTTTTATACTCCTTTGTTTATTGATTTAATAGTAGCCATCAGTCTATAAGTATACCCTGCATGAGTTTTTTTTCTTTTTTATAACGGCTGTTTGTATTTAAAGACTAGCAAATAGTAAAAAAATTGCATAAAGGATATAGATTCTATAACCTAATCAACTAAATTTGAACTTAAGTGTTGTTTTGTGCAATCTTTCCATATGTTATATTTCGTGTGTTATGTTTCCTTGGTCTTATTTCAGGTTGGTGCTTTGGGCCTTTAGTACTCTTGTTGGGCCTTGTGAGTTGTTACCGTTGAAGCTCATTACTGACCCCTTTGGTTTGAACGTGTTTATTACCCTAGCCCTTGGCTAGGGTTTCTTAAAATCATTCATTTGCAACACACACACATATCTGTGTGTGCGCAACTCTCTCTCTCTCTCTCTCTCTCTCTCTCTCTCTCTCTCTCTCTCTCTCTCTCACACACACACACACACACACACACACTAAACCATGGTGGTTGACCTGGGAGTTTGAATATTTTCATCTTGTATATCTGAGTGTTTGAGTGATCTTTGTATGTGAGGGAGAACGGATCAACCTAGTTGGGACGTTCTCATCTTTTCTATTGTTATCGTTCGATTAGCATCCGTTTGGGGACTAATCTCTATCTGTTTTGTTTTGTACCTTGATTCATAATGAAATGCACCAATGGGTGGTTGGTTGGGTGTAAGATCTCTCTTAATTCTGTGATATTATGTTTCTTAACATGGTATCAGAGCTTTGGTTGTAGATCTTTCAGTCTATCTAAGCTCTCTCGGTTTTTTTATTATTATCAATTTTTTGATTTTACGAAACCCTAATTACTTTTTTAGGGTTTTATACTTTGGGTGGTGATTCTTGCTCTCTTGACATCTCTGGCAGCTTGTTTTGGTGGTGCCGTTCGTTTTCTTGAAAAATATTATTAGTGTTTCCACAAACCCTAATTTTATTTATTTTTTGGGTTTTGATTCTGTGGTGCCCAGGAAGCTTTAATAGGTGGTGCCGTTACTTTATTTGGTGGTGCCGTTAAAATCTTGAAGATTAGATTAGGGTTTCTTGAAACCCTAATTTAATTTTTTTGGGTTTTCTCTCTACTTGGTATCCTGGTATCACCTTTGGTGGTGTCGTTACCTTTTTTGGCTAGCTCATACAGGTATATCCTTTCTAGGGTTTGCAAACCCTAGTTTGTTACTTTTGTTTTTTTGGGGTTTCCTTTTGGTGGCTCACCCATCCTCTAGAGTAGAGATCGGGTGTCTTTTTGAGATATACTGGTTGCTGTTTTTCCGCTGTAAGTCTTCTTTCATTTTCCTCTTACCTCTCTCTTAGCTACTTGTGAGCTACTATTGTTAAGTTTGTGGGTGCAAACGGATTCGGTTAACACCTTGACCCTCCAGCCTTGACTGGTGTGAATACCTACTCTGGGCAATCCCAGTCTGCAGCTTAACATTTCTGGTGCTCACTTTCTGGGTGTTTTTTGTGATTATTTGATGGTTTGCTCTACTTGCTTTATTTGTCTTTTTATTCTTGTTTGGTCTGCTTTGCTGCTTTGCTCTCTCTTTTGTGTGAATTAGGAGTGTTGGTGGTCCATCTCCTACACCCAATGGTGGTGGAGGTAATGGTGGTGGTAGGGGTCCTGAAACCACTACCAATCCAGTTGCTCTCATTAGCAACTTGGATGCTGGAAACCCACTTCATATTCATAATAGTGACAACAGTAGTTCCGTCCTGGTCCCTTTCAAATTAATGGGGACTGAGAACTATAGAATGTGGAACAATGCTATGAGACTTGCTTTACAAGATAGGAACAAGTTTGCTTTTGTTGATGGTTCTTGTTTAAGGGAGTCTTATGATGATGATGTCTTGTGTGCCCAATGGGATAGATGTAATGCTATGGTTCTTACCTGGATCATGAATGTTGTCTCTAGTGATGTGTATATGGGGCTTGTTTATTCTGAAAATGCTGTTAATGTTTGGAAAGAGCTTAATGAAACTTATGACAAGGTTGATGGTTCTATTGTTTATAACTTACTTCAGAAAATTGGGTCTGTTAAACAAGGGGGTAGCTCTATATCTGATTACTATCATAGATTAAACTCTCTTTGGAGAGAGTTTGATGTTGTCTCTAAGATTCCTAAATGTGTTTGTGCTGTTAAATGCTCTTGTTCAGCTACCACTGAATTAGCTTTGCATCAGCAAATCATGAGGCTTATGCAGTTTTTTATGGGGCTTGATGACTGTTATCAACCTGTTAGAACTGCCCTTCTCACTAGGGATCCACTTCCTGATGTCAAGGAAGCTTATGTCACTGTATCTAGAGAGGAATCCCATAGGGGTGTTCCTGATAACTCTGACCATACATAGGCTAAATTGAATGCTACTTATTTTGCTGCTAGGACCTTTAATCAAAATAGGAGAAGCACTTTCAATGCTTCTAATATAACCCCCAACAAGGACAATGGGTCCAAAAGCTTTAGGGGTCCTAACCCTAACCTTTTGTGCACTCATTGCAGTCAAATTGGTCATACTGTTGATAGATGCTTTGAATTGATTGGTTATCTTGCTGGTTACATCAAAAAGGGGGGTAATAGTCAAAGGCAAACTGGTTTTAAATCTAATTTTAATGCTAATTGTGACATTAAAACTGGAGAAAAACAAGCTTCCACTTGTAATTCTCCAAACTCTTTCACCACTGAACAAATGCAGAAGCTCCTTCATCTGATCAATGACACCTCTGGCAACACTCAGTCCAATATGGCAGGTAGAATATCTTTCTTTAATGCTAATGTGTGGTTCAATATTAATTTTTCCAAATTTTTTTGTGGCAACTCTAAATTTACTGTCAAAACCATCACTTTGGGATGGATCATTGATTCTGGGGCAAACCAACACCTTACCACTTCCACAGTTGGTATGTGCAATGTTGTTGACATCTCTAATCTCAACATTTCTGTTGGTCATCCCAATGGCACTATTGCAAATATCAGTCACATTGGTGACCTCAAACTTTCTAATAATGTTGTTCTTCATGATGTGTTTGTTGTGCCTGGATATTTTGTTAGTTTACTTTCTGTTAACAAACTTATCAAAGATAGTAAGCTGTTTGTTTGTTTTGATGAGGATAAATGTTATATTCAGGACTTGGCCAAGGGGACCACTCTGAGGACTGGTAGTGAATCTGGGGGGATTTACTTGTTTGATGACCTTAAGACTAAGAGCTTCGGTACTGTTAATTCTGCTATGACTTTTAATACCTCCAAATATATCTGGGACTGCAGACTTGGTGATCCTTCTGACCAACTGCTCAATGCTCTCAAAACTGGCCTCAAACTTTCCAAAAACACCAACATTTCTGTTTGTGAAACTTGTCATAGGGCCAAACAAACAAAGGAACCCTTTCCCTTGAGTGACCACAAATCCAGCCATCTTGGTGACCTAGTTCACTTGGATTTGTGGGGTTCTTACAAGGTTCCTAGTAAGGAAGGGTATAAATACTTCCTTACCATTGTGGATGATTACTCTAGACCTGTGTGGACTTACCTTTTGAAATCTAATGATGAAGTTTTTGATTGGTTAACTCAATTTATTAATCTTGTTAAAAATCAGTTTGATTCCAAAATTAAAATATTTAGATCTGATGATGGGACTGAATTTGTTAACAACAAAGTACACACACTGCTCTCTTCTTTGGGTATTATCCATCAAACCTCTTTCTCTCATACCTCTCAGCAAAATGGAATTGATGAAAGGAAACATAGACACCTTCTTAATGTTGCCAGGAGTCTTATGTTTCAGGGTGGGATTCCTATCAATTTTTGGTCTAAATGTATTTTGACTGCTGTTTATTTGATTAATAGGCTCTCATCTTCTGTCTTAAATGGTAGGTCCCCCTATGAATTGCTCTATGGCAAAAAACCCATTCTCTCTCATTTAAAGTGTTTTGGATGTCTGTGTTTTTTTACTTGTCTGAATAACAGTGACAAACTCACATCTAGGTCTGAAAAGTGTGTTTTAATTGGTTATTCTTCTTTTAAAAAGGCTTACAAATTGTTTAGCTTGGATAATAGAAGAATGTTGCTTTCTAGAGATGTGAAGTTTTATGAAACTATTTTTCCCTTCAAAATGAAAAATAATTTTGGAAAAGATTCAACAGATGTAACCATTACAAGTGATGCTGAACTCTTGACCTTTTTTTGATAATCAAACACCTTCAAGTCCCAATGATGATGAGAGAGCAACACCCAATGTGGATGGTAGGGTTCACCCCATTATTGATGATGCCTTTGTGCATCATCAGGAGGAGAACTCTGCAACCACTATAGGTGATAATGTGCAAACCTGCTCTGAGGGCAATTCTGAAAATGAAAATTCTTCTAACTTTTTTATTGAGCATAGTGGGGACCATCCTCAAGAGGAGGAGCAACGTGTTAGAAAGTCTAGTAGACCCACTAAACTGCCTGCTAAACTTAATGACTTTGTTCTTGATAGTAAACTCAAGTATGGTATTGAGAAGCATGTTAATTACTCTAAGTTGAACACTACCAATTTTTGTTTTGCTACCACTCTTAACCAATCTGTTGAACCATCCGTCTATTATGAAGCTGTGAAAGATAGTAGGTGGGTTGAGGCTATGAACAATGAAATTGAAGCCCTCTTAAGGAATAATACTTGGATCTTATGTGATTTACCTGCTAATAGAAAGGCTATTAACAATAAATGGATCTATAAGATTAAATACAAGTCTTCTGGCCTTGTTGACAAGTTTAAAGCTAGAGTTGTTGTTAAAGGTTATAGTCAAAGGGAAGGCATTGATTTTGATGAGACTTTCAGTCTTGATGTTAAAATGGTTACTGTTAGGTGTCTTCTTAGCATAGTTGTCTCTAATGACTGGCCTCTTTTTCAACTTGATGTTAAGAATGCCTTCTTGTATGATGATCTTGATGAGGACATTTATATGACTCTTCCTTTGGGCTTCAATTGCAAGGATAAAGGTAACGTATGTAAGCTTAATAAAGCTTTGTATTGTCTCAAGCAAGCCCCAAGGCAGTGGAATGCTAAACTTACCACTGTCTTGGTTGAGCATGGCTTTTGCCAAAGTAAGTTTGATTACTCTCTTTACACTAAACATAATGGTAACATGTTTATTGCTCTTCTGGTCTATGTTGATGATTTTATCATTACTGGTAACTGCATTGAGGAAATTAAATTATTTAAATGCTTTCTAAAAACCAAATTCATGATTAAAGACCTTGGCATTATGAATTATTTTTTAGGTATTGAGGTGCTTGAAAACTCCAATGGGATCTGCATGACCCAAAGGAAGTACTGTCTTGAACTCATACATGAGTTTGGTTTTCTTGCTGCTAAACAAGAAGCAACCCCATTACCAGAAAATTGTGTTTTGGCTGTTGATGAAAGCAAAGATGATAAATTTCTCTTAAATGTTTTTGAGTATCAAAGATTACTTGGGAGACTCATTTATCTGACTCATACCAGACCTGATATATCTTATGCTGTTCATTGCCTTAGCCAACACATGCATGCACCCCTTCAATCTCATCTTAAAATTTCTTTAAGGGTTATTAGATACCTCAAAAAATATCCTAGGGTTAGTATCCAGTTCTATAAAGATACCTCTTTAAGGGTGTCCTGTTTCACTGATGCTAATTGGGCCAAATGTCTTAGAACCAGAAAGTATGTTTCTTGATACTGTGTCTTTCTAGCGAGGTCTCTTGTCTCTTGGAAGAGCAAGAAGCAGACCACAATGTCCAGATCTTCAGCTGAGTATAGATGTATGGCAAGTGTTACCTGTGAAGTTATTGTTGGGTCAAAAAGTTGATGTGGCAGAAACTCAAAAACGAAGAAAACATGAAGATTTTGTCTAAGCGATGTCAAGAGCAATCTAAGCGTTGACAAGAGCAAATCCAAGGTTGACAAAGCAAGCATTGTCATGTACAATCCAAGCATTGTCATGTACAATGTAAGCATTGTTAGAAACGTAGACAAGAAGCCTTTAGAAGCTTCTATTTGGATATATATGTAGGAGATATTCTGTATACGTTTATCTAAATAGAAGATTTACTTGTTTATTCATTATTATCTCTTGTAAAACCCTAATCCTTACACTATAAAAGGAACCAAGGGTTATTAGGTTTTTCATAAGTTCATTCACAATGTAAACCAAAAGCGTGTGTCGACTAGACGTGGGATTCAATGTATACACGTCTAGTGATCGTTTGTTATTAATATAATGAACAATCCAATTGTGTTTTAATTCATGTGTTTTGTGCCTAAACACCTTGTTAATGGTTGTTGTTCTAATTCCACTTTGATTATGTTAATCATATGAACAATGATCATTCCTCGTAGCTTCAAAGATCCGGAAACCAAGGTTTCCAAAATTGGTATCAGAGCCTCGTGGCTCGTGATTCTAGGACCAACAAGGTGTTCGTGTATCGAGAAGAGAAGAAAAATCCGTCTAGGGTTTTTCTGGACGTTTTTGTGTTCGCAGCAGTATTCAGAAGGTCATAACTTTTTATTGGACCGTTGAATCGTCACAAAATTTCTTGTGTGTGTTCTATACACATATATCTAGACATCCACCGGAGGGATTGTCAAGTTTTATCCCCAGGAAAAAGTTATTAAGCGACAAAGTCAGTGTCACACCCCCAATTTATCAGAGTAATACAACACAATGGGGTGCGACGGTCATGACTATCACAAGACATAGATATAAAGAACGACTATTTAAAAGTTGTTTTAATTTAATTAAAAGCATAAAACTTGTTTCGGAAGCGAGTTACACAAGATCGTAATAAAACATTGTTTCAAAAGACTTTAACATTGATCCAAATATCCATACACTAGTCACGGCCATTTTCATTTAAAAAAAATCTCCCATGCATAACCACGTCACTCCTCCGTCTTGATACCTGAGAAAAACATTGCTAAAGCGTCAACACAAAGGTTGGTGAGTTCATATGTTTAAGTTTAAATAGTGTGATGAACCATAAGATTTTCCAAGTCAACCGGCATATAATCTTATAACAAATACAAGATTATAATCAAAAGTATACGTTTTAACCACCTACGCCTAAGCTCGTGACACCGAAGCGTTAACCTCAACCAACAAGAAATAATAAGAGCCCGAGCAAATGCCTATCCCGAAGCATTTGTAAATCCTTAAATGTAAGTGTATCTAACTTTGGCCACACAACCAAATTAGATAGGGAGGTTAGTCCCGACAGATCTATCCATAACATGCGCGCTTACACAAAGTAATTAACGGTTCACGATAGTGGGCTAAAGCATCTAGGGATATCGCTACTTAGACATCATGTAGGCAAATGTATGAGTTTAAAGCACTTATGTTCATCCGTTAAAAACAAGCAATTTTCTCACCCCAAAATAGTTAAAGCAATTAAAAGTGAGGCTATGAAACTCACCTCGATGAAGTAGGTAATTATGATCAACAAGGATAGCACGGAATATCAAAGCACGCAAAACAATGCGCAAACGATCTACTCGTAACCTAAGTAAAATATCCGTACTTAGGCTAAATACAAGAAATAAAAATGTACAATGCACTTGGTTGATATTTCATACTTGCTCTTGATTTATAAAAATGTTTTCATACATTTTTCATGTTCAAACATTTTAGTCACGGGGTCGACTTTAGGCTTTAATAACTCATTATTTAATAGTCCGAAAAATAAACGGGTTCTCATTATAAAAAAGTAGGCCGTGAGATCTTCGATATTTGATAAACATCATTTTTTTATGAAGTCTCTAAGTATATCAGACAATTTGTCAAAGTGGTTCACTTGTAACAAGTAAAGTCCTATTATTATTAATTATCAATCAAGCGTTCTTTTAGACATTAATTGTAGCTTCGTTACTCGATTTCAAGACAAACGGAAAGTTCCATTAAGAACTAGGCCGAGTCACGTTCAATAAGATATTTTTAGATGGTCGGGGCATGATCGTTTGGTTGGTTAAAATCAGGTCGAAAAGAGGTCTTGTGGTCGACCGTCATTATGTTTTAAAGCAAGCATATTCCCAATTTCCAAATAAAAGTACACATTTGGTCCCCCTTTGTTTACTACCTAAACGAGGCCCCTCAAAGGGGAGGGTGGGATTCATGTTTTTGTTTTCATCATACATGTATACATGTCATATCTTATACTAAATAAAGAAAGATATGCTTGTCTACTCTTGGTTCCCTATCCTCGCAGGTAGTCTCAAAAAGAGGGTGGTCCTCCTCTTTGTTTCCATACTTACATGTACCATAGCATATATACATTTACAAGAATAATAATCCATAGTGGGGCTAGTACTTGGCCTATTTGTATAGCTTACACTAAACAGGAAATAAAGAAAAGAATTACCAACTTTGCTTTTACCCATTTCAACATTCATACATACATACTCATACATTTTATCCCCATACCCATAATAGAAATTCATTGATACTATGTCTACAGTTTTCTTGCAGGAGTCACTCATTCACTTGCATATATTCTGCTTTCCGAACCCACATATACACGGTAGCAGATATTGTATCCCATAGTCTTGGTACTACACTGCTCACACTATGTTAATATACATGCATACATAGTATAACGAAACACATCCACATAGCACACAATAGTTCATACAGTAGGTCCAAAGAGACGATAGGATGGCTACTTATTAGTTTGCTGTTGATTATATTTAATGGTAGTCCACACAACTGAGCACACACACGCCACACACACATACACTTTTATATGGGCGATTTACATTCACATTCAACATACATGAATTATTTTCTTGTATCCTACTACAATGCTTCTTTTTAGCTACTGTTTATCATACCAGAAGTCATACTCCAACACACCACCTACTCACTTTTTGGATTTGTGTTAACTTTCTTTCTGCCTTACTGTGATATGCCCAATTATACACGTATAATGATATATAAACAATATTTTACGCAGGCCAAAAATCTCCACACGCACATGTACACAGTGACATGATCATTTCATGCAGATACTATGGCAAAGAAATCTCTTTGGACTTTTTCATGCATATGCATATAAGTAGATACACACATAAAATCATAGGCTATGAACTTATAATGATCTGCACGTACACAATCGATACACCTATGTTCATATGGTACTTGCTTAGACGTTTGTTCATTCTTGTGGGTCTACGCACATACCCCAATAGCATGTAGCTTGAAGGTAATCATGCGAAGTCTGGTTCTATGTTTTTCATGCAGGGCATCATCTCAACACACACATGCATATACAAGCAAAAGGGCCACACAATATACACCCTAAGTCTTTATGGCTCACACACACCTTCAATGTTTCATGTTCCACCATTTACAAATGTACAAACGAGCATACAAGCGAACGTATAACATTCATGGCCTTATACATGTCGAACGCATGTAAGAGATCGTAGGTATCATGTATTCAACATACAAAATTGTACATGTTTCTCTACATAAATTCTTGCTTGTTCTTCATAGAGAATTACCCTTTTTCGTTTTTTTATTCTATCCCTACATGGGCTTATTCACTTAGTTGGTTTGTTAGAGGGTCGTCCCTAGGAGTTTAGATTTTTAATGTTTTATCAAGCTAACCCGTGACTAAGTGTAGTTCGATGCATCCTTTAGGTCACCGAGTGTTTAAACAAAACTTTATCAGTGACTTTTAGTATGATTGTTCAAGAGTTCTATGTCATTAAATAAATCCCAACTGTGGTATCTTGAAACCATATTAAGTTCAAAATATAGCTTAGTGGTTTGTTGTTTGGATTATCAAAGGTTTTAGCAAGTATTGTATCAACCAAGGTAGGTGATCAAACATGTTAAAGGAGAGCTTACAATGGTCCAAATCAAGTCGAGTAAGAAGATGGAATAAGACCAGTGACTCTTAATCCGATCAAGTACCCATGCAGAAACCAAGTTCCCTTAAAGTACTCCAAGCTCGCTACTAAAACTAGCTCGAATATCTTGTTGTTAAATCTCCAGCCGTGACCTACCTCAAGGGAGTTTTAGTGTTGTTCTTGTGAGGTTTTGTTTTTTGAGTGTGTGTGTTTAAGTGAGAAGGGAGTTTAGTATTTATAGGAAAGATATGTGATTGGGGTTAGAATCATTTAGTTAGGGTTCTTAGTTTTCTTATAACTAGTTACCAACTAGTTTAGTTCATCATGGGGAATCGTATTTTGAATGGGAAAGAACACTTGTGTTGGGGTTCCGGTTCTACGGTAGAAAGAGAGGATTGAGGCCTTCAAGGCTTGACTTTATAAAAGAGCAGGGATTGTACATGTTGAAGTCAAGGGGAAAACAATGGATTTTAAGTGTGTCCATCGGTTAGGAAGGAGGATGGGGGAACAAGAAGTACACAATATTAATGGGGAGGGTATTGTACAAGGTAAATTTGAAATGTAGAATAGTAAGAAGTAGATACCCACGTGGGTTGAGTAGTAAGACGGGTAGGGGCCGGTTTCTAGACATAGTAGTATGGAAAAGAAATTTCCTTTCTTAAACACGTTTGTAAGATTTTTACTTTTGTTTTGTGCAAAGGTAGTAAAACAAAAGATTTCTAAATGAAGTTTTGGGTCAAAAACGATTCAAGTAGAGTAAGGTTCGACAATTTCGGTTTGAGGTGAATAAATGCATAAGGTTACTAAGTATGTTATGGATATAACAAGTGATCAAGTATCTTAATTTGCGTATCAAATGTGTAAATTATTTTTACGATAATTAAATAGGAGTTTGTTCCTATAATAGTGATTCCTAACACGTAACTTAACTAAACAATTCCTCATTCAAGTAGAAATTTTTATCAACGTCATTCATAAAATTTTAATTTGTACACAAATTACGTGTAATCAATCGGGAACATCAATAGACATACAAGTCTAACCCGAACTATCGCGTTTTACGTAAATTAAATATATTCAAAATTCACGTTTGTGACATCCGTAATCCCTTAAATTGAGTTTTCTCCTCAAAAATAGCACATCGATGTCGTTGTCACAACAAGAGGTCAATTAAATTTTTATGTTCCTTTCATGGTGTTCAAAGCGTTTGTTTCTCTTTAGTTTCTTGCAAAGACTAAAATTACTATAATCTTGTTAGGAATAAAACGAACAGAAATGTCTTCCGACTTGTACATGGTTCTATAGCGTTTCCTAAGTCTTTTCTTGTATGTCAAATTTCTCTTGCCGACGTCGGTTTTGGTTTAGTGAGTTTTCTCATTATGAACGTTCGTGTCGTCCTGCGTATTACTTTCACATTAAAGTGCTGCGTATCATCATTTTTCGCCTAGATGGATATATATTGTACTTTTGAAAATCGTTCTACATAGTTTGGTTAATCCAGTTCAACTTAACCGTCCACTTGGTAGTGATAAGTAGCGTTTGCGTCAAGGTTTCTTGTATCGGTTTCCCCATAAATTTAGAACAACTGATCGTCCTAATACATGGTGGTTAAGATGTTTCTTCTTTTTATGTGACGTTCATTATTAGATAATTTCGTTAATTAATCAATTTATTTTGCATTCTTCCTCTTTTATCTCCTTTTTCATGGAGAGGAAAATGGGTGCACCATTTATAATATTTTTGAACCATAGTTCGTTCGGATTCTTTCTATAAAGAAAGTATATAATATTTCTTAAGCTTACGAGTATGGTGTGATGCTCAAACATCGTTAAATAGATTTTTGTCCGGACGGTTTCGGTATTCCAATTATATACGAAAGTACGCTTATCTTGACCCAATTGTTCTTTAACATGGGTTATGTTACGGCGAGTTCTGGATATCTGTTAAGTTTTGGTTTTACTCAAATGACATTTCGTTCTTCTCCTTATCATTTAAAATTTGTTTTCGATTTTCCAACTCTAATCTATTTGAGTTTAATTGTCGTCAAAACAAGTTGCGCTCTTAGTATTTTCGTGTCATAAACGCTTTTGTATGTAATAGTGGCGAAGAAAATAATTATACTAGGTTTACTCATATCGCGTACTCGACGCTTTTTTTTAAGACGGTATAAAAATGTTCGACGTTCATAGCGCATAATAAATTTTTCTTTGTCGAATAGGGCAACTTGAATAAATTTTTTTTTCTAGTACTAATATATTTCATTTTTAAGATGACTACTATGAGCATACTCGCGTTCGACCACGATCATACGTAGTTGATCAGGCTACGTACGTCTCGGGACAAACGGTTGCATCCTCCTTTTCATCACAATTTGACTCTTTGAGGTTGTAATTATATATTGATAGTTCATAGTGCATTTTGTTCGTTACTATTATCCACTTTTCATAACCAACAAGTTAGTCCATAGTGCATTTTATTTGTTACCAATGCTCACTTTTCACAATCGACGAAATAATTCCCATAATTATTCGTACTAGTTCTCGTCAAGTTTATCAATAGTTTTTGTTCTCCACATTGAGTTGGTCGTCAAACCAAGTTCCAAAACTTCACATGGTAGTTCTTACCAAAAATATTTCGCTATTAGTTGCGGCATTTAATTAATAATACCTTTACTAATCTTCAAACTTACCTTATTACGATTGTTATTATACCTACTAATAAGTGTTTCCGGTGGCGATTTCTTATAAAAAAAATTATGATATTTTCTAAAGAATATTTTACAAAAATCTTTTAGTGAGAAAAAAAATACTTTATTTATTTCTCTTCGATAGGTAAATAAAATATTGTAGAATAAAGCTCTTTCTTAAGTAAAATTTTGGTGGATGAGTTTTTCTACGACACATGAAAAATAAAAATAAAGTTTTCTCGTTGTTTAAACAAAATAGGCTTTAAAAATAAAACAACACAATTTAATTGAAAACTTGGAGTACGGTTACATAGTTATGTTATGTTGGTGGTAACATCGATGGATATCGAGTCACTTGATTTGCATAAAAGTAACTAGTTCATAATACATAAACTTCCACGCTCTATCCATGACGAGGGTAGAAACCCTTGGGTTGATACTTGAAGATTGTCGGCGCATCTTTCTTGAAAGACAACCGGTGTAAAACGTTGGTGGGGTATTGGACGCTCTTTGCCCTCGAGTTTCCTTCTTGGGCGATTTCAAGTATTTCTTGTCTTAAACGGCATTCCTCCATGTAGCGTTCCTTCATATTCTTCTCATGGGACTTTAACACTCGGCAATCACCCTCCAAGTGCCCAAAGTCATCACAAAGCATGCAATGGTTCGCGCAACTACCTTTGTGGTGGTAGTCACACTTGCGACAATATGGAAGGTTGCAGAGATACTTCTTGTTCAAGATTGGAGTTGGTTTGGGAACATCCTCCGGAAAATTTGTTCTTGCACAACAAGTAGAGGGTGGTAAGGTTCTTCCTTGGTGAACTCGTGGTGCTTTCCACGAGTGATTCTTTGGTTTAGTCATAGGATGAGGGTTAAACCTTCCGACACCTTGCTTCATGGTGTTAAACCTTGAGTGGTTCTTCAACATATAGCATCTCCCCGCATAAGGCCCTTTTCTTCCACTAACGGTATGATTTACCTTAGTTTTTGAAAGGGTCCTTCGAGATCCAAAAGTGTTAATCGGAGTGGCATTTGTTTCCTTAGATTTTTCGTAAATACTAGGATCCATGGTTCGGTCAACCGTGCGGATACTAGCTTCGAACGCATCAACGGCCCTAATGGCATTTTGATATTGACGAGTGATGACCTCTTTGAGGTCCTTGCAACATTGTTCCGTCATTTTAATTTTTCTGTTACCATTAACGAAAAAACGATGTATATTTTTGTTAGTTCTTTCATTGTATCAATTCTTACGATTGTTCAAATTTGACCGAGCTTTTTTTTCACATTTATTGTACTACAATTACCAAGGGATCATATGATAAAAATTTGTACATTTCGTTCTTGAACTACGTTCCATACATAGTTTTGGAGCTTAGAGTACAAAATTCCATTCAACTAATGAATGGCTTCTTTTAGTCTTGACAACACGTCATACATTTATTACAAAACATCATACTTTTATTAGAAAGACGAGAAAAACCTAAAGACCTAGATGGGTAGGATTTCTTGAATCTGAGCATGATCCGCAGCTTACCTAGCCTCGGTATCATCGTTCCTCATTTGTAAGGCCATGATCTCGGACTCAGCAGCCTCAAGAGACTCTCGTAACTCGGCTATCACTAAGTCCTTGTCCTCATCTTTGCTTGGTAAGGAAATCCACATCACCCTCTACATCCTCCAAACGGCCTATCAGGTGTTCTGCATCGAATTCGAGTGCTTCTGAAGTAGGCTCGTCTTCTGGGGAATGAGCAACATTAGGTGGTGGTGATGGAGAACGGTTTCTTTTTCTAGAAGTTTCAGGCGTTGTTGAAGGCATAGGAGTGGAGATTGGCATAGATTTGTATGAAACGTGGGTACAAATATTTGTAGGCATAGTGGTAGTAGTACAAATATTCGGGACGATGGGAGGAAATCCTGTAGTGACATTTGGCATCATGACTGGCGAATCTTGCTCATCATCCGAATTTATTGTGATTACGCTCCGGATGGGGGTAATCTCCTCGTCAGGTTCGGATTGCAAAATGACAAACGGAATGAGAGGCATTTTTCCTTTTTCGCCTGTCACCAAATGTAAAACAACGGTTATTTGATAGGTAGAAACGAAGTATTTTTCTAAAGTTCTAAGAATAGAAATGAGTTGTATGATGTCTTGTAAATTTTCTTTTATTTAGAGTAAGTTCTCTTACATTGATCCATAAGTCTACTTAAATGCCCAAGTAGTCCTTACTTGGTAAACCATAAGTGAATCGTGGAATGTTAAAGTCCTCTAACATGCTCTTCCACATACTTATTATTTGTACTTTCTCTTAGTAGTGATTATGCACGGATGGATAAATACAATTATCCTTAATCAATTCTTTCATCAATTTAGGTCTATTACGACGTTTATTTTTATGCAATTTCCTCTTGCTAAACGTCTATTACTTGTAACTCGGATGAGTAAGTACGTTTTGAGGTTTAGTCGGCTTATGGCCATTACGTAGCCCGTTCTAGTTCTTGTTCATTCATAAGTCTTTCCTTAACTTACTATTGCTAGTTCGTACACTTTCGACAATTTTTACACCTTGAAAAATTGTTAATTTGATTTAAACGAGTCGAGTACTGAAATTTTATCACAAAAATTTCATTACAAGAATTGTTCCATATATTTTTAATCCGTAATCGTTCAAAATGTTCAGTTCGAGCAATTACTAAATTTTATTACAAGAATTTCTCTGATTTTGGAATATGTTCCGTCATACCTTATATGTTTCCTTTATCTTGCTCTCGTCTAGCGTTTTGCTCGCAATCTTAGATAAACTTTACAGTCATTGTTGTATATTTATACCTTGTATTTAAGATCTCAATATACGCCCACATTTCGCATCTAGGGTTCTCAAATATCGCGCAACGCGATAATCCCTTTGATGTAGAAATTGGCATAATTGTTTAACCAAGGGTAAACCCTTTAATTTAGATCTATATTGTAACTTCGAAATTTATAATAAAGTCATGATAACTTAGTCGCAATCAATGGACTAATAAAATTTTGATTCGTCTTTGCGTAATTTATTTCCAATAACATTTTTCCTCGATAAGCATTTGACTTACGCGTCAGAGTATTTATGGATAGTTCATATATTGCAAAATTTATTCGTTCTTTGAATTGTAGTATTCTTTTGAGCATTACAAGAGTAATACTTGTAATAAGTGTTTTATCATCATATGTCATCTTAAATAGTGACGTCGTCGTCGTTCTTCGGTCGTGCTCAAAATAATAATTTAATATGAGCTTACGCATGCAATTTAAATTTCGAAACCGTTAATTAGTGTAGGTCACTTTTCCTCAACCGAGTCTATTATAAATGTTTAGTGGAGTAACAATTTACCGAACCCAATAAATAGTTGCTCCTCTCGACATTTATAATAGTATCGCTTGATTCAAGTATTACTACAAATTAACATACTACCAAACACATGGTAAACAAATATACTCGTATAGTTTTCGTTTTAGGAATCATGGCGATATTTTTAATTCGGCGTACAGACAATGTAAACTATAAGTATGCGTACGTTTAATCTCAAAGGAAAATATATATATATGGCACAAACCATTAAAATAAATATGGCGCAAACCATTTAAACAAAGATGGCACAAACCATTCAAATGAATATGGCACAAACCATTTGCGTATCGTAACAATCCATACAAGGATGTTAAAAAAATCGTTTTATTACATGTCCCTATGGTTATCACCAAACATGGGAAGGGAGTACCTAATTCTAATAACACGTAGCAATCAAATTCATAACTTAGCCTTGCAAAAATCATAAACTATCTAAAGTCACAACTTACTTGCATCGAAAACGTAGAGTGTAGTGGTTCTTGGAGAGTTTTGAGAGTTAGTTATAAAATAACCTAGTTCTCTATAACTACGGCTCTGATACCAATCTGTCACACCCCCAATTTATCAGAGTAATACAACACAATGGGGTGCGATGGTCATGACTATCACAAGACATAGATACAAAGAACGACTATTTAAAAGTCGTTTTAATTTCATTAAAAGCATAAAACTTGTTTCGGAAGTGAGTTACACAAGATCGTAATAAAACATTGTTTCAAAAGACTTTAACATTGATCCAAATATCCATACACTAGTCACGGCCATTTTCATTTAAAAAATCTCCCATGCATAACCACGTCACTCCTCCGTCTTGATACCTGAGAAAAACATTACTAAAGCGTCAACACAAAGGTTGGTGAGTTCATAGGTTTAAGTTTAAATAGTGTGATGAACCATAAGATTTTCCAAGTCAACCGGCATATAATCTTATAACAAATACAAGATTATAATCTAAAGTATACGTTTTAACCACCTACGCCTAAGCTCGTGACACCGAAGCGTTAACCTCAACCAACAAGAAATAATAAGAGCCCGAGCAAATGCCTATCCCAAAGCATTTGTAAATCCTCAAATGTAAGTGTATCTAACTTTGGCCACACAACCAAATTAGATAGGGAGGTTAGTCCCGATAGATCTATCCATAACATTCCTTACACAAAGTAATTAACGGTTCACAATAGTGGGCTAAAGCATCTAGGGATATCACTACTTAGACATCATGTAGGCAAACGTATGAGTTTAAAGCACTTATGTTCATCCGTTAGAAACAAGCAATGTTCTCACCCCAAAATAGTTAAAGCAATTAAAAGTGGGGCTATGAAACTCACCTCGATGAAGTAGGTAATTATGATCAACAAGGATAGCACGGAATATCAAAGCACGCAAAACAATGCGCAAACGATCTACTCGTAACCTATGTAAAATATTCGTACTTAGGATAAATACAAGAAATAAAAATGTACAATGCACTTGGTTGATATTTCATACTTGCTCTTGAATTATAAAAATGTTTTCATACATTTTTCATGTTCAAACATTTTAGTCACGGGGTCGACTTTGGGCTTTAATAACTCATTATTTAATAGTCCGAAAAATAAACGGGTTCTCATTATAAAAAACTAGGTCGTGAGATCTTCGATATTTGATAAACATCATTTTTTATGAAGTCTCTAAGTATATCAGACAATTTGTCAAAGTGGTTCACTTGTAACAAGTAAAGTCCTATTATTATTAATTATCAATCAAGCGTTCTTTTAGACATTAATTGTAGCTTCGTTACTCGATTTCAAGACAAACGGAAAGTTGCATTAAAAACTAGGCCGAGTCACGTTCAATAAGATATTTTTTCTAACACCCCACCAAATGCTATGCGCAGCGGAACTACAACATTTGGGTGCTAGGCAGTTATCATCGCACACAAGATATATCGAACGACTCCAAAGAGACGTCAAATTTAAACTTAAATTAAAAATTGTTGAAAAGTTACATGTCTACGGTTTTCCAACCACAAATGATACAACAGAGTTTTGCGTTTTCGGTCCCCATGAATCTCAACCCCAAAAGTTACAGTTTTCACAACAACATGACATCAAAGTTAAAAATGTTTAAGTAATACTGGGCGGAAAAACAAGTAGACTCCAAGCTCCACACACAACATCCATCCCATGCATGCTCCATGCTACACTTCAGCGGTTACCTGAAACACATGCTAAATTTGGTCAACGAAAACGTTGAGTGGAATTCATAGGTTTTACAATTCATTTCGAACATATGTGAAATAAAAACCATTCACGATCATTCATAGACTTGTCGATCAAACAATCTATATTCAAGATACTGACAATTGTGTTTAAGCTCATGACACTAAACCGTTAACTCAATCACCCGCGTAATAATTACCGGCGTGATTCAGATGAAACCAGTGCCCCTACTAAGGCATCAGTTGCAATTATACCTTATCTCTTATCACAAATTATCCGTCCGCAGGGGGTATCAACGTACTAGCCCTCATCTCGGATAGGGTAGTCAACCCCATAGTACTATCACTTTGTATAAGCGGCTATGTCTAATCCACGCTAGGACTAAACAATAGTTAATAGTTCATGAATTTAGGGCCTTTCGCAACTAGGTACTCAACACAATTTCAAGGCAACATTCGGGTCCAACAATCATTCATGACATATGTTCATTTTGAAAACTAGCATGCATTTCCCTCGCGGGTAAAACAGTTTGAAATAATAATAAGCGAGGCTATAAATTCACACCTTATATAACAAGTAGTCGATAGTTCGAGTGACGGTCACTGACGACGATACGGATGCCCGGGTAAATCAACACCTATCAAATCAAATAACGCGTAATGAGTAATCTCATTTTAAAACCTTATGGTACTGTATAAAATATATACATATTAGTCACTTGTGACAATTACAACTCACGCCAAAACAAAACAACAAGTGTTACTCGTTTTATACCATTTGTCCTTATTATTAACGTTATTCATTTTTACTCGTTTTCGCCGATACTTACCAAAAGTACGGACTGTTTTACTATACTTAACCCTTTTTATAAAATTTCAGAAAATTCTCAAAAATACTTTAAGACCTGTAGAACTCACATATTTAATCCCAACAAAAGTTTTTACTCCCACGACCCGTTACTTAACACTTTTCCAAAACTACGTTTTTCGGACTGAAATTGTACTTTGACCAAGTCAGACTCATTTGACCCGTTTAAAATACTCCATTGACCCATTTGACACCTAAGTCCTATAATAGACTCAAATGTGCAGGTTTGAGACCAAAATTCAACCCTTGACCATTTACCAAACTAAACTTATAGTCCCCGGGATTTGACCTAAAACCAAGCATAATTTCGGATTATGACGGTTTTCATCTCCCGGTACACGAATTTCAAAACGTCGTAACTTTTGACTCGTTAGGAGTCGTAAGCTCTATCTTATATCAAATCGAAGCTAAGAAGATGCTCTACAACTATATCCTACTCACAAGACCTGTTTACAAAATAATTTTTACGAAAACACCCTAAACTTTCTGCCTAAAATTAACTATACCAAAATCATACCAACACTCGTTTTCAAACCCATTTATCAACACTAGACATCATTCTAAGCATTCCTAATCATAACCAAACATCATTTTCAGTCCTAATCCCCTATTGATCATCATCCTCATAAAACCAAAATCATAAAAACAAGCATGCAAGTGAATATACCCATCTAAAAACATGTAAATATAAGATTAAACACAAAATTAAACATCAAAACATTGATCACCATGATCCCCAAACACCCCCCTTTGAGCCGTGGGGTTTGGGTGATCAAAACCCATCAACCAAATTGATTTTGGTTGATTTGTTTGGTGTTCTAGCATCATTCTAACATGAATTAGACATGCAAATGCCCAATTAACATCCAAATGGACTTTTGAAAAATCTTGAATTTTTGGAAGAATTTTTGTTAATGCATGTTTGAAATAACCATGGATTAACACTTACTAAAGGATTTTAGAAGGTGGTATTTGATTAGAATTAATCAAAACTAAAAAAAAATTGAAGTGGTGGTGGTTTTGGGGGTTTGGCCGTCAGCCTAAGGAGCAAGGGAGAGGGTTTGATCTTTTTTTTTCTTGAAATGTTTTGTGTGTGAGTGTTTGTTCCCCTTTTGTGAAATGGGAGGGACCAAATGTGCAATTTAAGCTTTCTTTTGGCCTTAAGCAAAAACGACTCCAAAGCTTTACGGGATTGACTCACTAGTTATTTTAGAAAATTTTACGGGAGTCGGGAATCATCCCAAACACTCCAAAATACTTTTAGGACACTTTAAATGTACCCGGAAAGCAATAAAACTCACCCGACTCGACTTAACACGAACCGTAAGTAAAATTCTCGAAAAATTACATTATCGATAAAACGTCAATAATTATAGAAATTTGGGCATCCATCGGGATCGTATTCGTCATCGTCCTTTTTAAATCGTCAATCGTCAAAATTATAACCTCGAACATCGGTTTCAACCAAAATACTAAAATATATAGCAATTAAAATTTATTAAAAAACTTTTCAAAAATAAGCGTAATTTAGGGTAATGTTAGTGACCTCGGTTCTAGGGTATCACATCCACCCCTCCTTAAAGAGAGCGACGTCCCGGCGCTCGCCTCTTCTTATACTCACATTTCGTGCCGCTGGAACAGATGAGGATACCTTTCCTTGAAAACGTCCTCACGTTCCCAAGTGTATTCCGGTCTACGCCTAGAATTCCATCGAACCTTCACAATGGGAATTTTACTACGCTTCAGCCTCTTGACCTCTCGGTCCATAATTTCCACGGGTTCTTCCACAAAATGCATTTTGTCGTCCAGTTGAATCTCGTCCAAAAGAATCACCAATTCCTTATCCGCCAAACTCTTCTTCAAGTTCGATACGTGAAACGTGTCATGAATAGCACTAAGCTCGCTCGGCAACTCTAACTTATACGCTACTGGTCCAATTCGTTTAACGATCTTAAATGGTCCAATATACCTCGGACTCAACTTTCCTTTCTTCCCAAAACGAATTACACCCTTCCACGGCGATACCTTAAGCATAACCATATCTCCGACTTCAAATTCCAACGGTTTTCTTCTGTTATCGGCATAACTCTTCTGTCGGCTTCTCGTAGCAAGTAGTCGGTTCTTGATTTGCACAATCTTCTCTGTCGTCTCTAAAACCATTTCGGGTCCAGTCAACTGACTTTCTCCTACTTCACTCCAACACACAGGTGATCTACACTTCCTTCCATATAACGCTTCGAATGGTGCAGCCTTGAGGCTCGCATGATAACTATTGTTATACGAAAACTCCACTAAAGGCAAGTGGCGTTCCCAACTTCCTCCAAAATCAATCACGCATGCTTGTAGCATGTCCTCCTTCGTTTGAATAGTTTGTTCACTCTGGCCGTCAGTCTCCGGGTGATAAGCCGTACTTAAATTCAATTCAGTGCCCATCGCACGTTGAAGCGATTTCCAAAATTCCGAAGTAAATCTACTATCGCGATCCGAAATGATCGATAATGGTACTCCATGTCTGCAAACGATCTCCTTCACGTACACACTGGCCAGCTTTTCCATACTGTCCGTCTTCTTCATAGGTAAGAAATGAGCAGATTTCGTTAATCTATCCACTATTACCCAAATCATTTCACATCCACTAGGAGTTCTGGGTAAACCCGTCACGAAATCCATAGCGATTTTCTCCCATTTCCATTCTGGGATCTCTGGTTGTACCAACAACCCAGACGGTTTCTTATGTTCGGCTTTAACCTTCGCACAAGTCAAACACTTACTAACGTAACGAGCAATATCCGCCTTCATATTCGGCCACCAATAGACTTTCTTCAGATCATGATACATTTTATCCGATCCAGGATGTATCGAGTACTTCGACTTATGAGACTCGTTCATAACCAAATCTCGTACTCCAGGCTTTCCTTCCTCGGATGGACACAACGGTAACCAAATCCGATTCTCGAATTATCTCAGTCCGTCTGACCTAATCACAAAAAGAGGTTTCAACATTCTTCCCAAGTTCTCAGGATCAACATTCTCTTTCATTAATCCCCTCTCTTGAGCCTTCAGTATAGTTTCGGTTAAGTCAACACTCTCAGTCATCACCAAATATCTGACTCTCAAAGGTTTCTCTCGATCCTTCCTACTAAGTGCATCCGCTACAACATTCGCCTTGCCAGGATGGTAGCGAATTTCACAGTCATAGTCACTCAGTAATTCTACCCATCGTCTCTGTCGCATGTTCAACTCCTTTTGATCTAAAATGTGCTGCAAACTCTTGTGGTCAGTGAATACAACACACTTCGTCCCATACAAATAATGTCTCCACAACTTCAGTGCAAAGACTACAGCTCCTAATTCCAAATCGTGCGTCGTGTAGTTCTCCTCATTCTTTCTCAGTTGTCTCGACGCGTAAGCTATCACCTTTTCGCGCTGCATCAACACCGCTCCATAACCCTTACGAGATGCGTCACAATACACTACAAAGTCTTCGGTTCCTTCAGGTAATGACAATATCGGCGCGGAACATAACTTTTCCTTGAGCGTTTTGAAAGCGAATTCTTCCTCATCTCCCCATTCATACACTCTATTCTTTTCGGTAAGCTTTGTTAATGGCTTCGCAATCAACGAAAATCCTTCAATGAATCTCCGATAATACCCAGCTAAACCAAGGAATTGTCGAACTTCAGTCGCCGTTGTTGGTGCCGACCATTCCCTGATCGCTTCGACCTTGGCAGGATCCACGCGAACTTCTTTGCTATCAATTACGTGACCAAGGAATTGCACAGAATCTAACCAAAACTCACACTTTGAGAACTTCGCATACAGCTTCTCTCTCTTCAGCAGATCCAATATCTTTCTCAGGTGCTTCTCGTGCTCCTCCTTACTCTTAGAGTAAATAAGAATATCGTCGATAAAAACAATGACAAACTTATCTAGATACGGCTTGCATACGCGATTCATAAGGTCCATGAATACAGCAGGCGCGTTTGTCAACCCAAACGGCATCACTCGAAATTCGAAGTGTCCATACCGCGTACGAAAGGCAGTTACAGGAATATCCTCCTCTCTCACACGCAGTTGATGATACCCTGATCTCAAGTCGATCTTTGAGTATACACAGGAACCTTGCAATTGATCAAACAAATCGTCAATCCTCGGCAATGGATACAAATTCTTAATCGTCAGCTTGTTGAGTTCTCTATAGTCAATACACATCCGAAATGACCCATCTTTCTTCTTCACAAACAGCACTGGCGCTCCCCATGGTGATGAGCTCGGCCTAATAAATTCTTTGTCTATCAACTCCTTCAGTTGATCTGATAACTCCTTTAACTCTGATGGTGCTAATCGATAGGGTGCACGCGCAACCGGCGCAGCTCCTGGCACCAAATCGATTCGAAACTCGACCTCACGGGTGGGTGGTAAACCCGGCAGCTCGTCTGAAAAAACTTCCGGATATTCGCAGATTACAGGTACCTCTTCAATCCTCGCCTCTAAATCACCATCACTCGAAACTTGTGCCAAAAACACATCGCATCCACTTTCTACATACTTCATCATTTTTAAACAAGAAATCAATTTCAAACGAGAAGTGCCATCGTCTCCCTTCACAGTCAAGACTTTATTCCTCAACGGGATCTGAACTAATCTCTCACCACAGACGATCACAGCACTGTGCGCCATCAGCCAATCCATTCCCACGATCACATCAAACAATCCTAGCTCTATAGGCATCAAGTCGATTTTAAAAGCGTAATTTCCTAACTTCAAGGTACACCCTTTCAGTATAGAATTCGTACTAACGATTTTCCCATCAGCTAATTCCACGTTATAACTAGTCGCTAACAATACCGGTTTTCTATCGATATGACGACTAAATTTAACATCTACGAAACTCTTGTCGGAACCAGAATCAAACAAAATACTAGCATAACAAGCGTCTAGCAAAAACGTACCGGTAACCACATTAGGACCCTGTGGTTTATCAGCCGTCCCTACTTGATATACGGCAGCAGCATTGTTACCTCCTTGTTTGTTTCCTGCCTTCGGGCAATTTCCTTGCTTATGGCCTCTTTCTCCACATCCAAAACAACCCATCACTCTTGTAGCATTCGCCCCAGTGGCTACCCCTTTTGTTCGGCAATCAGACATTCTGTGACCCGCTTTTCCACATTTGCCGCACGCAGGCGGGCAACTCCCTACATGGTACAAGTTGCATCGACCACAGTGGGGATTCACCTTCGCTCCTCTGGGGTTTGTCACAGCTCTCATCCCTTAATTCCTTCGCTGGTTGAACTGCTGATTGCGGTTCTGACCATTGTTGTTTCGGTTTCCACCTCGGCTTTGACCCTAGGATTGATTGCTCTGCGCCGCCTCCCACTTCCTCTTATTTCCTTCAGCAATGAAGTTCTTCTTGTCTTGGAGTTTGACATCCATCAACGTGTGAGCCATCTGGACCGCTTCATCAAACGACCCAGGTTTAGACAAAGTCGTCTCAACCTTGATATTACTGGATAGACCTTTGATGTACTGTTTCATCTTCTTGTTATCATCGGCAAAGGTGTCTGGACACAAAAGGCTTAGTTCATTAAACCTCCTGGTGTAAGCAGTGATATCATTATTTTTCGAAGTCAGGTGCCTCAACTCATCTTCCAATTGACCTAACTCCTCTTCAGGACAGAACTTCTTGGTCAAAAGAGCTTTAGTAGCAGTCCATGTTCTTGCATTCGCTACTGCTAACCCAACAGTGGCTACTTGGGTGTTCCACCAACTCAATGCATCGTCAAGAAAAGTAGCAGCCGCAAACTTGACCTTGTTCGCATCTGAGCAACCACTAATCTCGAAAGTACTTTCGACCTTTTCTAACCATCTCCTAAGTTCTAGAGCTCCACCAGTTCCACGAAATTGCGTGGGACCACATTTTATGAAACTAGAGTAAGTACACTCTCTTGGGGCTTGCTGTCTCCCCGCATTTCTGCCCTGGTCTGGTTTCCTCCCTGCTCGATATGCTTCTAGCGCATTCGTAATGGCTTCCTGAATCATCATGTTCACACGGTCGGCGGTTAGTTTTGGAGGCATGGTGTGTTATCAAATACACCTCTCTACAAAGACAGGGAAAATAAAAAACAATGTAAGTATACACATCAAGATTAAGATGGATTTCTCTTTCAAGACATAATATAAATACAACGACACATCACTACATAGTTACTAATATTCATCAATTCACATCACAAAAGATCAAATTAAAGACATATCACAGATCATGAAACATGGATTGTATTGATAATCAACCAAAATTGTGACAAGTATTGCCACTACAACCATTCACCATAAAACTTAAGTCCTCAAGTTTTTCGTCACAATGCCATCATACAAAAGTCTAAAACAGTTCTATTACAACGATCAAAGATAAAATACAAGACAAGCAACTAGGCATGTGGTGATCCACACGGCCTCTTGGATGGCGGTTCATCATCATCTTCCTCGGGTTCCTCATTGCTATCTTCCTCGTCCACTTCATCCATCTTCCTCTTTCCTTTGTCATTCGACCCACATTCAGTCGCCTTCTTCGTCCCTGACGTAGACCCACACTCAACCGCTACATGATTTCCCACAGTGATACAAGCGCCTCTGGCAGGTGGCTGGATCATGAAGTCATTAGCTTCCATTTCCAAGTCGTCCACAAACCTCCAATCTGGGGGCAATGATGCTCTCACTCGATGCTCCCAACTCTGCATCCTAGACAATCTCACTTGATCTTCCCTAACTCGATCAAGATTGGTGCTCAAGTTCGCGATCATCGATCTTAGGCTGTTGATATCACTCTTGTTTGCATTTCCATCATACTCAATTCTTGAAGTTCTTGCCAATAATCTTTGGTGTGCCCTTTCATTCTCGTCGAATCTGTCGATCACCCTTGATTCCACTATGTACCGCTCGAATATCGATTCATCCAATCTTCTCAAAACACGCCATACATCATGATAAGCTCTTGGTCCAGGGCAGCAAACTCTTGAGATGCCCTGATGAAGAAAATTTGCGCTCACTGCACCTTCGGATCTCCTGGGGATACGTGGTACACCAACCAGATGGGAAGTACGTTGTGGGTAAATAGTTCTCCTTTGGTCAAGGTCCTGGGCTTGCACATTGTTCGCCTCGGTCTGTCCTTCCGCAGCTGTTCCAACATTTCCCCCTTCGTGACCTACGACATAATCGTTTCCATTACCATTAGGCGGTACCTCGGCCATTCCTGCAATAACAGAGAATTTTGGAGGGTACGTAAGATAACTATACAATATTTATAAATACATGCATGCAAATGCAATGCAAAGGTGGTACACATGCCCAAAATGCGATAATATGATGCTCATGCATGATTAATACAAGAATTACGGTGTCGGGTATTCCACGTATAATTTCAACGTTTACATATAGTAATTTCCATATCTACGTAATAAATACCCACATATATACTTCAACTTAAAAGTATACGTCAAATGCCATGAATACAAAAATAAACCTTACCGGAGCCATGCAGGATAGTTGTGTGCGCTTGGACAATTTCTTACGACACCAAAAGTTATAGTTTAGGAATTTTCAAAACGACCTAGTTCTCTATAACTCATGGCTCTGATTACCAATCTCTAACACCCCACCAAATGCTATGCGCAGCGGAACTACAACATTTGGGTGCTAGGCAGTTATCATCGCACACAAGATATATCGAACGACTCCAAAGAGACGTCTAATTTAAACTTAAATTAAAAATTGTTGAAAAGTTACATGTCTACGGTTTTCCAACCCCAAATGATACAACAGAGTTTTGCGTTTTCGGTCCCCATGAATCTCAACCCCAAAAGTTACAGTTTTCACAACAACATGACATCAAAGTTAAAAATGTTTAAGTAATACTGGGCGGAAAAACAAGTAGACTCCAAGCTCCACACACAACATCCATCCCATGCATGCTCCATGCTACACTTCAGCGGTTACCTGAAACACATGCTAAATTTGGTCAACGAAAACGTTGAGTGGAATTCATAGGTTTTACAATTCATTTTGAACATATGTGAAATAAAAACCATTCACGATCATTCATAGACTTGTCGATCAAACAATCTATATTCAAGATACTGACAATTGTGTTTAAGCTCATGACACTAAACCGTTAACTCAATCACCCGCGTAATAATTACCGGCGTGATTCAGATGAAACCAGTGCCCCTACTAAGGCATCAGTTGCAATTATACCTTATCTCTTATCACAAATTATCCATCCGCAGGGGGTATCAACGTACTAGCCCTCGTCTCGGATAGGGTAGTCAACCCCATAGTACTATCACTTTGTATAAGCGGCTATTTCTAATCCACGCTAGGACTAAACAATAGTTAATAGTTCATGAATTTAGGGCCTTTTGCAACTAGGTACTCAACACAATTTCAAGGCAACATTCGGGTCCAACAATCATTCATGACATATGTTCATTTTAAAAACTAGCATGCATTTCCCTCGCGGGTAAAACAGTTTGAAATAATAATAAGCGAGGCTATAAATTCACACCTTATATAACAAGTAGTCGATAGTTCGAGTGACGGTCACTGACGACGATACGGATGCCCGGGTAAATCAACACCTATCAAATCAAATAACGCGTAATGAGTAATCTCATTTTAAAACCTTATGGTACTGTATAAAATATATACATATTAGTCACTTGTGACAATTACAACTGACGCCAAAACAAAACAACAAGTGTTACTCGTTTTATACCATTTGTCCTTATTATTAACGTTATTCATTTTTACTCGTTTTCGCCGATACTTACCAAAAGTACGGACTATTTTACTATACTTAACCCTTTTTATAAAATTTGAGAAAATTCTCAAAAATACTTTAAGACCTGTAGAACTCACATATTTAATCCCAACAAATTTTTTTACTCCCACGACCCGTTACTTAACACTTTTCCAAAACTACGTTTTTTGGACTGAAATTGTACTTTGACCAAGTCGGACTCATTTGACCCGTTTAAAATACTCCATTGACCCATTTGACACCTAAGTCCTATAATAGACTCAAATGTGCAGGTTTGAGACCAAAATTAAACCCTTGACAATTTACCAAACTAAGCATAATTTCGGATTATGACGGTTTTCATCTCCCGGTACACGAATTTCAAAACGTCGTAACTTTTGACTCGTTAGGAGTCGTAAGCTCTATCTTATACCAAATCGAAGCTAAGAAGATGCTCTACAACTCTATCCTACTCACAAGACCTGTTTACAAAATAATTTTTACGAAAACACCCTAAACTTTCTGCCTAAAATCAACTATACCAAAATCATACCAACGCTCGTTTTCAAACCCATTTATCAACACTAGACATCATCCTAAGCATTCCTAATCATAACCAAACATCATTTTCAGTCCTAATCCCCTATTGATCATCATCCTCATAAAACCAAAATCATAAAAACAAGCATGCAAGTGAATATACCCATCTAAAAACATGTAAATATAAGATTAAACACAAAATTAAACATCAAAACATTGATCACAATGATCCCCAAACACCCCCCTTTGAGCCGTGGGGTTTGGGTGATCAAAACCCATCAACCAAATTGATTTTGGTTGATTTGTTTGGTGTTCTAGCATCATTCTAACATGAATTAGACATGCAAATGCCCAATTAACATCCAAATGGACTTTTGAAAAATCTTGAATTTTTGGAAGAATTTTTGTTAATGTATGTTTGAAATAACCATGGATTAACACTTACTAAAGGATTTTAGAAGGTGGTATTTGATTAGAATTAATCAAAACTAAAAAAAAATTGAAGTGGTGGTGGTTTTGGGGGTTTGGCCGTCGGCCTAACGAGCAAGGGAGAGGGTTTGATCTTTTTTTTTTCTTGAAATGTTTTGTGTGTGAGTGTTTGTTCCCCTTTTGTGAAATGGGAGGGACCAAATGTGCAATTTAAGTTTTCTTTTGGCCTTAAGCAAAAACGACTCCAAAACTTTACGGGATTGACTCACTAGTCATTTTAGAAAATTTTACGGGAGTCGGGAATCATCCCAAACACTCCAAAATACTTTTAGGACACTTTAAATGTACCCGGAAAGCAATAAAACTCACGCGACTCGACTTAACACGAACCGTAAGTAAAATTCTCGAAAAATTACATTATCGATAAAACGTCAATAATTATAGAAATTTGGGCATCCATCGGGATCGTATTTGTCATCGTCCTTTTTAAATCGTCAATCTTCAAAATTATAACCTCGAACATCGGTTTCAACCAAAATACTAAAATATATAGCAATTAAAATTTATTAAAAAAAATTTCAAAAATAAGCGTAATTTAGGGTAATGTTAGTGATCTCGGTTCTAGGGTATCACATTTTTAGATGGTCGGGGCATGATCGTTTGATTGGTTAAAATCAGGTCGAAAAGAGGTCTTGTGGTCGACCGTCATTATATTTTAAAGCAAGCATATTCCCAATTTCCAAATAAAAGTACACATTTGGTCCCCCTTTGTTTACTACCTAAACGAGGCCCCTCAAAGGGGAGGGTGGGATTCATGTTTTTGTTTTCATCATACATGCATACATGTCATATCTTATACTAAATAAAGAAAGATATGCTTGTCTACTCTTGGTTCCCTATCCTCGCAGGTAGTCTCAAAAAGAGGGTGGTCCTCCTCTTTGTTTCCATACTTACATGTACCATAGCATATATACATTTACAAGAATAATAATCCATAGTGGGGCTAGTACTTGTCCTATTTGTATAGCTTACACTAAACAGGAAATAAAGAAAAGAATTACCAACTTTGCTTTTACCCATTTCAACATTCATACATACATACTCATACATTTTATCCCCATACCCATAATAGAAATTCATTGATACTATGTCTACAGTTTTCATGCAGGAGTCACTCATTCACTTTCATATATTCTGCTTTCCGAACCCACATATATACGTAGCAGATATTGTATCCCATAGTCTTGGTACTCCACTGCTTACACTATGTTAATATACATGCATACATAGTATAACGAAACACATCCACATAGCACACAAATGTTCATACAGTAGGTCCAAAGAGACGATAGGATGGCTACTTATTAGTTTGCTGTTAATTATATTTAATGGCAGTCCACACAACTGAGCACACACACGCCACACACACATACACTTTTATATGGGCGATTTACATTCACACTCAACATACATGAATTATTTTCTTGTATCCTACTACAATGCTTCTTTTTAGCTACTGTTTATCATACCAGAAGTCATACTCCAACACACCACCTACTAACTTTTTGGATTTGTGTTAACTTTCTTTCTGCCTTACTGTGATATGCCCAATTATACACGTATAATGATATAAAACCAATATTTTACGTAGGCTAAAAATCTCCACACGCACATGTACACAGTGACATGATCATTTCATGCAGATACTATGGCAAAGAAATCTCTTTGGAGTTTTTCATGCATATGCATATAAGTAGATACACACATAAAATCATAGGCTATGAACTTATAATGATTTGGACGTACACAGTCGATACACCTATGTTCATATGGTACTTGCTTAGACGTTTGTTCATTCTTGTGGGTCTACGCACATACCCCAATAGCATGCATCTTGAAGGTAATCATGCGAAGTCTGGTTTAATGTTTTTCATGCAAGGTATCATCTCAACACACACATGCATATACAAGCAAAAGGGCCACACAATATACACCCTAAGTCTTTATGGCTCACACACACCTTCAATGTTTGATGTTCCACCATTTACACATGTACAAACGAGCATACAAGCGAACGTATAACATTCATGGACTTATACATGTCGAACGCATGTAAGAGATCGTAGGTATCATGTATTCAACATACAAAATCGTACATGTTTCTCTACATAAAATCTTGCTTGTTCTTCATAGAGAATTACCCTTTTTCATTTTTTTTATTCTATCCCTACATGGGCTTATTCACTTAGTTGGTTTGTTAGAGGGTCGTCCCTAGGAGTTTAGATTGTTAATGTTTTATCAAGCTAACCCGTGACTAAGTGTAGTTCGATCCATCCTTTAGGTCACCGAGTGTTTAAACAAAACTTTATAAGTGACTTTTAGTATGATTGTTCAAGAGGTCTATGTCATTAAATAAATCCCAACTGTGGTATCTTGAAACCATATTAAGTTCAAAATATAGCTTAGTGGTTTGTTGTTTGGATTATCAAAGGTTTTAGCAAGTATTATATCAACCAAGGTAGGTGATCAAACATGTTAAAGGAGAGCTTACAATGGTCCAAATCAAATCGAGGAAGAAGATGGAATAAGACCAGTGACTCTTAATCCGATCAAGTACCCATGCCGAAACCAAGTTCCCTTAAAGTACTCCAAGCTCGCTACTAAAACTAGCTCTAATATCTTGTTGTTAAATCTCTAGCCGTGACCTAACTCAAGGGAGTTTTAGTGTTGTTCTTGTGAGGTTTTTTTTTTGAGTGTGTGTGTTTAAGTGAGAAGGGAGTTTAGTATTTATAGGAAAGATATGTGATTGGGGTTAGAATCATTTAGTTAGGGTTCTTAGTTTGCTTATAACTAGTTACCAACTAGTTTAGTTCATCATGGGGAATTGTATTTTGAATGGGAAAGAACACTTGTGTTGGGGTTCCGGTTCTACGGCAGAAAGAGAGGATTGAGGCCTTCAAGGCTTGACTTTATAAAAGAGCAGGGATTGTACATGTTGAAGTCAAGGGGAAAACAATGGATTTTAAGTGTGTCCATCGGTTAGGAAGGAGGATGGGGGAACAAGAAGTACACAATATTAATGGGGAGGGTATTGTACAAGGTAAATTTGAAATGTAGAATACTAGGAAGTAGATACCCACGTGGGTTGAGTAGTAAGACGGGTAGGGGCCGGTTTCTAGACATAGTAGTATGGAAAAGAAATTGCCTTTCTTAAACACGTTTGTAAGATTTTTACTTTTGTATTGTGCAAAGGTAGTAAAACAAAAGATTTCTAAATGAAGTTTTGGGTCTAAAACGATTCAAGTAGAGTAAGGTTCGACAATTTCAGTTTGAGGTGAATAAATGCATAAGGTTACTAAGTATGTTATGGATAGAACAAGTGATCAAGTATCTTAATTTGCGTATCAAATGTGTAAATTATTTTTATTATAATTAAATAGGAGTTTGTTCCTATAATAGCGATTCCTAACACGTAACTTAACTAAACAATTCCTCATTCAAGTAGAAATTGTAATGAACGTCATTCATAAAATTTAAATTTGTACACAAATTACGTGTAATCAATCGGGAACATCAATAGACATACAAGTCTAACCCGAACTATCGCGTTTTACGTAAATTAAATAGATTCAAAATTCACGTTTGTGACAGTCAACAGTGAGTGAATGCAGTTTTCTGTAAACAGCCATGTTCAAAACACGATCTCTCCTTCGTTAACTGTTGGATCATCGTGATTTTTGAACTGTAGATTCTTGCACTTGTGTCTAGAATCTCACCGAAGGTATTTTCGATCTGAGCTTTTATCAGAAAGATATTTGAGGTCGAAGTTGGCTGCAAAGAAGGTACAAACTTTTCTGATTTTACATAAAATAATGATTTAGGGTTTCTCAAAACCCTAGATTGTTTCTATACCAGAAAAAGGGGATGTTTGCATCATGATTGTGGTTATAAAAGCAGCAAGCAAAGGGATTTTAAATAAACCCTAGATAAATTTATGAAGCTATGATATAATGAAGTGAGTTTTAGGGTTTGGTTTATAAAACCCTAATTTGGTTTATGTGTGATCTGTGGAGATCATAGAGTTAATCACGTATAACATAAAAGATCAGTGTGGTCCTAGGTTTGTGCTCGTTGTTTGATGCGCATGTGTGGAGAAAGTAAATTTTGTGGTCACACAGAACGTGACAATTGATAATGTTTTCTTACGTGGGCCATTATAGTCAAAAGAAAGAGGTAACGTGATTTTCTGCTAGAAAGGAGAAAAGTGTTCCCACGATGCCTTACAAATTTGACAAAAGCAAATTGTTCACATGATGCCTTACAAATTTGATATTGTTGTTCACGTGTTGATTATTTAAACAGATGGTGTTATTTGGTAGTCACATCACGTGAAGTGAATAAAGAAAACAAATGTGAAGGTACTATTCATTGATCCATTCCAAGACACATCACGTGAAAAAGAAGAAGTGGGCCATTGAAACAACATGTGATTAAGGCATCATCAGGAGGACCACATGACATGTTTATTCAAGATGTAAAAGTATTATTATATACGTGTGGGTATATAGCAGCTGTGGTCCAAAACGAAAACGCTGACATGAAGAGAAGTAGACGCTGACATTTGATAAAGTGACGTTGACAATAATAAGTCAAACGCTGACAGCGTTGATAGTGTTGTCCGAGAAGTGATTGATTTTAACGTTGATAAGTATTATCCGATATTGGACAATACACATGACAGATATATTGGATAAAGGAGTTTCTCGGATAACTCAAGGATTGCTGCTATTGAGAAAATTGGTACGTTTTTAGCACACAAATAGGAGGAAATTACACACGAAGGTACATGGAATCTCCATTTTAATTTAGAATATCATGTTGATATTTATGGCTCGGATATTTTTAAAAGGGATTAATGATCTTAAAGCGAGTTAGCAACTATTCGTGGGAATTTGATGGATATTTAAACTATGTAATCGGGATAGCCTTGCAAAAGAGTTATCCAATCAAGAACTTTTACATATGGTATGAAGATGTTATTTCATTCAAATTTGTCATGAAGAGGTGTTGGCTTAAGGGGAAGAATTCTTATGGTAAGTTTGATGTTTGAAGAAGATTTTCGCGAGTTTGTGTTCTATCATATCTTCAACTTTCAGCCGGTTTGAAGATAACTTGTTCGTACTTTACATGGTTGGTGATGAAGACTTGTCATAACACTTGAAGGAGTTACATTATCGTGCTCAGTGTCTCACAAAGGATGAGAATATTGACAAGGGATTGAGGTCTGCTTATACTTTAACGTTCTCATGTAAGTTCGACGTCACATGGATAGTACAAGACATGGAACACAAGGTTGGGCTATTCTACTTCTACATCAAGATTACTTTATTTACTTTTCTTCAAGATCATTGCATAGAGCTACATTTGGAGAATCTTCAAAGATTGCATACATTGTTTACTTCCCTGTTGATGTGACAAAAAGGGGAAGATATACATGCTACAATTGAGGGGAAGCAATTTGAAGATCATGTACAACTTACAAGAGATACACAAAGAGTTTTGCCGACATCAACTAGGGGAAGATTGTTGGGTCAAAAAGTTGATGTGGCAGAAACACAAAAACGAAGAAAACATGAAGATTTTGTCTAAGCGTTGTCAAGAGCAATCTAAGCGTTGACAAGAGCAAATCCAAAGTTGACAAAGCAAGCATTGTCATGTACAATCCAAGCATTGTCATGTACAATGTAAGCATTGTTAGAAACGTAGACAAGAAGCCTTTAGAAGCTTCTATTTGAATATATATGCAGGAGCTATTTTGTATATGTTTATCTAAATAGAAGATTTACTTGTTTATTCCTTATTATCTCTTGTAAAACCCTAATCCTTACACTATAAAAGGAACCAAGGGTTATTAGGTTTTTCATAAGTTCATTCACAATGTAAACCTAAAGCGTGTGTCGACTAGACGTGGGATTCAATGTATACACGTCTAGTGATTGTTTGTTATTAATATAATGAACAATCCAATTGTGTTTTAATTCATGTGTTTTGTGCCTAAACACCTTGTTAATGGTTGTTGTTCTAATTCCGCTTTGATTATGTTAATCATATGAACAATGATCATTCCTAGTATCTTCAAAGATCTGGAAACAAAGGTTTCCACAGTTATCTGGATCACTAACTTGCTTGGTGATCTAAGAGTAAAAAACCTATCTCCTGTAAACCTTTATAGTGATAGCAGATCTGCTATGCAGATTGCTGCCAACCCTGTTTTTCATGAGAGAACCAAGCACTTTGAGGTTGATGTTCATTTGGTAAGGGAAAAGGTTCAAAATGGTATGATTAACACTATTAAGGTTGCCTCACTTGACCAAACTGCTGACATTTTTACTAAGGCTCATGGTATAAACCAACACTTGAAACTATGCAAACAGCTGAGGCTGGTGAACATGTTTGGCAGATGATTTATGGCTCTCTCATATGTCAGATTGAGGAAGGGTGTTGTTTTGTGCAATCTTTCCATATGTTATATTTCACGTGTTATGTTTCTTTGGTCTTATTTCAGGTTGGTGCTTTGGGCCTTTAGTACTCTTGTTGGGCCTTATGAGTTGTTACCGTTGAAGCCCATTGTTGGCCCCTTTGGTTTGAACGTGTTTATTACCCTAGCCCTTGGCTAGGGTTTCTTAAAATCATTCATTCGCAACACACACACACATATATGTATGTGCGCAGCTCTCTCTCTCTCTCTCTCTCTCTCACTAAACCATGGTGGTTGACCTGGGAGTTTGATTATGTTCATCTTGTATAGTTGAGTGTTTGAGTGATCTTTGTATGTGAGGGAGAACGGATCAACCTAGTTGGGACGTTCTCATCTTTTCTATTGTAATCGTTCGATTAGCATCCGTTTGGGGACTAATCTCTATCTGTTTTGTTTTGTACTTTGATTCATAATAAAATGCACCAAGGGGTGGTTGGTTGGGTGTAAGATCTCTCTTGATTCTGTGATTATGTTTCTTAACATTAAGATTTCTAGAAGAAAACAAAAAGAATGTTTCACAAACAATAGAGTCCCAAATCAAATTCTTCTTCGGAAGAGAACTTGAGAAAACTAAGTTATTTCGATAATTCCAAATATGTCACATGAGAGTCCCACCGACACCATCAAGAAAAGAATGAGTTTTAGAGGGAACATGCACATCATCTAGCCAATCAAGCCAAGACGAGATGTTACCACAAATCGAAATATCGACGTTCCACCACATGGCTAGTGAGGACCATAAATCTCTAGCCAACTCACAAGTGAAAAAAAAGGTGGTTAGTCGTTTCGACGTCGAGTTGACATAAGGGATATAAAGAGGAACCAATCAAGACATCTTTCCTTTCTTAATTAACCCTCGTTGGGATTTTATTGAAGTTGAATCTCCAAAGAAATATATTAACCTTGATAGGAATGTTGTGATTCCATCTAGTAGCCACAAGATCCGTCTAACCCACGAGATGACTTGCATGACGTTGATCTCGACTTAATTTAAAGATCACTCCTACACTAAAACTACTTTGTAGTATGTATATTATATGTTAGTTTCATCATAAGAGCATTTGCAATATCAGGGTTATCTCAAGAATTTTAGAAGCTCTATGCCAAATTATAAAGAGGCATTTTGTTACAATAAAAACTATTCACTATATATGGTATGTTTTACTTAGATTTTAAATTATAGTTTTCAACCAAGAAAAGAGATATGTCTTTTTTAATTATTTATATCGTATAATTTTAATACAAACTATTTAGATTTCAAACGAATATATGTACGCTTCAGTGCATTTATTTGTATAACGAGAGAAATCTTGTTTTTTTACGAAGTTATCATCTCTACAAATTAAGGATTTACAAATTGGTATCCACATACTTGACGATGCGACTACTCAAGCGGCGACTACATCTCTTTAGATAGAACACGGGTCAACAATTGAGGGGAGCAATTATCAAGCATTCAGACTCTTCGATGACCGATTCATTGTGTATTGCCGGTGATAACAATTGGTGTCAAGATAAAAGTATCAATTTCTCAATTGGTGTCAAGACGAAATTACCGACTTCACAATTGGTGTCACGACATAATTACCAATCGTACATGTGATGTCAAGAAAAGATTACTGATTCAGAAAGAAGAGATAACTTCAGGAACGATGTGACGAGGGAGACCATCATTTATCGACAAAAACCATGTGATTCTATCATATGATGTTCTCATCAATCAGGTCTAACCATGTTAATTTCTACATATGTTGAATATGTTCTCTATTTATCACAAATATGGTATCACATATTAATATCATGTGATTGATAACAATTGTGTATCCATTATATTCATTTAGTAACATGAAGATAAACGGACTTGCATTTTTCTTCCCAAAAACTTTGTTAAAACTTCATTAAATGAACTGATGTAAAAAATATCGGTTGGTTAATATTTTTAATATGAGGGGATAAAATGTGATTTAATATGAGATTAATGGTTTATCTTAACGTGCTAGCTTTCCCCAACATGAGCGAAATGTTTTCGAATATTGTGACATATGTTAAAGGGGAGCAAAATGGATTTGGATATCAAAATGGATTTCATGGTGACATATACCTACGCACAACTCATTTATTTCACGACGATAACGATTGTGGTGACATAAGGATGGTAGGATAGGTTAAGTCCAATGATTCTTCCAAAAGCGGAGGAATCTTCCCAAGGATATTCCATAGCTAGAAATAGTTGTCCTTAGGAAAGGTGGAGAAAGATTGTGAACGTAGCTAAATGCCGACCAAGTACTTAAGTTAGCACTGGAATAATCACAACAAGGTGCTAGTGATGACGTATTGGTAAGCATTAAAGGGGTTGAAGAATGAAAAATAATTGTAAAGATTAATGGTGTAAAGAAAGAAACCCTCCTTACAACTTATGAAGAAACCGGGTCAACTAATATGCTATGAGATCATTTTAATGATGCTCGATAATGAAGATATGATATCATGGACCCCGTGATGCAATGCATAACCCATCACAGCTAACTCAGAACTCTCTCAAAAGGTATTTGTTTTAATCACACAGAGATCAACACATTATCTATTGATTTATTGACTCCGAATAAGTTGGTATTGTAAATGTGGCACTCCTCTCCAGCCTCCGATCACTAAAAATCCAAAACGCACGACCGAGTCTAGATCCAATTGAGATCATCAATAATCTCATTAGATCAAATTTCCATATTTTCTTTCTTCCTAACACACTGTGAAAAGTAATAAAGATACTACGCAAAATCTTCATGATCTTGCCTGAACATCCGAGTAATACACAAGTATTTACAATGAAGATACAAAATCCTTCTTGAGCGAACACCAAAAAGCTCATGGTAGGTGACTTGTGCGATTCTTTATGAATCAAGCTTTTGATAACTGGAAAGAAACAGTGGATTAATTCTAAACCGAATTCAAACTCGTTCCAGACCTCTACGCAATATCTTTTTGATCTTGTCATAACATTCAGAGTGACACTCTTTAGTGTTCACAAGGAAGAATGGAAATCCTTCTAATCTTAACATCAAACAGCACTTGGTAGGTAACTTGCAAGATTCTACATGAATCAAGCTCGTGACAACTGAAAAGCAACGATGGTTCGATTCTTAAATAAATCAAACTTGTTCCAGGAATCTGAATTGACGGCTTTAATCATGATAATTTTATCCAAATGATTCACTTTTTACGTTCGCAATCAGCTTTGAAACGGTCGAGTAAAGAGAACGGGTTTACCCGCGAAATCTTGTAAAAATATCCTGAATTGAAATTACCTGCCACAAGTACGAAATATAATATCGTCCAACGGTATTCACTGTAGGATCGATGTTTTTCTAAGGATCAGACATTGTTGGATTATCTATTAAGATGGATGAGAAATGGAAGAACCTAGAGAGAGAAAGAAGAGAGAGAAAGGAGAGAGTTGAAAGAAAGATGGATTATGTGAAATGTTAGCTGTTCAACCCCTCCTAAGATGCTAGGAGGGGGGTTTATATAGCCCACCCTACATGTGGGCTATATGGGCTATATTGGATCACGAGCCCAATATTATTGGAGTGACCGATCCTTTCTAAATACGTAAAAACGTATTTCCAACAATCTCCCCCAAAGGGAGGTCACTACAAATTACAATGTTCTAAATAGTCTATAGCTCGTGATCTATGCTAATAATGATGTGACCGAGACTTTCCTTGGAAAAACGTATTTCCAACAATCTCCCCCAAAGGAAGGTCACACCATTTTACAAAATCTTAAACCTAGCATACTATGCTTGAGTCTTTGATCTTGTTCTTGTGAATATGTTGATGAGATCTTTTACTTTGGTCTTGAGCATGTGTCCTTGCTTTGACCTTGTGCATTCATCACTTGTGATATTTGCCTCCTCGTGACTTCATGTTCCACATACTTATACTTTTATAAATTCTTGAAAGCTTCAGAGTTTGATACAACGGAAGACTTGACTTTTAGACTTTCTTGAATTTGTTGAAGTATTAAGTGCATACAGTATAAGCATGTGGTGACAACTTCTTCTGGATTGTATACCGCAATGCCACTTTCTTGTTACGCTGCATAAGACAGTTAGCAACAAAACATATACACGGATGAAATAGCCTTGAAAATTTCATTCTAATTCGGTAGCATTTTACCTCCGGTCGGTGAAGACCGTTGGACGATATAAAATATCGTACTTGTGACAGGTAGTTTCAATTAAGAACCTCCTTGACAAGATTTCGCGGGTACACCCGTTCTCTTTATTCGACC
Source organism: Glebionis coronaria (assembly GCA_025667525.1). Classification (NCBI taxonomy): domain Eukaryota; kingdom Viridiplantae; phylum Streptophyta; class Magnoliopsida; order Asterales; family Asteraceae; genus Glebionis; species Glebionis coronaria. The sequence continues at coordinate 59,991,300 of CM046876.1, forward strand.
GTCCAAAGCTGACTGCGAACATAAAGAGTGAATCATTTGGATAATAATATCCGCATGATTTGAAGCCGTCAATTCATGTTCCTGGAACAAGTGAAATTCAATTAAGAACCGCACCATCGTTGCTTTCCAGTTGTCACAAGCTTGATTCGTATAGAATCTTGCAAGTTACCTACCAAGTGCTGTTTGAGGTTAACACTAGAAGGATTTCCACTCATCACTGTGAACACTAAGGTATCACTCTGAGTGTTCTGGCAAGATCACTAAGATATTGCGTAGAGGCCTGGAACATGTTTAAATTCATTTAAGAATTAAACCACTGTTGCTTTCCAGTTATCACAAGTTTGTTTCATAAAGAATCGCACAAGTCACCTACCATGAGCTTTTTGATGTTCGCTCAAGAAGGATTTCCATCTTCATTGTAAATACTTTCGTATTACTCGGATGTTCATGCAAGATCATGAAGATTTTGCGTAGGACTCTTAAGATCTTTCTTACTTTTCACAATGTGTGAAGAAGCAAGGAAATATGAAAGTGTGTCCTAATGAGATATTTGATGATCTCAAATGGATCTAGACTCGATCGTGGATTTTGGATTTTTAGTGATCGGAGGCTGGAGAGGAGTGCCACCATTTCAATACCAATTTATTCGGAGTGAATAAATCAATAGATAACGTGTTGTCTCCGTGTGATTAAAACAAATATGTTTTAAGAGATATCTGAGTTAGATGGGATGGGTTGTGCTTTGCATCACTGGGTCCATGATGTCTGTCTTCAATATCAAGATTCATTAAACAATGATCTTAATAGCATATGTATTGACCCGGTTTCTGCCTAAGTTGTAAGGAGGGCTTCTTTCTTTACACCCTTTATCTTTACAATTCTTTTTTATTCTTCAACCCCTTCAATGCTTACCAATACGTCATCACTAGCACCTTGTTTTGATTGTTCTAGTGCTAACTTAAGTACTTGGTCGGCATTCAGCTACGTTCACAATCTTTCTCCATCTTTCCTAAGGACTACTATTTCTAGCTATGGAATGTCCTTGGGAAGATTCCTCTGGTTCTAGAGGAATCATTGGACTTTAACCTATCCTACCATGCTTATGTCACCACAATATTCACCGTCTTGAATAGAGATGTTTTGGGTAAGTGTATGTCACCATGAAATCCATTTTGCTCCCCCTTAACATATGCCACGATATCCGAAAACATTTCGCACATGTCGGGATGAGCTATAACGTTAAGTCAAACCATTTATGATTAATCATATCCCATATTAAATCACATTTTCTCCCCCATATTAAAAATATTAACACAATCGATGTTTTTAATATCAATTGATTTAATAGCATTTTAAGAAACTTTGGGAAGAAAAATGCAAATCCAATTATCTTCATGAATTACACAAGCTCCCCCTCAAATTAATGAGGGTGTACTTGAAACGTAAATGAAATACCTTTTAAACACAAGTGTAAGGTATTTATCACGAGCAAAGATCATATATGATAATGTATTCACAAGATTAGCGATTTATGAGGTTGGACCTGAATGATGAAGAACATCATATGAAAGATTCACATGGTTCTTGTTCACGAATGTTGGTCACCTCGTCACGTCTGAAGTTATCTCTTGACTCCATGTGTATGATTAATATCGTTGTCTTGACACCAATATGTGAACTTGGCACTCTCGGCATCAAGGATTCTTAATGCTGGACAATTGCTCCACCTCAATTGTTGACCCGTGTTCTATTGAAAGAGTTGTAGTCACCGTTTGAGTAGTCGCATCGTCGAGTATGTAGATATCAACTGTAAATTGCTACGGTTGGTGGAGATGATAACTTCATAAAAACAAGATTTCTCTTGTTTTTACAAATAAATACACGGACACGTACATATATCCGTGTTAGATTGTGTTATAAAGTAAACACAATCTCTTACATGGTTGTAAAGTAAACCATGCCCGTGAAAATTAATTCCCGTTGTTGAGTCAAAGCTTTCAGGTGAAAAGCTTGACTTTAATATGAAAAGCGGGTTACTATCTGAAATAAATAGCAAGCCATTTTGAGCATGTTTTAAAACATTTGAACTTCTGCTCGAACTTTATTTACAACCCCGTGTCATTATTGAATGACATTTCTAGTATCGTAAATATTATCGATTCCAGAAGACATGCTCTTTTTATCAAAACATTTTTTGGACACACAATTTTGAAAGATTTAGAAAACCTTTTTGAGAAATTCTCGAAAAATTATGTTCAATGTTTTGAAAACCAATTACTTGAGCTTAAGATGTTGAATATCTTACAAAACGAGCTCAAGTCCGAGAAGTTGTAAACTTCCCGTTGTTAAGGATAAGTTTATCATCGGCGATAAACTTTCCTTTTAACTGAAGAACGAGTCCTAAGTTGACATTTACTTAGAAGTCGTTTTCATGAGCTTGAGAAACTTTGAATGTTTTAACGTAAAGCTCATGACCGAGAAAGGTGAATTTCTCGTTATGAGGAAAAGTTCTCTTATTTAAAAGATTCACTTTCCTTTCTGAGCATAAAACCTGGAATGTTTTAATACAAGCTCATGACCGAGAAAATTTAATTTCCCGTTACGAGGATAAGCTATCTTTAAAGATAAGCTTTCCTAAAATTGAAGTCCGAGTTACAGTCTGATATTTAACTGTAAGTCATTGTGCATGAGCTTAAAAACTTCGAATGTTTTTAATATTAGCTCATGCCCGAGAAAAATTAATTTCTCCTTGTAAGTAAAAATTTATCATCGGCGATAAAGTTTCCTTTATTTGAAGACCGGGTCATCATCTAATATTTAATGAAGAGCCTTATACACGAGCTTAAAACCTTTGACTGGTTTTAGGATAAGCTCGTGTCCAAGAAAACTTAATTTCTCGTTAAGAGGGTAAGTTATCGTTGCGTAGATAAACTTCCCTGTCTCTGAAGTCCGGGTCATCGTCTGTCATTTAGCGAGGAGCCATTTATACGAGCTTAAAACCGTTGAATGGTTTTAATGAAATCTCGTGTCCGAGAAAAATGAATTTCTCGTTTTGAGGGTAAGTTATCGTTGCGTAGATAAACTTCCCTTTCTCTGAAGTTCGGGTCACAGACTGTAATTTGACTGTGAGACATTGTGCATGAGCTTAAAAACTTGGAATGTTTTTTTTATATATAAGCTCATGCCCGAGAAAAATTAATTTCTCGTTGTTAGGATAAGTTTACCATCGGCGATAAACTATCCTTTCTTTGAAGAGCGAGTTATAGTCTGTGATGTGACTATAAGTCCTGTACACGAGCTTAAAACCATTGAATAGTTTAAATGTAAGCTCGTGTTCGAGAAAATTTAATTTCTCGTTTGTTAGGATAAGTCATCATCAGGATGAACTTTCCTGTCTTTTGAGAGCGAGTTACAGTCTGTTATGTGACTGTAAATCCTTGACACACTGCAAGCTTAACTGCAAATCCCCTAAGACACTTGTTTCTTAGATATCAGCTTCTTCAGCAACCAAACTCTGAGAGTGTCCTTAATTGAATGGTATACAATGATTGGACCGCTTCGTTCTTTTGGAACATCCTCTTTGGTACCTGCATTCTCATTAGGAATTTGCATGCTTTGATATAGGCTAGCGATATCTATCTTAGAAGCAAGTGGGGGTTCGCAGGTTTCTTTTCTTGTGCTAGAGGTGTTCTGAGAAGATGATTCACTTGTCTTACCTGGTAAACGTTTCCTTTTATAGAAAACCTTAAGTTTAGGCTTAGGTGATGCATCCTCCTTTTCAGTTTCCTCCCTAGTAGTCTTAATAGAATCGGAGACTATCCTAGTTAAAGGGCACTCGTTTCCTACAAGAGTGAAAGTTCTACCAGTGGGGCGCCACATTTTACCAATGGGTTTGATTTTAGCTACCCACTGGGGTTTAATTCTAGCACGGGAGTTCACCTCATTAAGTAATTTTTTGATACAGGAATCATGATTGGCTTTAAAGACACATTTCCTAAATGTTTTACAAGTAGCATATGTAATGTCCGAGTAAGATCTAGAATTCCTAGATGATTGATTGATGCTCCTAGGATGTGACATGCTACGGTTAGCAGTGTTGGGTAAACTAGAAGGCATCTGACTAGGTTTGAAATTCCTATCTCTTACTTGTGTCTTTTGCATAGTTTCGCTTAGACCAAATGTATGGCGAGCGTCATTTGAACTAGTTCGAGACGTGTACTTTGGACTATGTCTAGGGAGACTAGAGGCAATCATGTGATTAGGTCTTGCAAAAGCTGTTTTAGTCACATTAGACCCAGATGGTGGAGTGACTGTTCTAGAAGTATGAGCCATATCAACTTGGGAGGCAAACCGCGGTCTCGAGGATTGTGATCGCTCGGATCTAAATGCAGTTGGTTGTCGAATGAACTGATTTGTAGGCGGTTTCCCCAAGATTGATGGTTTTTCAAGCTTAGTGTCCACACTAGTTCCTTTAGTTTTCCTCAAATCATTTTTCAACGCAGCTATAGCAAAGACCTTTTCCTGAACTTGAGCCTTTAAGGTCTCATTTTCTTTGAACAATTCATCTTGGGATGCCAACTTAGATTCAAGCAACTTAATTTGTTTCAAAAGATTATCCTTTTCAGCTTTAGAATCTAGAACAGTTTGATCCAATTTTCGTTCAAGAACAACGTTTGACTTTCCAAGTTTTTCAAAATATGTTTCAAATTTCTCCGTTTTCTTCGAAAATTCAATTTTGGCATCCTCAAGCTCTTTTGATTGCTGAGCTAAAATCATCTCAAGCTCTTCAATCCTAGAAGCAGAATTTGTTAACGTAGCAGTCATAAAGCACATATCATGATCTTTAGTATTCTGATCATTTTCTCCCTCATTATGATTCACATCGGATGAATCAGAAGTGGTATTGCTATCACTCTTTTCCATCCCATGTTCGGCATAGATTGGGTCGGAATGCTCAACATGCTGTAATTCATTGTTAGATACAGGATTCACTTGTACCCCAACTATTTGCTCTTCGTCATGCATGCTTGAATCATGTTGGCGTGATGCAATGACGCTGCTATCAGTGTTAACCGAGGTGGTCTCCTTTGAGTCATCCGTAAGACCATTTGTTTTCTCTGGCATCTGCATCGGATTTTCTTGTATTCCACTATCATGCTCTAGTTGAAGTTGTGAACTTTCATAAATCAAAAGTGCAATAGATTTCATGAAATGGAGCAATCTATCACTGAAGTCTTTAACCTCGATTTGTGTGTCTTCAAAGAATGACTGGCAGATCGTTGAAGCTTCAACCTTGGCAGGATCAAAATTAAAGAAACTCGAAAAATGTTGCTCTAGAACTTGAAGTAAATGTGAGGATTCAATTTGATTAATGTCTTCTTTGTTGATCTGCTCTCGTAGTTGGTTAAATTTGAGGAGCATTTGGTGGACGAAAATGGTACGATCTTGACCGAAGAGTGTCACAAAACCGCTTCCTTCTTTAAGTAGAGAAATGTTCGACAGATAGGACCGAAGTGGTCGAAATAAAGTCATTCTACTTTCTCTAGCTTTAACTTTCATTTGATGCGATTCTCCCTTGTTCGATGTCGAATTCAAGACATCCATTGAAAATTCGATGACAAATAATTGTGGATGTGGTTGATTTCGGAATTTAACAACTCGTGAAGAAACTTAGAAATGAAAGTTCTCGGGATATGACAACACCAACAAAAGATCCGTAAAAACCTCTTAAAAATCCTCGAGTGATGATATACCTCTTTACTCGGCTCAAAAATTGTTGTCAGCTCAAACGATGATAAATTAAACCGGAGTCCAATTTAAAGTCGGCTCACTCCAAAAATAAAGCTCGTAAACTAATAAATCCAACCTTTGGTTAATATAGTGAACGACCCGACAATTTATATCAAATTTTTCTTGGTCTCGTCAATTAAATCTCATCACGTTGTCTCTTCTCGATGTCTTGTCTTTTAGTCTCAACAAAAAGTATGTGAATTTAATTTTTAACACAAAGTTTGAAAATAAACTTGTGTAAAAGAAGAAAAATTAGCAAAACACATACAATATTTTAAATAACAATCTTAGTTGTGAGTATGCTTTGGAATCGTCCCCACTCACACACGTCATCTATGACTGTCAATCTCGTTTAAACGAGTGTCCTTCCAATGCTTAACACGTGTTAACCCAATACCCAGTCAACTCTTAAATACCTCACACAATTCTACCCTAATTTATCTCTATCTCCTAATCTCACTACTCCACCAAACCTAAATCCCTTCTCTTGGTATATCCGCCCCCATATTCAATCTGCACAAGTTCTATCTACCCACATCATCTTTCAACCGAATCTCAATCCCCAAATCAATCCCAGATCATCTATTCTCTCTTGAAGATTATAACCCGCGAATCATAACCCACTTGTATATTTTTAGTTCTTATCTTCGTATAATCCCACAAAAAAATAGAAATCCTACAATCTCTATTCTTCTAATTCGAGCCTAGACCCTATTTTGACTTAATTAACGCATGAATCTGACCAAGAAGCAACGTCAAGATCATTAAATTGGTCTCAGGTAGGTTTTACATCATTGCATGTCGTTAATTTTTTTTTTTTGGATCGATGATGGTGTGGACGGAGATCTTAGATCGAGTCTTGTGGGTTTTTTTGTTTGAGTCTGTTGAATAAGTGTGTTGTGGGTGTGTGGTGTGGGTTGAAGGTCACCCTACATGTGGGCTATATGGGCTATATTGGATCACGAGCCCAATATCATTGGAGTGACCGATCCTTTCTAAATACGTAAAAACGTATTTCCAACAATCTCCCCCAAAGGGAGGTCACTCCAAGTTACAATTTTCTAAATAGTCTATAGCTCGTGATCTATGCTAATAATGATGTGACCGAGACTTTCCTTGGAAAAACGTATTTCCAACATTCACCAACCAGAGGTAAAATGCTACCGAATTAGAATGAAATGTTCAAATCTATTTCGTTCGTGTCTACTTATGTTGCCGCATTTGAAGACGGTGGCATTGCGGTGTCCGAGAAGAATTCATCCCCACATGCTTATATTTCTGCATTTGTATACTTCAGCAAATTCTAGAAAGTTCAACATCAAGTCTTTCGTTGTATCAAACTCTGATGCTTTCAAGAATTTTGTGACAATCCGTCAATTTATGGTTGATATTTTATTCTCAGATATTATTTAAAAACATTATTTTAATGTTATATTATGAACTCACTTATTTTTGGGAAGAAATTTAGATTTACGTCTTGAAGTAGCATCGACTACGTCTAAACCGGAGGATTCTACGTTACGTGCTCACGTTTACATACACCGTTTTGGTGACAGTCCGACATTTCAGAAAATAAATTTATCCGTGAATATTATTTTGGAATTTTAAATTTGTGTTGGTTCATAAACTCACAAATTTACGAGAAGAGATTAGGACTTACGATTATAATTTAACGTCCTTTACGACTAAACCGGAAACCTTAGGATTACGTATTTACGTTTTCGAACTCCGTTTTTGATGAGACAATTTTTATTAGATTCGTTTTGTGCCGTTGATTCATAATTTATAAAAACGTTTTTCGTAAAACGACCGAGGGCACGCAAATCGAGGAAACTAGAATCGAGGGGTACCCGTAAATTAGTGGGATGAGACAAGATAAATCTTGCCCCACCCCACTCAAAAGGGACGGCCAAAACAAGGATACCACATCCTTGATGTGGCAAACTTGCAACAACATAGCTTACACTTGTAAGCTAAGCTTACAAAGTAAGCTACACTTTCCCACTAAACTAACAAAACCAACAAGCTAAACCATTTGCATCCATTTCTCACATGCAAAACTACTCAAACTCTCTCCCATTCTCTACCATTGCCGTCCCACCACCACCACTAAACACCATCATCCTCAAATTTTTAACCATGAACTTAAGCTATGATGAACATATGTTGAAGCTTAGTTGAAGACTTGTTGATTGGAGGTGATTATAACATCCAAAGAGGAGTTTCTATGGAGTCTTAGGGCTGATTTTCCACAAGGAGTTCTTGAAGATGGGTGGACTTGAAGATGATATTGGTTTATCACAAGTTGTGTGATCAAAATCCATGTCTTGATCACAACCTACATCATCATGGTGGTATAAAGATTGTTCTTCCCACCCTCTTGTTATTTTGATTATGTAATCATGTATTTTCTTTCCTATTTTATATGTATATGATGAATATATGATGATAAAAGTATTGTGTGGGGATTTGGTGTTGATAAACATGGGTAAAAAGATGAAAAACTATATGTAAAAGTGGTTAATCTTGCTTAAATTAGTAGGCTGTATAAAAACAGTAAATAACCATATGATGAACTGATAAAATGGCATAGATTAATGGATATACAGTAAGTAATATATCTTGTACACATGTGGGAGTTGGCCATGCAATGGAATCATAAAAATGAGTGAGATATGATCAAAACAAGTTTAGAGTGCAAATCTGAGTACACTGTTTTGGACGAATTTTATAAAATACTTAGAAGCTGATTCAATAGTATCCATAGGATAGTTAAATGGAGCACATATCATGTAGTTTATGCCATAAAAATTTGGGCTTCTATCTCCATATAGAACTCTAGATATGGCTGTTTTGGTGAACATGAAAGTAAAAATCAGATTTTGGGAAATTAAAGTATAATAGTATTATATAAGCACTCAAATAAAAATAGTATAAAAAGTGAATTAAAACCCACTAACTTATATAATACATTTATATAAATATGTATAAGGATAAATAAATGGACATTTTCTAAAAATGGTAGTTTGATAAGTTTCATAAGTTATAAAACTATAAACATGATTTTTACGACTTTTTCGGCTATTACCGTAAAATTAACGTTTTTCGCCAATTAAAACTTAGACGATCAAACCCGTCTAATGTAAAGTTTTTAAAAGTCGTATACTGATATATATAAGTATCTAATACAAGTAAAAACCGATAAAACCCGAACTATAGTACCTACGGACATTAACAAGCTAAGTTAGCATATTGGACTAATAATTTAACTAAATAAGATAAACACTTATAAAAAGTACTTATTGAGCTTAACCCATTTAGGCCCAACATGTAAAGTGTAAATACGGATAATAAAAGTATAAAATGGATTAATACAAGTTAAAGAACTTATAATAAGCTTATTGGACTTAAAACATGTAAATAGGTAAAACTAGTAAACTACTATAAAAGTTATCAACACATAACACTAAATGAGTAAATGAGAATATGTAAACCCACTTGATCATCATATATATAAAATCATCACATGTATACATAATTGTTATTTTTATAAAGTCATTGGACATGAGTCTAAGACGAGTATTCTCTAGGTTTCCGTGATTGAAGCACGTACCGTACATCCAAATCGCTGATAACCGCCTTCCCACATCAACGTGAGTTCATAGCCTCGCACTATTTTAAATGTTTTTATGGAATTTTTTATAAACCCGCGAGGGAGATAACATGTTAGTTTTGATAAAATAGGACATCATTTGTCCCGATTGTTTGTTTATTGATTTGGACCCGGATGATTGTATGACCCTATGAATGATTAAATGACCCGATAGATGAAATAAAATGGATTATTAAAGTTATATTATGTCACTAAAAGTCCCATTAGCATGAATTGTGAACTACCGGGATTTGGTAGACGCTTATGCATATAATAGTACTATTTGGGGACGATCACCCCAGTTCGCGCCTTGACGGTTGATCCCCGTCGTGCCACATTGATTGGTAAGCGAATTTATGTATGAGAAGATTTACACAAGCGTGATTATTGTGACGACACGCTAATTTAGATGGGCAAATGATTGTCGGGTTAGCTACCCGTTGTTTGTTGTAGTAAGGTAACAATGTCATGCGGCTTATAATAATCCAATTAACGAAATACTGCTATACGCACCGAATTATAGTATATTGCCTGACTAGCAATACGGGGTCATATTATTAATATTATCTTTGTGTTTTGGTTTTATATAACCATATTCATATAACGGTTTTTATTTAACTCTACACGACGTTATAAAACGTATTGTATGATATTTTTTACGACATTGGTTCGTATAATGGTTTTGAAGGCGAAAGCCTATATTATGATCTTGATAAGGATTTGTATAAAATGACTTTGGCTATTTTATAGCCTATTACAATGATTTGTACAAAATGATTTTCGGTAATAATTTTATACCGATGTTATATTGATGGATTTTATTAAACTCTATGAATTCACTCGGCGTTATCGCTGACCTTTTCTTTTAACATGTTTTATCTCAGGTACTTGAAGGTAATTCTCGGTAAGACGACAAGAATTCATGGCCCGCACTTAAATAACAATTTCCATTCAAATGCTTTGTAAAATTGTATGAAATAATATGACTTGGGACCTATGTAAATTTGATATTTATGAATGGAAATGCTTTATTATTAAACGACGCGATTTTTATGCGTTGTCTATGATGTGAGTAATGTGCTATCCCGTAACACCAACTAGTCTTCCGCTGTATTGAGTTGTATAAATTTGGGGGTGTTACAGTTTGGTACCAGAGCTCTCGTTATAGAGAACGAAAGATTTTTAAAACCAAGGTTTTGAATAAAACATTTCAAAATCTTTTAACTATAAACATTTTTCTAAAAATGTCTAAAAATCTTTTGACTATAACGGTGCCGAAGAATTCCCGAGTTACCGACAAGGCCAGACTGAGAAGTGTTATTTTAATATATATGTATAACTTGGATTATATATATATATGATGTAATTTTATTACATGATTGTTTGATGATTATTTTGATATTTATACGAGGTATTTATACGACGTAGATTGTCACAAGAAACCCTAACTCCCTAGCAAATTAATCGAAGCTATTCCCATAGGATTTCTAGCTATCCTAGATCTAAACCAAGTTGTGGATATTTATGATCCCAACAAATGGTTGATATTCGTAGAAATGTTGATATTAGTTTATTATGATAATGAAGAAGAATTGGCGAGATTAAATCTGATATCGATGTCATGACAATCTTTACTTATAGAGTGGAGTTGGACAAAACCATTACCACCTAGAAAGATGTCATCTGATTCGTTGTCATCCAATTCTTAAATTTGAAATCGAAAGGGTGAATGTTGCACTTGAGGCTGTCATTGAAACCATTACCCAAAAGCCTCATGCCACTAGTACCTTTCCGAGAAGTCTGATTGAATGTGTGAGTCATTTCATACTAGTGACTCATTTGATAAATATTGTTGTAAGAGCTATAGGATTGGAAATTAAGTGTTGTTCATATCGAGCTCTTGTTGCCTTATTAAGGTTTATGAATAAGGTTGAAAATATTGGAGAATGAGGTAGGATATCGAATTGAGTATAATTTGGTTGAAACTTGAATAAAAGTAAAATTTAACTTGTATGGAATAAGAAATTGTTAAGAGGAAGTCGTTAAGTCCTGTGATTGAATTATAAGGTTTTAATTGATTACTGATTCGTGTTAAGGGTTATTCCTAGGCCATTGTCCACTAACGAGGATGCCCAGTGTCCAAGAAATAAATTGAAGAAATCTTCTTCTGAATAGGGACCGATGGATCTTCCACGACAGGTGGAACCCCCATGACTCTTGTAGATTAGTATTCATTGTGGTATCTTTTAAAAAAATCCCTAACTTAACTGAGATATAAGTTGGTAGGATGAGTTCTGAGAATTGTATGACATAGTGACACGTAATGTGTTACGGTACAATTTTGACTTGATTGTGATTAACGAAAAGACTACCTTTGATTGCTAAATTCTACATGTATCGATATTATCTATCTTTTCTTGCTTCATCCTAATGTTCGCATTAGTGATGCAACTATTGAACAAGTACTCATCTCGATTTTAGTTACGTTGTGGATTATTCTCTTGGTATTCCTGAGTGCCATCGAGGTCATGAACCTCATGATTAATTGGCTAAAGCTCATTTCCTATCATATTGTAGTTAGTTCTTGGTGAACAACTTTTCATCACTCCTTTGCAGATCACTAATTGCTTTTATAAGTTAAAACAGTATCCCTTGAGAAAAATTGGGTTTTCATCACCATATGGATTATTTAAAGTGAAACTTATAAATAATCGTTATCGAAATGAAGTTGTTTATAAAACACCTTGGAAAACTTAATTGTTTTCATAACAAAGAAAATCTTTGTAAATTTATTTTTGATTCTTATTTAAGAATTAAGCATGAAAATATATTTATTATAAACATGATGATAAAACTTTGACGAACTGAGTATTGCATCGTTAATCTTGAAATTGTATATAGTTGCGCGCCTACATAAAATTTGGAATGGACCATGCAAGTCTGATTAGTAGTCACCATAAAATTGATTAATAAACACTACATTTTCTTTAGATTGTGAAAGATTAAATTTTATGAGATCTGCAAGAAGTGAAAAATAGGGACATAGTGTTAGGGACACCTACATATGTGCCCGTACTATGTATTCTTCTTAGTCGAACTTACTCATCTGTGGAACTTGTCTTATTTGACAATTGATATTCCCTTTGATGAGACTGCAATTATACATAGTCTCATCATGAAAATCAGGCTTAAAACGCTTAAAATATCATCAAAATACCTCTATATATGCTTGTATTTGTGTCTTGTGTATTTTAGGTACGGATATCGAGAAATGAACAAATGATCACAAGAATGAAGCAAAAACGAACACGGGAAATAAAGTCGCACAAAGAACCGGGCCCAAATCATGGATTTTCCAAAAAGACCCTGAAGTTTTGAAGAATGGAAACATTGGTCCCTCATCTTTGAAGATTTGGCAAAGAAGACCTTGAAGAAATCATCATTTAGCAAGAAAGGTCCTCAATATTTGAAGATATTACATAAACAGCCCATTGGATAATGCATTTATTACAAAATTGGTCCTTATTCAAAGTTTGAAACAAAGATGGGCCAAATTCAGCAAGTTGGTGAAACTTTAAAACAAAGGGAATTGTGTTTAGACGAGTTTGACAAGAAGCAAAGAGTGGGGGGGCCATATCTACCCAAACAATCAAACACCACACCACCAATCACCCACTGCCACGTCACCACTCCACCACTCACATCCCACCACCTCATCACTCCCCTCCACGTCTGATTTCCACCACCCAGTTATAAACTAAATTAGTTTATTAACTAATTTTTCCCTCTAAACACCCAATTTAAATAAACTTAACCCCAAAACAGATTAAATCACCCCCTCCATCACCCATAAACCCTAATTTTCCCAGGATTAATTACCCCCAAATCAAGGGGTTTTTGTCCAATATTTTCCAGATCCTTGATTTAACTTAAATTAATCCAAACCCAACTCCCAAAACGTCACCCTCAACCCCAAAGACCCCACCCACGAGGTCCCCTGCACCCCTTTGGCTACAAAACAAATTGAAGACAGAAGGATGAACGGCTGGATTGGATTACTTGGTCCCAAAGGATTGTCCAACGACTTAGATCACTCCACAACAGTTGTACAACAGCAGGCAATCACATGTTGTGATTTTGACCAAGATCAATTATTCAAACCAAGGTCTTTTTGGAGATTTCAGTACATTAGGGTTTATAGCTTCCATTTGATTCTAGAATAGTTTGTAGCCACTATATAAGGCACTAGGGTTTTACTTTTTAAGTGGTTCCAAATTTTTGCTATAATTTTGTAATCCTTTTTATTTAAATGAAAATTGGAGTTAAATTATATCTCTTTTTCTTAATTAAAGTTTGGTGTTAAAATTGGCATAATCTGAGTTCCACATTGTTCTTGATTAACAAAAGTTAAAAATCAGTTTTGAGAAGGAAATTTTCTAAAAACGATTTTTTAAAGTCATTTTGACAAAAATTTTCAAAAACTCAAACCAATGATGAAATGAAGTGAAAGTGGAAATTCATCATTGGTTATTGAGGTTTTGATAAGTTTCTGTTAATAAGTTTCAAAGTTCTGTTTGGTTTCAAAGGTTTGAGAAGAAATCAGTTTCAAAGATTTTTTTTTAAGCCAAAAGTGATAAGCTGGCTTAATCAATAAGCCAGGCTTATACACTTTGTGGTTGCTTATTCCCGTTCATTCTTTCCCTTGTGTTTAATCTTAGCAGGTGCAAATTCTGCATATTGGATGTGGTGACCCTTTCTTGGACTCATCATCATCATCTCCTACCCATACCAACAAGCCCCTTCTGAAAATGATCAGCTCAAGCCCGAGCTTGATGGAAAAGGCACAAGCAGCCTTTGTGATCCCTGGATGTAGGGTCACAAGGTAAGGAGTTGTGATTTTCTATACTTGCTTAATTTTTTTTGAGAAATGATGATTTAGAGTAATAGGTTGTTGGATGCTAGGTCAAATGTTGAATAGTGTTCACTGGTTAGTTTGAAACATGTTAGGGATGGTTGAATGGACTTTGTGCAAGTTTGAGTAGAGTTCTTTATTAAAATTTCAAGTTTCAGTTTTTAAGGGGTGTTTGGATCCTGGTTTTAAAATCTATGAACATGGTGTATTATGTTTGAAATCAGTAGTAAAGCACTTGCCTTGATAGATTTAGGTATATTCAGTCTATAGTGTTGTATTTGGTACCTTTTGGTAAGGATTGCATGCTAGTTTTGGTAAAACAGTGTCTAAAAATCAGTAGGCTATAAACTTGCTTGATTTTTGTAGATTTTGGCCATCAAATCTTTGAGCTAGATAGAGATTAGGGTTAGGTTAGTGCTTGTGATTGATTTGGGCTAGTTTGTGAGTGACTTGAGTGAGTTTTGGCCAACCAAAACTCACCCAAGTGCACAACACACCAGCAAAATCCACACAGCCCCCCTTTCTGATATACAGTAACTGTATAGGGCAATTTTGGGCTTGACTTTGTTAAGTAACCTTGAGTTTTTAGCTTTTATTTGACTCCCCACAACCCAACTGGTTGTGGGGGTGCCTTTGTTTGCCCATAAAACCAAGTAACCAACAAGATCTAGGCACAAAAGTGCCCAAACCTGTTTTTTTGTGAAGGCAGTGGGAACTCACTTCCCACTGCTAGTGTAAAAGTTTCCCCTGCCAAGCAAAAGGGCAAAAACAGCCAAATGTCACTTTCATGATCTAACTTTTTTGTCTTTAGTGGGTCAAATTAGGAATTACAACTTGATTTTTGTTTCATTATTTTTCTTATTTATTTTCTGATTTTTCCATTAAATTAGTTTTTCAGTTACAGTTCATTTTCCAATTTTTAGGTTTAATAGCATTTAAATTACTTTTTAAGTTTCTGACTTTTGTCTTTTAGTGTAAAATTGTAATATTTTTCAGTTTTGAAAATTTTCCTAGATTTAGAAAAATATTTTAAGACTTTTAATTCAAATACATTTTACTTTTCACTTTTTAATTAATTTTTAGATTTTATTTAGTTTAATTAGGGTTTTAATTGTATACTGTTTTGTCTTTTAGTGGAAAATATTTCATTTTCAAACTTTTTCATTTTTCTACTGTTCATTAGTGTAATTTAGGATTTTTAAAATTGTCAATTAATTTTTAGCTTTATTTTATTATTTTTAATCATCATTTTAGTGTAAAAACTGTTTTTAGAGTTTTAAAAAATAGAAAAATAGTATTTAAAATTTAGGAAAAATACTTTTTAGTTTTTAAATAATATAAGTGAATTACTTGTCCAATAAAATAATATTTTGAGCTTTTTCTTAATTATATTTAATTTTTAGGCTTTAATTAGCATTAAAAATTGAATATTTAATTAATAAAAGGTTTAAAAATATATTTATTGGACTTTTTATCCTTATTTATATTATTTTGAACTACTTTTTCATTTTTAATTTGTTTTTAGCTTAAAATTTTTAAATTTTCACATTTTACGTACTTACGTTCACGTTTTACGTCATTCGTCGTAGTTTAGTTGTAATCGTAGCTCGTTTTTGTTTTCTTTTTTTTCTCATCTAAAAACGACACTACCCCAAACTTTTGATTAAACATATTGGCACATTAATCCACACACCTCCTCGAGAACGAACCCGCATTTGTTCGGTTTCGCGTTTTTCCTAAAACATGCAACTTAATACTTGCCCGCATTGTACGCCTTGTTTTTCCTAAAATAAAGTGTACAAAAATACCGCATATCAAAATGGCACCGCTGCCGGGGAGGTGTTTTTAGTGTGCCATTATTAGTATCGTGTTTTTGTGAGTGGTGCGTTTTTGCTTTTCACATTTTGGAAAGCGTGAATATCGTACATACTCATTTTTGTTATTTTTCCTTAATATATTATAGTATCCAAATAAATTGTGTTTAGTTTTCCTAAATTAAACACACAACAATCATTTTACTATATTGTAGATATATTGGTTTTCGTTTTTATTGTGAATATTATTAATATATTGTATCTTACGTAGAACAATAAAAATACATGTACTCCAAAAGCGTGAAAACGCAACCTTGATTCGGGATTTCATCACTCGATCATTGTATTCGAATCCAAAGCAAAAGTAAAAGGCAAAATAGATAAATACTTTCGTGAGGCTTAATTTCAATTAACACAAACTATAAGGTGGGTATAAGGCGGTTGTATTTCACGACCTAAGGGAAAAAGGCTCTTAAGTGCTTAGCGCCGCCTCGTTTCCCCCGCTTGCTTGTGCGTGTTTTGAGAAAAAGGGCTAATCGAGGGTTTTCCAACCAAAGTATTATCTACGTATATATATTTGCTTGTTTTCAAGATTAAACCCTCTTGAACGTTTTGGTGTTCCACCAACGTTCTAAAGTCATCGAAGGCGTTCACTTCACGTGATCGTTTTCATTCCTTAAGGCTCCTTTAATCGAGAAAGTCGATTCGAGGAGAGATTTGTAGATTTGAGTCTACGTAATACAACACAAATCCAAAAAAAAAATTTAAAAACAATCAAAAATCAAAAAATATTCTTCTTACCCATATCCATTAATTCTATTTCTAACCCTCTAGTGTTTAATTCTCGTAACACCGTTCTCGTTGCATCATGTCGAACAGTGGTGGATATTATTCGTGTCCATATTGTGGAGGCCCGCCCGATGGTGCCAATTGTTTTTATTGTGAGGTTATTGGAGGTCGAGGGGGTTATATATATAACCCCGCTCCACGTGATCATGGTAACAATTTTCAATCTTACGACCAAGGTCACCTATTGTCTTCGTTTTATTCGTCGTATGATCCGTCTTTTAATTGCAATGATGAGTCTATTCATAATGCCTTTAATGATTTCGTGAGACGAAATAATGAGAAATTAACGATGGTGGAAGAACAAATGGCAAGCCTTAAGGAAACTTGTAATAAACGAATGGCAACCCAAAGGGACACTTTCAAAAAAATGGAAAACGATTATGACACCCTTATTGAAGAGCAACAACGTTTGTATGATCAAAATCAAGAGATGTGGGAAGGATATGTGGATAGCATTAGGGAAAATCATGCTAATGAAAGAGAAAATCATGCTAGAGAGAGAGAGATAAAATTCTTTTAATGTTCGAGGGCTTAGTGGAAAAATTTAATTCTTTGTCAAATAACACCAATCCTAATTCCGAGGGAGAGGTTAAAGTTATTTCGACTCTTAAGACTCGTACGACTCGTATTGATCCAAATCTCTCGAATTTTAGAGTCGTGCAACCTTCATCGTCTTGCAATAACGTAGAGGGAACGAAAAAGTCATCTAACGAAGTTTTGAAAAATGTTTGTGAAATAAACCGAAGGAAAAACTCGTAGGATACTTGGGAGTATTAAATCTTACACCTTCTAAACCTAATTTTTCTAATGAGGATGAAATTATTGAGGATTTTCTAAATCAATATACACTTAATTTTGACGAAGAAATTCCATGAAATGATTTTAAAGAAGAAAAATGTGAAAAGGTTTTAAAGGAAATCGTTGAACCCTCGTTGTTACAAGATGAACGAAAATTAATTCCGAAGGGACGTGTTAGTAGTTTTGCTAAAATGCTTGAAAACCCACGTTTGATCCCTTCGAAGGACAAAGTCGAAACCGTCAAGGCAAAATCGTCACGAGACGAGCCTTTTACTCCTAATCCCACACCGAGTGAGATTTTGGATTCATCATGTGAGAAGTCCGCCGATGGCCTCGATCACATCGATACGTTTTTCGATATCGAGGTCGAAACGACAAAGGAAAAATCTTCAATCGAAGAGCCTTCTTTTCCTAGTTTCACGACGGTTGAAGCTAGCGACTCGATTATCGATAATTTTATTGCTCAACCTCTTCCACGAGGAAGAGAAGACGTTTTTTATCCCGATGGCGATTTTTCCGATATCAAACGTATTCTTGATAACCCGCCTTCTATTATCGAGTTTGATGAGGACCGTTGCGTTAGCCCGGAGGGGGATGTTTTGTTAATCGATTCACGTTTTAAAAATTCAAATCCTCCTCCCGCCTTCAAGATAAATGTGGAAATTTTAAGTGTGCCTAGAATTGTTTTAGAAACACCAAATATTTTCAATTTAATCAACTTGGGTTTTCGTAACAAAGAATTAAAAAATGAAAAAGGGAATGATTTTAAAATCAATTTTAAAGATTTTCCAATGTTAACTCCATCATCACCTCGCTTAATTGAACTTGCTACAAACGCGTCTACTTCTTTTGACGACGTTTTGTGTGGATCTAGTATGGGGGAAGCCCCATTTTTTCCCTCACACTTCTCCATCGAGGACGAGATTTTTGACCCCGTATCACGTTTAAGATAAAATCTCGGTCTTTTACCGAAGTAGTCACTAGAAATCCTTTCTACACTTACGGTGAGAGTTTACCTCGAGTAACTCGATTTTTATGCCCACCCAATGTCCCACCTTTCTCTTCTCATTCTATTTTCTTGTGTCCCATTGGGACGTTGTTACTTGAAGTCGTGATGTTTCGTTTATCATCCGAAAACGAAGACACGATCTTTGATCCCGGTATAAAGGCTTTGCCTTTATTCACGGTTGCTTTTGGGCCTTGATTACATGTAAGTCCCACCAAAAATGACCGAACCAAGATAATCCCTAAATGATCACATTTATGGGGATTCGAGTCGAGCTTTTGACTCGGTTATCAAAAACAAGGTGCCTCGTGGGGGAGACCCATGCTTATCCATGTACATATTATTGCTTTCTAATTAGTTTAATGTGAGGGGATTTGTGCCCTTCCAACCTTTGTTCCGTGGTTGTTCGTGATTGTGATTCATTAGGTACATCGACATCATTGAAGCCTCTCGTGTTCGTTTTACGTAGCACTCGAGCTTCGATCGTTGCCTTTGGAGATTCCGATATCCGATGATATCCTTTTATGTTATAACATTTATCTTATTAGCATAATTGATAGGTGTGAAAACACCCATCTTTTCTACCACTTAATTACAATAATAACCGGGCCAAAACGTGTATTTTATGTCTTTTATGTCGGAATTATGCGTGGTTTGTGTTTTTGTTGTGATTTAGGACGAAATTGTGAAAAGTGGAAGAAACACGGCATTTACGGGCTTTTATTGAAGAAAAAGATGAAAGACGAAGCCAAGAAGTCAAGAGTGCAAAAAGAACGGAAGTCCAAGACCAATTCTGAAGATTTATCGAAGAAAAAGTCAAAAGACGAAAGTTTACCAAAAGCCAAAGAACTCGAGTCTTATTTATTGAAGAATTAAAAGACGAGTTTAAAGAAATCCCGAGCCAAAAGTCCTTAAAGTCCAAGATTAACAAAAGACTAAGAAGGAATGACTTAATGGTGCAATTAACAAGAAAGGAAGGAGAGGAGGAAGCTTCCTCTAACTACTCTCCTAATCTCCTATAAATAGACCATTAGTATCTCATTTTCATTTTGTTGGCTAAGGTGACAATTAGTCTTCCACTTTTACTTTTATGCACATTTAATTACTTGCACATTTACCTTATTGCACATTTACTTTACCTTGTCTTGCACCTTAATTTTCAAGTAAGTTACTTTTATCTTTATTGCACCTTTACTTTACTTTTTTGATCTCTCATTCTACCTTTCTTTCTTGCTTGATCTTGTTGATTACATGCTTATTTTGTTGCTTATTTGATTAAAGATTGTGTTTTTATGCTTTTGATTGTTTTAGATAATTTATTTTTATAGCTTATTTGTGATTATCTTTAAGTTTTTAAAGTTTTTGTAAAAGTTATTTTCGTATAAAAGTTGTTTTTCGTAAAGCTTATTCATTTCGTGTCTTAAAAGTTGTTAAATTTTAGTTTAGTAGCTTATTTTCATACGGTTTACCTTAGGATTTTCGTCTTGTGCTTAATAGAATTATAGCTTATTTTTCTAGCTTAAATTGTGCCTTTTCTTCCGTTTTCCGATCTGACAAATCGGAAAGGGGTTTTACATTCCGACCATAGCTCCTTGGCTTGGTCGGAAAAGGGTTTATGCATTCCGATTGGTGAGTAAGTTGGTATTTCGATCAGGGGAGGTTTGGGTATTCCGATCAGGTAAGTGACAGTTATTCCGATTGGTGCTCCTTTCCACATTCCGATCGAGGTGTTTGTTTGGACATTGCGATCAGGTAAGGTGACATATTCCGATCAGAGGGTTCCGATCAGCATTCCGACCAAGTTACACTACACATTCCGACGGGATCAATATTCCGACCAGCAGGATAAGTAAACATTCCGATCAAGAGTGACAGATATTCCGATCAGGGTGTTTTGGTTATTCCGATGGTGAGTTGATCGGAATATATTCCGATCTGGGGTATGTTTCATGTTTTGTCTTGTTTAATTTTTACATTCTCATTTTAATTCTTGTCTAATTTTAATTTCTCGTCACACTTCTATTTTTAGTTATTTAATTATTTTACTTTCTGTCACGTTTTTAAATATTGCACCCTTTCGTTTAATTAGACTTAGATTTAATTTTAACGCCATTTATTTTAAAGTCATTTACATTAATTGTTTTTGCACTTTTTAATTATACTACAACGACAAATCAATTGTTTCCACCAAAGAACGACTGAGTCGCATAGTGAACCTAGATCAATTCGATTAGACAGGAACAACGATAATTTTTAAACTGAGTAAAAGCCAGTTATCAAATGGCGCCGCTGCCGGCTCTTTTCGTAAAGATTAACGGTTTTCTATGAGAGACGCGTTGCTTTTTGGGATCCGTTCACTTGTGAGCGTTATTTTTCTTGCATAAAAATTTCAAAAAACCATAAAAATTAAAAAATTGATAAACATCCATAAAAAATTAAAAATTTCAAAAATCCAAAAAGATTTTATCTTTATTGTGTATATATATTGTCTTTGTGTTTGGTTTCTTTTTCTTTTGCATTTTCAGGTGTATGCGTACTAGATCTTCTCATTATCAAGAGCCCGAGACTCAAGAAGATTTAGCTATGTCAGGTGTTAATAACAATAATCATCCACCGCACCTCAATAATAACAACAATGTTCTTCCACAGCTCGATCTTCGGACCATGGAGGAACTTTGTCAACCTACCATGTTTGGACGAGGAGGACCGATTGCACCGATGCAAATCAACGCTCCTGATTTTTCGTTGAAGCACCACATGATTCAGCAAGTGCAAACAAATCCATTCGCCGGAATGCCTGATGATGATGCCAACAAACACCTCGACAAGTTCATTACAATCACCCAAAGCATGAAGTTGCCTGGTGCCACAATGGATGTTCTTCGCCTACAACTCTTCCCACATACTTTATCACATCATGCCGAGAAATGGTTTGATCGTCTCCCGAATAATTCTATTCACACTTGGGATGACATGACTCAACGCTTTTTATCGCGCTACTTTCCACCATCCATGGTCACAAGCCTAGAAATCAAATCAGCGGTTTCATGCAAGACCCTGATGAATCTCTTTTTGATGCTTGGGAAAGATATAATGTCTTGATTCATCGTTGTCCAAACCACAACATGCTCCCTGTGACCTTAATTGATACTTTCTACAACGGTTTGACTTTTGGAGATCGTGATACGATTAATGCAGCCGCCGGTGGCACATTCATGAAAAGGAGACCCGAGGAGTGTAGAGAGCTAATTGAGAACATGACTACTCACCACAAAAACTGGGATTCCTCTGCTTCTTCAAGGAACAACCCGAGAGTCAATGTTTCTTCTACTTCAGCAAACCCTGAGATGACCAAACTCACCCGTATGATGACTAAAATGAGCAAAAGTATCACGCTTCTCGCTTCAAACCAACAACAACAAGTTAAAACGGTTGCACCTTATTGTGAAACATGAGGCGGTCCTCACTCATACAACGATTGTCCTTCGACTCAAGGAAATCCGGAAAGTATGTATGCAGCTTATGGTAATTATTCACCAGAAAATTACCAAGCTCGACCTCAAGGGGATAGAAATTTGCTGAGTTACCGATCAAACAACTACCTTTCACCCGGTTTTTCTCCTCAAAACTAAAACCCCGCCAACAACTACAATAGAAGCAACCAAATCCCACCAAGAGCTTCTAATCCTTATCAACCACCCGCCCAACAAACCCCACCCATTAACACCGATGTTGAAGCCATCATGAGAACCCACGGTGAGCAAATAAAGAATCTGCAGAGCCAAATTATCAATCTTAAAGGAGATATTACCAAGCAAGGAAATGAGATTAGATCCGAGCTTCGAGATAATATTCAATCCTCCTTCAGCAATCAAACGAATGATTTAAAGAATATGCTTGCTAGTTTCTTGCCCGCCGCTCAACCTTCTTCTTCGAGTTCTCTACCTTCAAACACCATCACCAATCCGCGAGCAAATGTGAGTGCTATTACTACCCGTAGTGGAGTCACCATCATAGGACCACCAATCCCACCCCCATCATCTACACCCCCTCAACCACCATTTATCCCTACTCCTCCTACACCTAGTATTAGTGCACCATTACCGTCTCCGCCTCACCATGACAATGTTCCTAGGTAGGACCCTTCAACATCTCAACCTTTACCTGCTACACCTGCACCTTCACCACACAAACCCAATATCCCTTATCCCTCTCGTTTAGGCAAGACCAAAATGCTAACCAAGTAGGACTCCGAAGTGACACGCTATGTGAAGATGATTTCTCAAATGAACTTCAACATTAGCTTTCTTGAAGCACTTGTCCACATGCCCAATTTTTTTAAATCATTTAAGGAATTGCTTAACAAGAAGGAGAAGCTGATTGAACTCGCCAACACACGCTTAAATGAAAACTGCTCTGCAGTTATTCTTAAAGAACTTCCGGAAAAGCTTGGAGATCCCGGTCGTTTTGTGTTGCCTTGCGTGTTCAACAAAACTGAAGAATTTACTGCCCTTGCTGATCTCGGGGCCAGTATTAATCTTATGCCTTTGAGTGTTTGGAAAAAACTATCATTTCCCGACCTTACTCCAACAAAGATGACTCTTGAACTGGCAAACCGCACTCTCGCTTACCCCGTTGGTATAGCCGAAGACGTGTTCATAAAAGTTGGCACATTTACCTTCCCGGTTAATTTTGTCGTTGTTGATTATGAAATAGACCCTCGTATTCCTTTAATACTTGGTCGGCCATTCTTGCGAACCGGACGAGCTTTAGTGGATGTGGCCGAAGGTGAGTTAATCTTAAGAGTCGGGGATGATGCACAAGTTTTCAAAATGGGGAAGCTTACAAGTAAAACCTTTGGAGGCCGGGAATCAGTGAATATGATTAATGTGCATGATGACTTTCTTGTCTACAATAATCCGCTATTTGACTCTTGCATCGATAATCCACTTTTTCAAGATGATGTGGATGATTCTCGCTCTACTTTGGAACCTTCTCCCATTTATGATTCTCCACCAGTCTTTGATGCTTATGATGATGATTCTAGCTCAGATTCGGATGATTATGATGACCTTACTTCTGAGTATCCCGATCTGCCCACGTATGATGATTTCGATGAGGCTGATACTTTTTCGAGCGATTCTTCACATGATGAAGATCCTCCACCTACATCACTCGATCCTACTTTGGACGATTACTCATTTGAGGAAGATTTCTTTATGTTTCTCAACACTTACTTCCCTCATGAGAGTGATGCACCTCCTTTGGACTTTGAAGATTATCGTCTTGATCCTACTTTGGATTTGAAGAACATTCTTTCTAAGGAGAAGAAACCGGTCGACACCAATATCCGCAGCACGTATGAGTTAACACCTCTTTGTCCATCTTCTGAGGACGAGGTTATGCTTCTTCGCGGATCTTCTTCCCATTCTGCTGAGCCTGAGTGCTATTTTCCCCTAAAGTAAAAGGTGTTCGACCCCGGTATTGAAATCTTTAAGCCATCTCAGTATCCACCTGATGAAATAAAAGGAAATATCTTTGGAACTTATGGAAATATACGTGCACCACATTACCCTTGCTTCCACTGTGCTCCATCACTGCTTAAGGGAACCTTGCCTATTCTTCTTTGGCTTGCCTTGTTCGCCTTAAGCTTGTGCTATTTGATGGACGAAAACTATGTCTTTGATCCTGGTGGATATGTTTCATGCTTCTTCCGTTGATAATCAAGGTCGAGTCAGGCTCACGACTCGGTAAACAAAAACCAAGCGCTTCTTGGGAGGCAACCCATGCATCTATCTTTTAGCTTTCTTTATCATAAGTGTAGGGGGGAGAGCCGTTGGTTTGCTTTCCTCTCCTCTCTTCTTATTATCAGGGATTCGAGCTTCAATAATCCACTCTTGATGATTCTTGACGACCCGTGATTCCGTGTCCACTTCTTCCCGGTTCTATCCTAAACTCTTTTCGATTCACTATTTTATATTTTCTCAATATTAAAATAGGAATCTCTTTAGTTGTCTCTTCCTTAGCGAGATTTAAACAAAGTGCACAATGTCCTAAGTGTAGGGGAGTTTACTCCCACATGCTTAAACATTGAGGACAATGTTTATCTTAAGTGTAGGGGGGACTTCTATCGAAGTTATGTGGCCTTTTCCTTGTTTTTGTCCTCATTTTAACCTGAAAATCAATTTTTCGACATTTTTCAAAATTTTGATCTATTTTGGCTAATTAGTTTTTCCCTTTGTATAGTTATTTTCTTTCTTTACTAGAATAAATCTTTAATAAAGTGGTTTAAATTTTCAAACGTTGTGAATCTTTTGACTCAACCCGAGTTTACTTATCTAAGTTACTCTAGCTAGTATCCTTAACGTGTTTAAGTCAAGTTTTGCTAGGCTTTTATATAGGGAGCTATAAAACGCGAAAGTCTTAACTCTTACGGGTTAAGAACAAGAACTTTTCGCAAGTTCCTATAATTGATCCTAGAGAGTCGTTTATCAAGGGAACTTTAAAATGCGATTTCTAAACTTGAAAAAGTCTAAAAATTTGCAAGATCCTATAGGCGACTCGAAAACCCAAAACTTTGATTTAATAGGCTAAGCATCCACGAGTCTCATTACTTGAGATTTTAAACTGTGGAGAACGAGAGATGATAGAGCCAATTATAAGTTTGGTATTCTTTCGTGAATTTATGTGAGTTAATTATGAGCCTATTCTCCCATCGCCTGCTAATAAATTTATCTGCAATAAATAAGGTTGTACGATTTGAAAAGTTACTTAGCTTCTAGCCCAAGATCGTTTAAAAGTTGCTCGGTATGGATTAGAGTTCATAGCCAAGGCATAACTTATTGAAGCGGGATGCGAAGATTGGCGAGTCCGAAAAGGCCCTAACAAGGCATGAGGGCTACATTTTGTTGCTAAAGATCCCAAAGTGATGTGAAGAATCATTTATCGAAAATCAATATGAAGGATCGAGACACACGACGAAAAGCAAAAACTCCCCAAAAGTCATGGAGAAGTGTATCCGAAAAGACCCTAGCAAGGTATGAGGATAAATAGATCCAAGTCATAAAAGGAGGCGGATCGTTGTATATCAAAGTCCAAAATAAAGATTGGAGAAAAATGAAGAAGTCGTGGTCCAAGTATGAATCTCTCAAAACTTCAAGTGAAGAAATTCCTATTATGAAGAGAAGGCCATAATTTCATGAACGTCTCACAAGGTTTGAAGTATGAAGTCGCTGCCAAATATCGGTCCGAGAAAGGTCTCAAATCGCAAAGCGAGTTATGCCAAGATATGAACTTTTTGAGGTCCCGAGAAGCAGTTTTAAAAGATTTTGTCCTTTAGCTAACTATTGATTAAATCGTTCACTTTATTTTCGGCCTAATAAACTATCGAAATAAGTCAAACAATGCATCCTCGTGATCATTCAAGACAACAATAAAATATAAGAGATACACCTAGGAATAAGGGAGTCTAAGTGAATAATTGGCCCACATGAGTTCGTGGTAGTCTACTCACTTATAATAACAATGATCTCGTTTTTAAGCTTGGTTTGGAGAAAGTGAAAACTTGAGGATGATGATTATTCATAACATTTCCAAAACCCAAGGTATGCTTTTGATTTCTTTACTTTGAATATTTATAGTTTTCTATCTCTTTAATAAAGGCCACTATGGATTGATTATGATGAAAAGTGTAAACATGCTTTGTAACTAATGCATTGCATGAGGACATTGCAATGGTCAAGTGTAGGGGATTTGATAGGTGTGAAAACACCCATCTTTTCTACCACTTAATTACAATAATAACTGGACCAAAACGTGTATTTTATTTCTTTTATGTCGGAATTATGCGTGGTTTGTGTTTTTGTTGTGATTTAGGACGAAATTGTGAAAAGTGGAAGAAACACGGCATTTACGGGCTTTTATTGAAGAAAAAGATGAAAGACGAAGCCAAGAAGTCAAGAGTGCAAAAAGAACGGAAGTCCAAGACCAATTCTGAATATTTATCGAAGAAAAAGTCAAAAGACGGAAGTTTACCAAAAGCCGAAGAACTCGAGTCTTATTTATTGAAGAATTAAAAGACGAGTTTAAAGAAATCCCGAGCCAAAAGTCCTTAAAGTCCAAGATTAACAAAAGACTGAGAAGGAAGGACTTGATGGTGCAATTAACAAGAAAGGAAGGAGAGGAGGAAGCTTCCTCTAACTACTCTCCTAATCTCCTATAAATAGACCATTAGTATCTCATTTTCATTTTGTTGGCTAAGGTGATAATTAGTCTTCCACTTTTACTTTTATGCACATTTAATTACTTGCACATTTACCTTATTGCACATTTACTTTACCTTGTCTTGCACCTTAATTTTCAAGTAAGTTACTTTTATCTTTATTGCACCTTTACTTTACTTATTTGATCTCTCATTCTACCTTTCTTTCTTGCTTGATCTTGTTGATTACATGCTTATTGTGTTGCTTATTTGATTAAAGATTGTGTTTTTATGCTTTTGATTGTTTTAGATCATTGATTTTTATAGCTTATTTGTGATTATCTTTAAGTTTTTAAAGTTTTTGTAAAAGTTATTTTCGTATAGAAGTTGTTTTTCGTAAAGCTTATTCATTTAGTGTCTTAAAAGTTGTTAAATTTCAGTTTAGTAGCTTATTTTCATACGGTTTACCTTAGGATTTTCGTTTTGTGCTTATTAGAATTATAGCTTATTTTTCTAGCTTAATTTGTGCCTTTTCTTCCGTTTTCCGATCTGACAAATCGGAAAGGGGTTTTACATTCCGACCATAGCTCCTTGGCTTGGTCGGAAAAGGGTTTGTGCATTCCGATTGGTGAGTAAGTTGGTATTCCGATCAGGGGAGGTTTGGGTATTCCGATCAGGTATGTGACAGTTATTCCGATTGGTGCTCCTTTCCACATTCCGATCGAGGTGTTTGTTTGGACATTCCGATCAGGTAAGGTGACATATTCCGATCAGAGGGTTCCGATCAGCATTCCGACCAAGTTACACTACACATTCCGACGGGATCAATATTCCGACCAGCAGGATAAGTAAACATTCCGATCAAGAGTGACATATATTCCGATCAGGGTGTTTTGGTTATTCCGATGGTGAGTTGATCGGAATATATTCTGATCTGCGGTATTTTTCATGTTTTGTCTTGTTTAATTTTTACATTCTCATTTTAATTCTTGTCTAATTTTAATTTCTCGTCACACTTTTATTTTTAGTTATTTAATTATTTTACTTTCCGTCACGTTTTTAAATATTGCACCCTTTCGTTTAATTAGACTTAAATTTAATTTTAACGCCATTTATTTTAAAGTCATTTACATTAATTGTTTTTGCACTTTTTAATTATACTACAACGACAAATCTATTGTTTCCACCAAAGAACGACTGAGTCGCATAGTGAACCAAGATCAATTCGATTAGACAGGAACAACGATAATTTTTAAACTGAGTAAAAGCCAGTTATCAATAATTCATAAACGGCTTTTAGGTTATTCGTTTTACCCTTTCCATGCTCGAGATTAAGCATTCAACTACGTCTCTAGTATGGGGGTGTTTCACCTCTTGACTCGAAACATTGAGGACAATGTTTAGTTTTAGTATGGGGGGTGAGTAGATACTTCACCTTGCTTACGTCAACACGCAATCCAAAATTTCATCTTTTTGTTATCGTTTTGTTGCAAATAAGGCTAAAAATGGCCAAATTTTAAAAAAATTCGTATTTTTCATAAGTGTTTAAGACACGAATGTAGGTTTTCCGATGGTGAGAATGAGAGTAATTTTTGACTCGACCGTGCGTGTTGAGCACTTAGCTTCGATTCCTTAACTTTTTAGGCTAAGTCTCTTAAATGAGGACGAGAAATGATAGAGTTATTTATAAGTCTCGTAATCGTCACGATCTCATGTGTAGTAATTATTAGCTTATTCTCCCAACGCTTTTTTGATAATAAATTGTTAATAAATATTGATTTAGCGGTTTAGTCACTATTGTTGGTTTCTAATTTGTTTTAGTAGCTTCCATTTAATTAAATTGGGAAAACATTAAGGTATCGCCAGCGTCACGGTTTTGAAGTATTGGCAACCCGAATAATCAAAAGCTTCACCTAATAATGTTCAAGTGCTCACCTAAATGAAGCAAAAATTTGAAGCTCACAAGGCCGAAAAATCTATGCCCAAATTGAAAGTGAATCAAGCCTTAATCTTCGAAGCTTTAAAGATCAAAAATTCGCCTTAGCGTGAGGATATACGTCTTTGGCTAATAAAACCACCGATGAGGCGGATAATAAAAGGCAAGGCAAGACCAAAGTCATAATAAAAGCTTCATGGCGAAGTTGAATAAAAGATGGAGGTAAACCAAAGATAATAAGGCCCTTCCGTTAGGGGGCGTATAAAAGTCTTGGTAATAAGTCTCATGTTCAAAACCGTTATAAAACCGTGTTTATCGATCCTTCTTGTCGACTTAATTTTTTGACATCGTTGTCTATTAGAATGAATTATTAATTTAATGATTTTGGTTACACCGTTAAGACTCTATTTTTAGACCTAAATCTCTATTCACGCATAAGTCAATGGTGTATCTTCGTGATCATTAAGACAAAAATAAAATATAAGAGATACCAAGTAGGAATAAGGGAGTCTAGGTTCGTAGTTAACACTCATGAGATGTGATCATGTTGCTAACTTATAATAACAATGATCTCGTTCCACGCTTGGCATGGAATTTGGGTGAAAATCGAGGACGAAGAAATTATTTCTAACGAAGAATTCACGTGTTCTTGTTCTATGATCCCAAAAGTCACTTTTTCGTGATGAAAACAATACATTATGTCTAAAACGCGTGTAGTAGTTTATTTATGTTTACGTTTTTAATAAATGTCATCATAAAATGAATTTTGGAGGTTCTAAGATACTTAATTCTAGCATTGCGTGGGGACACGGCAATGGTTTAGTATGGGGGAGTGATGAGACTGCAATTATACATAGTCTCATCATCAAAATCGGGCTTAAAACGCTTAAAATATCATCAAAATACCTCTATATATGCTTGTATTTGTGTCTTGTGTATTTTAGGTACGGATATCGAGAAATCAACAAATGATAACAAGAATGAAGCAAAAACGAACACGGGAAATGAAGTCGCACAAAGAACCGGGCCCAAATCATGGATTTTCCAAAAGACCCTGAAGTTTTGAAGAATGGCAACATTGGTCCCTCATCTTTGAAGATTTGGCAAAGAAGATCTTGAAGAAATCATCATTTAGCAAGAAAGGTCCTCAATGTTTGAAGATATTACATAAATAGCCCTTGGATAATGCATTTATTACAAAATTGGTCCTTATTCAAAGTTTGAAACAAAGATGGGCCAAATTCAGCAAGTTGGTGAAACTTTAAAACACAGGGAATTGTGTTTAGACGAGTTTGACAAGAAGCAAAGAGTGGGGGGGCCATATCTGCCCAGACAATCAAACACCACACCACCAATCACCCACTGCCACGTCACCACTCCACCACTCACATCCCACCACCTCATCACTCCCCTCCACGTCTGATTTCCACCACCCAGTTATAAACTAAATTAGTTTATTAACTAATTTTTCCCTCTAAACACCCAATTTAAATAAACTTAACCCCAAAACAGATTAAATCACCCCCTCCATCACCCATAAACCCTAATTTTCCCAGGATTAATTACCCCCAAATCAAGGGGTTTTTGTCCAATATTTTCCAGATCCTTGATTTAACTTAACTTAATCCAAACCCAACTCCCAAAACGTCACCCTCAACCCCAAAGACCCCACCTACGAGGTCCCCTGCACCCCTTTGGCTACAAAACAAATTGAAGACAGAAGGATGAACGGCTGGATTGGATTACTTGGTCCCAAAGGATTGTCCAACGACTTAGATCACTCCACAACAGTTGTACAACAGCAGGCAATCACATGTTGTGATTTTGACCAAGATCAATTATTCAAACCAAGGGCTTTTTGTAGATTTCAGTACATTAGGGTTTAAAGCTTCCATTTGATTCTAGAATAGTTTGTAGCCACTATATAAGGCACTAGGGTTTTACTTTTTAAGTGGTTCCAGATTTTTGCTATAATTTTGTAATCCTTTTTATTTAAATGAAAATTGGAGTTAAATTATATCTCTTTTTCTTTATTAAAGTTTGGTGTTAAAATTGGCATAATCTGAGTTCCACATTGTTCTTGATTAACAAAAGTTAAAAATCAGTTTTGTGAAGGAAATTTTCTAAAAACGATTTTTTTAAAGTCATCTTGACAAAATCTTTCAAAAACTCAAACCAATGATGAAATGAAGTGAAAGTGGAAATTCATCATTGGTTATTGAGGTTTTGATAAGTTTCTGTTAAGAAGTTTCAAAGTTCTGTTTGGTTTCAAAGGGTTGAGAAGAAATCAGTTTCAAAGATTTTTTTTTAAGCCAAAAGTAATAAGCTGGCTTAATCAATAAGCCAGTCTTATACACTTTGTGGTTGCTTATTCCAGTTCATTCTTTCCCTTGTGTTTAAACTTAGCAGGTGCAAATTCTGCATATTGGATGTGGTGACCCTTTCTTGGACTCATCATCATCATCTCCTACCCATACCAACAAGCCCCTTCTGAAAATGATCAGCTCAAGCCCGAGCTTGATGGAAAAGGCACAAGCAGCCTTTGTTATCCCTGGATGTAGGGTCACAAGGTAAGGAGTTGTGATTTTCTATACTTGCATAATATTTTTTTTGAGAAATGATGATTTAGAGTAATAGATTGTTGGATGCTAGGTCAAATGCTGAATAGTGTTCACTGGTTAGTTTGAAACATGTTATGGATGGTTTGAATGGACTTTGTGCAAGTTTGAGTAGAGTTCTTTATTAAAATTTCAAGTTTCAGTTTTTAAAGGGTGTTTGGATCCTGGTTTTAAAATCTATGAACATGGTGTATTAGGTTTGAAATCAGTAGTAAAGCACTTGCCTTGATAGATTTAGGTATATTCAGTCTATATTGTTGTATTTGGTACCTTTTGGTAAGGATTGCATGCTAGTTTTGGTAAAACAGTGTCTAAAAATCAGTAGGCTATAAACTTGCTTGATTTTTGTAGATTTTGGCCATCAAATCTTTGAGCTAGATAGAGATTAGGGTTAGGTTAGTGCTTGTGATTGATTTGGGCTAGTTTGTGAGTGACTTGAGTGAGTTTTGGCCAACCAAAACTCACCCAAGTGCACAACACACCAACAAAATCCACACAGCCCCCCTTTCTGATATACAGTAACTGTATAGGGCAATTTTGGGCTTGACTTTGTTAAGTAACCTTGAGTTTTTAGCTTTTATTTGACTCCCCACAACCCAACTGGTTGTGGGGGTGCCTTTGTTTGCCCATAAAACCAAGTAACCAACAAGATCTAGGCACAAAAGTGCCCAGACCCGTTTTTTGTGAAGGTAGTGGGAACTCACTTCCCACTGCTAGTGTAAAAGTTTCCCCTGCCAAGCAAAAGGACAAAAACAGCCAAATGTCACTTTCATGATCTAACTTTTTTGTCTTTAGTGGGTCAAATTAGGAATTACAACTTGATTTTTGTTTCATTATTTTTCTTATTTATTTTCTGATTTTTCCATTAAATTAGTTTTTTAGTTACTGTTCATTTTCCAATTTTTAGGTTTAATAGCATTTTAAATTACTTTTTAAGTTTCTGACTTTTGTCTTTTAGTGTAAAATTGTAATATTTTTCAGTTTTAAAAATTTTCCTAGATTTAGAAAAATATTTTAAGACTTTTAGTTCAAAAACATTTTACTGTTCACTTTTTAATTAATTTTTAGATTTTATTTAGTTTAATTAGGGTTTTAATTATATACTGTTTTGTCTTTTAGTGGAAAATATTTAATTTTTCAAACTTTTTCATTTTACTACTGTTCATTAGTGTAATTTAGGATTTTTAAAATTGTCAATTAATTTTTAGCTTTATTTTATTATTTTTAATCATCATTTTAGTGTAAAAATTGTTTTTAGAGTTTTAAAAAATAGAAAAATACTATTTAAAATTTAGGAAAAATACTTTTTAGTTTTTAAATAATATAAGTGAGTTACTTGTCCAATAAAATAATATTTTGGGCTTTTTCTTAATTATATTTAATTTTTGGGCTTTAATTAGCATTAAAAATTGAATATTTAATTAATAAAAGGTTTAAAAATATATTTATTGGATTTTTTATCCTTATTTATATTATTTTGAACTACTTTTTCATTTTTAATTTGTTTTTAGCTTAAAATTTTTAAATTTTCACGTTTTACGTATTTACGTTCACGTTTTACGTCATTCGTCGTAGTTTAGTTGTAATCGTAGCTCGTTTTTGTTTTCTTTCTTTTCTCATCTAAAAACGACACTACCCCAAACTTTTGATTATACATATTGGCACATTAATCCACACACCTCCTTGAGAACGAACCCGCATTTGTTCGGTTTCACGTTTTTTCCTAAAACGTGCAACTTAATACTTGCCCGCATTATACGCCTTGTTTTTCCTAAAACAAAGGTGTACTAAAACTCAACTATCACCCTTCTTGTCTAATTCTCCCGTGGCGAGATTCTTTGAAAAAGTATATGATTACCGAGTATTGATACCCGACTGGATGTATCGACATTCCTATCATTTCTTTTGATTAGATGTCATTTGAATGACCTGGGTAACGATCCGAGGAGCTTTCGAATGCGTACTCAATTTATGAAAACATGGGATATATTCATATTCGTTAAATGTTTTCGTCTGTATCTGATTTGAAATTCTCTCGCGTAGATTATGCGTTGACCTTACTCTTTTAATGGTAGTTGTGTCTCCATATATCCTTGAATTTGTGAAGGATTATGAGTTATTATTAGTCTTTTGAGAAGTTCACATCTTATCGACGGCAATAAAACTGAAAAGTTGATAGTGCCAGTAGAATGGATTGATTGATTATGACATGACGACATTGTCTTAATTGATGGGAACTCGAGTAGAATTCCCCTAAAAGATAAAGATGTTGATTATCAAAAGTGATCTAAATAATTCTTGATGGATGACCATATCCTGCATTTAGACTTGAAATTATACCGTGAATGGTTGTGAATTAGTCATAGACATTATAATCTAAAAAGAACTTAAAGAGAATATAGTAAAAGATGTTTCTGTTGTCTGAAACTTTAGGAGGTATTTTCTGGTGAATTACCTAGACTTTCGCCATTAAGGCAAGTTGAATTTGGTATTGATTATATTCTCGGTGCTGCACCTGTGGCATGTGCATTGTACGTCAGCACCATCTGAATTAAAAGAATTACCGTACAACTGAGAGTTGTCAGAGAAAGCTTTTATTCTACCAAGCTCGTCATTATGAAGAGCTATGGTGTTATTATTTCTTATATTTATTATTACTATGAACTGATTAAATTGACAATCGAAAACGATATCCATGACTCGAAATGGAAGATTTGTTCGATCATTTACAAGGTTCTAGCGTATGTTTTAAAGATTTGATCCATGGCATGGTTATCATCAACTTCGCGTCCGCGAAAAAGATTATCTATTCCAATCATTACATCCAGAACTTGTAATGAACATTATGAGTTTCACGTGATGTCGTTTGGATTGACTAATACACATGTAGCTTTCATAAATTTGGTGAATCGCGTGTGTAGGCTGTAATTTGATAAATTCATGCTTGTGATCATTAAGGACCATTTGTTTGTTTATAAGAATAAGAATGAGTTAATAATTATTTATAGACTGTCCTGAATTGGCCGAGTAGTGAAAACCTGTACCTTAAATAATTAACATGTGATTTAAGACTTAATATTTTACATTATTTGACCGTATCATTAAAAGATAATGGGATCTATATTGACTCTTCAAAAAAAAAATTAAGAGCCCTATTAAGACTTTGAGTTTTACCAAAAAGAAAGTGCAAATATGTTTTAACAAAGGATTTTTAAGGGATTATTCCCTCATACACAAAACATTTAACTAAACTCCTGTTTAGGGGTAAATGTTTGTGTATACCTCAAGACAACCTACGCGGAATTGAGGAAAACATTTAAAATTTGAAACAACAATTTTTGCTTTTCAACTAAGAAAATTTTGACCAAAGCATAACCAAAGATTTTTTGAACATTTACGGATCCTATTAAGTATTTTTGATAAATCAACGAAAATCTTGTTAATTAAATTCAAATTTATTTTGAGCATTTTATATAACTGGTCGGACTAAGAAATTTAAGATTTTTACGTTTACGTTTCATAAAAATTTAATAGTTATTATCTAATTAATTGTAATAATTATCGACGCTTTAGACGCTGGATTGAGTAAAACAGATAAAAATAATAGTTGAGACGAAACTAAAACATAGAAGATATGAAGAAAGAAATTTTGAATTAATACGGTCATGTTATATATATTTCATCAGGAGAAAGTGAATGTAGATACTGACACATTATATAGAAAGGATAAAGAATCAATTAAGATGTATTTCTTAATAATGACTATGCAAAATAAATTGCCAAACGATATAAAAATAAACAATGTTTGTAAAAAGGATAATATAGATAATAAAAAGGGATTCGCGGCTAATGTGAACCATCAAAATTGAGAAGCCGATGGCGTTGAATGTATAAAAGGCCACTTGTGATTGCCTAAACATGGAGGATTTTGAGATTTAGTTATGTTGGAATCTCATAGGTTTAAGTAATATATTCATATTATTTATAAATTAATGTATCTCTGTTTGAAGAAGTCATACTAATGGCAAATTATGAAGGCAGACATTGCCTCATACGTTAGTAAACGTCTAGCTATTGCAAAGGTCATCATCTGAATTTGATTCGATTTGGGTCATCGTCGACAGACTGACCAAATCTGCTAATATCGTTCCTGTTAATGATAGATTCTTGATGAAGAAATTGACTCTTTTGTATTTAAAGGAGTTATGTAAACATGGTGTGCCTGTATCGATCATCTCTATCAAGATCCTCGCTTCGCATCGAATTTCTAGAGATTTGCTCAGAAGTCACTGAGAACGAATCTTGATGAGAGTACTGTACCACCCCAATCGAAGGGACGAGGTAAAGTAACGATACAAAATACTATAAGTGTTGTTTTATGTTTGAATGATTGACCTTTGGTAATAAACTGTAAAATCGTTTCCCTTAGGAGAGACTACCCTTGAAAACTATCGTATTAGGATCGAGATCGAATCTTGTGAGGATATATATTAGATCATCTGTAAGCAGGAGTTGGGATGAAGACACCCGACATACACCCATTGTGACTTGGACATGTCTTTTAGGTTTAAGGTTTCCTATGATGGCAAACCTAACCTTGCAAAATACCCGACCCGTGAAACGTGAAATGATTGTTGAAATTAGGATCTGATTATTGACTGCCGGTAGTGGGCAGGAGGTTATGTTAATATGAAATGTAGATCTTGAAGTGCCAGATGGGTAGCGAAGTTATGCCAAAAATTTTAACCATGGAAAAATGAATTGATGATCTGGAAGATCATGGGATATAAGTCCTCGTTGTATGGGATCATTGAGATGATGTAAAAGTTGGTTTGAAAGGCATATAAGCTGTATCTACCCTAGGACTTCAAGAGGTGCGTGAATTATGTTTCGTGTATCGAACTTGATAAAATGTCTATCAAGTGAAAATCTGACTATTCCTTAATGAAGTTTAGATCGGCGAAAAGTTGCATTCATCAAAAACCCATGAATATCATGGATAGAGAAAGTAAGTCAACATTAAGCCTGATCTTATTCCCGTAGTTATGTTTGATGAAACTCGCGTATTGTAATGGGTTACACTTGTGAAAAAAGACCGAATGTGGAGGAAATACCCACATGGATTTAACTCTATAAGAAGCGAGTAGTAAGATGATCTTTGAGGACAAAGATCCTGTTTAGGGGTAAATGTTGTGACAATCCGTCAATTTATGGTTGATATTTTATTCTCAGATATTATTTAAAAATATTATTTTAATGTTATATTATGAAGTCACTTATTTTTGGGAAGAAATTTGGATTTACGTCTTGAAGTAGCATCGAGTACGTCTAAACCAGAGGATTCTACGTTACGTGCTCACGTTTACATACACCGTTTTGGTGACAGTCCGACATTTCAGAAAATAAATTTATCCGTGAATATTAGTTTGGAATTTTAAATTTGTGTTGGTTCATAAACTCACAAATTTACGAGAAGAGATTAGGACTTACGATTATAATTTAACGTCCTTTACGACTAAACCGAAAACCTTAGGATTACGTATTTACGTTTTCGAACTCCGTTTTTGATGAGACAATTTTTATTAGATTCGTTTTGTGCCGTTGATTCATAATTTATGAAAACGTTTTTTGTAAAACGACCCGAGGGCACGTAAATCGAGGAAACTAGAATCGAGGGGTACCCGTAAATTAGTGGGATGAGACAAGATAAATCTTGCCCCACCCCACTCAAAAGGGACAGCCAAAACAAGGATACCACATCCTTGATGTGGCAAACTTGCAACAACATAGCTTACACTTGTAAGCTAAGCTTACAAAGTAAGCTACACTTTCCCACTAAACTAACAAAACCAACAAGCTAAACCATTTGCATCCATTTCTCACATGCAAAAATACTCAAACTCTCTCCCATTCTCTACCATTGCCGTCCCACCACCACCACTAAACACCATCATCCTCAAATTTGTAACCATGAACTTAAGCTATGATCAACATATGTTGAAGCTTAGTTGAAGACTTGTTGATTGGAGGTGATTATAACATCCAAAGAGGAGTTTCTATGGAGTCTTAGGGCTGATTTTCCACAAGGAGTTCTTAAAGATTGGTGTACTTGAAGATGATATTGGTTTATCACAAGTTGTGTGATCAAAATCCATGTCTTGATCACAACCTACATCATCATGGTGGTATGAAGATTGTTCTTCCCATCCTCTTGTTATTTTGATTATGTAATCATGTAATTTTTTTCCTATTGTATATGTATATGATGAATATATGATGATAAAAGTATTGTGTGGGGATTTGATGTTGATAAACATGGGTAAAAAGATGACAAACTATATGTAAAAGTGGTTAATCTTGCTTAAATTAGTAGGCTGTATAATAACAGTAAATAACCATATGATGAACTGATAAAATGGCATAGATGAATGGATATACAGTAAGTAATATGTCTTGTACACATGTGGGAGTTGGCCAAGCAATGGAATCATAAAAATGAGTGAGATATGATCAAAACAAGTTTAGAGTGCAAATCTGAGTACACTGTTTTGGACGAATTTTATAGAATACTTAGAAGCTGATACAACAGTAGCCATAGGAGAGTTAAATGGAGCACATATCATATAGTTTATGCCATAAAAATTTGGGCTTCTATCTCCATATAGAACTCTAGATATGGCTATTTTGGTGAACATGAAAGTAAAAATCAGATTTTGAGAAATTAAAGTATAATAGTATTATATAAGCACTCAAATAAAAATAGTATAAAAAATGAATTAAAACCCACTAACTTATATAATACATTTATATAAATTTGTATAAGGATAAATAAATGGACATTTTATAAAAATGGTAGTTTGATAAGTTTCATAAGTTATAAAACTATAAACATGATTTTTACGACTTTTTCGGCTATTACCGTAAAATTAACGTTTTTCGCCAATTAAAACTTAGACGATAAAACCCGTCTAATGTAAAGTTTTTAAAAGTCATATACTGATATATAAGTATCTAATACAAGTAAAAACCGATAAAACCCGAACTATAGGACATACGGACATTAACAAGCTAAGTTAGCATATTGGACTAATAATTTAACTAAATAAGATAAACACTTATAAAAAGTACTTATTGGGCTTAACCCATTTAGGCCCAACATGTAAATTGTAAATACTGATAATACAAGTATAAAATGGATTAATACAAGTTAAAGAACTTATAATAAGCTTATTGGACTTAAAACATGTAAATAGGTAAAACTAGTAAACTAGTATAAAAGTTATCAACACATAACACTAAATGAGTAAATGAGAATATGTAAACCCACTTGATCATCATATATATAAAATCATCATATGTATACAT
Source organism: Glebionis coronaria (assembly GCA_025667525.1). Lineage (NCBI taxonomy): Eukaryota > Viridiplantae > Streptophyta > Magnoliopsida > Asterales > Asteraceae > Glebionis > Glebionis coronaria. The sequence goes on from CM046876.1 coordinate 60,030,240, forward strand.
AATTGTTATTTTTATAAAGTCATTGGACATGAGTCTAAGACGAGTATTATTTGTCTAGGTTTCCGTGATTGAAGCACGTACCGTACATCCAAATCACAGATAACCGCCTTCCCACATCAACGTGAGTTCATAGCCTCACACTCTTTTAAATGTTTTTATGAAATGTTTTATAAACCCGCGAGGGAGATAACATGTTAGTTTTGATAAAATAGGACATCATTTGTCCCGATTGTTTGTTTATTGATTTGGACCCGGATGATTGTATGACCCTATGAATGATTAAATGACCCGATAGATGAAATAAAATGGATTATTAAAGTTAGGTTATGTCACTAAAAGTCCCATTAGCATGAATTGTGAACTACCGGGATTTGGTAGACGCTTATGCATATAATAGAACTATTTGGGGACGATCACCCCAGTTCGCGCCTTGACGGTTGATCCCCGTCGTGCCACATTGATTGGTAAGCGAATTTATGTATGAGAAGATTTACACAAGCGTGATTATTGTGACGACACGCTAATTTAGATGGGCAAATGATTTTCGGGTTAGCTACCCGTTGTTTTTTGTAGTAAGGTAACAATGTCATGCGGCTTATAATAATTCAATTAACGAAATACTGCTATACGCACCGAATTACAGTATATTGCCTGACTAGCAATACGGGGTCATATTATTAATATTATGTTTGTGTTTTGCTTTTATATAACCATATTCATATAACGGTTTTTATTTAACTCTACACGACGTTATAAAACGTATTGTATGATATTTTTTTACGACATTGGTTCGTATAATGGTTTTGAAGGCGAAAGCCTATATTATGATTTTGATAAGGATTTGTATAAAATGACTTTGGCTATTTTATAGCCTATTACAATGATTTGTACAAAATGATTTTCGGTAATAATTTTATACCGATGTTATATTGATGGATTTTATTAAACTCTATGAATTCACTCGGCGTTATCGCTGACCTTTTCTTTTAACATGTTTTATCTCAGGTACTTGAAGGTAATTCTCGGGAAGAGGACAAGAATTCATGGCCCGCACTTAAATAACAATTTCCATTCAAATGCTTTGTAAAATTGTATGAAATAATATGACTTGGGACCTATGTAAATTTGATATTTATGAATGGAAATGCTTTATTATTAAACGACGCGATTTTTATGCGTTGTCTATGATGTGAGTAATGTGCTATCCCGTAACACCAACTAGTCTTCCGCTGTATTGAGTTGTATAAATTTGGGGGTGTTACAAATTTACAAAGGTATAAGTATGTAGGACATGAAGTCACGAGGAGGCGAATATTACAAGTGATGGATGCACAAGATCAAGGAAAGAGAAACGTGCTCAAGATTCAAGTCAAAGATAATATAAGTATATTCATCGGAAAAGAAAAAGAAAATAAAGAAGAAGAATACGAGCTCAAGACAAGTAAAGTATGGTAGGTTTATATTACTAGTGTAATTTTGGTGACCCCCTCATACTTGATGTGACCTCCCTTAGGGGGAGATTGTTGAAAATACGTTTTTACGTATTTAGGAAGGATTGATCACTCCAATAATATATCTAGTTGTAGCTCGTAGTCATAACAATACAAGTTAAGTAAATAAAGCCAAGCTTGGTCCATCTATTATGGTCGGCGGCCCTTTTATAAGCTCAAGCCTATCTTGTGGACTTCGGTATATAAACCCTCTCTTTAGTTAAAGAAAGTTAGTTACTTACTTTATTTTCATATAGCTACATATGTTTTTTCTCACTTTCTCTCTCAAAAATATATGTGTGTATAACTCTTTCTCTCTCTATATTTATAGACTTACATAATCCAACAATATACAACCCAAGCTGACGTGTATTAAAATTTATTTGTTGCCTGACAAAATTGCAAGGTGGGTCGGATTTTTCTCAAGTACATACACTACGTGTAATTTTATAGCCTTGAACAAACTATTTTGAGAACAACATACAGTGACGAATAACATGAGTTGGACTTTCAAAATTAGTTAAACTTCTACAAATGTTAAAATGTTTACATTAACTTATAGGCTTATTAAACAAAGAAATTAATAAATTTTATACAAATATTTACTAACGTTATTAAAGTTTCATCTTATTCAATTAGGTTACTAAATTTCGAAGGATCATAAATCAGTGCCAAAACATGATGCCAACAAGAAAAGCGAGTGTCACGTATGATAAGGTGTCTTTGGCATCAAAAAAATTTTGACATTATTTTTTTCCGGTAATGGTTAGGACCCAAAATATGATATCAAAGGTTTTCATTTATTTATTTATTTATTTTAAATACAAAATAATCTAAATAAAAACTTTATTAAATTAAATAAAACATTACAATAAAAATACATCAAAATAAACAAAAATATTACATGAAAATAAGATTACTATATATTTATTACGGTTCGTTAAATGCTTCACAAGATCGGCTTGTAGCTCGTTGTGAGTATATAAAATTTGATGAAAAAAAGATGTGGTATTTATAGATTTTTAGGTTTAAAATTTGAAAAAATGTTTTTTTTTTCAAAAATAATGGTCAGATTTGCCCCAAACAGACAGTTTAAAGAAATAAATTTTAAAAAAGAAAAAAAAGTTACCAGCCGAGCTGGTATTCTTGGCGCCACCACCTTTGGCGCAAGGTCCGGTGTGGTGCGCCAACGAGGGGCTCGCGCCAAAGGCATAACAGCCCACCGACTGGCCATTGTTCCCTATCCTCTTATAATTTGGTGTTAATTCGACTAACCTAAATATATCAAAAAGGATTTTGTTAATTTTTATAAAGCTAAATTCGCATGTCATGACTCGCCGGTGATTTTTCCTCCTATTGTGGTTGATAAACGTTTAAGTGTTTCAAATCGTAACTATCTAGACTCGATGGTGTCGTTGGAGGAAATAAAAGATGTTGTTTGGGATTGTGGCAGTCAAAAAGCTCCAAGGCCGAACGGTTTCTCGTTTTTGTTTGTCAAAAAATATTGGGATCTTGTTAACCATGATATTCATAATTTTGTCAATGGTTTTTCATTACTGGTACGTTTTCTCCTGGCTCGAATTCATTATTTTTTATTTTAATTCCAAAGGTCCCCAACCCTTTGTATATTAAAGACTTTAGACCTATTTTTCTTATTGGGGTTCATTACAGGATCATTGCAAAAATATTAGCAAATCGTTTATCCAAAGTCATCGATTCGGTTATTAGTCCCGAGCAATTTACTTTTATTTTGGGTCGCCAAATTCTTGATGGGCCTCTTATCTTTAGTGATGTCATCGATTGGTATAAGAAACCAAAGAAAAAGATGTTGTTTAATGTTGGTTTTGAAAAGGATTTTGATTCGATAAGTAGGCACTTTTTAGATTTTAGCATGGCTAAGTTGGGGTTTAGCTCTCAGTGGCATCACTAGATCAAGGTGGGTCTTATTTCTTCTCGTTCTTACATCCTTGTTAATGGGATCCCAACCTCGTAATTTTCTTTGAAGATAGGGTTAAGGAAAGGAGACCCTTTGTCTCCTTTCCTATTTATTATCATAATGGAAGGCCTAAATATAATGCTTAAAGATGGTTTAGCTGATAAATTGTTTCGTGGCGTTAAGATTGGCTCATTTATGCTTCATATTTTGCATTTATTCTATGTAGATGTTATTATTTTTTCTGAGTGGAACCAAAGTGACATGGACAATATAATTCGCATCCTTCAGGTTCTTTTCCCTGCTTTTAGTCTTAAAATTAACATCAATAGGTCCAACCTATATGCTTTGGGGGTCTCTCTGGTAAGGTTTCTGATGTTCGTTTGCAAGTCTTAAATTTATATTACAAGGTTTAGACAAAACAAGGGACTAGAAGACAAACACGGTCAAGTATACCCTTTCGTTCGTAATATAGCTTTGTAGTGGTAAGCCAGGATCGTTCGCTGAGACTTAGTTTCGTTTTGGTAATCAAGATAACAATTGAAGAAATAAATGGTTAAAGTAATATCAATAATAACAAATATGACTAATATGGGATAGTTCGTATAAGTTCGTGATGATGATAATGATCAAGATATGTTTATGTAGGTAAAGTGTGATAATCCTTTTTCTTCAAAATGGCGTTTACACAATTTACTTGGGTTGATTCAAGACTTATGTTTATTTAAGCGATTAAGCTTAAAACAAGTTGCCAACAAGTTCAATATTTTATCAAGTTTCTAAGCGGATTTCTCCAACCAAAGATTCATGACCATAGACAAGTTCTAGAAAACTTATTATAACCATTTTGCGTTTTTCAACGCCAAACTATCGTAAGAAATCAACTTAGATAAAATATGGTTTGTAGAACTAGGAGGTAAAATGGGTTCTACAACATTAGCTTGAAATCATTTATAAAGGATCATATCATAACATCATCACTAATTATATTCACATACCCATATTGTCACAAATAGCTTAGCCTAACATAGTAATCAAAGTAACAATTGGAAAAGAGTAAGAGAACATCATACTTAGATTGGATTGGATAAACGAGTACACAAGTGTCACGATTGTATCGTTCCTCCAAAATCGAAGAGTGGAATACTCTCGTTACAAGTATCTCCCAAAAGTGGATAATACTGAAAATTTGCTAGAAAGACTAAAATACTCGAGCTATGGAGTATTGAGAGAGAGAGGTGTGTGTAAAATGGATGGAAATGGCCTCTATTTATAGTGTTGTCTGGGTTCAAATGTGCGCCGCACTTCTCCTCAAGTGTGCTGCACTTTGGAGATGTAAATGTGCGCCGCAGTTATAACTTTGTGCGCCGCACTTCTGGGCGATTTCAGAAGCTTCTTTTAATATCTGTCTTTATTGCATATTGAGGCCCCTTGTTTGTATATCTTCACTTTGCTACTTCATACTTTACATCTGCATATAAAACACAATATATTAAGTATCAGAAGCTCTTATTTATACTACAAAGTGGCATTATAATAATAGGATTAATATGTATAGTTAGGTCGTTATCAAATTCCTCCACACTTAGCTATTGCTTGCCCTCAAGCAATCAAAGCGACAAAATAACTTTAGCACCTCACATGGATAGTGTTTAGATTTTAAGTTCACACAAGTGTCACTCAGAAAAAGGGTAAATGTAAGGAAACACTCAATTAGCTCGGTCATAAAATAGATAGCTACCATAGGTTTGTACAAGACACATAAACATAACTGTTGCGGTGTGAGCATCAGATAAATTTTTCAAAGAAGCAAAACATGATAAATGATGTGGGTGTAGGATAAAAAAGTATATGCCTAATGTCAAAGTAATAGAACAAACTATACTAGAATACTTGACTATTTTTTCTTTCTTTTTCATACATTTTTTAAGAGAATATCATAAAGTTAATAACTTGACAAGTGGTTAGGCATAACATATAAGGATATTGGCACAATGGATAATATAACATATGCGTATGAGTGCAACATATTTTAGTAAGCCAGTGTAGCTTAACTAAAATGACATAATGGTGATTTTATTTTGTTTCCTTTCGAAAATATCTATAAATTAACCTCACTGCGGTTTAGTAAATGATGGTCAAGCACAAATTCTGAAGCATAATAGATTATCAGCTTTCACACAAAATAGAGAAATATAAGGCTAAGTTTTTCTCACATATTTGGGAAGTGGATTTTTGTGCTAAATTATAGTGTCAATCAGTGAGATTTTTGCTTTGCTAAAAACTTATTTATTTACAAAACATATATATTTTTGTAGATATTCAAAAAGGTTTTCATGTGGAGAAATTTTATTGTATTTTTATTTCATTTTTTCTATTTGTCACCTCCTCCACACTTAAGTTGAACATCGTCCTCGAGGTAATAACTGATAAAAATATTAAAAATAGGAAAAATGAAAAAGGAAACGAGAACTTCCCAGGGCGTAGTAGAAAATTTCGGTACTTCGAGAGATGAATCCAGCTAGAGCTCCAATTTGCTATTTTCCTACATGTTATAAAACAAAACAAAACACATGCAATATATACAAGGACGATTTTATTTATTTACAGGTCCTCCTCCACACTTAAGTTTAAAGGTGGTGATAAAATACGGATTGCCTTCCGAATAGCACTAAGTTTAGAGTCTTCAGCGAGACTCGGCTACTCGGATCTATTTTAAGAAGAAAGGAATTTATTCTCCTTCGATTTCTTTACAGTGTTCTTCTTCACAATAGAGCTTAAGTCTATGTCCATTGACTATAAAGGTGGTATTGTTTATACCGTGTAATTCAACATATCCGGATGGATATTGGTGTTTCACTAGATAAGGTCCAGTCCATCTCGAAGTAAGCTTAGGTTGCTTGAAATTATATTTCGAGATAAAGAGAAGTACTTTGTCTCTTTTTTTAATTCTTTTCTTTGTCGTAATTTACGATCATGCCAAACTTTGGTTCGTTTATAATCTTGAACTTTCATAAGCGTGATGTCGAAATTCATCTAACTTGTGAAGTTGAAAGTTACGTTTTTCACCGGCTGCAATAAGATATGGGTTGCAGTTTTTAAGTGCCCAATATGCACGGTGTTCAATTTCTATAGGAAGATGGCATGTATTTCCGTACAACAGTTTGTACGATGTGGTTCCAGTTGGTGTTTTGAATGCGGTAAGAAAGGCCCATAGAGCATCTTCTAATTTTTTAGACCAACAAGCAGGGTTGTTTTGAACGGTCTTTTCGAGTATACGTTTGAGAGCTCTATTAGTGTTTTCAACTTGGCCACTCGTTTGAGGGTGGTAAGATGTGGAAAATCGGTGGTTCACTCCATATCTTTCCATAACTTTTTCCATGATTTTGTTACAGAAAGGAGTTCCTCTATCGCTTATTAGGGCTTTTGGCATTCCAAAACGACATAATAATTGTTGGGAATAAATCTATGCATACTTGTTACCCCTGCTAGTTGATTATCCGTACCCCTGCTAGAGTAAGTTCCCCCTGCCAAATAACAAAGGCAGGGGGATTGGTTCCCCTGCTGAAGTCAAATGCCCTGCCGTCAGAGATAAACTTGGAATAGATTTTTACGCGTTTCTGTTACTACTCCTTAATACTTTCCAAGTTTGTTAGTAGTGATCTTGTACGTGAGTCCTTATGGCTATAAAAGGACTCACTAGGTTAGCATGAAAAGTGTGTCTTTCTCTATTGTCTTTCATTATCATACTTTAAGGTTTTGTAAACCCTAATACCATTTTAGGGTATTCGTATATCATTGATATATTAAAGTTCAATGTTTTCTTCAATCATATTGTTCTTGTTCTAAACATTATATTCCGCATCTTGTTTAGTTACTTTGCTTTGCAAAGTTTCTCTAGTGTTAGATTGAATACTTTCTTTCTATCACAACCCTTAAACAAGCTATTAAGGTTTAAGATCTGAGTTTGGGATCAACAAGTGGTATCAGAGCTTGTTGAGAAACTTTGTCTAAACCAAGAACAAAACCCTCATAACAACCATGTCTTCAGACTCTTCCTCAAACAGCAACAACCACAATAACCTCAAGTTACCCATGTTGGATCCTGAAAACTTTGAATTATGGGAATTCAGAATCCAATAATACCTGAAAATGGAACACTATGTTTCTGTGGGAGATCATAGAGTTTGGTGATCAATTCAACAAAATGGTAGCAGTTGAAGAGGGCAAGGAAGAAGAGAAAGGCGAAAGTTCCAAAGGTAAGGACAAGAAGAAATCTGCTGCTCTTTGTGATAAGGAAATATTGGCCAGAAGGCATGATGTCAGAGCTCACAGCTCATTGCTGTTGGCTCTACCTGATAGACATCAACTAAGATTCAGAAAATACAAAACAGCTAAGGAACTGTGGGAAGCCATAGGCACAACCTTTGGAGGAAATTAAGCCACAAAGAAGAAGAAGAAGAATCAAATGCTTGATGATTTTTCTTCTTTCAAAGCAATTGGTGATGAATCAATTGGAGCTATTTACAATAGGCTTCAAGATATGGTGGCCTAATTGGAGTTCTATGATATTGAGGTGACAAGAGAGCAGGTGAATACCAGGTTTCTTAACAGCCTCTAGAAAGAATGGTTTGTCTGCAAGGCAATTTGGCAGAATAAGGATGACCTGGACAACAAGAACATTGATGACATATACAATAACTTAAAAGTTTTTGAACCTGTTGTCAATGAGATTAAGTCAAAAGGAACGATTCCCACCAACTCAAGTGGCTCTACTAATTCCCCTGCTGACATGGAATTCATATCACAAAGCAGTGGAATCAAAGTAGCCCCTGCTGCTTATTCCCCTGCTACCAGGTCTGGATCATCTTATGATGAAGAAAGGCCAGCTACATTCAGCCTTGATACTGCTTGTGCTTTTATAGCATCTCAAGGGCCACAAGGATCTACTGTGTTGCACGAAGATCTAAGTCAAATCAGTAAGCAAGGACTAGAAGAGATGGATATCAAGTGGAACATGGCTCTGCTTAGCATGAGAGCCAACAGGTTTTACAAGAAGTATGGGAAGAAGATCTCAATCAATCCCTCTGATGTGGCTGAGTTTGACAAAACAAAGGTTAAATGCTACAACTGTGGCAAGAAGGGTCATTTTTCTAGGGAATGCAGAGGACCTAAGACTGGAAACAGCTATAGGAAGGAAACCATAGATGATGATTCTGGTGCTAAATCCATGGTAGCTATGCAGGGGATATATGGAGCAGGTGGATGGGATTGGAGTGCCATGACAGAGAATGTGGAAAGAAATCAAGCTTTTGTTGCTAAGGAAAAAGAAGAAGATTTTGCACTTATGGCCATGTCAAGTTCCAGCTCTGACAATGAGGTATATGACGATTCATATTGTACTAAAGCTTGTAGGAAAAATACTGAGTCATTGAATGATCAAATCAGAAAGGTAAAAGCTGACTATATCAATTGTGACAATGACCTTGATAATTATAGACGTGCTTTAGAACAGTTAGAGTCCACCATAAGAGAGTTTAAGCAAAGATAAAGTGATTATAGGGATCACATTGTGATTCTAGAAAGAGATGCTAAGGAGAATAACAAATCCATTAAGGAGTTGACTACTGAACTTGAAATTTTTAAATCTAACAAAAAGATTGATGATGAAACTGTTGAAAATTTTGGAAAAGCTTCAAAAGATTTAACTAAAGCAGTTGAAATTGGTCAATCTCCTAGGGACAAAATAGGGTTTGGGATTAAAAATGAGCATGCTACCATACCACCACCCCCTGCCAACATTCATGCACCTTTTCTTAGAAAAGACCTGTCTTGGACTGGTCTCCCTTGTTTTAAAAAACAAGATGATATTGAGTTTGACTTGAGTGCTTACATACCTAATAGTCTTGATACTGAAGAGCCTCTGGTGAAAACTAGTGTTATTAGGGATTTTGAAAAGGAACAGGTTGCTTTAAAACAATGGAAAATTGATAACCCTGTTCTATTTTCAAGAGAAGGACTTTTTGGTAGAGATTCTAGTTCTAAGAGTAGCTCACCCAAATCTAAAACCAGATCACAGTCCCCTAAGTCCACCATTAAATATGATGGTATGTACAGGACTGTCAGAGGTAATCAAAGAAATTGGAATGACCAAAAGTCTCATCAATTAGGAGAAGACTTTGTGATAAGCACAAAGCCCTGCTTCACATGTGGCAGTTTTGAGCACACTTATCAAGAGTGTAAGGCACCAATGGAAGTGGTGGCTACAAATCCTTTAAAGGATATGCAACCTAAAACCATTCTTCTAAATGCAAGGGCAAAATCCTTTTCCCCTGCCAAGTATGTTGCCTCTGCCTTGAGAACCAGGGTGGCTGACAAATATGTTGTTCCTGCACTTAGAAAGGAGAATGATGTTCACACTAAGCCCAACACTTCTGTGACCACCCCAACACCTTATAATGCATATAGATCTGGCCCTAGACCTTACCAACACATGAATATAGCCCAAAACAAAAGATGGGTTCCCTTTGCTAAGCATAGGGATTCCCCTACTAAATCTGGGGTATCCCCTGCTAACAAAGTTTTGCCTTCTAGGAACATGGTTGGATGGGGAAAAGCTGTGAAAGCCTCAGCTCGTTGGGTTTGGGTACCCAAAAGGGGTACTCAGTCTAATGGTGTATCTCTAGTTTTTGATAAGCTATCCTACATTGATACACGAGGTAGATCCAAGTCTGTAATGGCTTGGGTCCCCAAGAAAAACTAATTTGTTTTTCTTTTTGCAGGTGACAAAGAAGACAAGGGATGATAGAGCATATTGGGATAGTGGATGCTCAAGAAGCATGACTGGACAAAAATCTTATCTGTCTAACTTTGTGCCCCTGCATGACAATGATGGTGTTTCTTTTGGAGATGGGCATGGAACAATAACAGGAAAAGGAACTAGTGTCACCAATGGGATGACCTTTGATAATGTCTACTTGGTAAAAGAACTCAAGTACAATCTCTTCAGTGTGTCACAGATGACTGATAACAAGAATTTTTTCTTGTCTACTGACACTGAATGTCTGGTGTTAGGAAAGGAGTTTGTCTTACCACCAGACACTCCTATTGTACTCATAACACCAAGACAAAAGAACATGTACACAATTGATCTCAAGGACATCTCTCTCCAAGATAATGAAACATGTTTCATTGCCAAAGCCTCAGTTGATGAGTGTAAGGAATGGCATAGAAGACTTGGTCATCTTAATTTCAAGAACATGAACAAACTGGTGAAATATAATCTGGTTCATGGTCTTCCTTCCAAGTCTTTTGTCAATGATCATACTTGTGATGCCTGTCTGAAAGGGAAGCAACACAGAGCATCTTGCAAATAAAAAACAAGTATGTCCACCACCAAGCCATTGGAACTACTGCATATGGATCTTTTTGGTCCTACTTCTGTGGCAATCATAAAGAAGAAATGGTACTGCCTAGTGATTACTGATGATTTTTCAAGGTTCACATGGACATTCTTTCTATTTGAGAAGAGTGACACAGTTGATGTACTCATTGGGTTCATCAATCAGATTGAACTATCAAAAAGCATGAAGGTAGTAACCATGAGATCAGATAATGGTGGTGAGTTCAGAAATCAGAAACTGGACTTTTTCTGCATAAACAAAGGAATCAAGAGGGAATTCAGCATTGCAAGAACACCTCAACAGAATGGAGTTGCAGAAAGAAGGAATAGGACACTCATTGAAGCTGCAAGAACTATGCTGTCTGATTCCAAACTTCCAGTTATCTTTTGGGCATAAGCTGTATCCACTGCTTGTTATGTACAAAACAGGGCCTTGGTGGTTAAGGCACACAACAAGACCCCCTATCAGCTGTTCCATGGAAGACCTCCTTTAATTGACTTCTTCAGACCTTTTGGATGTCATGTGATCATCTTGAACACTATTGACAACCTGGGCAAGTTTAGTGAAAAGGGAGATGATGGATATTTTGTGGGTTATTCATTAAACAACAAGGGATATAGGGTCTTCAACAAGAAGACAAGCAAAATCACAGAAAATCTTCATGTGGACTTTCTTGAAGACAAACCTGAAGATGTTCAAACAGGTCCTGATTGGTTCTTTGATATAGAAGTTCTTTCAAAATCGATGAATTATGTACCTGTTGTAGTGCACAATACTAACATTTCAGGTACACAAGAACCAACTGGTGCAGAGAAGTCACCCATGAGGTACATGAATGTACCCTCACTATTTCCTATTGAAGCTGCTGGTGAAGAAGATAATCCTTCTCTAGGAAAAGAACAGCCAACCTCATCCCCTGCTATGTTACCTTTTGAAAGCAGCGGAATGGCTGAAGGTAGTGGAATCCAGGATTCCCCTGCTAGACCAACTGCTTCCCCTGCCACAAAGGATCCTGTTGCTAATGATACTAGTGATGAAGAAAGAGAATCCCCACTCCTTTCATCATCTACACCCATATCTGATGGTCCTATTATATCCAGCAGTGGAAGCAGAATAATCAAGAATGGAGGCCCAAGTTACTCAGAGCTACATTCAGGTCATCAGCACCCATCTCTAGGTCATGTTGTATCCTTTGTAAGTTCCTTTGAGGACTTATTTCCCAATCAAAATAGTCCCATCAATTCTTATTTGGAAGAAGATGAAACAGAAGTAATCATGCAGCCTACCTACAGAATCAATAAGGATCACCCTATCTCTCAAATAATTGGTGATCCTAAAGCCCCTAGACATACAAGGTATACAGCAAAGGAGCACAGCTTCATTGCTAACATCACCATGAAGTTTAATCATGACAACATGCAGTGTTGTTTGTTTACTTCATTTTTGTCACAAGAAGAGCCAAAGAAGATTTTTCAGGCTTTAAATGACCCAAGCTGGGTTGAAGCCATGCAAGAGGAGCTCTTAAAATTTGACATACAAGAGGTTTGGATTCTGGTAGATTGTCCCAAATGGGCAAGGCCTATTGGGACAAAGTGGGTACTCAGGAACAAAAAGGAAGAAAGGGGGATAGTTGTCAAGAACAAAGCAAGACTGGTGGCACAAGGGTATACACAGGAAGAAGGAATTGACTATGAGGAGGTCTTTGCTCCAGTTGCCAGGATTGAAGCCATTAGATTATTCCTTGCTTATGCTTCATTTATGGATTTCACTGTTTTCCAAATGGATGTAAAAAGTGCATTTCTATATGGAACAATTTATGAAGAAGTCTATGTTATGCAACCTCCAGGGTTTGAAGACCCAGAACATCCAGACAAAGTTTACAAGGTGAAAAAGGCTATGTATGGACTTCACCAAGCTCCCAGGGCCTGGTATGGTACTCTCTCTAAATATCTCTTAGATAATGGATTTAGCAGGGGGAAGATTGATCAGACCCTGTTCACCAAGAAACAAAAGGGTGACCTTCTGCTAGTACAAGTCTATGTTGATGACATCATCTTTGGATCCACTAACTCTATGCTTAGCAAAGAGTTTGCCAAACTGATGCAGGATAAATTTCAAATGAGTGCCATGGGAGAGCTAAACTTCTTTTTGGGGTTACAAGTTTAGCAGCAGAAAGATGGGATATTTATCTCACAAGACAAATATATGGCTGAGATTATGAAGAAGTTTGGCATGTCTGATGGAAAGAAGGTGTCCACACCAATGGACAAGGATCATCCATGGGGTAGAGATGGTCCTGGAAAGCTTATAGATGTCAGGAACTACAGGTCCATGATTAGGTCTCTCATGTATCTCACAGCTTCAAGACCTTACATCATGTTTGCAGTTTGCTTATGTGCAAGATACCAGGTGGCACCAACAGAGTGTCACTTATTTGCTGTAAAAAGAATTTTTAGGTATCTAAAGTGCCATCCAACCTTAGGACTTTGGTATCCCAAAGAGTCACCATTTGAGTTGATATCTTTCTCAGATAGTGACTATGCTGGTGACAACAATGATAGGAAGTCCACAACAGGGGATGCCAATTTTTGGGAAGCAGACTTATATCTTGGCAATGTAAGAAGCAGACTATTATGGCCACATCCACAACTGAAGCTAAGTATGTAGCAGCTGCTGCATGCTGTGGTCAAGTAGTTTGGGTTCAAAATCAACTGCTTGATTATGGGTATAACTTTCTTAAAACCAAGATATTCATTGACAACAACAGCACCATTTGCATTATTAAGAACCCTGTTTTTCATAGCAAAACTAAACATATTGAAATTAGACATCACTTTATCAGAGATTGTTTTAAGGAAGGACTGATTGTCCCTGAGAAAATTGATACAGAACTTAATGTTTCTGATCTTTTAACAAAAGCTTTTGAAGTGGGGAGGTTTCAGTACCTGGTTGCAGGTATTGGAATGGTTACTCCCTAAAAAAAATTGATTTCTATTATGTCATGTATATTCAGGGTTGCTTTACTGCTGTTGTTGTATAGCTGTTAGTCAATTTTTCCATCACTTTTTATTCCACTGCTTTTGAACACAGATTCCCCTGTTGGGGGTTCATTCCCCTGCTAAGAGAGTTTTTCTCTTTAAACTGGGTTTGTTCTTTTTACAAAGTGGTTATATGTGGTTTTAGACTAACAATGCAGAGTTCCATATGGTGCATACTATTCTCATTGGTAAATCAGGTATATGCTCTATGTTTAAAGGGAGGTTAGGTCACACCTTTAGGACTCAGGGTATCCTTAGGATGCTCATATATGATCTTAGATCATATCCATTGGTGAGTAAGGGTTTAGGGTGATGAAGACTTGCTGCAAAGCTTGTCAGAACTCTGAAACCTTGAGGCACTGTAATGGGTACTTGCACTTCTCTATCAAAACAGCTTGCTGTTCAAGTACAGATGTGTGGTACACATTGCCAAGACTAACTGACCATAGGTAAGGGAAAAGGTAGGGATGGTGACTAGGGTATGCATATTTTCTTGGGTTGACCAGGTGCAGGGTGACTTATGTGTTGACTTTTTGTGCTTAGACCTTACTGAATAGAGGACTCTTGAGTTTCTATGTATCTATCTTGTGTATACGAGTGTGTGCATTAGAGCAGAGCTAGTTAGCATTGGTCTCTCCATGACTAGTCTAATACCCCTAGGAAAGTTTCCCCTGGTTTCACCTTTTGCTTCCCCTGCTTTCATATCATTCCCCTGCTTGACCATTGACCGACAATACCGTTACCCTGTTCATAGCCGTTGGGCCTGCTTGCACAAATTTTGGTTAGGGAATATTTTATTGTTTTTAAAAGATATTTAAGGCGCTTTCTTCGCTGATTGGTAATCTTTACTTTATTATTTCAAATAAATTACTTTTTTATCAAGATTTATCTTTGATATTTTTGCAATTTGAAAATTTGGTCCAATCACAGCTCTTCAATTCGCCTAGAAAAACTTAATTCCCTTCACAAGCAGGTCCATCTCTCTCTTTCGACTTAATCCCACCTACCTCACACCTTTATAAACCTTTCAAATATTTTCAAACTTTATCATGCCTCTCAAAATTGCTGCTAATCATAATCAAAACGCTTTATTACATGATGAACCAGTAGAGTTTGCTGATGTTGTGGCCTTTCTAAAGTCCTCGTATTTTAGAGTGGCCCTTCTCATCAATCCTAGAATTTATACCTCACACATTCAGCAGTTCTGGTCTAAATCCATGACCAAAACAGTGAATGGAAAGGTTACAATTCAAAGCACTGTAGATGGTCATCCTAAGGTGGTTACACTTGCCTCCATCAGGGACAATCTTCTTCTTGATGATGAGGATGGGATAACCAACCTATCTGAGGCTGAAATCTTTGAGGGTCTTGTTAAATTGGGGTACACTCTTTCTAAAGATCAAAAATGTAAGTTTGCTAAAGGTCAATTTGCCCCACATTGGAAGTATTTGATTCATACTATTTTGCAATGTTTGTCACCAAAAACCACTGCTTTCAATAAATTTGGTAGTGAGATGGCTTCTGCCCTGATCTACTTGGCAACAGGGAGGAAGTATTGTTTTTCTCAAATGATTTTCAAAGGAATGGTTAAAAATGTTTCAAGCAATTCAAAGTTTTGTATGTACCCAAGGTTTATAGAACTTCTGCTGAATATGAGTGATCATGGTCCAATCAAACACAAAAACTATTTTTCAGCAACCAAGCATACCACCAAACTATTCACCACACTTCTTGCACCATCACCATAGTTTTCTGGCAGGTCCATTCCACTCACTTCAATTATGATGAAACAACTCAGACAGGAAGAAGCCAAGACACAAACAGCTACACACAAACCTTCTGATTCCCCTGCCAAGAACCTACACCCTGCCAGTCCTCTACCCCCTGTTGATCCACAACATGAAAGGCGATCTAAATCTAGGTTTTCCAGGTCTCCCTTGCCTGGTGAATCTTCACAAGCAGCAGAGAGGAGAGTCTCCAAGGGTTTGGAGCAAACTGAGGGTTTGGCTGCCACCACTGTCTCATCCTCAAGGGGTGAGCAGGATAGTGACACCATCAGTAAGTCCTCTCCCTCACTCCATGATATCCAAAAAGGGGAGAAATCCCCTTCTAGGGTTGAGAGCAGCATGAAACCTATGACTAATTTGGAATTGACGAAAATGTGCATGAGTCTGAAAAGGCAGAATGCATAACTGGTACAAAATGTCAAAAAGCAAGGTCTGGTTATCAATAACTTGGAAACCAGACTTGCTACTCTTGAGGGGAGGAGAAAGCCAAAACTTATCATATCCACAGATCAGGATGCTTCCAAAGGGGAGGAAGTTCCAAATACAGAAGAGTCTACTCAGTACTATTCATATCCTGGTGGTGTACATGGAAAGATAGCAAGTGCTGAGAAAGGGATTGAGAAAGGAAGCGCTGATAAAGGAAGTGATAAGGGGAGTGCAACCAAATAGATTGCTCAAACATTTCTCACCATGGGCAATCAAGAAGAAGCCCCTGCCTCAAAATTTTCCCCTGCTGTTGTTGATCCCACTGCTGTAAGTCGTTCCCCTGCTAAGAATATTACTCAAACTTTTGTTAGAAAGAATAGAAAGCAACCAACTCAGAAGAGGATTACAATCAAAGAACCTGCATCTAAAGTTAAACCAGCACCAGCAGTGGATCCAAAAGACAAAGGAAAAGGAATCATGGTTGAACAGCCCAAGAGAAAGTACAAGCATAGAACTCTGGAACAGCAAAGGGCTCAAGAAGCACATGATGCACAAGTAGCTCTCAGGCTACAACAAGAGGAGATGGATATGCAGAATCAGAGAATGCAGAAAATGAGGCCTAAAGATATGCTCAATGTTGCGTTTTTAGTCGTATACTATCTTTTAGGAAAAAGAAAGCCAAAACCAAAGTCGTGGTAAGTATTAATCAATACGTTTTAGGAAAAACGTAAAGACGACAATCGAGTTCATTCTCGGTGGAGGTATGGTGTTTAGCCAAAAATTATAGACGTTATTGAATCGAGTGATTACGCTTTTGGAAAGAAGGAAAGAAAAGAAAACGTGATCGGACTACGCTCAAAACGGACGAAACGCGCGAACGTAAAAACGCGACCCAACGAAAAATTTCACCTAAAAAATAATTAAAATTTACTAAAAATTCCTAAAACTTCTAATTAAAAATAAAATATAAACTAAAAAATTTGAAAGTGCTTAAATTATTTTATATTAATATTTAAATTTAATTAAAAATCCTAAAAAATAGATTAACTAAGAAAAGGACAAAATTCAAACTTTATTATTTGCAAACCTAGTTTAAACTATTTAAAAACTAAAAATATTTTTTTGAAATTTTTTTAAACTTTTTTCTACTTTTTATGACTTAGAAAATAAATAATAAAAGAAAATTATGAAATTTAAACTATAAAAGCAAATATATTTTTTTTACGTCCTAAATGACAAAAGAAAATTTTAGAAAAGAAAATTATATTTTTTCGACTTTTATATTTTTTTATTATGAATTAAAAACAATTTTAAACTAACTAAATGCTTTAAAAACAATAAATGATTTTCTAAAATAGCAAAAAAAAAATTTACCTAAAGTAGATTAAGCTATAAAAGTTGTAGGAAAAATAAAATGGACGAAAAATGAGCTCAAATAAGCCGCCTAATAAGCTAAAATGAGCTTATAAGCTAAAACGAAATATAAAAAAAAAATATACCTTATGAAAAGAAAATAAAAGGAGAAGCAAACAAAAAGTGCCATAGAGCAGTTGGTAATTTCTGAGATTGCTGAGGCGTAGACACTTAACTGAAAGGTTAGGGGTTCGAGTCCCCTTAATGACCTCTTTTTTTGAAAACAGATTATTTAACTCCAAAAATTTAATAAAGAAAAAACGTAATTAACAAGCGTATAAGAAGAAAGGAACACGAAATATAAAACAAAGGTTTAATAGACCAGATGGTAGATGAGAAGGGTATTGCGTCTTATATTAGTGTGCAGGTCAAGGGTTTGAAACCCACTGCAATCACTTTCTGTATTCTTTTTTATATTTATTACAGGTTATACATGAAGTAAAAACAAAGTATTAAACAAGATTGACAAAAAAATATAATCAAAAAGTGCAAAGCGCACAGATGGTTGTGTGTTGTATCCCTATCTCTGATCTTGTGTGGCGAGTTCAGGGGTTTGAACCCTGCTGAGTACAACAGCTGCAACGTTTTTTTTCTTTTTTTTTTGAGATTATACAGTTATCCAAGGACAACAGTTGGTATTCCTTGGGAGTCCTTGGTTTATAATAAGCTTAAACAACAATCCTCGTTCATACAGAAAGCAAATAAGAACATAATTAAAGGGGATCAACTGTATGCTCACTGATGAACAATAGCTGCAGTTTTATGGGTGCCATAAGCCCAACTTTGGCTTAACAAAAAGCTTACCTAAAAATCACCAATCTAAGATATGACCAAAAACAAAAATAAACCTATCTCTAATCTACTTAATCCCGGAATTAAAGCTTCTAAAACTTCCAAAGAAAGCAACTACACCTGATGGTGTAGTTGTTACTTTACGTAGGCCTAATGCGAGCAATAGATGAACTGAATTCAAACCAAATGACTAGAAGCTAAAGCAAGCATTCTAAATCTTCTAATAACATTTGAATGAATACAAAAACACTTACACTAACCACAATTGAAAACTAATTAGCCAAGATCAAAGGAACTAGGAGCCATTACAGAAACTTAAATCCAACACCTTTTTTGTTTGTTTTTGTATTTTTATGAAAAGTAAGTACTGATTTTATTTATGTTCAACCTAAGAAGTAAAATGCAATAAGAATCTAATCCTATTTCAAAGCTTATGACAGAGAATTTACTTAAACCAAACACCTCTTTCAGATTAAAAAAAACATAATTCTAAATTATAATAAGCAAATTTAAGATAAAACCATTGAAAATTAATCACAACAATAAATAAAACAATAATAAATCATAAACAAGAAAACAACTAACCAGTTAAGTGGATAAGCAACATGAGCATAAACAATGAACAAATAGGCTATAATAAGCTGAAATAAGGAGGAAGTCACTTACAAGAGGGTCCAAGCTATTGACTCTAACCAAGCAACCTTATAAACGCCTCAACTCAACTCTTTTCACAGCTTTCACAACCTACATGCTTCGAAATGCTTATCACCACAACTTAACCCTTCCAAAACCAAATAACCAAAGAACACCTCCACGAATTTCTTCAATTAAACTAACTAAGAACAAGCAAGCTTCCACAGCTTCAAACTACTTCAACCAATACGAAACCACCTCGATATGAGCTTGTGCTACAGTATGGATGAATAGTGACTGTGAACCGTAACTTTTTAAAAAACATAAACAAGCAGATTTTTTTTTCAAGAACCCTTTTGACAAACTTTCTTCTTTTGAAACATTGAAACTTGTTGTGCTTTAACCTTGAACCAAAACTAATGATATACACTTAACGAAACGGATTAACAACCACAATGCATAAACTAAAAAATGATTTTTTTTTTAAACAAGCAGATTTTTACAACCTTTTCATAAACATGAAAAAGGAATGAATCTCAAAAACTTGCAGAAAGTGACAATGGAACACAGATCAATTCAGAAAATACCAACTTTTTTATATTTATAAAAAAAGGTATTACAATTTCTTTAACAAAAACTGGAACAACTCTAAAAATAAAAATCCTATCCCTTATATATTGGGTACAAGATGGTTCTAGAGATCAAAACCCTAAACTATGATTTACCTACAATGCCCTTTGAAGATCCTTTGGAATATGCCATTTGGATGCCATGTTCTTGAAGGTTCCTAGTCGAATGTCGACATGTGAAATGATCCGAGCCTTTGAAAAGATGTGGGGAACAAGTAACTTGATTAAAACCGTCCATTTGGTCAAAGGATTTTTTGTTTTATGGAGAACCCGTGAATGGATGTTGATGGTGAGGGGACCTCTGCAGATGTGGCGACTGAAATCATCACATGGGTGTGTTGTGTGTGGGGTTAATTGTATATCTGGCAAAACTCAAATAAAACCTCTTTGATTTGCATTTGATTCATGATTAGGGTTTATAGGGTGAGGTGGGAGTGTGGGTTAGGGAAAGAAGATAATCTGTTTAAAGATTATAGTATTAAACAAATCGTGGGTTTTATGGTTTTGGATAGTTTGAGTGGGCATGGGTCGGGTTGTGGACCGGGTTTGGTCGGGTTGTTGGGTGGGTTTGGTGGATACGAGTTAAGAAAATGGCAGAATTTCCCCCCACACTTCTAAGAAACCTTCATAATAATTTTGGACAGCTTTTAATCACATTTCCTTTGATAAACACTTAGGGACCCTTGTCATTTTTGGCACAATTAAGTTTCATAACTTAATAAGGACTTGGAGTGTAATATTAACCAACTTCAAGGGTATTTTTTTTTTGCCATGTCTTCAAAGTTCAAGGACCAAACTTATAAGTCTTGATTCCTCAAGGGTATAAAGTGACAATTTGTGAAACTTGAGGGACCAAAATTGCCAATCTTCAAATCTTCAAGGGTATTTTTGGAAAATCATCACTCGGGTCCGGTTCATTGTGCGGCTTCGATTCTCGTGTTCGTTTTTGATTGATTCTTGTGATCTTTTTGTCTTTTTCTCGATATTCGTACCTAAAACATACAACAAACGAATACAAGTATATTTTCCGGTATTTTATGATATATTTAACCGTTTTAAGCCCGAATTGGATAATGAGACCATGTATAATTGCAGTCTCATCACTCCCCCATACTAAACCATTGCCGTGTCCCCACGCAATGCTAGAATTAAGTATCTTAGCACTTCCAAAATTCATTTTATGATGACATTTATTGAAAACGTAAACTTTAAATGAACTACTACACTTGTTTTAGACATAATGTATTGTTTTCATCACAATTAAGTGACTTTTAGGATCATAGAACAAGAACACGTGGATGCTTCATTAGAAATAATTTCGTCGTCCTCGATTTTCACCCCATTCCATGCTAAGCGTGTAACGAGATCATTGTTATTATAAGTTAGCAACACAATCATATCTCATGAGTGTTAATTACGAACCTAAACTCCCTTACTCCTACTTGGTATCTCTTATATTTTATTTTTGTCTTAATGATCACGAGGATACATCATTGACTTATGTGTGAATAGAGATTAGGTCCAAAAATAGAGTCTTAACGGTGTAACCAAAATCATTAAATTAATAATTCATCCTAATAGACAACGATGTCAAAAAATTAAGTCAACAAGAAGGATCGATAAATACGATTTTATAACGGTTTTAAACATGAGACTTATTACCAAGACTTTTATACGCCCCCTAACGGAAGGGCCTTATTATCTTTGGTTTACCTCCATCTTTTATTCAACTTCGCCATGAAGCTTTTATTATGACTTTGGTCTTGCCTTGCCTTTTATTATCCGCCTCATCGGTGGTTTTATTAGCCAAAGACGTATATCCTCACGCTAAAGCGAATTTTGGATCTTTAAAGCTTCAAAGATTAAGGCTTGATTCACTTTCAATTTGGGCATAGATTTTTCGGCCTTGTGAGCTTCAAATTTTTTGCTTAATTTAGGTGAGCACTTGAAATCTTATTATTAGGTGAAGCTTTCGATTATTCGGGTGCCAATACTTCAAAACCGTGACGCTGGCGATACCTTAATGTTTTCCCAATTTAATTACATGGAAGCTACTAAATTAAATTAGAAACCAACAATAGTGACTAAACCGCTAAATCAATATTTATTAACAATTTATTATCAAAAGCGTGGGGAGAATAACCTAATAATTACTACACATGAGATCGTGACGATTACGAGACTTATAAATAACTCTATCATTTCTCGTCCTAATTTAAGAGACTTAGCCTAAAAAGTTAAGGAATCGAAGCTAAGTGCTCAACACGCACGGTCGAGTCAAAAATTACTCTTATTCTCACCATCGGAAAACCTACATTCGTGTCTTAAACACTTATGAAAAATACAAAAAAATTTAAAATTTGCCCATTTTTAGCCTTATTTTGCATAAAACGATAAACAAAAAGATAAACTTTGGATTGCGTGTTGACGTAAGCAAGGTGAAGCATCTACTCACCCCCCCCCCCCCATACTAAAACTAAACATTGTCCTCAATGTTTCGAGTCTAGGGGTGAAAACACCCCCATACTAGAGACGAAGTCGAATGCTTAATCTCGAGCATGGAAAGGGTAAAACGAATAACCTAAAATCCGTTTATGAATTATGCTAATAAGATAAACGTTAGAACATGAAAGGATATCATCGGATATCGGAATCTCTAAAGGCAACGATCGAAGCTCGAGTGATCCGTAAAACGAACACGAGAGGCTTCAATGATGACGATGAACCTAATAAATCACAATCACAAACAACCACGGAACAAAGGTTGGAAGGGCACAAATCCCCTCATTAGGTTAACTAAAAAGCAATAATATTTACATGGATAAGCATGGGTCTCCCCCACGAGGCACCTTGTTTTTGTTAACCGAGTCAAAAGCTCGACTCGAATCCCCATAAATGTGATCATTTAGGGATATCCTTAATTTGATCATTTTTTGTGGAACTTACATGTAATCAAGGCCCAAAAGCAACCGTATATAAAGGCAAAACCTCTATACCGGGATCGAAGATCGTGTCTTCGTTTTCGGATGATAATCGAAACAACACGACTTCAAGTAACAACGTCCCAATGGGACACAAGAAAATAGTATGAGAAGAGAAAGGTGGGACATTGGGTGGGCATAAAAATCGAGTCACTCGAGGTAAACTCGCACCGTAAGTGTAGAAAAGATTTCTAGTGACTACTTCGGTGAAAGACCGAGATTTTATCTTAAACATGATACCGGGGTCAAAAATCTCGTCCTCGGTGGAGAAGTGTGAGGGAACAAATGGGGCTTCCCCCATACTGGATCCACACAAAACGTTGTCAAAAGAAGTAGACGCGTTTATAGCAAGCTCAATTAAGCGAGGTGATGACGGAGTTAACTTTGGAAAAATTTTCAAATCAATTGTAAAAGCTTTTCCTTTTTCATTTTTTAACTCTTTGTTACGAAAACCCAAGTTGATTAAATTGAAAATATTAGGTGTTTCTAAAACAATTCGAGGCACGCTTAAAATTTTCACATTTATCTTGAAGGCGGGAGGAGGATTTGAATTTTTAAAACGTGAGTCGGCTAATAAAACATCCCCCTCCGGGCTAACGCAACGGTCCTCATCAAACTCGAAAATAGAAGGTGGATCAAGAATACGTTTGATCTCGGAAAAATTACCATCGGGATCAAAAACGTCTTCTCTTCCTCGTGGAAGAGGTTGAGCAATAAAATCGTCGATAATCGAGTCGCTAGCTTTAACCGTCGTGAAACTAGGAAAAGAAGGCTCTTCGATTGAAGATTTTGCCTTTGTCGTTTCGACCTCGACACCGAAAAACGTATCGATGTGAGCAAGGCCACCGGCGGACTTCTCACATAATAAATCCAAAATCTCACTCGGTGTGGGATTAGGAGTAAAAGGCTCGTCTCGTGACGATTTTGCCTTGACGGTTTCAATTTTGTCCTTCGAAGGGATCGAACGTGGGTTTTCAAACATTTTAGAAAAATTACTAACACGTCCCTTCAGAATTAATTTTCCCTCATCTTGTAAAAACAAGGGTTCAACGATTTCCTTTAAAACCTTTTCACATTTTTCTTTTTCAAAATCACTTGATGGAATTTCTTCGTCAAAATTAAGTGTATATTGATTTAGAAAATCCTCAATAATTTCATCCTCATTAGAAAAATTAGGTTTAGAAGGTACAAGATTTAATAATCCCAAGTATCCTACGAGTTTTTCCTTTGGTTTATTTTCAAAAACATTTTTCAAAACTTCGTTGGATGACGTTTTTGTTTCCTCTACGTTTTTGCAAGACGACGAAGGTTGCACGACTCTAAAATTAGAGAGATTGGGATCAATACGAGACGTACGAGTCTTAGGAGTCGAAATAACTTGAACCTCTCACTCGAGATTAGGGTTGGTGACGTTCGATGAAGAACTCGACTCGTATGAAGCTACTTTTTTCTCTAAGGTCTCAATCGTTGAAAGAAGTTCATTTTGCTTATTAGTGTAAGGCTCTACAACTTTATCAACAATTTTATCCCGTCTCTCGTCAATTAGGTCAAATAAACGTTCTTGTTCTTTAGAAGCGGCATCATATTCGTTTTCCAACTCGGTTCTCATGGAGGCCATTTCCTTTAAGTAAAATTCCTTTTGAGTTTCCAATTGTTTTTCGTAATGTTCCTTAAGGTTCGTAACTTGTTCTTGAATCATCGTTAAGTTTTTATTATTACGCCTCACATAGTCACAAAAGATGTTTTGATTCATTTCATCATTTTGATTTTGATCACAATTAAAAGACGAATCATATGACGAATAAAATGAAGACGATGGGTGATCTTGGTCGTAAGATTGAAACTTGTTACCACGATCACATGGAGCGGAGTTATAGATATAACCCTCTCGACCTCCAATAACCTTACAATTAAAACAATTGGCACCATCGGGCGGGCCTCCACAATATGGACACGAATAATATCCACCATCATTCGACATGATGCAAAGAGAAAGACGATTCGAGAATTAAACGTTATAGAGGGTGAAAGAAGAGAATTATGGAAATAGAGGAAAAAATCGAAGAATCTTTTTGTGTTTTTTTGTTTTTTAATTTTTTTGGAATTTTGGTGTATTACGTAGAAATTAATCTACAAAAACTATCCACTAATCAAAGGTCTCGATTAATGAATCCAAGAAGAATGAAGGTAATTACGTGAAGTAAAAACCCTCGTCGACTTTGAAACGTTGGCGGAACGCCAAAACGTTTCGAGGTTCAATAATTAAAACTCACAAAAATAGATTAGTAATACTTGATTTGGCAAACCCCTAATTAATCGTCACTTTCAAAATACGCACAAGCGAGCGGAGAAATCGAGGCGGCGCGAAGCACTTAAGAGCCTTTTTTCCTTAGGTCGTGAAATACAACCGCCTTATACCCACCTTATAGTTTGTATTTATCGAGATTAAACCAATTAAGAGTATTTATCTATTTTGCCTTTGATTTCGTTTGAATTCGATACAACAATAGTGACCGGAACGCTCAACTATTGAGGTGCGATTTCTCGCGTATTTGGATAATTATTGTGTGTTAATTGTTCTACGTAAATACAATATATTATGCACAATAAAAACGAGAAAACGATTTTGTGTTAATTGAGTTCAATTTAACACGTATTTACTTGTATGGCTAATAATATAGAAAAATAAAAAGAAGTATTTACGATAAAAACGTAAACACTCAAACAAACATGATAAATAAATATGGCTAAACACACCTCCCCGGCAGCGGCGCCATTTTTGATGTTGCGTTTTTAGTCGTATACTATCTTTTAGGAAAAAGAAAGCAAAAACCAAAGTCGTGGTAAGTATTAATCAATACGTTTTAGGAAAAACGTAAAGACGACAATCGAGTTCGTTCTCGGTGGAGGTATGGTGTTTAGCCAAAAATTATAGACGTTATTTAATCGAGTGATTACGCTTTTGGAAAGAAGGAAAGAAAAGAAAACGTGATCGGACTACGCTCAAAACGGATGAAACGCGCGAACGTACGAACGTAAAAACGCGACCCAACGAAAAATTTCACCTAAAAAATAATTAAAAATTACTAAAAATTCCTAAAACTTCTAATTAAAAATAAAATATAAACTAAAAAATTTGAAAGTGCTTAAACTATTTTATATTAATATTTAAATTTAATTAAAATCCTAAAAAATAAATTAACTAATAAAAGGACAAAATTCAAACTTTATTATTTGCAAACCTAGTTTAAACTATTTAAAAACTAAAAATATTTTTTTGAAAATTTTTCTAAACTTTTTTCTATTTTTTATGACTTTTTTAAATTTTAAAATGAGAATAATCTTAGAAAATAAATAATAAAAGAAAATTATGAAATTTAAACTATAAAAGCAAATTTATTTTTTCTACGTCCTAATGACAAAATAAAATTTTAGAAAAGAAAATTATATTTTTTCGACTTTTATATTTTTTTATTATGAATTAAAACAATTTTAAACTAATTAAATACTTTAAAAACAATAAATGATTTTCTAAAAATACCAAAAAAAATTTTTACCTAAAGTAGATTAAGCTATAAAAGTTGTAGGAAAAATAAAATTGACGAAAAATGAGCTCAAATAAGCCGCCTAATAAGCTAAAATGAGCTTATAAGCTAAAACGAAATATAAAAAAATATACCTTATAAAAAGAAAATAAAAGGAGAAGCAAACAAAAAGTGCCATAGAGCAGTTGGTAATTTCTGAGATTGTTGAGGCGTAGGCACTTAACTGAAAGGTTAGGGGTTAGAGTCCCCTTAATGACCTCTTTTTTTGAAAACAGATTATTTAACTCCAAAAATTTAATAAAGAAAAAAACGTAATTAACAAGCGTATAAGAAGAAAGGAACACGAAATATAAAACAAAAGGTTTAATAGACCAGATGGTAGATGAGAAGGGTGTTGCGTCTTATATTAGTGTGCAGGTCAAGGGTTTGAAACCCACTGCAGTCACTTTCTGTATTCTTTTTTATATTAATTACAGGTTATACATGAAGTAAAAACAAAGTATTAAACAAGATTAACAGAAAATATAATCAAAAAGTGCAAAGCGCACAGATGGTTGTGTGTTGTATCCCTATCTCTGATCTTGTGTGGCGAGTTCAGGGGTTCAAACCCTGCTGAGTACAACAGCTGCAACGTTTTTTTTTTTGAGATTATACAGTTATCCAAGGACAGCAGTTGGTATTCCTTGGGAGTCCTTGGTTTATAATAAGCTTAAACAACAATCCTCGTTCATACAGAAAGCAAATAAGAACATAATTAAAGGGGATCAACTGTATGCTCACTGATGAACAGTAGCTGCAGTTTTATGGGTGCCATAAGCCCAACTTTGGCTTAACAAAAAGCTTACCTAAAAAGCACCAATCTAAGATATGACCAAAAACAAAAATAAACCTATCTCTAATCTACTTAATCCCAGAATTAAAGCTTCTAAAACTTCCAAAGAAAGCAACTACACCTGCTGGTGTAGTTGTTACTTTACGTAGGCCTAATGCGAGCAATAGATGAACTGAATTCAAACCAAATGACTAGAAGCTAAAGCAAGCATTCTAAATATTCTAATAACATTTGAATGAATACAAAAACACTTACACTAACCATAATTGAAAACTAATTAGCCAAGATCAAAGGAACTAGGAGCCATTACAGAAACTTAAAGCCAACACCTTTTTTGTTTGTTTTTGTATTTTTATGAAAAGTAAGTACTGATTTTATTTATGTTCAACCTAAGAAGTAAAATGCAATAAGAATCTAATCCTATTTCAAAGCTTATGACAGAGAATTTACTTAAACCAAACACCTCTTTCAGATTAAAAAAACATAATTCTAAATTATAATAAGCAAATTTAAGATAAAACCATTGAAAATTAATCACAACAATAAATAAAACAATAATAAATCATAAACAAGAAAACAACTAACCAGTTAAGTGGATAAGCAACATGAGCATAAACAATGAACAAATAGGCTATAATAAGCTGAAATAAGGAGGAAGTCACTTACAAGAGGGTCCAAGCTATTGACTCTAACCAAGCAACCTTATAAACGCCTCAACTCAACTCTTTTCACAGCTTTCACAACCTACATGCTTCGAAATGCTTATCACCACAACTTAACCCTTCCAAAACCAAATAACCAAAGAACACCTCCACGAATTTCTTCAATTAAACTAACTAAGAACAAGCAAGCTTCCATAGCTTCAAACTACTTCAACCAATACGAAACCACCTCGATATGAGCTTGTGCTACAGTACGGATGAATAGTGACTGTGAACAGTAACTTTTTAAAAAACATAAACAAGCAGATTTTTTTTTCAAGAACCCTTTTGACAAACTTTCTTCTTTTGAAACTTTGAAACTTCCTGTGCTTTAACCTTGAACCAAAACTAATGATATACACTTAACGAAACGGATTAACAACCACAATGCATAAACTGAAAAATGATTTTTTTTAAACAAGCAGATTTTTACAACCTTTTCATAAACATGAAAAAGGAATGAATCTCAAAAACTTGCATAAAGTGACAATGGAACACAGATCAATTCAGAAAATACCAACTTTTTTATATTTATAAAAAAAGGTATTATAATTTCTTGAACAAAAACTGGAACAACTCTAAAAATAAAAATCCTATCCCTTATATATTGGGTACAAGATGGTTCTAGAGATCAAAACCCTAAACTATGATTTACCTACAATGCCCTTTGAAGATCCTTTGGAATATGCCATTTGGATGCCATGTTCTTGAAGGTTCCTAGTCGAATGTCGACATGTGAAATGATCCGGGCCTTTGAAAAGATGTGGGGAACAAGTAACTTGATTAAAACCGTCCATTTGGTCAAAGGATTTGTTGTTTTGTGGAGAACCCATGAATGGATGTTGATGGTGAGGGGACCTCTGCTGATGTGGCGACTGAAATCATCACATGGGTGTGTTGTGTGTGGGGTTAATTGTATATCTGGCAAAACTCAAATAAAACCCCTTTGATTTGCATTTGATTCATGATTAGGGTTTATAGGGTGAGGTGGGAGTGTGGGTTAGGGAAAGAAGATAATCTGTTTAAAGATTATAGTATTAAACGAATCGTGGGTTTTAAGGTTTTGGATAGTTTGAGTGGGCATGGGTCGGGTTGTGGACCGGGTTTGGTCGGGTTGTTGGGTGGGTTTGGTGGATACGAGTTAAGAAAATGGCAGAATTTCCCCCTACACTTCTAAGAAACCTTCATAATAATTTTGGACAGCTTTTAATCACATTTCCTTTGATAAACACTTAGGGACCCTTGTCATTTTTGGCACAATTAAGTTTCATAACTTAATAAGGACTTGGAGTGTAATATTAACCAACTTCAAGGGTATTTTTTTTTGCCATGTCTTCAAAGTTCAAGGACCAAACTTATAAGTCTTGATTCCTCAAGGGTATAAAGTGACAATTTGTGAAACTTGAGGGACCAAAATTGCCAATCTTCAAATCTTCAAGGGTATTTTTGGAAAATCATCATTCGGGTCCGGTTCATTGTGCGGCTTCGATTCTCGTGTTCGTTTTTTATTGATTCTTGTGATCTTTTTGTCTTTTTCTCGATATCCGTACCTAAAACATACAACAAACGAATACAAGTATATTTTCCGGTATTTTATGATATATTTAACCGTTTTAAGCCCGAATTGGATGATGAGACCATGTATAATTGCAGTCTCATCACTCAAACAGATTGAGATTATGCATAGAGAGCTGGATGACAGGGTGCCTCATGTTGGAGAATTTCTTGACCAATGGGAGAAGGAGTTAATAAATGCTCCTTTGGAAGAGAGGTATGAGTTGACTTGCCTTGTTTACAAATATCAAACTGAGTATCTGGAAAGAAGGGCAAATCAAATTCAGAGACAGAAGTATTTAACTTCTGAGAAAGGGCAACTTGAACACTACAAAGTTTTGCTCAAGAGACATAAAAAGTGGAAGGATGGTGACTTCACAGATATGAGTTTTGAAGCCATAAAAAGAGCAGCCAGACCAGTCTTAAGAGAATATGATGTGGAAGATTGGATGACTATGAACTCTCCTGGGGAAGCTGAGTATCTTAGGAGACAAAGTGAAATGCTATAGAAAGCTAGGGAATCCAAGAAAAGAAAAGCTGAAGGAACAACTTTGGAAACTACACAAGCAGGTGCATCATCCCAAGCAGGTGCATCATCACAAGAAGGGGCATTACATCAAGCAGGTGAAAGTTTTCCAGGGATTGAGAAGTCTGTACTTAATGTACAAAGAGCAGCCAAAAGACTCAAGAGAATGGAGAAGGTTGGCACAGTTACTAAGGAGTCTCAACGGCCTTCAAATGATGAAATTGATAAACAGCTAATTCTGCAGGAAAATGATGATATCTCACCTAGTGAACTTGGAAAGAAGTTTGCTATCATAGAGTATGCTATTTATGAACACAAAGGGAGGACTTGGTGGAAGCTTACAAGAGCTGAAAATACAGCACAGACATTTCTAAGTCTAGATGTCATGTTTCAAACCTTGGATAGTGAGGACTTAGAAGATCTGTGGAAAATTTTGAAGAAGACTTTTGCTGCAAAACCTCCTACCATGGATGGTGTGGAGAAGGATTGGGTAATCTGGGAGTGCATGCATAGGATGTATGAGCATGAGTTATTTGATCCTATATTTGATGCAGTGAATAAAGGAAATTTGTTGTATTGGAAGCTGTTTACCAATTCTGGGGTCTATGAGGTAGTAATGGAAGGAGTAAGTGTGTACTTGATCAATCATCGTTATTATCCCTTCACTCAGGAGACCTTGAAGAAACTAGCACAGGATAACTTGATTGTAGATGCTAAAACGCCTGTTGCTTATGATCTGGTAAGAATGATGCATAGTCAGATTTGGCCAAAAAGTTTGTAAGCATCCTCATCAACTAAGATTTATTCAGAAACTTGTCTTTAGAGGAAAGCACAAGTTTAGGGGAGGATTGTTGGGAATAAATCTATGCATACTTGTTACCCGTGCTAGTTGATTATCCGTACCCCTGCTAGAGTAAGTTCCCCCTGACAAATAACAAAGGCAGGGGGATTGGTTCCCCTGCTGAAGTCAAAGGCCCTGCCGTCAGAGATAAACTTGGAATAGATTTTTACGCGTTTCTGTTACTACTCCTTAATACTTTCCAAGTTTGTTAGTAGTGATCTTGTACGTGAGTCCTTATGGCTATAAAAGGACTCACTAGGTTAGCATGCAAAGTGTGTCTTTCTCTATTGTCTTTCATTATCATACTTTAAGGTTTTGTAAACCCTAATACCATTTTAGGGTATTCGTATATCATTGATATATTAAAGTTCAACGTTTGCTTCAATCATATTGTTCTTGTGCTAAACATTATATTTCGCATCTTGTTTAGTTGCTTTGCTTTGCAAAGTTTCTCTAGTGTTAGATTGAATACTTTCTTTCTATCACAACCCTTAAACAAGCAATTAAGGTTTAAGATCTGAGTTTGGGATCAACAATAATTTCTTTAAGAATGTGATAACAACTCTGGCATCGTTTGTTTGTAAAGCTTGAGCTTCGGGCCATTTCGATACATAGTCGACGGCGACTAAAATGTATTCACATTTGTAAGATTTAGGAAATGGTCCCATGAAGTCTATACCCCACACGTCAAAGATTTCGCAGATTTGCATGTTATTTAGAGGCATTTCATCTCTTTTAGAAATATTTCCAGTCCTTTAACATGCTTCGCATAGTCGTACTAAGGTATGAGCTTCACGCATAATAGTTGGCCAATAAAAGCCAGCGTCGAACACTTTTTTAGCGGTGGTGTTCGCGGCGTAATGTCCTCCGGTCGGTCCGTAGTGACATTCATCGAGAATTTTTCGAGATTCGAATCCGTAAATACAACGTCGGATTATTCCATCAGGACAGATTCTAAATAAGTAAGGATCGTCCCAAAAGTATTTTTTTAGTTCAGAGAAAAATCTTTTCTTTTGTTGGTGCGTCATTCCCTTTCGTAAAATACCTACAGCCAAATAGTTTGCAAAGTCTGTGAACCATGGTGTTTTATCAGTAATTACTTGCATTATATGTTCATCGGGAAAATCGTCAATTTCATCATCGCTAGAATCATCATTCACTATGCGAGATAAATGATCGGCAGCAACATTTTCAGCTCCTTTTTATCTTTAATTTCCAAATCAAATTCTTGTAAAAGCAATATCCATCGTATTACACGAGGTTTGGCGTCTTGATTTTTGAACAAGTATTTCAAAGCTGAATGATCGGTGTAATCTATCGTTTTTGACAACACGAGGTAGGAACGAAATTTGTCAAACGCGTAAACTACAGCCATGAGTTCTTTTTCCGTAATTGTATAAATTTGTTGGGCTGCGTTAAGAGTTCTACTTGCAAAATAGATGGGATGAAATTGTTTACCATCTTTTTGTCCAAGGACGGCTCCAAGGGTATGTTCACTAGCATCGCACATAAGCACAAATGGAAGATTCCAATTAGGGCTTGTAATAATGGGTGTGCATGTAAGTTTTTCTTTAAGTATTTTGAATGCTGAATAACATTCGTCGGTAAAATCAAACGTTCTTTCTTTTTCTAGAATTTGGGTTAGAGGTCTTGTGATTTTCGCAAAGTCTTTGATAAATCGTCGGTAAAAACCGGAATGACCTAAGAAACTTCTAATGCCTCTAACATTAGTAGGTGGTGGGAGTTTTGCGATTACGTCTATTTTTGCATTGTCAACTTCAAGGCCAGCTCAAGACACTTTGTGTCCAAGCACAATTCCTTCTTTAACCATAAAGTGACATTTTTCCCAGTTTAGCAAAAGAGTTGCTTCTTCGCATCGTGCTAACATTTTATCGAGATTGTTTAGACATGTGCCGAAAGAATTTCCAAAGACGAAGAAATCGTCCATGAAGACTTCGACTGATTCTTCAATCATATCGTGAAAGATTGCAATCATACACCTCTGAAAAGTAGCAGGTGCATTGCATAGGCCAAAAGGCATTCGCCTATAAGCGTAAGTTCCAAATGGAGAAGTAAAATTAGTTTTCTCTTGATCCATAGGGTCGATTGGGATTTGAAAGTATCCAGAAAAACCATCGAGGAAACAAAAGTATTCATTTCCTGTGAGTCTTTCTAACATTTGATCCATAAAGCGTAAAGGGAAATGATCTTTCGCGGTTGCATCATTTATTTTTCGATAATCAATACAAACTCGACATCCGGTGATGGTTCGTGTTGGTACTAATTCGTTGTTTTTGTTAGTTACTACAGTGATACCTCCTTTTTTAGGTACACAATGAATAGGACTAACCCCTAGGCTATCGACGATTGGGTAGATTATTCCAGAGTCTAAGAGTTTAAGTATTTCTTTTTTAACAACATCCTTCATGTTAGGATGTAATCTTCGTTGCTTTTCAACAATTGGTTTCTTGTTATCCAAAAGTTGGATTTTGTGTTTACAGAACGATGGACATGTGCCAGGAATGTCAGAAGTTCTCCAAGCAAAGGCTTGTTTGTGCTTCTTGAGATTGTCAATTAGATCGTCTTTGTGCTCTTCTGAAAGCTAGGATGAAATAATTACAGGGGGTAATTTTTCTTCGTGAAGAAACGCATATTCCAGATGTTCAGGAAGAGGTTTAAGTTCTAAATCCGTAGGAGGTTCTTCAACAGATTTCTTAACTTTGAAATCGGTTTCGAAAGTTATGGTTTCAAATGGGGCTTCGATTTCTTCTTCGATTTTTATGATTGGTTCATCATCGGTATGGTCGGCTATGAAGGCATAAAATTCAGCAAAAAGATCTTCTTTGATTATAGTTCCTTCGAGTCAATGCAAAATTTCGCATCCTTCGTCAAGAAGATCGTCAAAATCGGCTTCAACGATTTCTTCAACGACATCGATACTAAAACAAGTATCGTCATTAGAGTACGAGTGTTTCATAGCTTCGTCGATAGAGAAAGTAATTCTATCTTCTCCAAGGTTGAGTTGTTTTTGTTTAACTTTAATTATAGCATCAGCTGTGTGTAGGAAAGGTCTACCAAGGATAAGGGGTACCTTGCTATCTTCTTCCATTTCTAAGATTACAAAGTCAACAGGAAAAATAAATTTTCCGATTTCTATGAGCATGTTCTCATCTATCCCCATTGGGTATTGGAAAGAACGGTCCACGAGTCGAACGCTCATTTTTGTAGGTTTTAAAACGTTTTTAGAGAGTTTAGCATACAAAGAGTATGGCATGAGGTTGATACTTGCGACAAGATCGGCCAAGGCGTTACAAGAGTATGAGTGAGGAAAAGTACATGGGATTAGGAAACTTCCAGGATCTCCCAGTTTTGGTGGTAATTTGTTTTGGATAATGGCAGAACATTCATCTTTTAGAAAAGTTGAAGAGACTTCTTCAAACTTATGCTTGCTCTTGATAAGTTCTTTGATAAATTTTCCATAATTTGGCATTCCAGCCAGAACATCGACTAAAGGCATGTTAATTCTAACTTCTTGTATTATGTCGAGAAATTTACCATACTTAGCTTGCATCTTTTACTTGCGTAAGCGTTGTGGATATGGTACTTTTGGTTTATATGGTTTGGGTGTTGGGTTTTCAGTTGGTTTGGTATGGGTTAGTTGGGCTTCATCCTCATTATCACTATCGAATGGAATTTAGATTGGTGTATCTTGAGTAGGTTTGGTAGGTGATTCGTAAGATAAACCGCTCCGCGTGAATACGGCATTCACTTTCTCGTTACGAGCTTGTGGGGGTTGATATTTTTTTTTGTTCTTGGGATTTGGGTTGGTATTACTTGGTAAAGAACCAGAAGCGCGATTCAATTGTTTATCGGCCAAACGATCAAATTTAGCTTCAAGGTTTTGAATGGAAGCTTGGTGGTTTTTGGTTGTGGTTTCGAACTTGGTTTTGAAGTCATTGAATGTTTCTCGAACAAAAATGTTGGTTTTTCTTTGAGATTCTATAAAGTTGTCGATTTTGCTTTCGAGGTTGTTTTTGTCTTTGGTTTGAGTGGGTTTCTTGTCGTCTCGATCATAACTTGGTTTATCATTTGATCTCCAATTATCGCGATTGCGATTACGATAATCGTTATAAAATCGAGTTCGACGAAAGGTATTCATAAGGTTGGCTTCTTCTTCCTTCGTCATGGGTGTGTTGATACAAGGCTTTTGGCCCCCCGTATAAAAGTTAAGTTCTTTGTCGTGTGTCTAATCGAATTGATCTAGGTTAACTATGCGACTCAGTCGTTCTTTGGTGAAACAAATAGTTGTGTCGTTGTAGTAATTAAATGTGCAAAACAATTAAAGTAAATGTGCGTTAATTTAAATCTAAGTCTAATGAAAATAAATGGTGCAAGTATTTAAAAGCGTGACGAAAAATTAAAAGGTACTAAAAGTAAATAACGCAAACTTAAATCTATCTAAGGCGAATTTAAAACGCAACTAAAACTTAAAACTAAGGCAATGCTAAAATAAATCTAAGGCAAGTAATCTAAAAGTGTGAGTAAGTAAAAAGGCGGAAAAAATAAAGCTTAAAAATTGAATTTGAATAAAAAGTAAATAAATTCGCAATAGCTTAAAAAAATGAATTAAATTCGCAACTATTGCGAAATCATATTATAATTCCGCAATTACCAAACCACAAATCCTCAATATTGCGAAATCTAATGATTTCGCAATTCTGAAACAATTCCGCAATGCTGAAGCCTCAAAGATTTCGCAATGTAAAACAGGGAAGATTTCGCAATTGATGGAATACAAATTCGCAATAATTGCGAAATTGCAAAGAATGATTTCGCAAAACTGAAGTAAAGATTTCGCAATACTAACATACAAATTCGCAATTATTGCGAATTTGTGGAGATGATTCCGCAATGCCAAGGAGAACAAATTCGCAA
The DNA here is from genome assembly GCA_025667525.1 of Glebionis coronaria. Taxonomy (NCBI): domain Eukaryota; kingdom Viridiplantae; phylum Streptophyta; class Magnoliopsida; order Asterales; family Asteraceae; genus Glebionis; species Glebionis coronaria. Next base: position 60,065,699 of record CM046876.1, read on the forward strand.
TTCAATTGCGAATTTAAAGAGAAGTTGCGAAATTGATCCAGCAGATCCTAAAAACTAGGGAAATGAAAAAGTACGAAAATAAGCATAAAAATCTTAATTTTTCAAGGATAATAAGCAAAGTAAAAAAAAACAATAAGCTAAATAAAAACACTAGAATAATGATAAAACTTATAAAAACATCAAAAATAATACACAAAAATTAAAAAGATTCAAACTTTTAAAGAAAACTTTGAAAACACTTAAGTTAAATACCAAATAAGCACATAAGATTGTCAAGCTTATGGCTATTTTGTATGAAAACTTATTAGGTAAAAGAAAAGACAAAACTTTTAAATCAATTAAGCAAATGGATTAAGCAAAAACTTGCTTAATCCGAAATTGGAACCGAATCAAAAAGAAGAAGAGTAGAATGAGATAGATAAAATTAAACTTGATCAAAGATTAATAAAGATTAAAGCAAGAAAATTAAAACACTTACTTGGAATTTAAAGAAATTAAGGTGCAAGACAAGTATTTAAAATGATAAGTAATTAAATGTGCATAAAATAAAGTAGAAGAACTAATATGTCAAATTAGCCAACAAAATGAAAAGTGATTAAGACTAATCTATATATAGGAGAGGATTAGGAAGCTTACTCCCCTCCTTCATTTCCTCTTAATTGCATCTTTAAGTCCCTCCTTCTTAATCTCTTTGTTAATTGCACCATTAGTCCTTAAGGCATTAAATCTTCTTTAATCTTGGACTTTAATGACTTATGGCTCGGGATTTCTTTAAACTCGTCTTTATATTCTTGAATAAATAAGACTCGAGTTCTTCGGCTTTTGGTAACTTCCGTCTTTCGACTTTTTCTTCGATAAATCTTCAGAATTGGTCTTGGACTTCCGTTCTTTTTCCACTCTTGACTTTTCGACTTCATCTTTCGTCTTTTTCTTCAATAAAAGTCCGTAAATGCCCGTGAATGCCCGTGTTTTCTCCAATTTTCACCTTTTCGTCCTAAATCACAACAAAAACACAAACCACGCATAATTCCGACATAAAAGACATAAAATACACGTTTTAGCCCGGTTATTATTGTAATTAAGTGGTAAAAAGGATGGGTGTTTACACACCTATCAAATCCCCTACACTTGACCATTGCAATGTCCTCATGCAATGCATTAGTTACAAAGCACGTTTACATTTTTCATCATAATCAATCCACGTTGGCCTTTATTAAAGAGATAGAAAATTATAAACATTAAAAGTAAAGAAATCAAAAAGCATACCTTGGGTTTTGGAAATGTCATGAATAATCATCATCCTCAAGTTTTCACTTTCTCCAAACCAAGCTTAAAAACGAGATCATTGTTATTATAAGTTAGTAAACTAACACGAACTCATGTGGGCCAATTATTCACTTAGACTCCCTTATTCCTAGGGGTATCTCTTATATTTTATTTTTGTCTTGAATGATCACGAGGATGCATTTTTGACTTATTTTGATAGTTATTAAGTCTGAAAAGAAAGTGAACGATTTAATCAATAGTTAGCTAAAGGACAAAATCTTTTAAAACTGCTTCTCGGGACCTCATAAAGTTCATATCTTGGCATAACTCGCTTCGCGATTTGAGACCTTTCTCGGACCGATATTTGGCAGCGACTTCATACTTCAAACCTTGAGAGACGTTCATGAAATTATGGTCTTCTCTTCATAAATGGAATTTCTTCACTTGAACTTTTTGAGAGATTCATACTTGGACCACGACTTCTTCATTTTTCTCCAATCTTTATTTTGGATTTTGATTTACAACGATCCGCCTCCTTTTATGACTTGGATCTATTTATCCTCATACCTTGTTAGGGTCTTTTCGGATGCACTTCTCCATGACTTTTGGGGAGTATTTGCTTTTCGTCGTGTGTGTCGATCCTTCATATTGATTTTTGATAAATGATTCTTCACATCACTTTGGATCTTAAGCAACAAAATATAGCCCTCATGCCTTGTTAGGGCCTTTTCGGACTCGCCAATCTTCGCATCCCGCATCAATAAGTTATGCCTTGGCTATGAACTCTAATCCATACCGATCAACTTTTAAACGATCTTGGGCTAGAAGCTAAGTAACTTTTCAAATCGTACAACCTTATTTATTGCAGATAAATTTATTAACAAGCGATGGGAGAATAGGCTTATAATTAACTCACATAAATTCACGAAAGAATACCAAACTTATACTTGACTCTATCATCTCTCGTTCTCCACAGTTTAAAATCTCAAGGAATGAGACTCGTGGATGCTTAGCCTATTAAATCAAAGTTTTGGGTTTTCGAGTCGCCTATAGGATCTTGCAAACTCTTAGACTTTTTCAAGTTTAGAAATCGCATTTTAAAGTTCCCTTGATAAACGACTCTCTAGGATCAATTATAGGAACTTGCGAAAAGTTCTTGTTCTTAACCCGTGAGAGTTAAGACTTTCGCGTTTTATAGCTCCCTATATAAAAGCCTAGCAAAACTTGACTTAAACACGTTAAGGATACTATCTAGAGTAAACTTAGGTAAGTAAACTCGGGTTGAGTCAAAAACGTTTGAAAATTAAAACCACTTTATTAAACTTTTATTCTAATAAGGAAAGAAAATAACTATACAAAAGGAAAAACTAATAGGCCAAAATAGATCAAAAATTTTGAAAAATGTCGAAAAATTGATTTTCCGGTTAAAATGAGGACAAATACAAGGTCAAGACCACTTAACTTCGATAGAAGTCCCCCTACACTTAAGATAAACATTGTCCTCAATGTTTAAGCATGTGGGAGTAAACCCCCTACACTTAGGACATTGTGCACTTTGTTTAAATCTCGCTAAGGAAGAGACAACTAAAGAGATTCCTATTTTAATATTGGAAAATATAAAATAGTGAATCGAAAAGAGTTTAGGATAGAACCGGGAAAATGGAACACGGAATCACGGGTCGTCAAGAATCATCAAGAGTGGATCATTGAAGCTCGAATCCCTGATTAAGAGAGGAGAGGAAAGCAAACCAACGGGTCTCCCCTACACTTATGATAAAGAAAGCGAAAAGATAGATGCATGGGTTGCCTCCCAAGAAGCGCTTCGTTTTTTATTACCGAGTCGTGAGCCTGACTCGACCTTGGTCATCAACGGAAGAAGCATGAAACATATCCACCAGGATCAAAGACATAGTTTTCGTCCATCAAATAGCACAAGCTTAAGGCGAACAAGGCAAACCAAAGAAGAGTAGGCAAGGTTCCCTTAAGCAGCGATGGAGCACGGTGGAAGCAATGTTGAAGTGGTGCAAGCAGATTTCCATAAGTTCCAAAGATATTTCCTTTTATTTCATCAGGTGGATACTGAGATGGCTGCAGAATATCAATACCGGGGTCGAACACCTTTTCCTTTAAGGGAAAACAGCACTCAGGCTCAGCAGAATGGGAAGAAGATCCGCGAAGAAGCACAACCTCGTCATCAGAAGGGGGACAAAGAGGTGTTAAATCATATGTGCTGCGGATATTGGTGTCGACCGGTTTCTTCTCCTTAGAAAGAATGTGCTTCAAATCCAAAGTAGGATCAAGACGATAATCTTCAAAGTCATAAGGAGGAGCATCACTCTCATGAGGGAAGTAAGTATTAAGAAATGCAGAGAAGTCTTCCTCAAATGAGTAATCTTCCAAAGTAGGATCGAGTGATGGCGGAGGATCTTCATCAAATGTAGGTGCAATGTCATCAGTAGAAGAATCGCTCGAAAGAGTATCGGCATCCTCAAAATCATCAAAGGTGGGCATGTCGGGATACTCAGAAGTAAGGTCATCAGAATCATCCGAATCTGAGCTAGATTCATCATCATAAGAATCAAAGACCGGAGGAGAATCATAAATGGGGGAAGCGTCCAAAGTAGGGAGAGAATCATCCACATCATCTTGAAAAAGTGGATTATCGATGCAAGAGTCGAATAGAGGATTGTCGTAGATGGTAAAGTCATCGAGCACATTAATCATATTCACTGATTCTCGGCCTCCAAAGGTTGTACTGGTAAGCTTCCCCATTTTAAAAACTTGTGCCTCATCCCCGACTCTTAAGATTAACTCACCTTCGGCCACATCCACTAAAGCTCGTCCGGTTCTCAAGAATGGCCGACCAAGTATTAAAGGAATACGAGGGTCCATTTCGTAATCAACAACCACAAAATCGACCGGGAAAGTAAATGTGCCAACTTTAATGAACACGTCTTCGGCTATACCAACGGGGTAAGCGAGAGTGCGATTTGCAAGTTCAAGAGTCATCTTTGTTGGAGTGAGGTCGGGTAATGATAGTGTTTTCCAAACACTCAATGGCATCAAATTAATACTAGCCCCGAGATCAGCAAGGGCAGTAAATTCTTCAGTTTTGTTGAACACGCAAGGCAACACGAAACGACCGGGATCTCCAAGCTTTTCCGGCAGTTCTTTAAGAATAACTGCAGAGCAGTTTTCATTTAAGCGTGTGTTGGCAAGTTCAATCAGCTTCTCCTTCTTGTTTAGCAATTCCTTAAATGCTTTAACAAATTTGGGCATGTGGACAAGTGCTTCAAGAAAGCTAATGTTGAAGTTCATCTGAGAGATCATCTTCACATAGCGTGACACTTCAGAGTCATCCTTGGTTAACATTTTGGTCTTGCCTAAACGAGAAGGATAAGGGATATTGGGTTTGGGTGGTGAAGGTGTAGGTGTAGCAGGTGAAGGTTGAGATGTTGAAGGTTCCTTCCTAGGTACATCGTCATGACGAGGCGGAGACGGTAATGGTGCACTAATACTAGGTGTAGGAGGAGTAGGGATAAATGGTGGTGGAGGAGGTGTAGATGATGGTGGTGGGATAGGTGGTCCTACTATGGTGACTCCACTACGAGTAGTAATAGCACTCACATTGGCTCGCGGATTAGTGACGGTGTTTGAAGGTAGAGAACTCGAAGTAGAAGGTTGAGCAGGGGGCAAGAAACTAGCCAACATATTCTTTATATCATTCGTTTGAGTGCTGATGGAGGATTGAAGATTATCTCGAAGTTCGGATCTAATCTAATTTCCTTGCTTGGTAATATCTCCTTTCAGATTGATAATTTGGCTCTGCAGGTTCTTGATTTGCTCATCGTGGGTTCTCATGATGGTGTCAACATCGGGGTTAATGGGTGGCAGTTGTTGAGCGGGTGGGTGATAAGGATTAGAAGCTCTTGGTGGGATTTGGTTGCTTCTAGTGTAGTTGTTGGCGGAGTTTTGGTTTTGAGGAGAAAAACCGGGTGAAAGGTAGTTGTTTGACCGGTAGCTCAGCAAATTTCTATCCCCTTGTCGAGCTTGGTAATTTTCCGGTGAATAATTACCATAAGCTGCGTACACATTTTCCGGATTTCCTTGAGTTGAAGGACAATCGGTGTATGAGTGTGGACCGCCGCATGTTTCACAAGAGGTAGCAACATCTTTAACTTGTTGTTGTTGGTTTGAAGCCAAGAGTTGCATACTTCTGCTCATTTCGGTCAACACGCGTGTGAGTTCGGTCATATCAGGGTTTGCTGAAGTAGAGGAAACATTGACTCTCGGGTTGTTCCTTGAAGAAGCGGAGGAATCCCAGTTTTTGTGGTGAGTGGTCATGTTCTCAATAAGCTCTCTACACTCCTCGGGTCTCCTTTTCATGAATGTGCCACCGGCGGCTACATTAATCGTATCCCGATCTCGAAAAGTCAAACCGTTGTAGAAAGTATCTATTAAGGTCACAGGGAGCATGTTGTGGTTTGGACATCTATCGATCAAGACATTATATCTCTCCCAAGCATCAAAAAGAGATTCATCAGGATCTTGCATAAAACCGCTGATTTGATTGCGAAGGCTCGTGACCATGGATGGTGGAAAGTAGCGCAACAAAAAGCGTTGAGTCATGTCATCCCAAGTATGAATTCTTCGGGAGACGATCAAACCATTTCTCGGCATGATGTGATAAAGTATGTGGGAAGAGTTGTAGGCGAAGTTCATCCATTGTGGCACCGGCGCACTTCATGCTTTGGGTGATTGTAATGAACTTGTCGAGGTGTTTGTTGGCATCATCATCAGGCATTTCTCTAAAAGGATTGGTTTGCACTTGCTGAATCATGTGGTGCTTCAACGAAAACTCAGGAGCGTTGATTTGCATCGGCGCAATCGGTCCTCCTCGTCCAAACATGGTTGGTTGACAAAGCTCCTCCATTGTCCGAAGATCGGGCTGTGGAAGAACATTGTTGTTATTATTGTTGAGGTGCGGTGGATTATTGTTGTTGTTAACACCTGACATACTTAAATCTTCTTGAGTCTCGGGCTCTTGATAATTAGAAGATCTAGTACGCATACACCTGAAAATGCAAAAGAAAAAGAAACCAAACACAAAGACAATATATACAAGATAAAATCTTTTTGGATTTTTGAAAATTTTAATTTTTATGGATTTTTATCAATTTTTTATTTTTATGGGTTTTTTGAATTTTTTTTAGCAAGAAAAATAACGCTCACAAGTGAACGGATCCCAAAAAGCAACGCGTCTCTCACAGAAAACCGTTAATCTTTATGAAAAGAGCTGGCAGCGGCGCCATTTGATACAAGGCTTTTGGCCCCCCGTATAAAAGTTAAGTTCTTTGTCGTGTGTCTAATCGAATTGATCTAGGTTAACTATGCGACTCAGTCGTTCTTTGGTGAAACAAATAGTTATGTCGTTGTAGTAATTAAATGTGCAAAACAATTAAAGTAAGTGTGCGTTAATTTAAATCTAAGTCTAATTAAAATAAATGGTGCAAGTATTTAAAAGCGTGACGAAAAATTAAAAGGCACTAAAAGTAAATAACGCAAACTTAAATCTATCTAAGGCGAATTTAAAACGCAACTAAAACTTAAAACTAAGGCAATGCTAAAATAAATCTAAGGCAAGTAATCTAAAAGTGCGAGTAAGTAAAAAGGCGGAAAAAATAAATCTTAAAAATTGAATTTGAATAAAAAGTAAATAAATTCGCAATAGCTAAAAAAATGAATTAAATTCGCAACTATTGCGAAATCATATTATAATTCCGCAATTACCAAACCACAAATCCGCAATATTGCGAAATCTAATGATTTCGCAATTCTGAAACAATTCCGCAATGCTGAAGCCTCAAAGATTTCGCAATGTAAAAAAGGGAAGATTTCGCAATTGATGGAATACAATTTCGCAATAATTGCGAAATTGCAAAGAATGATTTCGCAAAACTGAAGTAAAGATTTCGCAATACTAACATACAAATACGCAATTATTGCGAATTTGTGGAGATGATTCCGCAATGCCAAGGAGAACAAATTCGCAATTCAATTGCGAATTTAAAGAGAAGTTGCGAAATTGATCCAGCAGATCCTAAAAACTAGGGAAATGAAAAAGTACGAAAATAAGCATAAAAATCTTAATTTTTCAAGGATAATAAGCAAAGTAAAAAAAAACAATAAGCTAAATAAAAACACTAGAATAATGATAAAACTTATAAAAACATCAAAAATAATACACGAAAATTAAAAAGATTCAAACTTTTAAAGAAAACTTTGAAAACACTTAACTTAAATACCAAATAAGCACATAAGATTGTCAAGCTTATGGCTATTTTGTATGAAAACTTATAAGGTAAAAGAAAAGACAAAACTTTTAAATCAATTAAGCAAATGGATTAAGCAAAAACTTGCTTAATCCGAAATTGGAACCGAATCAAAAAGAAGAAGAGTAGAATGAGATAGATAAAATTAAACTTGATCAAAGATTAATAAAGATTAAAGCAAGAAAATTAAAACACTTACTTGGAATTTAAAGAAATTAAGGTGCAAGACAAGTATTTAAAATGACAAGTAATTAAATGTGCATAAAATAAAGTAGAAGAACTAATATGTCAAATTAGCCAACAAAATGAAAAGTGATTAAGACTAATCTATATATAGGGGAGGATTAGGAAGCTTCCTCCCCTCCTTCATTTCCTCTTAATTGCATCTTTAAGTCCCTCTTTCTTAATCTCTTTGTTAATTGCACCATTAGTCCTTAAGGCTTTAAATCTTCTTTAATCTTGGACTTTAATGACTTATGGCTCGGGATTTCTTTAAACTCGTCTTTATATTCTTCAATAAATAAAACTCGAGTTCTTCGGCTTTTGGTAACTTCCGTCTTTCGACTTTTTCTTCGATAAATCTTCAAAATTGGTCTTGGACTTCCGTTCTTTTTCTACTCTTGACTTTTCGACTTCATCTTTCGTCTTTTTCTTCAATAAAAGTCCGTAAATGCCCGTGAATGCCCGTGTTTTCTCCACTTTTCACCTTTTCGTCCTAAATCACAACAAAAACACAAACCACGCATAATTCCGACATAAAAGACATAAAATACACGTTTTAGCCCGGTTATTATTGTAATTAAGTGGTAAAAAGGATGGGTGTTTACACACCTATCAGTGTCATCGTCATCACATTCATTAGAAGGATGGTTTCCTCCACAGTGTTTGCAGGTTTTGTGTTTAATCTCTTCAATCTTAAGAGACATGGCATCCATTCGAGCCATAGTTTTCTCGGTGTCGGTTGGATTGTTGCTTCCTTCAGCAAAAGCTACAGTTTTTTGTGAGATTTTGTTTTTGTGAGTTTTTGTTTTTGTGATTTTTGGACCAATCAAGCTTAAGTAGGACTTTGTCATCCAATAATTGGTAAGCTTGGTTAGGGGTTTTGTAAAGGAAATTCCGGCCGCTGCAGCGTTCAATGCATCTTGGGTAACATCGTCAAGACCATGATAGAAAATTTTGATTATTCCTTCTTTCTTAAGTCCATGACCATGGCAATTTCTGAGTAGTTCTTTCATTCTTAACCATGCGTCAGTGAGAGTTTCTCGTTCTTGTTGAGAAAAGCTTCGGATTTCTCCAAGGAGTTTTTCAAATAGAGCAAGAGGAAAGAATCGGCTAATGAAAGCAATTCTTAGACCTTCCCATGTTCTAATGGTTCCTTCGTTAAGTTCATCGAGCCATGACTTGGCTTCTCCGGTCAGAGATGATGGAAACATCATGAGTTGGACGGCTTCGACTTGTCCTTCTCCATAGTTGAACATTTTACAAATTCCGCTGAATTCGTGGATGTGTTTGTGAGGATCGATTTAGATTCGTCCATCAAATTTTGATTGCAAAATCGTTTGCAATTTCAGGTAAAACGATTGTAGAGCCAGGAGTTGGTGCGACAACTCTATCGGCTGACCACATAGGTTCACCATCAGTGTCCGACGTTGGGTCGTAACTAGGGGTGGAAACGAGCCGAGCTGAGCTCGAGCTCGCCAGGGCTCGAGCTCGGCTCGTTTAAGTTTTACAAAGCTCGAGCTCGAGCTCGGCTCGTTTCGAGCCTTATTATTTAGGCTCGGGCTCGGCTCGTGGTATGGTAGACAAGCTCGGGCTCTGCTTGAGCTCGGCTCGTTTATTCGATTTTGCAATGTAAACATAAAATTTGGCTCGAGCTCGACTCGAAATATACCTAAATTAGACTCGTTAATAAGCTTGTTAGTAAGCTCGCTAAGAAGCTTGTATATAAAATATTAGGCTCGTTTAGGCTCGCGAGCTCAAACGAGCTTTGCACGTAAAGCTCGGGCTCGAGCTCGTTTAATAAACGAGCTGCAACTTAGGCTCGAGCTCGGGCTCGAGCTCGTTTAGGCTCGGCTCGTTCGAGCTTTTTACCGATCCGATCCCGAGCTTTTCACGTGCAGCTCGGCTCATTTCCACCCCTAGTCGTAATGGTTGATGAGTTTGGTGAGAAATAGGATTTGTGAAAGATCGTCAAAAGGTTGGTTAATTATGCGAGGTTGAGTTTGTTTGTGTCTCCTAGATAAAGGTACACGGCGATGGAGTCTACGTAACCTTCGGTTAAGGGTACGTTCAGGTTCTAGTAACGGTGATGTGGGTGGTGTTCCGGATGAATGGGTGTGCATCCAATAAGGTTTTTGGTGTTTTCAGTAGAAATTTGCGGCGCACTTTTGGTTTTGTGCAGCGCACTTTGGTTTGGTACAGGAAGTGCGGAGCACTTTTTGGTTTGTGCGGCATACTTTCTGTACTGTAGAAAAAAAATTGGTTTATAATGAGTAGCAATGATTCAATTTCTTCAAGGATTATACTAATTTGGTTACAAAACAGGATTATAAGTCCCCGGTAACGACGCCAAAAACTTGATTTTCGTTTGCAAGTCTTAAATTTATATTACAAGGTTTAGACAAAACAAGGGACTAGAAGACAAACACGGGCAAGTATACCCTTTCGTTCGTAATATAGCTTTGTAGTGGTAAGCCAGGATCGTTCGTTGAGATTTAGTTGCGTTTTGGTAATCAAGATAACAATTGAAGAAATAAATGGTTAAAGTAATATCAATAATAACAAATATGACTAATATGGGATAGTTCGTATAAGTTCGTGATGATGATAATAATGATCGAGATATGTTTATGTAGGTAAAGTGTGATAATCCTTTTTCGTCAAAATGGCGTTTACATAATTTACTTGGGTTGATTCAAGACTTATGTTTATTTAAGCGATTAAGCTTAAAACAAGTTGCCAACAAGTTCAATATTTTATCAAGTTTCTAAGCGGATTTCTCCAACCAAAGATTCATGACCATAGACAAGTTCTAGAAAACTTATTATAACAATTTGCGTTTTTCAACGCCAAACTATCGTATGAAATCAACTTAGATAAAATATGGTTTGTAGAACTAGGAGGTAAAATGGTTCTACAACATTAGCTTGAAATCATTTATAAAGGATCATATCATAGCATCATCACTAATTATATTCACATACCCATATAGTCACAAATAGCTTAGCCTAACATAGTAATCAAAGTAACAATTGGAAAAGAGTAAGAGAACATCATAGTTAGATTGGATTGAATAAACGAGTACACAAGTGTCACAATTGTATCGTTCCCTTAAGATCGAAGAGTGGAATACTCTCGTTACAAGTATCTTCCAAAAGTGGATAATACTGAAAATTTGCTAGAAAGCCTAAAATACTCGAGCTATGGAGTATTGAGAGAGAGGGGTGTGTTTAAAATAGATGGAAATGGCCTCTATTTATAGTGCTGTCTGGGGTCAAATGTGCACCGCACTTCTCCTCAAGTGCGCCGCACTTTGGAGATGCAAATGTGCGCCGCACTTATAACTTTGTGCGCCGCACTTTTGGGCGATTTCAGAAGCTTCTTTTAATATCTTTGTCTTTAGTGCATATTTAGGCCCCTTCTTTGTATATCTTCACTTTGCTCCTTCATACTTTACATATGCATATAAAACATAATATATTAAGTATCGGAAGCTCTTATTTATACTACAAAGTGGCATTATAATAATAGGTTGAATATGTATAATTAGGTCGTTATCAGTTGCCCATATGGTACAAGGTACGGGTTGCTCCTTCAACTCCATTCTTTTTTCTTACATTGACTTGCCTATTGGGTCTAATACGGGGCGTATTACAAATTGGGCCAACTTAATTGATCATTTTAAAGCTAGATTGCCGGGATGGAAAGTTAATATGAATTCCTCAGGTGGTAGGCTTACCCTTATCAAGTCGGTTCTTGGGAGTCTTGGTATTTATTAATTTTCCATTTATAAAGCTCCGGAATGCGTTATTTAACATCTTGAAAGTCTTAGATCTTCATTCTTTTGGGGCGCTTCTAATGAAAAAAAGAAACTTTTTGGATTAAATGGTCAAATATTCTTGCTTCGATTGATAAAGGAGGTCTTGGCGTGGGTTTTCTTAAGGATTTTAATATCTAGTTACTCCTTAAATGGGTATGGCGTTTCTTAAAATATCCATCGACTTTATGGGTGAAAGTTGTGAAATATATTCATGGTGATGAGGGAGGTTTTGAGATTATAGGCTGCTAATATAGTGGTTTATAGGCTCGTATTGTAGGTTCTATTTTCCACCATCATTCAAGTGGTATGGTTACCTTGCATTCCATTCATCTCAATATTGATGATGTCTCATTGAGTCATTTTTGGAAAGATAATTGGCTTGGAGATGTGCCTATTTTTCTCGTTTCAACCGTCTTTTTCATCTTGATAGGGATAAGAATTGTCTTGTCAATGATCATTTTGCTAATGGAGCTTGATCATGGAATTGGTTTAGGCCGATTATGGAGGTAGAGTATTCGCTTATCTCAACGACCTCCATAAGTCCTTATGGAGCTCAGCTCTGTCACTTTAACAAATAATGTTGATTCAGTTTTCTCTTCCAAAGCTTCTGTGACATCATACGGCCCTTCCCACTTTGGACCAAGCTTCCCTGTGTTCTCCGCGCGACTTGCCTTGTTGGCACGATATACAAAATCCCCCGGTCGGAAGGAAACACCCTTGACTTTGGAATCGTAATAAGCTTTCATACGTGCCTTAGACTTTGCCTCATTGACGGCTGCTATCTCTCGTTTCTCCTCTAACAAGTCTAGATTGACCCGGAGTTGCTCATCTTTCGTGACGACGTTAACCTCCGCAGTGCGGATTGTTGGCATCCCAATTTCTGCTAGGATAACGGCCTCGGTTCCGTAGGCCAGCGCGAATGGAGTGTCCCCATTGGCTATTTTGATCATTATCCTATGTGCCCATAGGACATGCAGCAGTTCATCTACCCACTTAGCACTTCGTTCATCTAGGCATGCTTTGATACCTTCACCTAGGCTTCTGTTTGCCCGCTCCACGAGTCCATTAGTCTGTGGGTGTTTAACTAATGCGAAACGTCGTGTGATGTTCAATGTCGCACACCATTCCTTGAATGGATTATCCGCAATCTGCTTTCCGTTATCCGAGATGATATCGCCTGGCAAACCAAAGCGGCACACAATATTTTCCCAAACGAACTTTTTTACCTGTTTGCCCGTAATCGTTTTGACCGCCTTAGCTTCTATCTAGCGTGTAAAATAGTCCATTGCGACAATCAAGAACTTAACGCCTCCTGTGGCAACAGGAAAAGGTCCTGCGATATCAATCCCCCACTTATAGAATGGCCATGGGGATGTGATGGGTGTTAGTTCTTGCTGTGGATGTCGCGGTACTGGCCTGTGTACTTGGCAATCACTGCATTTAAGAATCATGTCTCGTGTGTCCTGATGCATAGTCGGCCAATAGTACCCTATGCGTAAAGCTCGTGCCACTACTGATTTGGGGCCTGCGTGCATGCTGCACGACCCTTCATGTATTTCACTAATCACATAGCTAGCCTGGCGCGGCCCGACGCATCGCAACCACGGCTGTAGGAAGGAACGCTTGTATAGAACACCATCTCGGAGTTCGAAATGCTGCGAATTCCTTTTGATACGTTGTGCCTCCTTTTCATCCTCCGGAAGGGTTTCATCAGTTAAATAGCTGATGATCGCGGTCATCCATGTAGGTCCCTCTTCTTCAACTATAGTTGCGATTTCTCCTCCTGTAATGGATATTTCCTTGAGTATTTCAACCAACACTTGTTTGGATAAATGGGCGAAGCTTGTAGACGCAATCTTGCTAAGAGCATCCGCCTTCTTGTTCTCGCCCCTTGGTACCTGCTTGATGGAAAACTTTTCGAAAGTGGCGATGAGTGACTTGACTTTCTCCAAGTATTGAATCATGTTATTCTCCTTGGCTACGTACCCTCCTAGAATGTGATTCGCGACAAGCCGTGAGTCCACGTAGGCCTCAAGGTTGCGGACTCCCATCCAAGCGGCGATTTTTAAGCCCGCAATCAATGCTTCATATTCTGCCTCATTATTCGTGGCTGGGAACTCAAAGCGCAAGTCGTAGGTAAATTCAATTCCTTCCGGATTCGTGAGAATGAGGCCGGCTCCGGATCTGTCCGTGCACGAAGATCCGTCAGTAAACAAAACCCATGGTTCTGTTGGAATTTCCTCTTTTTGCACCATTGGTTCGTCCTCCTCAGGTTTCTCAATTAGGAAGTCTACCTAAATTTGGCCTTTGACGGTTGTCCTTTGTCTATAGGAGATGTTATGTTCTCCTAGTAGGACGCTCCACTACTGTAGCCTCCCGGCCACGTTCGGTTTAGAGATGATCTGTTTTATTGGTTGATCAGTGATGACCACAATTGGGTGCGCCTGGAAATATCGGCGCAGCCTTTTCGCGACGTAAACCAGTGGCAAAACCAATTTCCCAATTGATGAATAGTTCAACTCCGGCCCTTGCAATGCTCTGCTTATGAAGTAAACCGGAGTCTGTACTGAGTCTCGGTCAATCATAAGGATTGCGCTTATTGCTCCGTACGTAGCGGACAGATACATAATGAGCTCCTTCTTAGGTCGGGGTGCAACTAGCATAGGAAGAGCCGCGAGATGTTGTTTAAGCTGCCCAAAGGCTTCCTCTGCTTCTTTTGTCTAGCGGAAGTATCCTTTCTTTAAGCACTTCTTGAGTGTTTTTAATAGAGGTAGTGACTTCTCCACGGACTTTGACAAGAACCTATTGAGCCCGGCCAGCTTTCCATTGAGTGATTGTACCTTCTTGAGTGTCCGAGGGGATGGTAACTGTATCACGGCGTTCGTCTTCTCCGGAAAAGGCTTGATGTCGTTTGGATTAATCATATACCCAAGGAGCATTCCTTCAGTTTTCCCAAATGTGCTCTTTTTTGGATTCAGTTTCATGTTGAATCTCCTCAACGTGTCGAACGTCTCCTAGATGTCACAGAGAAGTGCCTCCTCCGTATGGCTCTTGATGACCAAATCGTCAACATACACCTCAAGGTTACGGCCTATCTGGGAGTCGAAGGCTTTATCAACAAGTCGTTGATATGTCGCCCCGACGTTCTTTAGTCCGAACTGCATTTTCGTGTAACAATACACGCCCTGACTAGTGTGGAACGTCGTCTTCTCCTCGTCCTCCTCCGCCATCTGGATCTGATGGTATCCTTTGTACGCATCTAAGTAACATTTGAAAGGGTATCCGCATAAGGATTCTACCTTCCAATCAATTTCTGGTAACGGATAGCAGTCTTGGGGACAAGCTTTCTTCAAGTCCGTGAAGTCCACACACATGCGCCAGCTCCCATCATGCTTCTTGACCATGACCAGATTGGATAACCATTCGTGGTAATATACCTCACGCATAATTCCTGCGTCCACCAATTTTCATACCTCGTCCAGTATAACCTGGCTGCGTTCTAGTGCTTGACCATACTTCTTTTGCTTAACAGGGGGATATCCCTGGCGGATTTGAAGTCTATGTTCTGTTATCGAACGTGGCACGCCCGTCATATGCTTTGGATCCCATGCGAATATATCAAGGTTTGCCTTTAAGAGAGAGCACATGGCCTTCTTCCCTTTATCCGGTATCGTTCCCCCTATGACTACCTCTTGCTCCGGGTAGTCGGGGTGGATTACCACCTTCCAATTGGAGGGTGGTGATCCTTCCTTAATGGGAACTAGCTGGACTGGTGTTGTCACGGCATGGCATTCAGATGCCGGTACGATCAAATTGTAAATTGTAACAACTCCCCCTTCGACTGGGAATTTAATCATGCCGTGAGCCGTGGACGGGACCGCCCGTATGGCCAAGATCCCTCATCTTCCGATAATACCATTATACGGAGAGTGTGAACGTATCACCATAAAGTTCATCCATGTCGTGGTGGAATGGTCTTTATCCCCAATGGTTACCAGTAGACGCAGTTGTCCTATTGGCCAGATAGTGTCTTCACTAAAGCCAATGAGCGGCGACGTCTCTTGCACTAATTGGCTTTTTACCTCTGGTCGTAGCTGTACGAAGCAGTGTTCGTAGAGTACTTCCGTCGATGATCCTCCGTCCACATACATACGACGAACTTTGTGTGTTCCAATGCTTACCTCAATCGTGAGAGGTGCATCGGCCACGTTGCTTGCCGTAATGGAAGGGAATGAGATCTCTCTACCGCGTGAAAATTTTTGACTAACTTTCTGCTTTGTGCAGACGGGATTCTACATATTACAACAACATATGTTTTTTCAAGGTCGTTATGTGTTACTAAACACGCAATGTCTAGAAAAGGATATCTAACATTTTAGTTAAACAAATTCAGATCCTTTGTGTAACAAATATTTATACAAAATATCAATTAATATTATCACATAATTCAAAATCATGTAAAACGAGGGTACATGGGGATTGTAACTATTTAAGTATTAAAATTTTAATATAATTTATACAATAATATTAAGCATTACAAAATCATGCATTTGTAAATCGTATAGGTGTAAGGTTGTGTAAGGTTGATGTAAATGTTTTGTTAATTACTAATTAAGATATAACTATTTAGAATAAAAATATTGAAAGTAAAAAGAGTATAAAATTCGAAAAATAAAAATTAAGATGAGTTTATATTAATTTACACGGTGCACAGCAAAAAATAATATAATTAAACGTATAAACATTAGATGTTTTAAAAAATATACTAAAGAAATCGCAATGACAAAATTATTACTTAATTTATTTTTTATATTTAAATCTCGTGTGCACGGTCATTAAAACTAGTAGTTCTAAAAAGAATACCACTTAGACTTATAGTGGAACTTTTGTCAATTCTTTTTTATTGTAATGCCATTTTATTGATGTGATCCATTGACTCATCTTGCAAGATATCCATGAACGCGGAAAGTTCTATCCAGTCCAGTTGTTTAGTAAAGGCCCATTAGACCCATTCAACTATCCAATCATAAAGATGTACGCACCAGATTAAAAACACAACTTATCATATTTTCCACAAAAAAAGACGGGGATTCCAACATCTCACCTCCGATCTCCGGCGACCACAACAGTAAACTCACTGATTTCCAGCCACAACCACAACAAACCACCTATTTCAGACAACCCCCGCAAAGACCCACCATTTTCTGGCAAGTCCCACAACAAACCCGGTTTTCCGACGACTTCCACAACAAATTCACCATTTTCTGACGAGATCCACAAGAATCCACCAATTTCCGACGAGTTCCACAAAAAACCCAGTTCTCCGGTGACTTCCACAAATAATCCACCATTTTCTGACGACTTCCACACAAAAAAACCACTTTTCCGGCGACCTCGTCACTGACTTATATATGACTCATGTATGAGTCACCGTGACTCATGTATGAGTCACCGTGAGTCATATATGAGTCACCTTGACTCATATATGAGTCACCAAGATGACTCATACATGAGTCACGGTGACTCATACTGTCATACATGAGTCATGGTGACTCATACATGAGTCACGGTGACTCATACATGAGTCACCATGATTCTGTTACAAAGTTATTACTTGTATTACAAACAGCCACACCTGCATTGGCATCTACATTTTTAGTAAAAATCGGCATCGATAACTAAAATTTTCAGTAACATCGTCATAGAAATCTACATTTTTAGTAACATGGAAGATGGTGGCTTGTTGTGAAGGTCGTCGGAAGATGGTTGTTTGTCATCGGTATCTACATTTTCAATAAACTTCTTGAATAAACAAGTCGCGGACCAGAAAAGCAAAATGTAGACCTTGAAGATGTTGGATTGATTTGGAAGTTATGACAACCCATAAATTTCACATATATGTTGTATGCTATAATTTAATGAAAGTGAAAAATCCATTAGAAATTTTTGCTTTTTATACCATTACTTGGTAAGATAAACTGCTTCTCACGACCTGAACTACCACTTCAACATATCCCTATATGTTGGAAATAAAATGTATATATATCAAGTCTAAGATCTAAATGTAATTTAACAAGTACATTATGAATAAGAACATCTGAAATATAACTATGATACCCTAATTTCCTTTAGAAACCTTAGAATCCCTTTAAATGAATTATAAACTCAAGAATGGTAAATTAAGAATGGATAAAACATATGAATAAGTCATTATAGATTATAAACAAGTTATAAACTATACACTAAATACATAATAATGCCTAATCATAGTAAGAACAAATCATACAAAGCTAAGTACTAGTAAATGTACATAATAGTATAGATCACCACCTAGAAACTCTTGATAAACAATGTTTCAAGAAATATAACCACTTAATATCTATATACAAGTATCAAATATACTCTACTAATTATAATCTATCATATAAAACAAAGTTAATTGATCACAAAATATTAATATTCACTAATCCAAGACTAACTACAAGTTAAGACCTAATTACTAAGATTAACATATAAAATCCATTATACATTAAATTAGAGTCTAATATTTTGCCACTAATTATAAAACTCAATTATTTATCATATTAGGATTATACATTTACTTCAATATAAAGTACAAGTACATAAAGCATAAGGTACAAGTTATCAAATCAGAGGATCTTAAGGTCCTATAATTATCCCTAGAATATGATCAACCAATATAAACTCTTAAAATAAGAATGTAAAATCCCTGGAAGTCATAAACATACTATATAAGCCCTAGAATAAGCATACATTAGGATATAAACCCTAAGTACCCAAGATAGAAAGTCATTAGGCTTAATGATCTAAAAACCCTTATATTAAGAAATCTATATAGAATCACTACCTAGTCTTTTAGGACAAGTATACAAACACTCATAGCACTTCATTAAGATTATAAGATTATATTAAGACAATGTACAAGTACCCTGATGCACAAGGTACAAGATTTTAATGCATGACTTATAAATTAGGTCAAAATGAGTATTTTCACCCTTTAGACATGTTCACTTAGAATAACTTAATAAACCCAATGGTAGGGACTTCATGAAAACATTGAGGAACATGTAGGATGTATAAAATGAGTTTACATCAGTATATAATTGAAGGATAATCACTTTTACTAAGACTTAACCATAAATCATTAGAAACCCTAACCCTCCTAAGTTTTCTTCCTATTTTCGCATCAAACGTTTGTTAAACTTCAAACCAAGGACCCAAACTTCTTAATTACAATGTATATACCATAATTAAACCCTAATCCATCACTAATCACATTCCTAGACCATTAATCACCAAAATTACAAAGTTACAAGCCCTAGTTTTCAATCCACCTAGCTTTTTCACTCCAAAAATGCATTCAAACACTTTCCCTCCCATTTTTAAACTTTGGATCAGATAAAATAGATATTGTGGGATATATATAAGTATGTGATGCACCTACTTGTGTGCTACACATCACCATCCTCATCTATAATGTTGTCGTGACCAATATAGACCATAAATGGAAGATTGGAATGAACTAGCTTGTAATTTCACCCCTAAAACATGAATAGATCTTCACTATCCTTCCTTAGTCACCTATCTAGCTTAATTACACGTTTCATAGCCTTACCTTGGAGCCTAAGTGTTGAAAACACTATAAATAGGGACGAATAGGCATTGTTTACACTTGCACCCTGTTTTCTCTTAACCTCCTACCCATTCTCCATTTCCACTTCTATAAACGTCTTAGGACATCCCCCAAGACCAGAAACCAGGTCTAGAAGGTAGCCATTGAAGTTTTGATAGCAAGTAGTGTTCATAGGAAGCCGTTAGGAGCCATTTTGGAGCATCCTAGGTAATTTCTATGTTAACTATGCTTTGATATTCTTATAATGATATATTAGATTTTTTATAATGCCGAAATTATGTTAGAAAGATAATATAAAAAGAACTAAGTCATTTCATCAATTTAAATGAAAGTTATAAGTTAAAGATGTCTTAAAACCCTAGTTTTGTAATTTACATGAAATAATAAGAAAAAACCCATTTTAAAAGCTATAATTTTGAAGAAATGTTTTTATTATGATTATAAACATGTTTTGAAACTTTGTTTTAAAATCCTAGATCATTTGATCCATTTTTGAGGTTGTTATGTGATTTCTACAAGTATAGGGACTAAAACTATCATTTTTGAAACTATTTAACATTTGGGCCAAAAGTGTCATTTTGTGAAATTTAAATATGTAAGAATAAATATTGGAAAGTTTTAGGCCCTAAGGTTAAATATTGAGGGCTTAAAATGTAAATACTAAAACTATATACTTAAGGGGTTAAAAGTGTAATTATACCAAAGTATAACAAAAGGGCTATATTTGCCAATTTTGAAACTAAAAAAGATTAATTATAAATATGAGGAAGTAATGAAAGTATCATTTAGTAGGGAGCTCTATATAAAGATGTTCCATCTCGATATTGCGTTCTGACTGAGTGGTTAGATTTACGATTTAAAGTGCCCTCGCTCCTCAAACGTTTATAGAATGACTTCTAAGTATAATGGCCCGGACAATAGTACTAGATTTACAATAAAATAATAAATAAAGAAAATATAACCAATACTTAGAAAGATTGAACAAAAGATTAAAGACTTGATACTATACACAATGTATTAATCCAGGTTTGTGTGAGATCAAGTTGTTGTTTATGAGACCAAGTTGTGGTTTGTATAATCATGTTGTTTACCTGTGAATGAAATATATCTGATATAGCTCAGACTCTATGGATCCTAGGTGAGTTCATAGCCTCACTAGATCTAATTTATAAATGATTTGAAAACCCATGAGGGGATATATGTTAAACTAAAATACAAGTATTTTTGGTATGCTTCTCAGATATAATTATTGACACTATGTTTACTGATGCCTTTAAAAGTCCCTTTTTAATCATGACCGTTAATCATTTAATGAACGCTAATATTGTGAATAGTACTATTTGGGGACTGGCATCCCCTATCTGGACAAGTCGCACTTGCTGGAATGTTGATGGCTCTAACCTAGGCTAAACGGATACACTTTATTTTGCTTATACAGGAGTTTGGCAGACTGCTGCGTATGGGCAATTTGTTGGGTTCCGGTATGTCAAGTAGCGGTGCATGAGCTAGTGCAATAAAAAAAAAAATTATGTGAGCGAATAGTAACGTAGCTCAAGAAAAACGAGCTTGTGTTTAAAATGATTTTAAACCTATGAATTCACTCAACCATTGTGTTGATTTTATGCATATATCTCAGGTTTTAAAGATTGTTAGAATGGAGCAGCATGAGGATGGCATGAAAAGCCACAAGACTGAAATTATTCTAGATTTTGGGAACCTTACATTGTAAAACTTTGATTTTTCAATAGATAATAAAGAAAGTTGAATTTATCACTCTTTTGAGTTGTTTTTTATTATTATGACTTGTGAACTATGAAGTAATACCCCCAGATCAATGGTCCGCTGTGTAAAGGTAAAATGGGGGTGTTATAGATTGGTACTCAGAGCCATGGTTATAGAGAACAAGAAATAAAATCTTGACTATAACTACGTTTAAAAGTAATTTCAAGAAAGTCCTCTGTGCCAAAAGCCAGTGCTGCTATAAGAGTGATGTAAAAGCCTATACTTGCTATTCTTCAGAACAATGTGTAAGGATACCATGTTTATTCTTTGGCTAAAAAGGATACCATGTTTATGTGTAAGTATAAAGATTTTACTTATAAGTAAGTACTATTATATTTAATATACAATAAGAATTATTCAACGTCTACAGAAATATGTATCCCTATCTTCCTCCTATTATCATCCTATCAGATTCCCAAGATGATCATTCTACAAGTACTCCTGATAATTCCCCAAAGTATATTTCCAATCTCCCGATGAATAACACTTATGATACTTCAGAAAATACACCCAAATATCAGAAAATCCTAAAAGCCATTTTACCTTTTGATGACGACCCCTATATGCAAGTCATGCGAACATATAATGAAGAAATAAATTCTACACCTCGACAACGCAATTTTCCATCACCTTACCCTATTAATTAACCTCACCTATGTCAAAAAACTTACCCAAAAATACATATGAGCAACAAATTAAAGATATCCTATATATGGAAGAAGTTCCTCCCGAGCGTATTGAAGATCTTGAAGATAAAGTTGAAGGGCTTAGGAAAGGCCGAAGAATTATACAACGAGATTTTGAGAAGTTAGAAGAAGATTTTGAAGAAATTAAAGCCAAGTTGCAGAGAAGACAGATGATACACGATGAAGAAATTGTTCAAGCTCGACTGAAGATTTCTAATCTAGAATTAGTCATCGAGGACATTCAAATTATACATCGAGCCAACATACGAAGTCTTTTGGATGCCATCAAAGAACATAAGAAAGAGAGATGAAGACATTTGACTAGAAGTTGTAAAATACTTTCAACCTTATGTCTTTACTTTTATGTTAATAGTGAATCTTGTCTTATAAGTATAAACCGACAAGTTGTTAATAAATAAAAGTTGTATTTCTCATTAAAACCTGTTCTTCCATACTTGTTTATGAAAATTAAGATATCCCTATTTCTTGGTTTTCTCATAAATGATTATGAATGAAATTGCGTTAATTCTATAGAAAGAACATACTTAATAAAGTATATATTTTTTAGAATTTCTGTTATCTTCTATGATAATGATAATTATCAAGTGGAACATAACCCGCAAGTTTGAATAAAGAGAAAGGAAACTTCCTAAGTTTTCTAGAAATATTCTATTCTCGGCTTTTGTCCATCAAAAGATTCTTCTATATGATATGTAAAAGAGAAGCTTGTTCTATATGACGAGTTTTTACACTTCCCATTATATTCCTCCATTCCATATCATGGAAAAATTATGTTACCATTATGCATGAGTCATATCTTTATAAATCCGTGGTAAACTTTGAAATCTTATTTCATAGTTGGATTTAATATTTTCGGATATGAATGATAATCAACATAGTAAGTTTCCTAGATAAGCCTAAAAGATTTACCTTGTGTTCGATAATCATTTATATGTATCCATATACATATGTGACAAATGTTAGACTCTGAATTATTTCTATTCTTTACCTTCATTCTAAACCATAAAAGTATTTAACAAAGAATTAACAATGATGTGGTTGCAATCCTCCAATTACAAATTTCTAAATAAGAAGTAATATTCGAAAGAAGATTCTATGGCTAATTAGTTTTTGATATCCAAGGAAGAAAACATGCTATTAGTATCACCCGTTGGATAAAAAAACCAATTTAGTTTCCTATCATATTTGGAATTATAAGGTGAAGTTTAAGATAGCACTACGTCAATTATCTTGGTAAATTATTTATACTTAACCCATTGAGATAAAAAGAAGTACCTAAGATCGCTTGATTAAATTTCAATTATTTCCTAGAAAGATGATCGAAAGGATGAAAGAAGAACTCTGCTATCTAAAGATACAAGGAATTAACCTCAATACATAAACGAGGAAATTTCAAGGGCTAGTAATGTTAGATCCTATTCCAAAGAAAGAGAAAAACCTTCATCAGAAGATTTTATCATAGAATTTTGTCATGGAATTTCATCTAAAATTCTATTAAGTTAAGAAGACTTCATCAGATGATTTTGTTAGAAAATTTTATTAAGAAATTTTATCAAAGATTTTGAAGAAAAGATTACCACTTCCAAAATCCCAATATATTGGAAAAAGGCATTCACCTCTACCAATAGAGTTCATGAATAAGATAATTAAGCACAATCCTGTGCAGAAATCAGAAAAATCTTAAGCGTAAATTCAGCAATGAAAGAACGGCCGTAAAATTCAAGTAAACAAAAATCTAACCTACGGTGAATATGATGAAAATTTTATTCTGTGTAAGAAATGCACTCTGCATTACACAAAACTTTGCACCATCTTGTGTAAGATTTTCAACATAGTAAATTGTTGGATTAAGATTTTTAAAGGCAAGTGGCCTTATAAGTTTTATGTTCGGTAGAATTATCATGTATCTTATATACATGTTGAAAGGAATAAAATAACGTCTTCTATTTCAGCATCGTTCGTCTCCAGGAAATCGTATTCTTAGATATTATATACAGGACGTCTTACATACGGCAGCATAAGAAGGAAATTTAAGGGTATAATAAATATGTCAAATGATAGAATATTAGTCTATATTAATGTTATGACGGAAATTCCTAATTCAATGATTTACATCTTATTTATTTGATTGAACTAGGACACTTCTTCAGTCAAATGAATAAATTTAAATCACCAAATCTATGATTTCTTCCTTACATAAAGCAGACGCATCTTTATGTTAGTAAGAATTCATAAATGGACTTAAGAATATTCTATATAAGACAAGTATAGACCTATTAAAACGTTAAAATACTAAATGAGAGAATACATATATTACTATTAGTATACTGGAAAGATACGTCAATATTCGCCTAAAATCTGGAACTTATAAATACCTAGAAGTTGAAATTCAACTTGAAGAAAATCTGAAATCCTTATCTTTAAGTCATCCAACTTACTAGTTCAACCTGAATTTTCTCCATGGAAATAAGAAAGAAAAACAAGGATTTTGTAGACATGATGCCATCTGGATCATTGTCGATGAGAACTATAACATTTATTTAGGATATTGAAAACTTTGACAAGGTTATATGAGATAATCTGTTGACATAAAGTATCAATATCTATTTATGAATGATGTTTTCTCTATCAATTACCCAAATTGATTTTGAAGAATGCAATAATCAACTCAAAATTTTAAATTGGGCAGTGACATATTGACTTGAGTTTCCCAAAAAAACTCAGTAATTATCACAATTCTTTTCATATTTTGAATCTAAGGAAGATTTAAGTGATTAAATAGTATGTTTTCTATATTACGTTTGGTGATAAAGTAAACTCCTATGAGGTAATAATATGATTTTGATACTAAAAAGTATTTCATATATAACCCTTTTGATAAAAATGAAGATAGAAGAGATTTATTTAAAACTAAAAACCAGCTTTAAAGCTATTTTCTTGATATGTGGATAAAATTCTAAGTAATAATTTGAACCCCTAGGAGCTATGTTTACCCTTAATGTGTTATGTTACCATTATAATCTCGCGACGTGATTTATTTAAGGGGGGAGAGACTATGACAACTCATAAATTTCACATATATGTTATATGCTATAATTTAATGAAAGTGGAAAATCCATTAGAAAATTTTGCTTTTTATACCATTACTTGGTAAGATAAACTGTTTCTCACAACCTGAACTGCCACTTCAACATATCCCTATATGTTGGAAATACAATGTATATATATCAAGTCTAAGATCTAAAAGTAATTTAACAAGTATATTATGAATAAGAACATCTCAAATATAACTATGATACCCTAATTTCCCTTAGAAACCCTAGAATCCCTTTTAATGATTTATAAACTCAAGAATGGTAAACTATTAATGGATAACACATATAAATAAGTCATTATGGATTATAAACAAGTTATAAACTATACACTAAATACATAATAATGCCTAAGAATAGTAAGAACAAACCATACAAAGCTAAGTACAAGTAAATGTACATAATAGTCATGATCACCACCTAGAAACTCTTGATAAACAATGTTTCAAGCAATATAACCACTTAATATCTATGTACAAGTATCAAATATACTCTACTAATTATAATATATCATATAAAAGAAAGGTAATTGATCACAAATTACTAATATTCACTAATCCAAGGCCAATTACAAGTTAAGACCTAATTACCAAGATTAACATATAAAATCCATTATACATTAAATTAGAGTCTAATCTTTTGCCACTAATTATAAAACTCAAATATGTATCATATTAGGATTATACATTTACTTCAATATAAAGTACAAGTACATAAAGCATAAGGTACAAGTTATCAAAGCATAGGATTTTTTGCTCCCATAATTATCCCTAAAATATAATCAACCTATATAAACCCTTAAACTAAGATTGTAAAATCCCTAGAAGTCATAAGCATACTATATAATTGATTGTGGTAAAAATACACCTTTTAGGAAAAAGGCGTAAAAGCGGTAAGTATTAAACAAATGATTTAGGAAAATCAAGTGTTAATGACCCGTTGAAGTTCGTTTCCCAAGGAGGTATATGTGTGTGACTAAAATGTGACAAGATTTGAGATTAATATTTGAAAGAAGGGGATGAGAAAATAGAATGACGAAGACGTGAAATTAATTACTACGACGACTAAACGTAAAACCGTAAAAAGAGCTAATAAAATTAATTCTAAAAATTCCTAAAAAATTACCAAAAATCAAATTAAATAAACCAAGAGTTTACCAATGATCAAAAAATTTTCAAACCTTTTAACTAATTAAATAATAATTTTTAAATTCTAATTAAAGCCCTAAAAATCAAATTAATTATCAAAAAGCTCAAATAAAGATTTTTCAATTCGTAAACCTCTAAACTGACCTAAAAAGATTAAAAACTATTTTTATAAATTTTTAAGCTAATAAAACTATTTAAAATGATTTAAAAACTATTTAATCTTAAAATAATTATAAAAATTAATCTAATGATGATAAAATTAATCTAAGAGTTGCAAAAATCCTAATTTAATGTTTTTAACCTAAGAAAAATATAAAAAGTGTAAAAATGTGAAATTTGAAAAATAATATTGAAATAATATTAAAAATCCAAAAATTATAAAAAATCAAAACTTGCAAACTAGTTTATTTTAACCTAAATAATCAGAAAACGGAAGTGAAATTACCAAAATACCCCTAATTGGCCCCCAAATGGGCTAAAACCAAAAACAATCAACCTTAATGGGCTTTTGGGCCCAAAAAGTCAAACTAGGCCCAAATGACCTGAAAAAGCCTTATCTGACTCAAAATTTAATTCTAAGCACAAAAGTCTAAAGGCCCAAAAGCTGGTTTTGAGCTTATCACATCTTAAAACGCCAACAGCTTATTCTTATTGGGCCAATAAGCCCATTAAGGAATAAGCCAATGCCATAAGCTCTGCTTAAACACACAACCTTCTTTTGAGATGCCTAAGAGATCTATGAAAAGAAATTTTGAAAAAGCACACTCAATAAGCCAGAAATAAGCAAAGAAAAATTTCACAAAAGGACAAAATAGTCGACTTGGAGTTCTAGACCACCTCAGGACTTGATTCAACTTGCAAAAGACTCTAAACAACTTAATTAAGCCAAATCAATCAAGAAAAGTTCAATAAGCAAAGCCAAATAAGCTGGATAAGCCAATAAGCACTTATGAAAAAGTCAGATGAGTTTGTTTTCTAGTCAAAGCTTAAAGTCAACCCTCCAAATGCTCCAGTATAAACAAATGGGTCAAATAAGTGACACCTATTACAAACTTAAAGTTTTTGCACGTTTGAATAAGCTGGAATAGCTTATTGATAAGCTGAACACCAAATTACACTAACAGGGGGAACTTTCAGTAGGAACTGGTTCCCATTGCTTTGACTTTTTGACTTGATATTTGTGAGAGATTTACTATGATTTGATGGATAACAAAGGCACCCTTACAACCAGTGAGTTGTAAGGAGTCACAATCAAGCAAAATATCACACTTCCAATAAGCCAATAAGCACAGAATAAGCCAACAATGCCCAGATATGATACAGACTTAGCAAATAAGCTGTTATGAACTCTTAAGCAATTTTTGCATGAATAAGCAAACTAGAATGAACCAAATGCATACAAAAGCTATAATAACTGTTAATAAGCACAAACAAACTTATTTCAATCACTGAATCAAAGATTACAAGCAGATCAAAGCATATGCAAGTTGCTGATATGAACTTCAAGAACACAGGTACTTTTTCTGATATAGATGACCACAAATCCAAATTCAGCACTCAAATCCTACTTCCCTAGTTGTATTAACTTAGATTTAACACTTGTCAACCCTAGTCTATGATTAGATCTAGGTGTCCTATAAATTTCAGCCAATATTACCAAGTAATTAAGATTTTATAGCCTATTGTTGGATCTAGGTGTTCAAGCCCACAAAACATGTAGATAACCACCCCTTTATAGCAGATAAACAAGTAACAAACCACTAGAACAAAAACAACAACAAAGGAAGCCTTAAATCCCTTTGAATCAGTTAACCCAAACACCCCTTTGGAATCTGATTTTGAAATCTTCCAAAGGATTGTTATGATTTAACCTATCAAACAAGATCTAATCAACCCTAACAACACTTAATCAACCTCAGAAACTCAAATCAAGCATAAAAACACAGATCCACAACAAAACATGCAAAATCACCAAAATTAAGCAAAAATCAGAAAAATGAAAAAGGAGAGATATGCAAACCTCCAAGACTCACATCCAAGCCTTGGAATGTTTAAGCCTGAGGTGCTAGCAAAACAAGCACCAGCTTCCTTGTACCTGCTAACATCAACAAACCACAATGATGAACAAATAATATGAAACTTGATCTTTTTGAAACACAAGCATTATTACTTAAAACCTTGCCTCAAAAACCATCAAACTGATAAGTGGAACTCAGATTTTATCTTCTCAAACACCAAACTTTTATCAAACACAAAGAGAAATCATAATTTTCAGAAAATCAACTTTTATTTAAATAAAAAGGAATTACAAAGATTAAAGATAAAATCTGGAACAAAGGGCACATCACAAGTTGAGGCTCCTTTTATAGGCGCTAGTAGACGATTCTAGAATGGAAAATACAAAGAAACCCTAGCTAGAAATTTCCCATAATGCCCTTGAGTGCTTGTTGTTGTTGAGCTGTCCATTTTGATCAAAATCGTTCATTTTAGCTTTGGGGTTAAGCATTTAGTCTTGGCTGTTGATTTGGCCACGTCAGATTCCTTGGAGAGGAAGTTGTGTTGTGATTGGGTAACGGGTTGGGGTGTGGGGACCATTGGTGAGTGGAGAAGAGGGATTTAATTACTGGGATGGGTTATGGAGTGTGTGAATCAAACGTGTATCAAGGTAATTCCATTTTACCCTTTGCTTAAGTGGATGGTAATTCTGGGTTCATCACGTGCTACAGTAAAGATTTTGATCCGATATTAGTGGTATAAAGTGTTTGGCGCGTGTTTATTGAGTTTAAACTTTGGGAAATGGCAGTAGTAGCCCTTGTGTTTTGGTGAAGTTTGTAAAACGTGTTTTTCAGCTTGAAAACTCAATTCCCTTTGTTATTAAACTTTCAAAGTTCACAAATTGGCCAAAAGACTTTTGCAAAAGGTTTTCAAGGGTTGATTTTGCCACTTTTGCATATTTGAAGGACTGATTTTGGACATTCTTGATCTTCAAAGGTCTTCATTGTATCTTTGACTTCATGAGGGACCATAATTGACAATTTAGAATTGTTTAGGGACTAAACTTGCCAATTCTTCATAGTTGAAGGACCATTTTGTAATTTTAACAAACTTAAGGGACCAAACTTGTAATTATGAATATACAAGGGTTTTAAGTGTCATTTCTTCATATTTTGAGGATCAATCTTGTACATCTTCAAGTCTTTAAGGGTTTTTCTTGGATAATTAATTAACTAGGGCCCGGTTCTTTGTACGGCTTCGTTTCTCGTGTCCATTTTTCCTTGTTTCTTGTGATCTTTTGTCTTTTTCACGATATCCATACCTAAAACACACAAGTAAACAAATACAAGCATATATATATATGGTAAATTGATGATATTTTATGCATTTAAAGCCCGTAAAGAACGATGAGATCATGTATAAAAGCCATCTCATCAATAATCCCAATAATAATCATACATTAGGATATAAACCTTAAGTACCCAAGATAGAAAGTCATTAGGCTTAATGATCTAAAAACCCATATATTAAGAAATCTATATAGAATCACTACCTAGTATTTTATGACAAGTCTACAAACACTCATTATACTTCATTAAGGTTATAAGATTATATTAAGACAATATACAAGTACCCTAATGCCCAAGGTTCAAGATTTTAATGCATGACGTGTAAATTAGGTCAAAATGAGTATTTTCACCCTTTAGACATGTTCACTTAGAATAACTTAATAAAACCAATGTAGGGACTTCATGAACACATTAAGGAAAATGTATGATGTATAAAATGAGTTTACATAAGTAGCTAATTGAACGATAATCACTTTTACTAAGACTTAACCAAAAATCATTAGAAACCCCAACATGCCTAAGTTTTCTTCCATTTTCACATCAAACCTTTGTTAAAATTCAAACCAAGGACCCAAACTTCTTAATTACAATTTATACACCTTAATTAAACCCTAACCCATCACTAATAACATTCCTAAACCTTAATCACCAAAATTACAAAGTTACAAGGCCTAGTTTTCAATCCATCTAGATTTTTCCCTCTAAAAAAGCATTCAAACACTTTCCCTCCCAATTTTGAACTGAGGATCAGATCAAATAGGTATTTTGGGATATTTATAAGTAGGTGATGCACCTACTTGTGTGCTACACATCAGCATCCTCATCTATAATGTTGTCGTGACCAATATAGACCACAAATGGAAGATTGTAATGAACTAGCTTCTAAAGTCACCCCTAAAACTTGCATAGATCTTCACTAGTCTTCCTTAGTCACATATCTAGTTTAATTACACGTTTCATAGCCTTACCTTGGATCCTAAGTGTTGAAAACACTATAAATAGGGACGAATAGGCATTGTTGACACTTGCACCTCGTTTTCTCTTAACCTCCTACCCATTCTCCATTTTCATTTCTATAAACGTCTTAAGACATCCCACAAGACCAGAAACCAGGTCTAGAAGATAGCCATTGAAGCTCTTGAAGCTTTGATAGCAAGTAGTGTTCATAGGAAGCCATTAGGAGCCATTTTGGACCATCCTAGGTAATTTTTATGTTAACTATGCATTGAAAATGTTATAATGATATATTAGATTTGTTATAATGCCAAAATTATGTTAGAAAGATAATTTAAAAAGAACTAAGTCATTTCATGAGACCAAGTTGTGGTTTGTATAATTTGAACCGTAGATAATTAGTAGGTTGGAGGGCCAGATAGATCCAATGGATCTTTGATAAAAAAAAAAGACTACATGAAACTTTTGCCATCCATGAACACTTATCAAATTTTGCTTTGTATTTGAATTTTTTTTATCTATTGTCGAAAATTTTTATTTCCCAATTATGTCGGTGTTCTCGTTAGATTGTTCCAGTTTGGTTTGTTCATGCATGCAATCAAGTTTCTAAAAGGCTAGCAGAGGCCTCGGTCTCGCAAAGGCATGAGGTCATGCCTTTACGACACGCAATAGATTAAGGTTTGAGCTTAAAACTTGACGTGAGACGATAAGTAAAAAACATGATAAGTCGCGATAAAACATGACGCGTATAAGCTTTTTTAAATTTAATTTCAATAAAAATCGTATTTTTTTTAGAAATAAAAAAGTTTATATTTTAAAATAGTTTTTTAACTTTATTCTTTATACATGACACTTTTGTGACCTTAATATCTTTATAATATAATTTAAATATAAAAATTTATATATTTTTTATATTTTGTGTCGCTTATATTCACGTTTTAAAAACGTAATCACTCGCAATGGCTCGTAAAAACATAGGACCAATGTACAGTGGTCCTAAGTGTGTGAACCCTATCCACCACCTTTCAATCACCGCGGCCAAATTTAAAGATCTGATTTAAAGATATGATTTTGTAACTAGTTTTTTTATACAAAATTTGAAGATCTGATTTTGTTCTCATCTTTCAAGTGATGTTTTAGTGTAATTAAACATAAAAAATACACTAAAAGAAATGAGAGAAAGATGACTAAATCTAAAAAGTAAAATATTGCATTATGTAAAAAGACAAATAATAAGTTGAGTGAGACTGTACTTTTTGTTGCACACTGAGGCCCCGTTTAGTTTGTTGTAATTGTATGTAATGTGATTTAATTGTAATTCAATTATATTACATAACATGTTTGGTTCATAGAGTGGGAGGAATGTAATTCACTTTACATTACATATAGTGTTTGGTATACTATGTAATTGTAATTGGGACATTACAATTACATCAAATTATGTATTTCAGATTACATAGGAACTTGGATGGAATGTTTTAAATTACGTCGTAATTCGTAATTTTATACTTTTAAACCACTATTATTATTATTATTATTATTATTATTAATTATTAATAATCAACTTTATTATTATTATTATTATTATTATTATTATTGTTATTGTTATTATTATTATATTATTATTATATTATTATTATATTATTATAATATAATAATAAAAACTTATTTTTATTATAATATTATTATAATAAAATAATATAATAAAAATAAATTTATTTTTATTATTATATAATAAAAATTAAAAAAACTAATAATAATAATTTTTTTAATTATTAATTACTATTATTTATTATTATGTTTATACTATTATTTATAAATTTATTAATTTATGTTTTTTTTAAATTTTGAAGTTATTTTATATAATATTTATTTATTATTAATTTATTTATTATTAATTTATTTATTATTAATTTATTTAATTTATTTTTTATTTTTTATTATTTTTATTATTATTTTTTATAATTTTATAATTTTATATTTTAATTAAATATTTTTGTTTTTTAATTATTGTTATTATTATTTATTTTAATATTTTAATAATATAAATATTTCTTATTATTATACTTTTGAAATATTAAAATAATATAAAACATTATTATTTTATTTTAATAAAAAATAATATTTTTTATTAAATTAATATTTTTTATTAAAATAATAAATTTTATTAAAATGATAATTTTTACTAAAATAGTAATTTTATAAAAATAATAATTTTTATTAAAATAATATTTCTTATTAAAATAACAAGTTTATTTTATTTTAAAGTATTTATGTTTTTATTATTTTATTATTATTATTCTATTTTATTTTAACTATTATTTTTTATTCATTTTTTATGTTTTATAAAAAAAAATTGAATTATATTACGGTTACACTCAACCAAACACATCTCAGATTTTATCCATTACAATTCCAACACATTCTCATTCTTTCAATTACAATTATATCAAATTACAATTCCTTCCAAAGATTACATTCCTTTAAAAACATTCTACGAATCAAACGAGACCTCGGTAAAAATATGAATATTCTGACGAAAGGGTGTTTGACTCCTAAGCTGAGGGTGTCAGAACCCACGAACCAATATAATATGGTCGAAATATTTTATTTCATCCGAGTGTAATTCTATTCTTTTAGTGGCAATGATTGTTAAACTTCTACTCTATTATATACGTTGAGGTTGGTCTATATGTGGAGTCAATGATAGTAGCTGCTGAAACTTTAATTGAATTATGATAATTGGAGCAGAATTTTTAGAGCAGGGGTGCCGTGGCTGTTGGTTTAGCGTCAAAGCTAGCAGCCCACTTTGTCATTGACGCGTTATATCAAGACAGGGCCGTCTTTAAATTTGAGAAAAATTATGAGGCCCTGTGCAAAATTACATATTAAACTTTTTCGAGAACAAATTTTCATAAATAATATGTGTATATATGCCTATAATTGTCAACGAGACACATTTTGAGGCCCCTAAAATTTTTTGGGCCCTGTACGGTCGCTCACTTTGCACACCCTCAAAGACGGCCCTGTATCAAGAGTGGTGTCAAAGTTTTTGACGTCATATTCATCAGCTACGCTAAACAAATTTTGTGATTTTTTTTAATAAATTGAAGTATATATGTGGAACCAATAAACTACGGTACCACTTTTTTTTTATCTTTTGTTGCATTAGTCTAATAGAACTGCCCACAAAAACTTTTTTGCTGCATTAAGCAAACTTAGTAACATAAACACGTTGTACCAGACCATATGATGTTATGGATTCACCAATCTACATAATTTGAAAACATACTAGAAGTTATACATTAGTAACTTAACCTCAGTGTAATGATTAAAAATTTGACAAATAGAATTATTGATTACACTAGGATTTGTGCCCGCGCTTCGCTGCGGCGCGAAGGGCAGACGTTTTTAGAAAGAGTTCTATTATGTCTACAATGTTAGTTGATCCACCTTCTAAAATGTCGAGCAAACCTCACCACACGACCCTCCTGTTTGCAACATCATAAAAAAAACGGAATGTTGGCCTCAGTTCACCCTGATAATGTAGTAAGAGTATAAGTAAATATGGTAAAATGATTTGAAAAGAAAAGGTAACCTTGCGACGATGGTCCACTAAAATCAGGCATATTCGGTTCAGGTGTACTTTTGCTAACTTAGTGTCATCTTGCTGACTTTTTTTTATCAAACTTTGATTACCAGCCCATGGTACCAACGCATAATCCCTAACAGGTTGTTGTTTTTTCCCAAGCCATGATCGCCAAGACGTCATAAGCATCTGCAAGCTACGCCAGCAGTAGCAGCAACCTGCAGGACAGCAACAAAACCTGAGTATTATTTTACTCTATATAAATAGATGAATAATAGAACTTATGTATCTTGTATATAAAGTAATAAAGCGTAGAGCGTACCTTTCCAATGAAGGCATGTCCACTAATCGGTCTAACATTGTCGAGAGCCTGCTGCCAACATAAATCACACATATTTAAGAAATCTTAACCAACCTTCAAATCTTTAAAGTCTACAAATTTTGTTAGACACACTTATACGTGGCGTTACCAGCTTATATAAATTCACAAATTTGCCTTTTAACTACAAAATCACGTTTACCCATAATCCTTGATTGGGAGTAGAAAGTTGAGTAGGCTCATACGCTCACCTTCTTCGGTTATAAGTGACACTTAGTCGAATACAAATAAGCCCGCAAGCTAGTAAAATAAGCGGTTCCAAATAAACCTTAATCATTTCCCCCAACCTGTTCCAAAGAACAAACATAATTCAGCATCCGATTCTTTAAATCTCCATGCAACAATCTGTAAATCTTAAAAATTAAAAATTTACATATGAAGTGTTTCAGCTAGAATTGTGTGGGATGTGTTGCATACAATTAGAATTGGAACCGGAGCTGCCGCACACAATTAGAATTGTCTTAATACTGAGTTGGAACCGAAGCTGCTGCACATAATTCTAATTCTATGCACCATATGAAACACGTCGATTGCTAGTTGAACACAAAATCCAACCAATCATATACTTATGTTCAGACTAAACTAACTTCAAACTCATTTAACTACAAAATATGTAACAACAGAAAGGTTTATACATCCAGTAAAACTTAAAGTTCAAAGATACTAATTTGTCAATTTCTATAAATTGATTAGCATGAACTTATATAATAAGCTAATCCAAACAGCACTTATAATATTCTATGCAACTCAAGCTAAAATCTAAAGTCGGACTTACATCCAACACCTCAGTTTTTCTAGAATTTCTGTAAAAATATAAATAATCAAAACAAAAAAGATTGATTTTTTACAAAAAAAAAATATATATAAGTTTGATATAAAATACAATTACCTGCTTTGATAGCGTGTGTGTACCGTCTTGCTTGAACCCGCGGAATCCTTGTACACGGCGACCGCCAATTCCGCCGCCGCTGCATCCCATGACAATCACAAATCAGAGGATACACACAAATACAGACAAACAAAAAGAGCATGAATGACTTACAGCCCGAATAAACGGAGCAACGGGTATAAGCAAATTTAACATCTTTCGCAACTTGCGAATATCAAGCGGCCACTCCATCCCCAGCCTAAACCTAGGAGGCTTCCTCTCCTCTCCACCTCTCCCACCTCCAGGACTCCTCCCCACACTCCTCCTCGGCTGAGAAAACACAAATTCAACGAAACTATTAAAATGACAACAAAAACCTAAACCATAAAACCGAAATGAGTAATAATTCGAATAGCTTTAGTGCATTACCGTGCTATCTGATGAAAACGCTCTCGAAACTGTGATTAAAAAATTAGGGAAAAAGTGATATATGAAAAAAAAGTAAATTACTACACTTAAAAATCCGATACCAAATTTTGTTAATTGACTGAATTTATTGACGACAACTTCCTATTGTTCTTCATTTTGTATTTCACTGTGGTTCAACGCCCAAGTATTGCAACTAATGACTTGAACTCAACTAAACACCTACAAAGTTTACAAATTTACCTATCGTACGCATCAGGACCGTCTGAAATGTTGCAAACAGAAACTGATAGCCTCGGATATGATTACTAATATTACACATAATATATGTGTCATATATGATATACTGGTAGTAGGTTTTCCAGAGATGTGTTTGTACAACAGGTGGTAAAAAAACGTGACAAATACAACCCAAATATCTGGGAGTTTCAGCATAGGCTCAGATAGAATGTTATCGTGGAGTAAAAGAAAGAACCCGGCATGGCTGCGACCGTCAGGGGTCGCCCCGCCAAGATCCGGGATATGTCTTCTTTACCCACGGCTGCTTTAAACTCATCACTGCCAAGCATAATCACAAAAGCACACTATTAGTCATGACAACGTGCCATAAATTATCGTACAGGGAGCCAACCAAATGTAACTTGCAGGTGCACTATTTCAACAAACGGAAGACACCAAGGCGAGTATCAGCCGGTAATTTCCTCATTAAACTAACTTTCTTTCCCCCCTCACATACACTGATCTGCCTCACAAATTACCCACACACATGTGACATCACTACGTTTCCTATTACAACAGTGGCTGTTAAATTGTAACCCAAATAATCAAAACGATTTTCCATAATTAGATCCGAATGATCTTCAGGTTATCGACAACACACCAAACTAAACCAAACGCAAACAAAGTAACTAACTGTAATCACCAAAATCTGCTTTAAAAGTGGCACAACATTTGCAGAAGGAAAAAGGTAGTCATTTTATTGTTTTGAGGCTCAGATAAGTAAGCAAGCCGGGTATGTCGGATATGAGGGAATGACCGCCATGGCTGCAAACATATGGAGCTTGCCACGCCAAGATGCGCATACTCCAAATTATAACCGAACCCGTCCAGAGACGCACAAATATTATCATCACAGCCATCTAGGATACTTAGCGTAAGCCAAAAATGGCTAACCCCCATAAAGTTATATAACACTGTGTATAAAAGAGAAGAATCATAGTCACTTCAAATCGTTTGTTACTGTGTATAAAACAAATATTCAACCCGTCGCGGCTGCAAATCGAATGACCTGCCACGTCAGGCGACGGGTTGCATCAATGAGCAGTAATTCTCCTCTGTCAAAAACTGAACTATCATTTTATTTGCCTCTCACAAAGGGTCGGCCTGGTCACAAATATGACACGCACATCTCTCATCTTTCACACACATACAATACTCCCTCAAACAATCAAATGCCTTAAAAACAACGGCAAGACCTGCACACTCCAAATGTGTGCATAAAATGATCATGAGATGGAACCATAACACAAACAAATATTCGACCCGCCGCGGCTGCAAATCGAATGACCTGCCACGCCAGACGGCGGGTTATATCAATGCTCTCAAATGATTCATGAACGGGTTCATTCAACCCGATGCAAGCCTGTCAGTGTTCACATCGGCTAAAACATACACTTCACATATGCACAGAAAAGCAAATAAAAAATGAAGAAAACATGAGCTTTCTAGTGCCTATTGAGTACATAAAAACCGTGCCTTGGCAACAGAAACTCATATTAATTGGTTTTAAAAGTGTGATGTTGATTGTTTATAAGAACCCCGTCACTTTCTTTCTAAAACTCGTTATCCAAACCTTTTAACACAAAAAAGTACCATCTTAATTTTTTTGACTTTCATGCATCAAAAGATAAAATTTGCTGAACAACCTAAAAAAATAACGAAGATAACATTATAAAATAAGGATATACTTATTCGTCTCTAAATACCCTGAATGTATATGATGGCATGGTATACGGTTGAGCAAAAAAAACATCCCAGACACTATCAAGTAAAAGAAATAGTATAGAAAATGGTATTTTAAGCGGGATGTGATCCGGGAAAATATGTACCTTAAAAATATTTTCCAAGCAAACGATTTCTTCAGCTTTTAGAACAACAACTGGAAGGTTGAATCTCTATTCTTTGCTCCTCCTTATCGATGAGGTTTGGATGTCCCTCTAGTTAAAACTCACACGACAACGGTGCTAAGAACCCGCCAAGGCTGCATTCACACACTCAGCGTGACTGCCCAGCCAGGATACGGGGTAGCTTTGGTATGCACCATAAACAGTAAAGCGTCATCATGGCCTGAACATAAGAGACAACAGGCTGAAAAAGAAGTTGGGCATCTTGTAAATGTGCGTCATGATGGCGATCATCTTGTCACTAATTTATATAGATGAACGGGCATCTCCGTTTTACACCCCATCACCGGTCATAGCAACCACTTCAACTAAATCTTTTAGCAGCCTTACTATCTTTTGCTTATGATGTGGTTCAGTCCTAGAGAATAGAAGTCCCCCTTGTATGATAAGAGACATTTTTTATCACGATGATCCATAAATTCTCTTTCGATTGAACTCCTTGAACTAATGTCCTCATGTTGTCCAAATACACTTATTTCATAACAGATTGCTTATGCTGCATTCTTTTTGTCTCCTTTTACGACAATAACTTAAATCTACGGAAGGTAATGATTTTATTGTTTTGACTTTTGAGGCTCAGATAAGAAAGCGACCGGATATGTCGAATAGGAGGATACGATCGCCATGGCTGCAAACTTTGCAAGAATGCCACGCCAAGATGCACGTAATAATCCAAATCCTAATCGAACCCACCTATATACTTTCAAGTACTATCATCACAGCCTCATATAACTGTTATCACAACAATGCAAAACCCCCAATGAAGCATATTTAGTTTCCCTAAACATTTTTGCAAGGTATTCACTGAAATAGTCGGGCCACTTTACCCATACTTGTTACAATCAAGTAACCGGATAGGTACGTCATGGCTGCAACCTTGACTGGTTGCCCCGCCATGATGCGTGTTATCTCAGATTTAACCGCGCCCTTACCACTCATCATAGCCCAAGTTATTAGAGTCACAAACACCCTATAAACCACACCCATTTCACCATGACCCCTGAACCACAAACCCCGACCCCTAACCACACCGTCAACCATAATGAAGCACACATTGTATACCTTATAATAGAGGGGAATGACGTTCCCCCAGGAACAATGATCCCCTCTCATACACCCAATATTTTATTAATACACCTCACATAACCCACCTCACATAAACACATATCACATAAACACATCTCACATACTTATACCCGATCTTTGCCAGCATGTTCGAACCAAAACCTATTGTATGCATCTTAAATAGGCTCAGATATGGCGCTGGTCTGGGAAAACCGGATAGGCACGCCATGGCTGCAACCTTGACTGGTTGCCCCGCCAAGATGCGTGTTATATCAGATTTAACCGCGCCGTTACCACTCATCATAGCCCAAGTTATGAGAGTCACAAACACCCTATAAACCACACCCATTGCACCATGGTATCTGGCGACGGTGTTCCAAGAAGTTATAATAGAGGGGAATGACGTTCCCCTAGGAATAGTGATCCCCTCTCATACACCCAATATTTTATTAACCCACCTCACATAACCCACCTCACATAAACACATATCACATAAACACATCTCACATACTTATACCCGATCTTTGCCAACATTTTTGAACCAAAACATATTATAT
Organism: Glebionis coronaria; assembly: GCA_025667525.1. NCBI lineage: Eukaryota > Viridiplantae > Streptophyta > Magnoliopsida > Asterales > Asteraceae > Glebionis > Glebionis coronaria. The sequence goes on from CM046876.1 coordinate 60,105,084, forward strand.
GCATCTCAAATAGGCTCAGATATGGCGCTGCTCTGGGAAAACCGGATAGGCACGCCATGGCTGCAACCTTGACTGGTTGCCCCGCCAAGATGCGTGTTATCTCAGCTTTAACCGCGTCGTGACCACTCATCATAGCCCAAGTTATTAGAGTCACAAACACCCTATAAACCACACCCATTGCACCATGGTATCTGGCGACGGTGTTCCAAGAAGATCAGTGATAAGCTCGAACTGATGTACTACGCTTTTGCCAGGAAAGAGTGGCTTTCCGCTCAATATTTCATCGAATATACATCCGATTCCCCAAATATCAACTGCCGGGGTATACTGCAATTAAGGCAGAAACAGATGTGAGAAAGGTCAGAAGGACAAAAAAAAACAGCATAACAACAAAAACCCACCACAAATTGAACCACGCCCTCAAAGATCAGCATAGACATCCGAATCTAAGCAAAGATATGTGAAATCCTTGGTTATGTATAATAAAGCATGTAATTTGGACATTATAGGAGACGACAGACAATATACGCTCGTATGCTATACCTTTATTAAGAAAATCACATAGCAAATCCCGAGTAGTTAATAACCTGTGTGCTTATATTTCAAAGCCCGTACCATTTGATAGAGGAAAAAACGCTGGTGCTCGTGGGTCAGATTGGTATCTATCCATTCTCAATGGCTCAAAAGCAAAAGCTAAAACCCGCCAATTTTCCATTTATCATTTACTTCTACTTCTTCAATTTCGTAAATAAACATAACACTGCAAAACTTCACATAACAACAACAATTGTATACATTATAATAGGGTTTCCATCAAAACCCAATTATTTCCTCGATTACAAGCAATAAATTCGATCCGAGACAAAGTTCTCACTTCCCGTTCCTCTTAAACCTAAGTGAAATAATCGGCTTCAACCGACTAATAACCAAACAATTACTCTATTTTCAACAACTAAACCCCCAAAACACCAAAATTTCCAATCTTTACGGCTACGCTACGACACTACCGGAAATATAAAACATCACAAAAGAACCCTAAAAAATTAACAAACTTTATTTCTTTCGGCTTATAATGCCGGCTTATGGCTTTATCTGGTGTTGTGCCTTATTTATGAACTTTTATTTAACAAATTAACCCCCAAAACGCCAAAATTTCCAAACTTTACGCTAGGATACTACCGAAAAAATAAATCCAGTATACAACAACAAAAGATATCAAAAACACAAAATCATATATTAATTTGAAAAAGGGTTTCCATCAAAACCCAATTATTTCCTCGATCACATCGATAATATAGATCGTCATCAAAACCCAATTAGGGTTTCCATCAAAACCCAACATCTAAAACTCAAATAAATCCAGTATACAACAACAAAAGATAAAATCAAATAGAAATAGAGCTAGTTAAAACCTTTTTTATTCGATCCTGCTGCTGCATCTCAATTCTCAAACACAAAATCAAATATTAATTTGAAAAAGGGTTTCCATCAAAACCCAATCAATAATATAGATCGGCATCAAAACCCAATTAGGGTTTTCATCAAAACCCAATTAGGGTTTCCATCAAAACCCAATCATCAAAACCCAATTCCTCGATTACATCGATAATATAGATCGGCATCAAAACCCAATTAGGGTTTTCATCAAAATCAAAACCCAATTAGGGTTTCCATCAAAACCCAATCCTCGATTACATCGCTAACATAGATCGTCTTAGAGAGAGAAAGTTACACAGCGACAGAAAAAAGAGAGAGAGAGGTGTGAGTATGTGAGATGGGTTATGTGAGGTGGGTAGTATGTGAGATGGTTTATGTGAGGTGGGTAATAAAATATTTGATTTGGTGTGAGAGGGGATCACTGTTCCTAGGGGAACGTGATTCCCCTCTATTATAATGTATACAATAGATATAGAAAATAAACAAGCAACAAGCTGCGTCGCAAGTTTTTTTTAATTGTAAAGTTAATTCTTCATAACGCGTTGAACTCACTTCAGAAGCTCCACCGTTTCAGGTGCAAGGAAACCGAAGATATAAAATGTAAAAGAAATAAACACGTGCTTATATTTAATGCATGTTTTTTCGTATTTTGTCACTTTACATGAGACACATATTAATCCAGAAAATATAAAAGTAAATGATATAAACTTATAAAACCAACGAACGACCAATGTGATGATCATACAATGAAAACACACAACTAATACTAACACTTCATCGATGCTTAACTAGTTATAATGCCCGTGCACACACGGGACTCGGACATAAAAAATAAATTAAGTAATAATTTCGTTATTTTGATTTTATGTAATATTATATACGTTTTTTAAAAACATATAGTGTTTATATGTTTGATTATATTGTTATTTTTGACTTTTTTCCACCAATCACATGACTCAATTTTGCTTATGTATCAAAATTAAATCATTTGATTAGTCTAATTGTTTTTTCTACAACCTCCACTTTTCAATAAAATTCTCAAATAATTTAATTCTTTTATTATATAAAAGATTTCTCTTTAAACAATAGAATGTATTTGTATATATGTTCGTTGTTATTTGTTAATTTATTTACACACGTAACACTTTTTATTTATAAGTACGGCAATGTTAAAATATAAGAGGAATATTAACCAGCGTACGAATAGAAACAAGTGCCAAAGCATGCCTTAAATTGGGCACTGGGATGGTTTCGGTTGACTCCGGTTAAAGCATGAATCATATGCTTTCACTCAAGCTCGCCAAAGTACAAATTTATATATCTATGCTACATCATTACCATGATAGTTAATTAGTGTTTATGCATATAAAGTGTTTACTTTTTATATTCTAAGGGATAATTTTTAATATTTTTTAATTAATATTTTTTAAATATTAAATATTACACAATCTTTGGTTTAATTATGAGTAAATGGCATAAAAATGTATCTATTTTAAACTCAAATTTAATTAAAGTTACTCATCTTATTTTTTCTCATTAAAGTATCGATCTTTTTTTTACAATATTAGACAAGTAACAAGTTTGAAAGTTATATAATAACGAATGTTTACTTTATTATTTAATCCTTTATATTAACGAAACCTTTGTAATTAACACTCAATCCGCTATTTACAGTTTTCGTTCGTTTTCTACCTTTTTCATTTGGGTTTTACCCTTTTTTTTCATTTTTGACTGTTTTCGGCCATTTGTTACAATTTCGTCAGTTTTTATCGTTTTCTATTGCTTCTGACCATTTTTGTCTGGTTTTTACTACTTTCAACTGTTTCGTCCGATTTTATAGTTTCATTGTTTTTATTACAGTTTCAACCATATATTTTACCGTTTTGGACCTTTTTGCCTATTTTTTACGAACGAAACCGAAAAAAAAGAGCAAAAGCCGTCAGAAATGGTAAAAAATGTCGAAAAAGGTAAACAACGGACGAAAACAATCAAAAGAGGTAAAAACGGTAAAAAATATGAAAACAATCGAAAACGGTGAAAAAAGTCGTAAACGTAAAAATCAGTCGAAAACGATCGAAAATTGTAAAAGCGGACGAAAACGGCCAGAAGGCCGAAAAAGGTAAAGATGGTCGAACACAGTAAAAAATGGACGAACATTGTAAGAACGGGCGAAAACAATATAAAAACGAGCAAAATGAACAACAACGGTAAAAATCAGACAAAAAAAAGTAGAAATGGACGAAAATGGTCGAAAAGTGTAAAAAAATGTATTTTGAGTTTATTATAAAGTGTGGATAATATAAAGGACTAACGATGCTATAATAAAGTAAATGATCGTTAATATATAACTTTTAAATTTGTTAATTATTCAACATTGAAACAAAAAAAAAGATCGATACTTTAAATTGAGAACTTTAATTGAATTTAAGCGTAAGATAAGTACATTTTTATGCTATTTACCCTTTAATTATAGGATCAACTCTGTTGAATTATTGGGTTACGAGATCGATCATCTAATCAACCGGTCGAGTCGCTGAGCTACGAATTCGATCACCGGGTCAATTTGATCGAGTATGCGGTTCACTAATTCGACCATCAGGACAAGAGTTTTGTAACACCTCATTTTGGTAAATGGAATGTCACTCGTGAGTATGGCGTGTCATCAAAGCATACAAGGTAAATGTCTTAAAAACATTAAATGACCATGAAATGAAATACCGAAAACAAACATCGGTACCCCAAGTATAAGCTCATCACACACAAACGTAAGTACTGTAAAGGAAAAGGACTAAACAATGTCCAAAGAAACAAGTAGTAAAATGTATGATGAAATGCATAAAGTGGAGAAGGCTAGATAGCTTCCAATCCATATGCACGTACGCTTAAAGTATACGAGCGCCTTTGAGTACCTACCGTTTGGGAATATGAAAGGAAAACGGCTGAGCATAACGCTCAGTGCACGGATATACAAGCATAGCATGGAATAGCATAAGCATAAAGACTAATAGCAGCGGAATAATATAAGCTCTAAGCAATCTGGAATCATGTTCATAAAACTGGTTTTATAGTTTGAAAAGACTTATATTTCTATGAAAATCTGTATTTATTAGCCAAATAGCCCATATTGGTCATGAGGTTTCACCGTGCATGAATACTTGGAGGGGAGACCTCGTCATGCAATTAGAGAGGTTGCCTCTAATTAAATAGTCTGGGTAGGAGGGATCAACTCCTAGTGAAGGATGCAAGGCACACATCGCATTCACTCTGATAATACTGGTAAACATGTAAATAGGATGCACCCATACGCCCCACATGATAATATAATATAATGGCCAAACCTAAAAAAGGGACGCCACGAGCAATCACTTCGCCGTGGGGAAGTCATAACGCTGGTGCCTCCAGTGTTATGGTTATGGTACCTCCATAACTAGATGACACTGGTCATGCATGTATATGGCTTAGGCTCTTAAACTAACATAAGTAATCAAACATATAAAAAAATATTGGGAAAACAGTTGGCTACAAACGAGTAATCCTAATAAGGAAAGAATGTCCATACTGAAGGGACGGAAAATCCGTACCTTATGTCCAGTGAACGAAGAAGACGGAAGAATGAAAGTCCTACTTCCTCTTTACTAACGCTACATAAATAGGATACATGTATAAGTATTCTGTTTACTGAGTACGTAACTGATTATATCATGTCTTAGCTTGTTTTATATGTTCTTGTCTTGTTCTACTGATTATAATGTTATGTTGTGCTTACCATATATTCTACGTATTCTGATTAAGTATTACTTGTATTTCTTGTATTATTATACTTGTTGTGTAATAATAAGTAACTTTCTAAAAATAGTAGGTTTCCTAAATTAGAAAGTTCCCAAAAATAGAAAGTTTCCAAAAAGAGATTAACTTCTTAAAATAGATCAGTTTCTAAAAATAGAAAGTTTCCAAAATAGTAAGTTTCCTGAATTAGAAAGTTTTCATATTTAGAAATAAGCTTGATCAATAAGCTAATAATATAAGAGTAAGTTTGCTGGTAAAATATCATAAGTCATGTGATTATAGTATATTTTATTAATAATATCATGTTAATCAAATAAACTATTGCTTATATGATTTAATTAAATATAAGCATGATTTAGTTAAATTAAGGTGTATAAAATACTTAGGTTAAAACATGTATTAATATTATATTAATTATAACCTAATTCATGTTTATTAATTAATTATATTCGATGTCTTAATAATTAATTAATACTATAGTCTAATTTAAATGAATACTTAGGTTAAAACATGTATTATTTCATAAATAATATTAACCTAAGTTCATGATTAATTAAATTAACTATAAGTCATGTTATTAAATAATTTAATATCTTGTTAAATAATATACTTGTAAAATAAAATACCTGTATAATTTTAGTCATGAACCGAACCCGCGAATTTAATTTAGACATGTCGTGAACCAGACTGAATAAACCCTTGAACTGGACCAAACAAACACCCCTTAACAGTGGCAAACCGGCTCGGCCGGTTGCCAGTGCTCGAGTAATATCACCACCGGCTTAAGCCGGTGGTTTCCCTCTCTCGGTTAGCCGTTGTACACAGTAGGTTCCCACCGGATGTGTGTCGGTGGTTCCCCCTACTGCCTGCGGTTCCCCCTGCTTGACCCAACGCCGCCACCGGCTGTGTGCCGGTGGTGGTGGCTGCTTGCTGCCGAGACCTCAACCGAACCACAAGGCCACCCCGACGCGATTCGGGGTCCCTTGTCCCTGCTGCCGACCGAGACCAACACCACCAAGACACGAGGTCTCGGTTGGTGGTGCGAACCAAGACACCCCGAGAGCCAATGGGGCTCTCGGTTGAGTGTCGGCCGAGCAAACCAACCCAGAAACACCTTTTAATTTACCCCCATGATTTGTTTAACATGTTTTTAATTCTTTTTTTTAATCCCATGATCACAAGTTCTTAATTAATAAAAAGAATAAAAAGTAAAGGTTTTACGGATTACCGAATGCGTGCAATGATTGGAGAACAATAACACGAACATAATCCTTGAATTTAATTAACCAAAAATCAAATAAAACACCCCTTGGTGTTTGTTCTTGTCGGCGGCCAAAAATCAAATCAAACACCCTTTGGCCCTCGTCTCTCTTGGTGTCGCGACATAAGCGGCCCACAAGGGAAAAACCCAAAGTTTTTCCCGTGTTATAATTTACGTGTTCGTATGTTCGTGTTTTCGTGTTATATTATAATTAAATGTTCGTGTTATCTATAAATACTTGTACATAACAATATTAGTCGTATTATATTAATTAAGTACGTAATTACATGTTCGTGATTTTTACGTTCATGATTTCATGTTCGTGATTATAATTATTTTTGTTATAATTATCGTGTACTATCACGTACTTAATACTTATCGTGTAATAATACATACATAACTCCTGTAATTAATAATCGTGACACGTGTTCATGTTATAAAAGAAAAGTTTTTACATGTACGTACGTTTACTAAGTGTACTGTTCATGGTAAAAGCATGCGGGTTTTACAACTCTTCCCCCCTAAAAAGAATAATTCGTCCCCGAATTATAGATAAAGTAAACTGAAAGAGGAACATACCCGAATTCAAAATATGAAATGAGGGTAAGAAGCTCGGATTGACTCCTCTGTTTCCCAAGTGGCTTCCCGCTCGGTATGATCCCTCCAAAGGATTTTGACGAATGAAATCGTCTTCTTCCTCATGACTCGTTCTTGCCTGCCAAGAACTCGTTCGGGTTCCTCTATGAAGGTAAGATCTTCACGAATCTGTTCCAGTGGATACTGAACCATGTGAAGGGGATGATAATTTTACCCTCTAAGTAAGCACACATGGTAAACATCATGAACATGAGAAAGATGCGGAGGTAATGCTAAGCGATAAGATACTTCACCGACTTGCTCGATGATATCAAAATGGTCCAATGAATCGAGGACTGAGTTTCCCTTTGATTCCAAAACGTCGAACACCACGTGCCGGTGATACCTTAAGAAAGACATGATCTCCTACGTTGAAATGTAAGTCCCTACGACGCTTGTCGGCATAACTCTTCTGACGTGTACGAGCTTCTTGTAATTTCTGCTTAGCTACAGCGACCCTCTCGTTGATCAACTATATCATCTATGGTCCTTCAAGTGTTCACTCACCAACATGATCCCAGCAAATTGGGGCGCGACACTTCTTGACATACAACATCTCGAATGGTGCACACTTAATGTCGGCGTGCCAACTGTTGTTGTACGTAAACTCTACTAAACAGATATAATCATCCCAGTCTCCTATCCACTCCAATGCACATGCTCGGAGCATGTCTTCCAATGTCTGAATCGTCCGTTCCGATTGTCCGTCTGTTTGAGGATGAAAAGCCGTGTTAAGCTTAAGTTTTGTATCCCAAGATTTCTGCAGACTCTTCCAAAATCGCGAAGTGAACCGAGGATCTCTGTCCGAGACGATACTGGATGGAGCACCATGAAGTATCATGATATCCTTCTTGTAAGTATCGGCGAGTTTGCTGACCGGATCATCCTTGCGGATCGGTAAGAAATGAGCTGACTTAGTAAGTCGATCAACGATAACCCAAATTGCATCATGCCTCCTCTTTGTCTACGGAAGACCGGTGACAAAATTCATGGTGATCTTGTCCCACTTCCACTCTGGAATGTCTAATGGTTGTAGTAGACCACTAGACCGCTGATGCTCGATCTTAACCTGCTGGCAAGTAAGACATTTAGAGACAAAAGTATCAACATCCTGTTTCATACCACTCCACCAAAAGTACTGCTTGATGTCGTGGTACATCTTGGTTGAACCAGGATGAATGGAGAATGGGGAGCTATGAGCTTCAGCTAATAACGATTCCCTAAGAGTAAGATCATCAGGAACACAAAGTTTGGTGCCCTGCCATAAGATACCGTCGTCATCCAACCGAAGCTCCGTTTGCTGAACCAAGTTCTGAAAAATCGCCCAAATTTCACCATCATCCTTCTGAGCTTCCTTGATCCTAGAGAGTAACTCAGGTTCCACTCTAAGATTAGCCCAGTAACCGTGTTGTCCACGTACCATGATCTCAATGTCTAGTCGCTCCAAGTCTCTTATTATCTCTTCCTCAATCTTAATGCCGTTGATCATACCGGACTTTCTACTAAGTGCATCTGCCACTACATTCGCCTTGCCGGGATGATAGTGCATATTAATGTCATAATCCTTCAACAGCTCTAACCATCTTCTCTATCTCATGTTCAACTCACGTTGAGTGAAGATGTATTTCAGACTCTTGTGATTTGTGAAGATATCACATGATTTTCCATACAAGTAGTGCCTCCATATCTTCAATGCAAACACGACTGTTGCAAGTTCCAATTCATGCGTAGGGTAATTCTCCTCATAAGGCTTAAGCTGTCGTGATGCGTAAGCAATCACTTTCCCATGTTGCATGAGAACACAGCCAAGTCCCTGTTGATCCCAAACTTAGATCGATTAGCTTTGTATTATCGAGATAAATCAAGATTAATACGTGGAGAAACTTTGTTATTATGAACAAACCAAATATTATGCGGAATTAACACTTAGAATAAAGAACAAGCAAACAAGTAAACCAAACTTTCACTTTAGATTAATAATATCAACGTATGATTACAATGAAAGTATTATGAAATATGTGGAAGAGGTGTGTTTTATGTCTAACCTTAAGGCCTCCTTTTATAGGTTAAGGAGCCTTGTACAAAAAGCTAAGATAAACTATTTTAGGAAGAGACATAAGATAAACATAGAAAAATAACTTATTGGCTAAATCTTTTTAAACATTAAGAATATATTCTGAATTCTTATCCTCATATTTTGTCCACCAGCTTGAAGAGTTCATCATTGGCAGATTTAGTCCTTGTCTTTGTGTTATGATTCTTCTTGTCAGTGCCTTGATAATTCTTATCAGCGTCTCATCTGTCAGCGCCTTGATTGTACTTGTCAGCGTCTAGAATCTCTTTGTCAGCTGCTACATGACTTAGCTAATTTTATTCCTAACAATCCTCCCCTAAACTTGATATTTACTCTAACTATCAAGATTCTGAATAAAATAAAACATACAGAGAGGATTCTTACAAACATGCTATATCCTTGAATTTGAGTATGAATAAATATCAAAGAGTCAACACTCAAATCACTTGTGTAGTCAACCTCCAACGTGGTCTTAATCATATTCTGCAATCTATCTTATAACAGTAAACTTCTTCAATTACATGTAGAGTCTTTGGAACCTTCTTTATAACTTTCGTCACTCAAATTCGATTGCTCCTTCCCTTTAAGACTCCTCTCCAAGATCAATATCAAAGGATGGAACCATGAATGTCCTCCTTGGCTTCCCAACAAGTCTCTCCTTCAACTGTGTAATTCAAAAACCTTAATGCATGACAGTTGGTACAACTATTGTATGTTACTTTTGCAAGTAAATACAAAAAGTCGTCAATTCCATGATATCCAAAAGTTTCATTATGTCCTCATCCACATTCGGAAAATGAATCCTCAATGTTGATTCATAGGACATGGGGATGGACTTATTGATGATAAGACTGACTTGACCTGTGTAGAAACTAGAAGGGGGGGTTGAGTAGTTTCTAGTTAGTTTTCAAAATATTTCGGCTTAATCCATTGTGCGCGGTTACTTAGGTGTACCCACGGTTCTTTATCAATAAAGAACCGCCGGTCCATTTAGGGAACCGCCGACAGTGAACTTAACCTTTTGTTGCATGTTAAACTTTGACAATCCTTTGTATCAAATTTTTGATCAAGCTTGACTAGATATGAGATGTGTTTGATTGAAAGATAAATACTACAAGTAAGTAAACACACAAACACATCAAATCAAGAGTACATCAAGCAATAATCTAATCACTAAGCACACACGTACTAAGCATAAACTTTTCCGCAACTAAGATGTTTAGAATAAGTGATGTACACTTGACCATAATCTAAACACGAAGCACACACGTACTAAGCCTTAGCTTTTCCGCAACTTAGATGTTTAGATTATGAGATGCAGACAACACACAACATATAAATACATCTATAATAGTAAAGACATAAATGTAAAGGAAAGTACCGACACGATGATTTATAGTGGTTCGGTCATGAAGCTCCACTTCGCCCTACTCCACTCCTCGAGTACACCTTACTCGAGAGTTACTTCACTAGTCAACAAACTCCTTAAGGTGGAGAAACCATACACAACGTCGCTTATCCAATTTCCGACTCTAAGTTAAAAGTCGAGTCCTAATCTTAGGTAGGACCAATCTACACAACGTCACACACTTCACCATTTAACGATACAAGGCTAGATGTCGAGTTCTAATCGAAAGCTAGAACCAATCTTCACGACTCTTCACTTTGAAGCTAAGTGAGAACTTCACACAACACAAATACTAATCACTTTAAAGCTAAGTGAGAACTCACAAGACACAACCACATCACTTTAGAGTTTAGTGAGAACTACCTAGACACAACCACATCACTTTAGAGTTTAGTGAGAACTACCAAGACACAACCTAATCTACCCACTAGTTATGTTTTATGGCCCAACATAACAAACCTTGTGTTTTATGGCCTAAATACATAAACCATATAGATCTAAGCACACATCACTTAGATCTATAACTCTAACACTATATCCAAGTACTAACAAGACTTGGATCTACAAAACTAACACCTAATCCAAGGATACCCATCACTTGGATATTCTACCCTTACAAACACATCCAAGTGTACCCACAACTTAGATCTTCTACATATACATAGTAGGAAGACAATAATCATGACTTGATCTAGAGAGATCTTCATCATGTTATGACTCAAGACACTAACACTTCACAAGGGTGAAAGTGTTCTTCTCATTGCTCTTGATGAGGCAAATGAGGAATGGGATATTGGAAGGTTTTTGTGCAAGTGAAATGGAACAGAATAGTCTTCTATTTATAGCCAACTCTTGCCTTGGAGAGCACCTTTTTACCCAATGGATAAAAGAGTGGACTACCCATTGGATAAAAGAGTGGACTACCCATTGGATAAAAGGATGCACCTTTTATTCTTGGAGCCCAAATTCAAAATTTGAATTTTGAATTTATTAGTTTCCCTCCATCTTCTAGAAGCTTCCAGAAATCTTGAGTAAGCCTAAACCGGCTTGACTGCCCGTGGTTCTATATCTTCTTGCGGTTCGATATCACTAAGGAACCGCGTGTTCCATAAGAGAACCGCGCGTCCTTCTTGCCTTTCATGACGAATGTAATCTTCAAGGTATCGAGAGAAGTATACATAAGTATGCTTGAGTGATTACGAGTACCTTACACATTTTACATTATGTATTGCGAGTTATACGTTGGTCATCACCAAAACATAAAGGGATCATCTTGATTAAACATCGTAATGTTTGCACTAACAATCTCCCCCTTTTTGATGATGACAAACAAGTAAACCGTAACGCATAGTAAAATTTGAAACGTACTCGTTTACACTTCCTTCTCCCCCTTTTGTCGAATCAAAAAGGTAGTCGTCATTTGAGGAAGAGTAGAATCCATATCATTTGAGGAAGATCACGCATCCAAAGGTAGTCGTCGTTTGTAGAAGAGAAGAATCATCTTTGAGATAGCTTGCATCCAAAAGATATTCGGTTGAGAGGCGAGAATCCGAACCGTAATCCCTTCATCCAAAGATATTGAGCTTGCGTCATCCTAGTGAAGTCTTCAATCACCATAGGTTAACCACCTCCATGTCTTCGAGATCCCATAATTCATTACTTGCAAGATGTTCAACGAATGCAATTTAAGTGAGTGAACGATCGCAAATGTAATGAGTTGAACTCTTGAAAATGCTCCCCCTTGATATGAGCTCCCCCTTGCTTGAGGCACCAACAAAGCAAGAATAGTGACGAGCTACAAAAATGGGTTAGAAGTATCCTACAAAACAAGGTTAGTAGACAAGATCATATATAAAAAGAGCATATATTGTCGAGAGGACATACTCCGCTTTAATATCTTGGCAAAAATACCAAACTAAAGAGAGTATGACATGGACAATAAAAACAATTCCACATAGTCGAAAAGAGAGAAAGAAGGACTATGATGAAAAAAAAGAGGATGATAAACAAGTCGTTTACACAAACAATGACAAGCATTTAGAAAGAAGTGTGCACGCGATGCTATCAATCCAAAAACAAGTCAAAGGAGAGGATCTTGACAAGATCAATTCACAATTGTTGGAATAGAGGTAGAGAAGAAACATCCATACTAATTGTAATGATAATATGTAAAAGGACTAAAAGCTTAGAATTTATGGAATCACCCAAGAAAATTCAAGATTTAACCATCAACTCTCAAAGAAAAAAAAAACAAGGAGAGGATTTTGAGGAAATCAATTCAAAATTGTTGGAATAGATGTAGAAAGAAACATCCAAGAATTTGAAGATATCATCTCAAGGGTTTAAAAAATTAGAATTGATGGAATCACCCATACCAATTGTAAATTTTAACGGCAATCAACTCTCAAAAAGAGGAACAAAAATATCTCAACCTAGAGACAATTTTGACCAAAGAAAAATAAAGGAAAACCAAAAGCGGATAAATCGACGCTTTAAGAAAAATTCGGGATATAGGACATTATAGGCAAAAACACGTATGAATGTTGATACCAAATGGTGTTTAGCATACGATAAACTACATGCTCAAAGTTTCGTAGCTCTTCTCAATCATTATGGATGTTCAAAGAACAATTACATGATGAGGAAAGGGTAAGGCTCGACTCAACTTAGTTTAGAAAGACTAGAAGAAAGAGACTCGACTTAGAAGAGTATGATTAAAATGAATTGAGAGATACTCAACAAAGAAGTTAAGGATAACTTCAAGAAACTCAAAAGAGAAAAAGACCAAAACGAACAAAGGGACTCAATGGCCGCGGTTCGTTAAATAGGTCCGTGGTTTGATAAAGAAATTTTGCAATCCTAATTTTATTTTCTATTATCGTTTCTCGATTCGACTCGAATTGATTTCCGGTTTAACGTAAGATTATATTTGTTTTTGGTAAATAATATTTTTGGTTTTTTATCTATTCTATTTAACATTAAAAACTAATAAAACAATTTAAATAAAACTAATCTAATTTCAAAATTAAGCTAATAAAAACTTTTAAATGAAATCTATTTTTAAAATAAAACTTTAAACCTAATTAATTTTAAGCTAAAAACTTTTTAATTTAAATCTAAAGAAATTTTAAACTAAACTTAAATATATAAAAGAAAACTATATTTTTTTTAATAAAAGTAAAATGAAAACTAATTTAGAATTTTATAAAAGAGATTTAAAATTAAAACTATTTTTTTATCTTTTTAATTTTTTTTAACAAAACTGAGTTAAAAGAAAATAAAACTTTTTTAAATAAAATTTAAACTAACAAGACTTAAATAAACTCTATTTAATTAAACTGCCAATTAATTTAAAACCTATATTACTTAAACTAAGCGAAGACAAACATAAAAAGTGTGCTATAGCAGTTGGCCGGGGCGTATGACAGCTAGACGAGGGGTCTGGGGTTCGAATCCCACCCCAGACAAAAATTATATTTTTGCTATATTTTTATTTAAACAGCTTATGAAAACACACAATAATCAGGCGAAAATATAACCAACAAAACCAAATACAAACGCAGACTTAAGAAACAAATACAATAAGCAGTAAAAGCTGAAAACAAATAAGCTAATTAACAAATTATCCAAATACCAAATCCTAAATAAGTAAATCTGATTTAAACCGAAAATAAGCATAAGATTAATAAGCATTTAAACAAATAACCAAAGCAAAAATGAAAGGCTGCAAATAAGCAAACTGAGATAATCAAATAAGCATAAGACTAATAAGCATATTTAAAAATCTTAGATAAGCAACTACCAAATAAGCTATAACAGTATATAAATAAGCCAAATAAGTGAACTAAAAACTGAAATAAGCTATTACGATGTAAATACGCTAAACAAAAGAAGACAAATGAAATGAATCCAATCCTAGTTCTACTAAAACAATAAGCCGAAATAAGCAAATCATAATCACCACTTAATGAACTAAATGAGCAGATAATCCAAAGTAAAACATAAGCTAATATCAATTAAACTAAAACTCAATAACCAACATAAACTTGTAAATCCAAACAGAAGATCAAATAAACATAAGCAGATTCACATAACTAATTTATCTAAATAAAACTTATAAAAAAAATGAACCTTGAGACAAAATCCGTTGGGAAGAAGACTGAGGCCTGAGCCGTCTTATCGAAAACCGAACTAACACCACCTTCGAACAATCTTCGAACATCAACATCAGCGTCTCGAACCCATCTCTCAACAGTATCGAGGAAAGTCTCGAACCAGACTCAAATTCTTCGAACAAGAGCAAACAACCATCGAACAGATTCTTCTTTATTATTTTACTATTATTTTTTTTTTAATTTTTTTAATCAAAATAATATTAAACGTGAACAATATTCAGTAAAAAGAAACAGTTTATATAAAAAAAATGACAGAATTTAAAATGAGACTAATATGAATCAAAATGGACTTTTCATTAATATTTAAAAAAATTACATAAACAGAAAATTAAAATTACATTAATCCTACAATCTAATTTGCAGAAAATTAAAACTAAATTAACCTACTCCTAAATTAATTAAATAAAACTCAAAAATAATGAAAAGCTCTCTTTTACATCTTGGAGATGGGGTTTTTATAAAGAAACCCTAAACTTGGTGCCCAAGGCTTCGAATCTTGGTCGTTGATTCATTCTTTTCTTCTTTCTCTCTCTTTTCTTCTAATCGAACGGATGAGATCAACCATGAGTCACGGATGGCCACCTTGTCAGTTGGGTGTGTTTGTTGTGTTTGTTTAGGCTGAGGTGGAGGGTTTTTAGCCAATCAAAATTAAGGGGAAAAGGCCATGTCGGATGGACCACCATGGTGGATGCTGCGAAAAACTTGGGGATTTAATCCCCAAGTGTGTGATTAACACGGGTGGATTAAAACCCCCAATTTTTGGTGTAAAAATTGTGTTGTGGTGAATTAAGGTTTTTTTGGATATGGGGTAAAAAGTGGTGGTGACTGCTTGGGTGATGGGAGAGAAAAAGAGATGCATTGTTTGTATCGAGTGATTTATGGGGAGGTGGGGTAAAAATTGGTTTTATTAATTGTGAGGGTTTGGAAAGTGGAGTTACACGTGGGTACAGGTAAACCTTGAATGGGATATTCATTTGTGTTTGACCCTCTCTTTGACTGGAAAACAAAACCGTCCCATGTATCTGATCTGAGTTTATTTACCTTGGGCTCATGGCCCAAATTTTCTTTTCTCCATCCGTTTTAATTAGCTAAGTGGGCTTGGGCCACGGTTTTTGCATCACAAAGTAATAAACCATTTTTTTGCTAAGTCATTTTGGGCTTTTATCATATTTGGACCCAAACTTTACCATCCGTGTTTGTTTAATTAGCCAAATGGGCTTGTGGGCCCAATAAGCAAATGTGGGACCCACAAGGCCCATTTAACTCGAATAATGTTAAATCCACTAAGAACGAACTTGATTTCGGCTTCTTTGATCATTTCTTCAAAACCGTGTCGGTTTAGCCGGTTTTCATGATCTTGGGCACACTTTTGGTCTTTTGACTTTGTCTTTGGACTTTTCTTCAACATTTGACCGTGAAATCCCGTGTTTTCTCTTCTTTTGATCATTTGTACCTATTTAGACACAAAAACACAAAACCACGCGTAATTCCGACTTTTACGATATGAAACACATGATTAGGTCTTGTTTTTCCTTGATTTTAGTGGTAAAAGGATAAGTGTTTACACACTTATTATGGTTCATTATCAATAATGAGACCCAAGGTTATTTGAGGAACCGTGAACATTGGGTGTCCAAAACCGATTATTGACTCAAAGGAAAATCACTTGGTCAACCAATTTAACATAAGATGCTAAATGGATTGAAAGTCAATGCTTCGGATATGACTATTAACAATTGCAATAGCAAGTTATAATTACTTGAATATTTCAAAAGAAATATTTAAGTTGTCAATCTTACTATGAGAGGAATTAGATATAAATCTAACTTTCCTTGACAACCGAGTGAGAAAATAAAGAAGAAAAGAAAGATCACGAGAATAACGAGATCCAAGACTTAAAGAACACTTTATAAACGGATTAGATTTAATGGTTCCACCCTTTCCATATTGGATTAAGCATTCGAATTAGTATCTAGTATGGGGGTGTTTCACCCTTAGACTCGAAACATTGAGGACAATGTTTAACTTTAGTATGGGGGGTGAATAGATACTTGCCTTGCTTACGCCCTCATGTTTTCCAAAGTTTATCTTTTTGTTTATCGTTTTGTTGCAAATAAGGCTAAAAATAGCCAAATTTTAAAAAATTTCTCATGTTTTCATAAGTGTTTAAAGACACGAATGTAGATTTTCTGATGACGAGAATAAGAGTAATTTTTTACTCGATCGTGCGTGTTGAGCACTTAGCTTCGATTCCTTAACTATTATTAGGCTGTCTCTTAAAGGAGGACGAGAAATGATAGAGTTAATTATAAGTTACTATGCTAAACGTAGAGTATTTATGTTCTTTCAAAAACTCATATGTTCTAATTGTTTGCTTATTCTCCCTTCGCTTGAAAATAATTTTGCTAATAAATATTGACTTAGCGGTTTAGTCTTGATTGTTGGTTTCTAGTTTTTTTCTAGTAGCTTCCATGTAATTAAATTGGGAAAACATAAAGGTATTGCCAGCGTCACGGTTTTGAAGTATTGGCACCCCGAATAATCAAAGGCTTCCCCAATAATAACTTTTATGTTCCTCTTCACCTAAATCAAGCAAAAATTCGAAGCTCACAAGGCCGAAAAATCTATGCAAAGTTTAAAGTGAATGTCTTAAATCTCGAAGCCTTAAAGATCCAAAATTCGCCTTAGCGTGAGGATATACGTCAAGTCATAATAAACACCTCATGGCGAGGTTAAATAAAAGACTAGGGCAAGACCAAAGTCATAATAAGAACTTCATTGCGAAGTTAAATAAAAGGTAGAGGTAAACTAATTCCAAATTGGTAATAAGTCTCATGTTCAAAACCGTATAAAACCATGTTTATCGATTCTTCTTGTTGACTTAATTTTTTGACATCGTTGTCTATTAGGGGAGGTTATTAATTCGATGGTTTTGGTTACACCGTTATGACTCTATTTTTTGACCTTAACCTCTATTATCGCATAAGTCAAAAATGTATCATCATGATCATTCAAGACAAAATAAAATATAAGTGATACCAATTAGGATTAAGGGAGTCTAAGTACGTGGTTAGGGCATATGAGTAGTGTTAGCATTACTAACTTATAATTACAATCATCTCGTTACACGCTTAGCATGGAATTGGGTGAAAATTAAGGACAAGGAAATTATTTCTAACGATATTCTATGAACCTAAACGTCCCATTTTGCGATGAAAATCATACATTATGTCTAAAACACAAGTAGTAGTAGTATAGTAAGTCTACGTTTCAATAAAAGTCGATATAAATGAACTTTGGATATGCTTAGATACTTTATTCTTGCATTGCGTGAGGGCACGGCAATGGTTTAGTATGGGGGAGTGATGAGACTGCAATTATGCATGGTCTCATCGTTCTTTTTTGGTTTTAAAATGCTAAAAATGTCATAAAATACCAAATTATGTGCTTGTGTTTGTTATTTGTGTATTTTAGGTATGGATATCATAAAAAAGACAAAAGATCACAAGAAACAAACAAAAACAGACATGAGAAACAAAGCTGCACAATGAACCGGGCCTTAATTGTGATTTTCCAAGAAAAATTCTTTAAAGAATTGAAGATGTACGAGAAAGGTCCTTCAGCATTGATGAAATGATACTTTATACCCTTGTATAATCATAATTACAAGTTTGGTCCCTAAAGTTTTTTTAAAATTACAAAAGGGTCCCTCAACTTTGAAGAATTAGCAAGATTGGACCCTACAAAATGAAGACTTATCACTTTTAGTTCTCCTCAAAGTCAAACATACAAGAGAAGACCTTCACATTTCAAGACATGTCAAGAATAGCCCTTCAAATATCAAGAAATTACTAAACAAGTCCTTTAAAACACTTTGGAAAAGTATTTGTGGCCAAAGTGTGAAGAATGAAACTTCATTCACAAAGGAAATTGGGAAAGAAGCTGATAATCTTATTTTGACAACAAATGCAAACCATGGGGACTGTTTTTGGCCAGAAAATATAACTCAAACCACCAACCAAAACCTGCCACCTCACCCAGTCATACTTTCCACCAATCAAAACCCACCCAACCTCTACATCACCACCCCACTAACAAACGGATTAATATTAATTAATCTCGTTTGAATATTGGCGCCTAACAATTTTATTAAACCCATACAAGATCAAATCAGTGTTTTTAAACCAAGAACATAAATTAGGGGATTCTTGTCTAATGACAATTAGACCCTAATGATCTCCAGATTTATGATTGATCATATGTTTAACAAAACCTAAACCTCATTTTGGTCCCCCCCCATTACCTAAGAATGCTACACGTGTCTCCCATGCCCACTCCCTATTCGTCTTCAACAAACATCCAAAACCAAGATTCCCGTCCAACGACCAAAGGCATTTCCTTGGTCTATACATGACATTGGACGACTAAGATTGATTCATAACAACTCAGCATCAGCAAAACGCCAAGAATTCTTCACATGGCATCCAAGTTCAAAATTCGACAAGGGCATTTGTGGAACTTCATAAGCTAGGCTTTTCAGCTTTCCTTTATGTTTCTAGAACCAATGTAGCCCTATATAAGGCACCTTAACTCCTAGTGTAGTTCTTGTTCTTAGTTTTTCATTTTGTTAAGCCTTGTTGATGAGACTGCAATTATACATAGTCTCATCGTCCAAATCGGGCTTAAAACGCTTAAAATATCATCAAAATACCCCTATATATGCTTGTATTTGTGTCTTGTGTATTTTAGGTACGGATATCGTGAAATCAACAAATGATCACAAGAATGAAGCAATAACCAACACGAGAAACGGAGTCGCACAAAGAACCGGGCCCAAATCATGGATTTTCCAAAAAGACCCTTGAAGAATTGAAGAATGTCAAGAATAGTCCCTCAACTTTTGAAGCTTGACACTTTATACCCCTCATCTATCATAAATTACTTTGGGGTCCCTAAAGTTTGAAGACTTTACAAGTTAAGTCCTTGAGATTTGAAGATAGTCATCACAAGCCCTTCATAGTTACAAAGGACTTGTGATGAAAATCACAAAGGACAGATGGTGAAATTAACTAAGGACCAAGAGTGCAAGGCTGTTTAAAGGAGAAAGATAACAGAGGGACCAAATTTTCCAAAACCCTAAACTATTTAACCACCTATCCCATTAAACATAACTGACCCGACAACGTTATACTCCCTCCACTCACAACTCTCCACGTCACTCCCTCACCCAATCACCATCATCCATCTCACCTCCCATGCCACGTCTGTTTTCCACCCACACCTTAAACCGGTTCTATTTAAACTGGTCAAATGGTCAACTAAATTTCCCACTAAAACACTTATTTAAACTAACCCACCCCTAAACCAAATCAAACACACCCTTAAACCCAACGAAGAACTACATAAACCCTAATTGGGTTTTACTTAATTAACCAGAATTACCCCACCCAATTATCCAGATCCTAAATAAACCCCACCCTAATCACATCCCACTACCCAACAACCCATCACCTTCACCCATATGGCCCCCATACCCCTCCCCTGCTCCTCCATTTTGGGTAATGAACGAATATTAGCAGAAAATCAATGTTCCACATCAATTTCATGTTCCCAAAGATATAATGGACGCATCAGATTGGTCTTCATACAACTTGCATCAACAAAGTTCCAAGAAAAGTTCACATGGGGCATTTTTGACCAGCAATCTCAAGGGCATTTTCAGATTTTTAAAGCTTTAGGGTTACTCATTCTTGTTTTCTAGAAATTTCAGTAGAGTAATATAAATATGGGTGTCATGTACCCATATTTCTTTGTTCCAGAATTTTTGTAGAATTTTAATCATTAATGAAAATGAATTTTAATCTTTTGCAATAATCTGAGTTCTAATTGTTCTACCTTATTTGTTTAAGTAATATTTCTTGTTTGAAAGTATTTTGGGTGAAAAAGTTCTCATTTTTATCAAAAAAGTTTCAAGAAATCCGTTGGAAACCATTTTTTTCTTATAAGCTTAAAGAGATAAGCTAGCTTAATCAATAAGCTAGACTTATACTCTTATAAGCTTTGTTATCCAGGTCTCTTTCTTGTCTTGTTTAATCTTAGCAGGAGTTACAAATTTAGTATATTGGAAGTTGGTGGTTTTTGAAGACCATCATCATCATCATCCCACATACCAACAAGCCCTTTCTGAAATTGATCAGCTCAAGCCCGGGCTTGATGGAGAAGGCTTAAGCTAAGCCTTTGTGAGGGTTGGATGTAAGCCCACCAGGTAAAATTTTTCACTCTCTATACTTGCTTGAAGTTCATGATTTTGAGTTTGATGGAATTTATGAATTAAGCTGTTGGATGTTAGATCAAATACTAGATATTGTTAACTTGTGAGATTGATGCATGTTTAGATATGGTTAACTGGATTTGGTGCAAGTTATAGTATAAATTCTTTGTTAAATTTCAAGTTTCTGTTTTAAAGGGGTGTTTGGATCCTGGTTTTAAAATCAAGTGGTGAAGTGTCTTTGGTTTGAAATCTGTTTAAAAACACTTACTTTATTAGCTTTGTGTTTTATCAGCTTGGGTGTTGGATTTGGTACCTTTTGGAAAGAATTGCATGCAAGTTTTGGTAAAAACTTAGTAAAATTCAGTCAAGCCATTAAACTGTCTTGATTTTGCAAAATTTGCTAGTCAAACTTTGAGCTTGATAGGATTTAGGTTAGGGTAGTATTTGTGTGTGGTTTGAGTAAGTTAGGGAGTGAATTGAGTGAGTTTTGGCCAACCAAAACTCACCCAATTGCACATTGCATCAGCAAAAAGCCAACAACCCCCCCCCCCTTATCATCACAGTGACTGTTTTTTGCCCCATAGTGTGTGATTTTGTGAAGTGAGCTAGTGTTTTTACATTTTTCTTGACTCCCCACAACCCAACTGGTTGTGGGGGTGCCTTTGTTTGCCCACAAATCCTATTAAATCTCAAGCTACAAGCAAAAAAGTCCCCAGACCCGTTTTTTTGTGAAGTCAGTAGGAACTTAGTTCCCACTGTTAGTGTTAATAGTTCCCCCTGCTGAGCTAACAGACAAAAGGGTGCACATGTCACTTTCAGAATTTAACTTTTTTGTCTTTAGTGGTCTAAAATAGGATTTAGCACTTGATTTTTGTTTCATTATTTTTCTTATTTATTTTCTGATTTTTCCATTTAATTAGTTTTTCAGTTACTGTTTATTTTCCATTTTTTAGATTTAATTACATTTTAAATGACTTTTTAACTTTCTGTTTTTGTCTTTTAGTGTGAAAAAATTATATTTATTAGTTTTACAAATTTTCTTATATTTATAAAAACATTTTAAGATTTTTAGTCCAAAAAGATTTCACTGTTCACTTTTTAATTAATTTTTAGAATTAATTTTAATTTAATTAGGGTTTTAATTGTATACTATTTTGTCTTTTAGTGAAAAAATTTTCTTTTTTAAAACTTTCTCATTTTTCTACTGTTCACTAGTGTAATTTAGGATTTTTAAAATAGTCAAATTATTTTTAGCATTATTTTATTATTTTTAATCATTATTTTAGTTTAAAAATAGTTTTTAGAGTTTTAAAAATAGAAAAATAGTATTGAAAATTTAGTAAAAATACTTTTTTGTCTTTAAATAATATAAGTGAGTTATTTGTTCAATAAAATAATATTTTGGGCTTTTTCTTAATTATATTTAATTTTTGGGCTTTAATTAGCATTAAAAATTGAATATTTAATTAATAAAAGGTTTTAAAAATTATTTATTGGATTTTTATCCTTATTTATATTATTTTAGACTTATTTTCATTTTTAATTTGTTTTTAGCTTAAAATTTTTAATTTTTCACGTTTTACGTATTTACGTTCGCGATTTACGTCACTCGTCGTAGTTTAATTGTAGCCGTAGTCTTTATTTTTCTTTCTTTTCTCATCCAAAAACGACACTACCCCAAACTTTGTTATTTATTTTTGGCATCTAATACACACACCTCCTTCGAGAACGAACCCGCATTTATTCGGTTTTACGTTTTTTCCTAAAACGTAACGCTTAATACTTGCCCATTATACGCTCTTTTTCCTAAAAGACGTATTTCTACGACTATCAAAATGGCGCCGCTGCCGGGGAGGTGTTTTCAGTGTGCCATTATTAGTATCGTGTTTGTGTGAGTGGTGCATTTTTGCTTTTCAAATTTTGGAAAGCGTAAATATCGTACATACTTATTTTTGTTATTTTTCCTTATTATATTATAGTATCCAAATAAATTGTGTTTAGTTTTCCTAAACTAAACACACAACAATCTTTTTACTATATTGTAGATATCCCATTATTGTTTTCGTTTTTCTTTGTGAATATATTACTATATTGTATTTACGTAGAACAATAAATATACAAGTACTCCAAAAGCGTGAAAACGCAACCTTTGATATGAGCTAAAACTCATATCAATTTATCAACAAATAACCCTAAAACATGAAGCAAAATACCAATTTATCTTGTAAAAACAGTATTATGTGGTATGTTTGTGTTTGTGTACACTTGTGTAGGTAAAAGGATGCATTTTCAAGCAAACAAGGAATAATCAAGCTTAATTTGATGAAAAAGACAAAAGAGGATCAAAAGTGACAAGACTTTAAAGTGCAAGGACCTATCTTGACAATCTACCAAAGATGAAGGACCAAAGTGTAAATATGTAAAAGTCAAGATCTTAGTCAAATTTGGTCAACTCTCAAGTCAACTCAGTCAAAGGACCAATTTTGTTCAAGAATGAAGTTTGAAGGACCAAATATGCCAAAGAAATGAAGTGAATAGCTCAAATATATAATCTACCAAAGTCAAAGGGTCAATTCTGCCATTTTTGGAAAGTTAATACAAGTGTGATCCGTGTTTTAAACTAAGGACCAATAAGAAGCCAAGAAAGAGTTGTCCTGGATTGCCACATCATGGCAATTAATACCCACTAGCGCCGCCATTCATAAATGAGCAAATCACAACAGTGCAATCCGTGTGCACCCTTTTTAACCAATGAAGATTTGACACGTGACATCTTCAAACAAACAAAATTTTCAGGATCGGGTTAGAGCTAGAGTGGATTTCAAGAGAAGTGCTTAACATCAAACTTGCTCAAAATCAAGAGACGAATCCATTGGTCATAACCAATTAACCTGAAATCAACTCCACAAAGAATCCCCAATTTGAGTTCATACCTGCAAAATCGATTAAGCAGATTTATGACACGTGGAAGTCTGGGATTGGCTCCAACACATCACCAACCCCAACTGCTCTTCCTCTGAATTCTATAAATAGCCTGATTAGTCCTCATTTCTAGTAGTAGTAGAAAAGTGTGAAAACACACACACTTTCTTTTCCTTTCACCATTTCTAGTTTTTAGCTTAACAACTCAAGCGTTTGACACACTCTTGAGTTAGTTAGGTAGTTTGTAACCACTTAACAGCTTTGTAACAACTTTTCCATTAATAAAATTCAAATCCTCAATTTCCCGCCAATTCTCCTTACCTTCTTTACTGTTCATCTCCTACTACCATTGTTACTCTTGTTGCTGTTTTGAGTTTGTTATGATCATACCTTGATCATAACTGACTTTGTGTGAAGATTGTAGCTGTTTTATGATTTCAGTCCAAGTTCATAGCAGATTTGATGATTTCAAGGCATTTAGGCCTTGTTGATGATGTGTAGCTATTTGATTGATTGTAGATAGTTGAATCTAGTGCTAAGGTGGTGGTTAGAACTAGACTAGAGAGTTCAGCACTCCTCTACTACTCAAAGGTTGATACAATAGGTGCAAACGCTTCTTGTTTTCAATTCCTCTCAATTGTAAATGCATGCTTCATTCCTAGCTAAGAACTTTGTTGATTGCATGATAAAAGTTGTTTAGCCTGTTCTTGAATTGATTCTAGTCAGTTTGTAGCTTAAGTGTAGCTAAATCTGCTTTTTGATTTGATATGTGTCTTAGTTGATAGCTTAATTCAGTCACTATAGCTTTGTTGTTCTATTTGAGTCCTAGTAGCTTTCAAGTATTTGCAATTAGCTTTCATACATATCATTTTGGTCACTGAATTTGGTTTGCTATAGCTCTTATCTCAGTTCAAACTTGAACTCAAAAATTCTTCACAAAATCTCCAAAAGATCAGCTTAAGTAGTGTTTGGCATTAGCTATTGTTTGATAATCAAGTGTAAGAAATTGCTTAATTTTGCTTGAATTTCAGTTACAAAGTCATTACTAAAGGTTTTGAGTCATTTTCAAGTCAATTGTTAAGTCAAAAAGGCAAATGGCATTGTAAAAAGTTTGGGTTATTTTCAGTCAGTTTTGTTCAAAAGAAGTTGTCAAATTGATTTGCTTAGCATTTACTTGTTTCTTGATGAAATTCCATCAAACCAGTTCTCAAATCTAGGTCATTATATGAAGTTTTAGATTCCATAAGCATTTTATACAGTATTCAGTAAACAAGTGGGAATAAGCAAAAATCTAAACTGATAAGCAAATGAATATTTCTGTAACTTGAATTCTGCTTTTTCATATCTCTCAATCCTATTCATAAACTAGTCAATTTTATTTTACAAATTCACTTATTTAATGCTTGTGGTTGATTTTTGAGATTTTGAGCTTTTTGAAAAAAGCTTGGTCAACGCTGGTCAACATAAGCCAAATTTTAGCTTATTTCAAATTCCAAGCTTATTATTGAATGATTTTTAACAAGACTTGATTTCCCGTTCATAATTTGAGCTCATTAATCAGTTTCATTAGAAAAATCCAGTTGTGCATGTCTAGATTTCTTTAGAACTTATTTTGTGCTTATTAGAAAGTGCTTATCAGAGATTTAGCCATTGTTAGCTTATTTCCTTTTATAGGTCTAGCTTATTCTTGATTTTAAGCATTTTGCAAGTGGTTTGAACAATTTTGGTTGAGAAATAAGCTCAAACGAGCTTATTTGAGTTTGAAACCCGCTTTTGATTAATATTTTCCAAAAATTTCACTTTAGTCCTTGATGAATTAAACTGGTTTTAAACTTGGCTAAACTTGAAACTTTTTAAGGTTTGCTTAAATACAGTCCTTGAACTTTCATAGTTTGTTAAAAATCAGTTAGTAAGTTTTGGATTTGTTGAGAACTGGTTAGTTGTTTGCATAGTTTTCAATTTCAGTCCTCATAGTTTACTGATTTTGCACTTTCAGTCCTTGTACTTGTTAGATTTTCATTTTGAGCACTTACTTTTCATAGAATTTACATTTTCAGTCCTTTTAGTTGTAAAATTTACATTTTGAATTTTACTTGAATAAATACTTGGTATTTGCATGATGTTTTACATATAAGTAGACAATATTTTTCAGTTTTGCAAGGCATTGTTTGAATTAGCAAATAGAATATCAAAAAAAATATATACAACCAAAAACAGTTAAAAACTCGATATTGTTAGGACTTTCAATTAGACGATAACTGAGAAAAACGAACTTCATTATACGAAATTTTAAATGGCGCCGCTGCCGGTTCTTTGACTTTACGAGAGACTATCGATTGACGGTTTTCATTGGCTTTTGGGATCCGTTCACCTTGTGAACGTTATTTTTACGTATCATAAATCAAAAACAAATAAAAAATAAAAAATATAAAAATATATAAAAACTAAAAAATTAACAAAACAATTCTTTTCCTAAAGAATTGACCAAACAGATTAAAAAATCTAAAAAGCAATCTTTTTCCTAAGAGATTGCACCCAAAAATATATATTATTGGATTCTCTCGGTTTTTATGTACATATAGTATTTTCTCTTAAAAACTCATAAATACATAAATATTTTTCATATATTATTATAAGTAAATACGTATACGTATAAGAACAACCAATCTACATATTCTCCATAAGTATTGCCAAGGCAATACACCGTGTTGAGGGGCGTTCCGGTCCTTGACACGTGTATCGATCAAACAAAATAAAGCAAGAATAGATAAATACTCTCAATAAGAAACAATTCAAAGAATACGAACATTTAAGTGAATAGAAAGGCGATGTGCTATAAAATGCCATCTAAGGGTCAATAGGTACTTAAGTGCTTCGCGCCACATAACCCCCCGTTCACTTGTGAGTATTCTAAGAAGGAAGGCTTCATTGGGGGTCTTGCACCCAAGTAGTACATACATATATATTATTTTCTTGTGGATATTTCATATTGAAACTCGAAGAGGATAATCCTTTTCTCTTCAAAGTCACACGATAGCTTCTCTCTCATTCCTCGTATTGAGTTGCATGCTCACTCGCGGGCGTGCACAAATACCGATTGGTGTACAACCTCTTCCTCCGAAAAGGAAGAAAAAGAGAAAGAGTAAGACCACCACCGTCCATCAAGCCGATCACGAGAATCGTGCTTTGATTCATCCACAACAAGAAGCCATGGCTGTCGATAATCGTTCTTTGATGGAACGTTTGCAAACCAATGTTCATGGATATGCTAGTGCTATTAGGATTCCCGACATTCCCGCAAATACATTTGAGCTAAAAACGGCTATGATTACTATGGTTTCACAAACACCTTTATATGGTAACAAGAATGATGATCCTCATGATCACCTTAAGAGATTCCTTTATCTTTGCAATACCATTAAGCACAATGGAGTTCCACATGATGTTATTAAGTTGATGTTAGTGCCATTTTCACTTGAGGGACAAGCTAAGCATTGGTTAGACACCCAACCACCCGATAGTATCACCACATGGGATGGTTTCACCACTAAGTTTTTGAACAAGTTCTTTCCTCCATCTAAGACCATGGCCTTGAGGAACTTAATTATAGGCTTTCAACAAAAACCTAGTCAGTCCTTTAGTGATGCTTGGGAAGAGTATAGAGAGTTATTGAGGCGATGCCCTAACCATGGATTGGATGATGTTCACCAAATCAATACTTTTTATACTGGCCTTAAATCTCACCACCAAGATTCACTCAATGCTTCCGCGGGAGGGAATATTCTTCTTAAATCCATGCAAGAGGCCGTGGACATCATTGAGACTAAAGCAATGGTTCAAACAAACAATCAATTTGAAGAAAGGGTTCATGTTATCCAAAACACTTCTCAAACACCTTGTGATAACCAATTCCTCAAATTTCACCAAGAGATCATTCAAAAAGTCAAACAAGGTCAACAAGAAATGATTCAAGAGATAGTTCAAGCCATTAAGACTGTTTCATTGAACAATTCTTCAAATGATGTGAATGCCATTACTCTTTCTTGTGTAACTTGTGGAGGTCCCCATTCTTATGAACAATGTGATAAGGTGCAAGTTTATCAAGGGGAATGATATGCTTACCAAGAGGAACATCGTGAACACTTCAAGCCAAATATCAATCCAAATAACCTTTCTTACAAGTCCCAAAACTACCTTACTCCACCGGGATTTCCACCCCAACCACCCACCCAAATTCAACAAAATCCTCTTCAAATTTTACCAAGGAATCAAGGGCAAAGACCACCTTACCAAGGGAATAACTATAAGGCACCCAATCATTTTCAACCTCAAGGAAATAACTTTTATCCACCAAATCAAGGATTTAATGCTCAACCTCCACCTTTCCAACCTCAAGGTTTTCAAGGAAATATGTCACAAGATTATAACACAATAGATTTTTTTCACAAAATGAATCAAGAGAATGAAAGGAGGTTCCAAGCTATTGAGAAGAGAATGAATGACCAAATGAAACGTATATCGAATGAACAAACCAATAGGCTTTTAATGGTATTAAATCAAAGACCACAAGGGGCTTTACCTTCCAACACACAAACAAATCCAAGGGCAAATGTCAATGCTATTACAACAAGAAGTGGAAAGTCAACAAAGGATCCTTCACCTCCTAAACCTCCTATTGTTCCATCCACTTGTGCTCCTACTTATGACAAGCCTTCTACCTCTACTTCACCACCTCAAAATGCTCCCATTCACTCAAACACACCTTCTCAACCTATTCATACTTCTCCTCTACCTTCCACACCTCCCAATGAAGAAGCTAACAAAGACAAATCTTCCACTACAACACCTATTCCACCTACACCAAAACCTACTCTTCCATATCCTTCAAGGTTGAAAAAGGACAAGTTAAAGAACAAGGATGACATCCAAGTCTCCAATTTTTTAAGGATGTTCAAGCAACTCAACATCAATATATCCTTTGCGGAAGCTCTTGCTAATATGCCAAAGTTTGCTAAGATGTTCAAGGATTTACTTTCAAACAAAGAAAAATTGGTTGATTTGACCAACGCATCCCTTAATGAAAATTGTTCCGCCTTGCTACTTAAAACCTTACCAACAAAACTTGGAGATCCGGGGCGCTTCTTGATACCTTGTAATTTTCCCGGTGTTGAAAATTGCATGGCTTTGGCGGATCTAGGGGCAAGCATTAACCTCATGCCTTTATCGGTTTGGAAAAAACTCTCTCTTCCCGAGCTCACTCCCACTAGGAT
This sequence comes from Glebionis coronaria, assembly GCA_025667525.1. Lineage (NCBI taxonomy): Eukaryota > Viridiplantae > Streptophyta > Magnoliopsida > Asterales > Asteraceae > Glebionis > Glebionis coronaria. The sequence goes on from CM046876.1 coordinate 60,134,324, forward strand.
GACTCTTGAATTAGCCAACCGAACCATAGCTTACCCCGTAGGTATAGCGGAGGATGTGTTTGTAGGTGTGGATAAGTTTACGTTTCCGGCCGACTTTGTAGTGGTTTATTATGACATGGATCCTAGAGTGCCTTTGATTGTTGGTAGACCGTTTTTGAGAACGGGTCGTACTTTGATAGATGTGGCGGAAGGAGAACTAATTATGAGAGTAGAAGATGAGAGAGTGATGTTTAAGTTAGGGAAAGTTTGTGATAAGAAAGAGACTAAAGAGTCTAGACCTTGTGAGACTATTAACATTGTTTATGTGTTAGATGAGGTGTGTGATGAACACTTTCATGATGCTTGCAAGAGTACTAGTGATGAGATGCCCCATGTTGAAACCTTGGCCTCAATTGCTCCCTCTTTAACACCTTTTGGAGAGAGTGATTTCCTCTTGGAGGAATTTGAGTCAAACTTTCTTGGTGATGATGATTCTCCCATTAATTGGGAAGAAGATATTCTTACGATCCAAAAGTTGCTCAATGAGGACCCTATTCCTTCTCCTATTCCACAAGAAGTTACCATTGAGGAACCTTCCATAGTAAAACCTTCCATAGAGAGTCCACCTCCAATTGAACTTAAGGACCTCCCATCCCACTTAGAGTATGCTTTCTTAGAGGGCAAAGACCAATTACCTGTGATCATTGCTAAAGAGTTGAAAGAGGATGAGAAGAAGCAACTTATTGAAGTCCTTAAGAAACACAAGAAAGCCTTAGCATGGAAAATATCCGACATAAGGGGAATTGATCCACATTTTTGTACACACAAAATCCTTATGGAGGATGACTATAAACCCGCCATTCAAAGTCAAAGGAGAGTTAACCCAAAAATCCATGAGGTTATTAAGAAGGAAGTGATTAAACTCGTAGATGCGGGTATGATTTACCCCATTTCCGACTCTCCATGGGTTAGCCCGGTTCATTGTGTTCCAAAGAAGGGTGGAATCACCGTGGTGCCTAATGAGAACAATGAGCTTATTCCCACGAGACTTGTCACCGGTTGGAGAGTTTGTATTGATTATAGAAAACTCAATGAGGCGACTAGGAAAGACCATTTCCCATTACCTTTTATGGATCAAATTCTTGAACGCTTAGCGGGAAATGAGTACTATTGCTTTCTTGATGGCTTTTCGCGTTATTTCCAAATACCAATTGACCCTAAGGATCAAGAAAAGACCACATTCACTTGTCCCTACGGTACATTTGCTTACAAGAGGATGCCTTTTGGCTTATGTAATGCACCGGGGACGTTTCAAAGGTGCATGATGGCGATTTTCCATGACATGATAGAGAAAACTATGGAGGTTTTTATGGATGATTTTTCCGTCTTTGGAAATTCATATACCTCATGTCTCACCAATCTTGAGAGAATTCTTAAGCGTTGTGAGGAAACACGTTTAGTGCTAAATTGGGAGAAATGTCACTTTATGGTGAAAGAGGGAATTGTTTTAGGACACAAAATATCCAACAAGGGATTAGAGGTGGATCGAGCTAAATTTGATGTGATTGCTAAGCTTCCCCCACCCACATCGGTTAAAGGTGTGAGGAGTTTCTTAGGTCATGCGGGATTTTATAGGCGCTTTATACAAGATTTTTCTAAGATAGCTAGACCGATGACTCACCTCTTGGAAAAAGAGGCTCCTTTCATTTTTAACCAAGATTGTTTGGACTCTTTTGAGACTCTTAAGGAGAAATTGACTAAGGCTCCCGTTTTGGTTTCTCCAAATTGGGAATTACCTTTTGAGCTTATGTGTGACGCTAGTGATTATGCGGTGGGGACCGTCTTAGGACAAAGAGTTAATAAGCATTTTCAACCTATACACTATGCGAGTAAAACCATGACCGGTGCACAACTTCATTACACTACCACGGAAAAAGAGTTGCTTGCTATAGTATATGCTTTTGAGAAGTTTAGACCATACCTTGTGCTTTCCAAAACCATAGTGTATACGGATCATTCCGCTCTCAAGTATCTTATGACAAAACAAGATGCTAAGCCTAGGCTTTTGAGATGGGTTTTGTTGCTTCAAGAGTTTAAGATAGAAATTCGTGATAAGAAAGGGGCCGAGAATTTAGCGGCGGATCACTTGAGTAGACTTGAGCATCCTTTTCAAGGAGATTTGCCACATCAAGAAATCAATGAATCCTTTCCATTAGAAGAGCTTATGTCTATCTCTTCCCAAGAGGATGCCACTCCTTGGTTTGCGGATATCGCAAACTATCTTGTGGGCAATGTTCTTATTGAGGGTCTTACTTATCAACAAAAGAAGAAATTTCTTAAGGAAGTTAAGTACTACTTTTGGGATGATCCTTATCTTTTTAGGCAATGTGCGGACCAAATCATTAGACGGTGTGTAGATGGGCCCGAAGCATTTAAGATCTTAGAAGCGTGTCATAAAGGACCTACGGGTGGACATTTTGGGCCCAACTATACCGCCAAGAAAGTCTTTGATTTGGGTTACTATTGGCCTTCCATTTACAAAGATGCCCATGAAATGGTAAAATTTTGTGATGTGTGTCAAAGACAAGGAAAAATTACGCAACGTGATGAGATGCCACAAAATTTTATTCAAGAGTGTGAGATATTTGATGTGTGGGGCATTGATTTTATGGGACCTTTTCCATCCTCTAAGGGAAACAAGTATATACTTGTGGCGGTGGATTATGTGTCCAAATGGGTGGAGGCTAAAGCCTTACCTACCAATGATGCTAGAGTTGTTGTGAAGTTTTTGAAACAATTGTTTGCTAGATTTGGTGTACCTTGGGCCATAATAAGTGATCGTGGCACGCACTTTTGTAATGATCAATTCACGAGAGTTATGAAGAAATATGGAGTTAATCATATACTTTCTACCGCGTATCACCCTCAAACAAATGGTCAAACCGAGGTCACAAATCGTGGTTTAAAGAGAACTTTAGAGAGAACGGTGGGAGAGCATCGAGCTTCTTGGTCGGATAATCTTGATGATGCTTTGTGGGCGTTTAGGACGGCTTTTAAAACACCAATTGGTTGTACTCCTTATAGGCTTGTTTATGGAAAAGCGTGCCACCTCCCATTCGAGTTAGAACACAAGGCATCTTGGGCTCTCAAGTGGGCTAACTTTGATTTAAACCAAGCTGGTTCCCATAGGAAAGATCAACTCAATGAGATGGATGAATTGAGAGCCAATGCCTATGAAAATTCTTTGCTTTACAAGGAAAAACTAAAAAATTGCATGATGCTAAGATCAAGAATCGTGAGTTCAAAGTTGGAGAGCCGGTTCTCCTCTTTAACTCAAGGTTGAAACTTTTTGCGGGCAAGCTTAAGTCGAGATGGTCCGGTCCATTCACTATTGCTCAAGTGTTTCCATATGGAACTATTGAGTTGTCACAACGGGATGGTCCAAATTTTAAAGTGAATGGTCACCGTGTGAAGCATTATTTTGGGGAGGACATTTCCGTTGAAATGGTCCAAGAAATCCCCATTTTCCCCATGAATTGATTCATTGAGGGACGAGTCGAGCTAGAGACTCATTAACTCAAGCATCGTATAACTAGGTTTAGAGTGTTGTAGGTTAGAAATAAAGGTATAGACTTGGAGATAAGTGTAGGGGAGACCTTCTTTTGTCTTCATGATTGTTTGTAGGGTTTCTCACTCATTTCATGCTTTGGAGCTTATGGAGGAGGCCCTTGTATCCGGTTCACTTTGTTACTATTGTGATCTTTCATTGACACCTTGTGCTTAAACATGATTTCACTAATAGTTGCCCTTTCCTTAACTTGGGTTAAGCAAAGTCTATTCATTGTCATAAGTGTAGGGGAAGTTTTTATACTTCCATGCTCTTAAACATTGAGGACAATGTTTAACTTAAGTGTAGGGGGTCTTCTATCGAAGTGACCTTACCTAGAACTTGTCATTGTCTTTCATGATAACATGGAAAATTGGATTTTTAAACATTTTTCAAATTTTTGATTTACTTTGGCCACCAAAAATATGCATTCATAATTTTTGCATCATACATTTTTCATTTGCATATCACATTTGCATTGTATATATTTATTCTTTATGTTTCATCAAAAATATATAAAAAGAAAAAAATATAACAAAAACATGGTTTAACAAATTTAGACTTCTTTGACATATTAGGCCCGCCATGGATATTTTGACTCAAACCGAGTTTGCTTATCTTAGCATTCTCTAGCTAGTATCCTTAACCATGTAGTCCTTCATTGGTCTATTAGGCTAAGCATCCACCAATCTCATTATTTGAGATTTTAAATTTGTGGAGAATGGGAAATGATAGAGTTGAAGCAAGTATAAAAGGGCTAGATAAACTTCATGATAATTACTTGTGGCTAAACCCTTCTCTTCTTTACCTCTATTTTCTTCGCATGTATATATGTTAATAAATAATCAAGAACGGTTTTAATTGGTTTGTAATCTCTTATGCATTTTTGCCTAATCATTCATGGTTGATATAAGTACATCTTAAGATTCTAAGTTAGAACGTTTTATGTGTACTAGACTTATGTCATGCTCAATATTTAGCGGGTGTTTTTCCTTTTATTCTTTTCAAATTTCTTTGTGAGGAATAAAGAAAAATAAGAGCGGCTTACAAAAAAATGAGTGGCTAGAAAAAAAAAAAAAAAAAAAAAAATACAAGACTCCCAAGAGGGGCAGTGTGGTGTTAATTATAGTGACTATTGAGTTCCAATATTACCTTGACGGGTTGCGGGGATTCAATAGATTGCTCCAATCCAATATTACCTTGACGGGTTGCGGGGTTGAAGATCCAAAGTCTCAAAAAGATGGCGGATGTAAATTATTGCGTGAGTTTTATTTTTTTCTTTCCTTAGCGAGTGTGTAGCTACTTATTAAAGCATGACATGAGGATTTTACACATAAGGCGAATGACTTATTATTCTTGAAACGGACTTGTATTAACTGTGAGCGGTTTTTCAAGTAATGGATGAGAGGATTACTTAGGATTAAAACCGTGCTTCCTTATTTTTGGATTTTGCATTTCTTATACTTCACACCTTAATAAATGACAAATTTGCCCACAAGCAATTTGCTCAAATAATAACCGGTTCCACATTTAATTGTCATGAATAAGTTGATGCACTTTTTACTTGTGAATACAATGATCCCATTTTTAAGCTTGGTATGGGAAAGTGAAACTTGAGGGTGATAAATGTCCATGGTACCCAAGCCCTAATCAAAGTCATTGAATTCTTTATGAGTTATTTCCATCAAAACCATTTCAAGAAAAACCAAAAGGACATAGATAGAATTGTATTTTATTCATTGCATTGTTAAAAGTCAAAATCATGCATCATGTAGTTTAAAGTAGTGTAGATGCATTCCTTATGGCCAAGGTGGATTAATTATGAGGAGAATGTAAATTTGTGCTTTAAAATATATAGTATTGCATGAGGACATGACATGTTCAAGTGTAGGGGATTTGATATGAGCTAAAACTCATATCAATTTATCAACAAATAACCCTAAAACATGAAGCAAAATACCAATTTATCTTGTAAAAACAGTATTATGTGGTATGTTTGTGTTTGTGTACACTTGTGTAGGTAAAAGGATGCATTTTCAAGCAAACAAGGAATAATCAAGCTTAATTTGATGAAAAAGACAAAAGAGGATCAAAAGTGACAAGACTTTGAAGTGCAAGGACCTATCTTGACAATCTGCCAAAGATGAAGGACCAAAGTGTAAATATGTAAAAGTCAAGATCTTAGTCAAATTTGGTCAACTCTCAAGTCAACTCAGTCAAAGGGCCAATTTTGTTCAAGAATGAAGTTTGAAGGACCAAATATGCCAAAGAAATGAAGTGAATAGCTCAAATATATAATCTGCCAAAGTCAAGGGGTCAATTCTGCCATTTTTGGAAAGTTAATACAAGTGTGATCCGTGTTTTAAACTAAGGACCAATAAGAAGCCAAGAAAGAGTTGTCCTGGATTGCCACATCATGGCAATTAATACCCACTAGCGCCGCCATTCATAAATGAGCAAATCACAACAGTGCAATCCGTGTGCACCCTTTTTAACCAATGAAGATTTGACACGTGGAATCTTCAAACAAACAAAATTTCCAGGATCGGGTTAGAGCTAGAGTGGATTTCAAGAGAAGTGCTTAACATCAAACTTGCTCAAAATCAAGAGACAAATCCATTGGTCATAACCAATTAACTTGAAATCAACTCCACAAAGAATCCCCAATTTGAGTTCATACCTGCAAAATCGATTAAGCAGATTTATGACACGTGGAAGTCTGGGATTGGCTCCAACACGTCACCAACCCCAGCTGCTCTTCCTCTGAAGTCTATAAATAGCCTGATTAGTCTTCATTTCTAGTAGTAGTAGAAAAGTGTGAAAACACACACACTTTCTTTTCCTTTCACCATTTCTAGTTTTTAGCTTAACAACTCAAGAGTTTGACACACTCTTGAGTTAGTTAGTTAGTTTGTAACCACTTAACAGCTTTGTAACAACTTTTCCATTAATAAAATTCAAATCCTCAATTTCCAACCAATTCTCCTTACCTTCTTTACTGTTCATCTCCTACTACCATTGTTACTCTTGTTGCTGTTTTGAGTTTGTTATGATCATACCTTGATCATAACTGACTTTGTGTGAAGATTGTAGCTGTCTGATGATTTCAGTCCAAGTTCATAGCAGATTTGATGATTTCAAGGCATTTTAGCCTTGTTGATGATGTGTAGCTGTTTGATTGATTGTAGATAGTTGAATCTAGTGCTAAGGTGGTGGTTAGCACTAGACTAAAGAGTTCAGCACTCCTCTACTACTCAAAGGTTACTACAATAGTTGCAAACGCTTCTTGTTTTCAATTCCTCTCAATTGTAAATGCATGCTTCATTCCTAGCTAAGAACTTTGTTGATTGCATGATAAAAGTTGTTTAGCCTGTTCTTGAATTGATTCTAGTCAGTTTGTAGCTTAAGTGTATCTAAATCTGCTTTTTGATTTGATATTTGTCTTAGTTGATAGCTTAATTCAGTCACTATAGCTTTGCTGTTCTATTTGAGTCCTAGTAGCTTTCAAGTATTTGCAATTAGCTTTCATACATATCATTTTGGTCACTGAATTTGGTTTGCTATAGCTCTTATCTCAGTTCAAACTTGAACTCAAAAATTCTTCACAAAATCTCCAAAAGATCAGCTTAAGTAGTGTTTGGCATTAGCTATTGTTTGATAATCAAGTGTAAGAAATTGCTTAATTTTGCTTGAATTTCAGTTACAAAGTCATTACTAAAGGTTTTGAGTCATTTTCAAGTCAATTGTTAAGTCAAAAAGGGAAATGGCATTGTAAAAAGTTTGGGTCATTTTCAGTCAGTTTTGTTCAAAAGAAGTTGTCAAATTGATTTGCTTAGCATTTACTTGTTTCTTGATGAAATTCCATCAAACCAGTTCTCAAATCTAGGTCATTATATGAAGTTTTAGATTCCATAAGCATTTTATACAGTATTCAGTAAACAAGTGGGAATAAGCAAAAATCTAAACTGATAAGCAAATGAATGTTTCTGTAACTTGAATTCTGCTTTTTCATATCTCTCAATCCTATTCATAAACTAGTCAATTTTCTTTTACAAATTCACTTAGTTAATGCTTGTGGTTGATTTTTGAGATTTTGAGCTTTTAAAAAAAAGTTTGGTCAACGCTGGTCAACATAAGCCAAATTTTAGCTTATTTCAAATTCCAAGCTTATTACTGAATGATTTTTAACAAGACTTGATTTCCCGTTCATAATTTGAGCTCATTAATCAGTTTCATTACAAAAATCCAGTTGTGCATGTCTAGATTTCTTTAGAGCTTATTTTGTGCTTATTAGAAAGTGCTTATCAGAGAGTTAGCCATTGTTAGCTTATTTCCTTTTACAGGTCTAGCTTATTCTTGATTTTAAGCATTTTGCAAGTGGTTTGAACAATTTTAGTTGAGAAATAAGCTCAAACGAGCTTATTTGAGTTTGAAACCCGTTTTTGATTAATATTTTCCAAAAATTGCATTTTAGTCCTTGATGAATTAAACTGGTTTAAACTTGGCTAAACTTGAAACTTTTTAGGGTTTGCTTAAATACAGTCCTTGAACTTTCATAGTTTGTTAAAAATCAGTTAGTAAGTTTTGGATTTGTTGTGAATTGGTTAGTTGTTTGCATAGTTTTCAATTTCAGTCCTCATAGTTTACTGATTTTGCACTTTCAGTCCTTGTACTTGTTAGATTTTCATTTTGAGCACTTACTTTCCATAGAATTTACGTTTCCAGTCCTTTTAGTTGTAAAATTTACATTTTGAATTTTACTTGAATAAATACTTGGTATTTGCACGATGTTTTACATATAAGTAGACAATATTTTTCAGTTTTGCAAGGCATTGTTTGAATTAGCAAATAGAATATCAAAAAAAATATATACAACCAAAAACAGTTAAAAACCCGATATTGTTAGGACTTTCAATTAGACGAGAACTGAGAAAAACGAACTTCATTATACGAAATTTCAACCTTGATTCGGGATTTCATCACTCGATCATTGTATTCGAATCCAAAGCAAAAGTTTAAAGGCAAAATAGATAAATACTTTCGTGAGGCTTAATTTCAATTAACACAAACTATAAGGTGGGTATAAGGCGGTTGTATTTCACGACCTAAGGGAAAAAGGCTCTTAAGTGCTTAGCGCCGCCTCGTTTCCCCCGCTTGCTTGTGCGTGTTTTGAGAAAAAGGGCCAATCGTGTGTTTGCCAACCAAAGTATTATCTACGTATATATATTTGCTTGTTTTCAAGATTAAACCCTCTTGAACGTTTTGGTGTTCCACCAACGTTCTAAAGTCATCGAAGGCGTTCACTTCACGTGATCGTTTTCATTCCATGAGGCTCCTTTAATCGAGAAAGTCGATTCGAGGAGAGATTTGTACATTTGAGTCTACGTAATACAACAAAAACCCAAAAAAATTAAAAACAATCAAAAATCAAAAATAATCTTCTTACCCTTATCCATTAATTCTATTTCTAACCCTCTAGTGTTTAATTCTCGTGACACCATTCTCGTTGCATCATGTCAAATAATGGTGGATATTATTTGTGTCCATATTGTGGAGGCCCGCCCGATGGTGCCAATTGTTTTTATTGTGAGGTTATTGGAGGTCGAGGGGGTTATATCTACAACCCCGCTCCACGTGATCATGGTAACAATTTTCAATCTTACGACCAAGGTCACCCATCGTCTTCATTTTATTCGTCGTATGATCTGTCTTTTAATTGCAATGATGAGTCTATTCATAATGCCCTTAATGATTTTGTGAGACGAAATAATGAGAAACTAACGATGGTGGAAGAACAAATGACAAGCCTTAAGGAAACTTGTAATAAACGAATGGTAACCCAAAGGGAAACTTTTAAAAAAATGGAAAACGATTATGATACCCTTTTTGAAGAGCAACAACGTTTGTATGACCAAAATCAAGAGATGTGGAAGGGATACGTGGATAACATTAGGGAAAATCATGCTAATGAGAGAGATAAAATTCTTTTAATAGTCGAGGGCTTAATGGAAAGATTCAAATCTTCGTCAAGTGACACCAATCCTAATTCCGAGGGAGAGGTTAAAGCCTTATCGACTCCTAAGACTTGTACGTCTCGTATTGATCCATATCTCTCGAATTTTGGAGTCGTGCTACCTTCGTCGTCTTGCCAGAACGTAGAGGAAACGAAAACGTCATCTAACAAAGTTTTGAAACATGTTTTTGAAAATAAACCAAAGGAAAAACTCGTAGGATACTTAGGAACGTTGAATCTTGTACCTTCTAAACCTAATTTTCTAACGAGGATGAAATTATTAAGGATTTTCTAAATCAATATACACTTAATTTTGACGAAGAAATTCCATTAAAAGATTTTGAAAAAGAAAAATGTGAAAAGATTTTAAAGGAAATCGTTGAACCCTCGCTTTTACAAGATGAGAGAAAATTAATTCCGAAGGGACGTGTTAGTAGTTTTGCTTAAATTTTGAAAACCCACGTTCGATCCCTTCGAAGGACAAAGTTGAAACCGTCAAGGCAAAATCGTCACGAGACGAGCCTTTTACTCCTAATCCCACACCTAGTGAGATTTTGGATTTATCGTGTGAGAAGTCCGCCGATGGCCTTTCTCACATCGATACGTTTTTCGATGTCGAGGTCGAAACGACAAAGGCAAAATCTTCAATCGAAGAGCCTTCTTTTCCTAGTTTCACGACGGTTGGAGCTAGCAACTCGATTATCGACAATTTTATTGCTCAACCTCTTCCACGAGGAAGAGAAGACGTTTTTTATCCCGATGGCGATTTTTCCGAAATCAAACGTATTCTTGATGATCCGTCTTCTATTTTTGAGTTTGATGAGGCACGTTGCGTTAGCCCGAAGGGGGATGTTTTAATAGTCGATTCACATTTTAAAAATTCAAATCCTCCTTCCGCCTTCAAGATAAATGTGAAAGTTTTAAGTGTGCCTAGAATTGTTTTAGAAACACCTAATATTTTCAATTTAATCAACTTGGGTTTTCGTAACAATGAGTTAAAAAATGAAAAAGGGAATGATTTTAAAAATGATTTGAAAAATTTTCCAAAGTTAACTCCGTCATCACCTCGTTTAATTGAGCTTGCTACAAGCGCGTCTACTTCTTTTGACGACGTTTTGTGTGGATCTAGTATGGGGGAAGCCCCATTTGTTCCCTCACACTTCTCCACCGAGGACGAGATTTTTGACCCCAGTATCACGTTTAAGATAAAATCTCGGTCTTTTACCGAAGTAGTCACTAGAAGATCCTTCTACACTTACGGTATGAGTTTACCTCGAGTAACTTGATTTTTATGCCCACCCAATGTCCCACCTTTCTCTTCTCATTTTATTTTCTTGTGTCCCATTGGGACGTTGTTACTTGAAGTCGTGTTGTTTCGTTTATCATCCGAAAATGAAGACACGATCTTTGATCCCGGTATAAAGGCTTTTCCTTTATACACGGTTGCTTTTGGGCCTTGATTACATGTAAGTCCCACCAAAAATGACCGAACCATGATTATCCCTAAATGATCACATTTATGGGGATTCGAGACGAGCTTTTGACTCGGTTATCAAAAACAAGGTTCCTCGTGGGGGAGACCCATGCTTATCCATGTAAATATTATTGCTTTCTAATAGTGTAATGAGGGGACTTGTGCCCTTCTAACCTTTGTTCCGTGGTTGTTTGTGATTGTGATTCATTAGGTACATCGACATCATTGAAGCCTCTCGTGTTCGTTTTACGTAAGCACTCGGGCTTCGATTGTATCCTTTGGATATTCCGATATCCGATGATATCCTTTGATGTTCTAACGTTTATCTTATTAGCATAACTCATAAACGGCTTTTAGGTTATTCGTTTTACCCTTTCCATGCTCGAGATTAAGCATTCGACTACATCTCTAGTATGGGGGTGTTTCACCCCTAGACTCGAAACATTGAGGATAATGTTTAGTTTTAGTATGGGGGTGAGTAGATACTTCACCTTCCTTACGTCAACATGCAATCCAAAATTTCATCTTTTTGTTATCGTTTTGTTGCAAATAAGGCTAAAAATGGCCAAATTTTTAAAATTTTTCGTATTTTTCATAAGTGTGTAAGACACGAATCTAGGTTTTCTGATGATGAGAATAAGAGTAATTTTTTACTCGACCGTGCATGTTAAGCACTTAGCTTAGATTCCTTAACTTTTTAGGCTAAGTCTCTTAAATGAGGATGAGAAATGATAGAGTTATTTATAAGTCTCGTAATCGTCACGATCTCATGTGTAGTAATTATTAGCTTATTCTCCCCACGCTTTTGATAATAAATTGTTAATAAGTATTGATTTGGCGGTTTAGTCACTATTGTTGGTTTCTAATTTGTTTTAGTAGCTTCCATGTAATTAAATTGGGAAAACATTAAGGTATCGCCAGCGTCACAGTTTTGAAGTATTGGCACCCGAATAATCAAAAGCTTCACCCAATAATAAGATTTCAAGTGCTCACCTAAATCAAGCAAACAATTTGAAGCCCCACAAGGCCGAAAAATATATGAAAAATTGAAAGTGAATCAAGCCTTAATCTTTGAAGCTTTAAAGATCCAAAATTTTCTTTAGCGTGAGGATATACGTCTTTGGCTAATAAAACCACCGATGAGGCGGATAATAAAAGGCAAGGAAAGACCGAAGTCATAATAAAAGCTTCATGGCGAAGTTGAATAAAAGATGGAGGTAAACCAAAGATAATAAGGCCCTTCCGTTAGGGGGGGCGTATAAAAGTCTTGGTAATAAGTCTCATGTTCAAAACCGTTATAAAACCGTGTTTATCGATCTTTCTTGTTGACTTAATTTTTTGACATCGTTGTCTATTAGGATGAATTATTAATTTAATGATTTTGGTTACACCGATAAGACTCTATTTTTGGACCTAATCTCTATTCACGCATAAGTCAATGATGTATCCTCGTGATCATTAAGACAAAACAAAATATAAGAGATACCAAGTAGGAATAAGGCAGTTTAGGTTCGTAATTAACACTCACGAGATATGATCGTGTTGCTAACTTATAATAACAATGATCTCGTTACTCGCTTAGCATGGAAATGGGTGAAAATCGAGGACGACGAAATTATTTCTAACGAAGAATTCACGTGTTCTTGTTCTATGATCCCAAAAGTCACTTTTTCGTGATGAAAACAATACATTATGTCTAAAGCACGTGTAGTAGTTTATTTAAATTTACGTCTTTAATAAATGTCATCATAAAATGAATTTTGGAGGTGCTAAGATACTTAATTCTAGCATTGCGTGGGGACACAGCAATGGTTTAGTATGGGGGAGTGATGAGACTGCAATTATACATAGTCTCATCGTCCAAATCGTGCTTAAAAAGCTTAAAATATCATCAAAATACCCCTATATATGCTTGTATTTGTGTCTTGTGTATTTTAGGTATGGATATCGTGAAATCAACAAATGAACACAAGAATGAAGCAAAACGAACACGGGAAACGGAGTCGCACCAAGAACCGGGCCCAAATCATGGATTTTCCAAAAAGAACCTTGAAGAAGTGAAGAATGTCAAGAATAGTCCCTCAACTATTGAAGATTGAAACTTTATACCCCTCATCTATCATAAATTACTTTGGGGTCCCTAAAGTTTAAAGACTTTACAAGTTAAGTCCTTGAGATTTGAAGATAGTCATCCCAAGCCCTTCATAGATACAAAGGACTTGTGATGAAATTCACAAAGGACGGATGGTGAAATTAACTAAGAACCAAGAGTCCAAGGCTGTTTAAAGGAGAAAGATAACAGAGGGACCAAATTTGCCAAATCCCTAAACTATTTAACCACCTATCCCATTAAACATAACTCATCCGACAACCTTATACTCCCCTCCACTCACAACTCTCCACGTCACTCCCTCACCCAATCACCATCATCCATCTCACTTCCCATGCCACGTCTGTTTTCCACCCACACCTTAAACCGGTTTTATTTAAACTGGTCAAATGGTCAACTAACTTTCCCACTAAAACACTTATTTAAACTAACCTACCCCTAAACCAAATCAAACACACCCCTAAACCCAGCGAAGAACTACATAAACCCTAATTGGGTTTTACTTAATTAACCAAAATTACCCCACCCAATTATCCAGATCCTAAATAAACCCCACCCTAATCACATCCCACTACCCAACAACCCATCACCTTCACCCATATGGCCGCCACACCCCTTCCCTGCTCCTCCATTTTGGGTAATGAACGAATATTAGCAGAAAATCAACGTTCCACATCAATTTCGTGTTCCCAAAGATATAATGGACGCATCAGATTGGTCTTCATACAGTTTGCATCAACAAAGTTCCAAGAAAAGTTCACATGGGGCATTTTTGACCAGCAATCTCAAGGGAATTTTCGGATTTTTAAAGTTTTAGGGTTACTCATTCTTGTTTTCTAGAAATTTCAGTAAAGTAGTATAAATATGGGTGTCATGTACCCATATTTCTTTGTTCCAGAATTTTTGTAGAATTTTATCATTAATGAAAATGAATTTTAATCTTTTGCAATAATCTGAGTTCCAATTGTTCTACCTTATTTGTTTAAGTAATATTTCTTGTTTGAAAGTATTTTGGGTGAAAAAGTTCTCATTTTTATTTAAAAAGTTTCAAGAAATCCGTTGGAAACCATTTTTTCTTATAAGTTTAAAGAGATAAGCTAGCTTAATCAATAAGCTAGACTTATACTCTTATAAGCTTTGTTATCCAGGTCTCTTTCTTGTCTTGTTTAATCTTAGCAGGAGTAAAAAATTAGTATATTGGAAGTTGGTGGTTTTTGAAGACCATCATCATCATCATCCCACATACCAACAAGCCCTTTCTGAAATTGATCAGCTCAAGCCCGGGCTTGATGGAGAAGGCTTAAGCTAAGCCTTTGTGAGGCTTGGATGTAAGCCCACCAGGTAAAATTTTGCACTCTCTATACTTGCTTGAAGTTCATGATTTTGAGTTTGATGGAATTTATGAATTAAGCTGTTGGATGTTAGATCAAATACTAGATATTGTTAACTTGTGAGATTGATGCATGTTTAGATAGGGTTGACTGGATTTGGTGCAAGTTATAGTATAAATTCTTGGTTAAATTTCAAGTTTCTGTTTTAAAGGGGTGCTTGGATCCTGGTTTTAAAATAAAGTGGTGAAGTGTCTTTGGTTTGAAATCTGTTTAAAAACACTTACTTTATTAGCTTTGTGTTTTATCAGCTTGGGTGTTGGATTTGGTACCTTTTGGAAAGAATTGCATGCAAGTTTTGGTAAAAACTTAGTAAAATTCAGTCAAGCCATTAAACTGTCTTGATTTTGCAAAATTTGCTAGTCAAACTTTCAGCTTGATAGGATTTAGGTTAGGCTAGGATTTGTGTGTGGTTTGGGTAAGTTAGGGAGTGAATTGAGTGAGTTTTGGCCAACCAAAACTCACCCAATTGCACATTGCATCAGCAAAAAGCCAACACCCCCCCCCCTTATCATCACAGTGACTGTTTTTTGCCCCATAGTGTGTGATTTTGTGAAGTGAGCTATTGTTTTTACATTTTTCTTGACTCCCCACAACCCAACTGGTTATGGGGGTGCCTTTGTTTGCCCACAAATCCTATTAAATCTCAAGCTACAAGCAAAAAAGTCCCCAGACCCGTTTTTTTGCGAAGTCAGTGGGAACTCAGTTCCCACTGTTAGTGTTAATAGTTCCCCCTGCTGAGCTAACAGACAAAAGGGTGCACATGTCACTTTCAAAATTTAACTTTTTTGTCTTTAGTGGTCTAAAATAGGATTTAGCACTTGATTTTTGTTTCATTATTTTTATTATTTATTTTTTTATTTTTCCATTTAATTAGTTTTTCAGTTACTGTTTATTTTCCATTTTTTAGATTTAATTGCATTTTAAATGACTTTTTAAGTTTCTGTTTTTGTCTTTTAGTGTGAAAATTTTATATTTTTCAGTTTTACAAATTTTCTTATATTTAGAAAAACATTTTAAGATTTTAGTCCAAAAAGATTTCACTGTTCACTTTTTGATTAATTTTTAGAATTAATTTTAATTTAATTAGGGTTTTAATTATATACTGTTTTGTCTTTTAGTGAAAATTTTACTTTTTTAAAACTTTCTCATTTTTCTACTATTCATTAGTGTAATTTAGGATTTTTAAAATAGTCAAATTATTTTTAACATTATTTTGTTATTTTTAATCATTATTTTAGTTTAAAAATAGTTTTTAGAGTTTTAAAAATAGAAAAATAGTACTGAAAATTTAGGAAAAATACGTTTTTGTCTTTAAATAATATGAGTGAGTTATTTGTTCAATAAAATAATATTTTGGGCTTTTTCTTAATTATATTTAATTTTTGGGCTTTTAATTAGCATTAAAAATTGAATATTTAATTAATAAAAGGTTTTAAAATTTATTTATTGGATTTTTATCCTTATTTATATTATTTTAGACTTATTTTCATTTTTAATTTGTTTTTAGCTAAAATTTTTAATTTTTCACGTTTTACGTATTTACGTTTACGATTTACGTCACTCGTTGTAGTTTAATTGTAGTCGTAGCTCGTCTTTATTTTTCTTTCTTTTCTCATCCAAAAACGACACTACCCCAAACTTTGTAATTTATTTTTGGCATCTAATACACACACCTCCTTCAAGAACGAACCCGCATTTATTCGGTTTTACGTTTTTCCTAAAACGTAACGCTTAATACTTGCCCATTATACGCTCTTTTTCCTAAAAGACGTATTTCTACGACTAACACTTGTAAATCCCTTTTTTAGTGAATGAAAGTTGTGGTGTTATGTTGTGATTGAAATCTGAGTTCCATTATCTTGTTATTGTTTTGAGTATTTGTTGTCACGAATTGTACTTAAACAAAACCTTGAGCAAGTCCAAAGATCTCCTAATAGCCTGTGAATCCCTTTTCATTGTGTGATAAAGAAAAGTTGGTGTGTGCTTGTGAGAGGGTTGCTCATTGAGGTATTTCTTTAAGTGACGTAAGTCACAATCAAACCTTCTTAAACAATTGGGAAGTGTGTTTCAAGTTTTCTAAACAAAATCTGCCAAAGGCTTTGCTAAGTACTTGTTGTTCAACAACTTGGTTATTTGAGCTTAAGACTGATCATAGCCTCCTAATCTAGACTGATTAAGGGGTAGTGAGGTTTTAAGGGAGGATTCAAGCCTTGTGGGAACCTAAGTGTTGCAAGGATTTGTCCTTTTTGTCACTTTATTTTGTTTACTTTTGCTAACCATAGGTCCAAGCCTTGGGCCTTGATTTTTTTGTCTTAGCAGTAAGAAGTTGGTGCTTGTTTAGCTAGCACCAAAGCTCTTTGATTATAAGGTGTGGATGTACATCTTGGAGGTTTGAATACTCTCTCCTTCATTTTTCTTATTAACAAGTGCATGATATGTGATTTGGTATTTCATACTTGCAAGTTGTGTTTTTAGTGTTTCAATCAGTCACATAGGTTCATAGGAAGTTGTTTAAGTGATAAAATTGTATGCTATAAGGTTAAAATCAAAAGTTGCTTCGAAATCAGTTGGATTAAGGGTTGATTGGATTTTTCTGATAATAGGGCTTAAGGCCTTATGTGACAATCTAACATTTTCAGGTAGTAAATTATTTTCTCGTATAATATTTTTAAACTTATTTTTGTGTTGGTTGATGAACTCACAAATTACGGATTTAAATGTGGGCTTACGTTCATAATTTAACGTCCTTTACGACTAAACCGGAAACCTTAGGATTACGTATTTACGTTTTTGAACTCCGTTTTTGATGAGACAATTTTTATTAGATTTGTTTTGTGTCGTTGATTCATAATTTATAAAAACGTTTTTCGTAAAACGACCCGAGGGCACGCAAGTCGAGGAAACTAGAATAGAGGAATACCCGTAAATTAGTAGCATGAGACAAGTATACACTTGTCCCACCCCACTATATGGGACGGCCAAATAAGGACACCACATCATGAGATGTGGCAACCTTGTAGCTAACAAGTTAACACTTGTTAACTAAGGCTTAACAAGTAAGCTACACAAACACCAAACCACAAAAACACTTTCACTTAGACCATTTACACATAGCAACACATGTAAACTACTCTCAAAATCCTCTCACCCTCCCACCATTGTCGTCCCATATCAAGAACACACACCCCCATTTGATCAATTTTAGCCATAAACTTTGTGTTATCTACACATATAATGAAGAACCCTTGAAGCCTTGTTGATTGGTGATCATTATAACATCAAAGGAGGTGATTTTCTTGTGTCCTAGGGCTTATTTCTCAACAAATATTCTTGGTGATTGATGATCTTGAAGACAAATTTGGTGTACCTCAAGGTGTTGTCATCCAAAAACAAGTTATAGTCTTGGTTGGTAAACAAGATCATCCTTTCCATTTTCTTTGTTATTTTTGTAAAGATAAAATGTATTTTATTTCCTATTGTATATGTATATGATGAATATATGATGATAAAAATGTTGTGTGGGGATCAAGTGTTGATAAACATGGTTAAAAAGATAGAATACCATATGTAAAAAGGTTAAAATCTTGCTTAATAAGTTGGTTGTATAAAAACAGTAACTAACCAAATGATAAACTGATAAAATGGAATAGTGGAATCAATATACAGTAAGTATTAGGTCTTATACACATGTGAGAGTTGGCCATGCAATGGAATCATTATAATGAGTGAGATTTGATCAAAACAAAATTAGTGTATCAATCTGAATAATCTGTTTTGTGAGGACTGTTAGGGATACTTAGACTTGGATTGAGCAGTGGCTAAAACTAAGTAATTTTTAACACATAATATGAAGTTAATGTCATCCAAAAATGAGCTTCTATCTCCTTGTAGAACTCAAGATATGATAAAAATGGTGAAAATGAAACTAAAAATCAGATTTTGTGAAATTAAAGTTTAATAGTATTATAATAGCACTCAAATAAGTATAGTATAAAATATAAATTAAAACCCACTAACTTATATATTACATTTATATAAATATGTACAATGATAAAATAAAAGTACATTTTATAAAAAGGTAGTTTGATAAGTTTTATAAGTTATAAAACTATAAACATGATTTTTACGTCTTTTCGTCTAATACCGTTAAATTAACGTTTTTGGTCAATTAAAACTTAGACGGTCGGACCCGTCTAATGTAAACTTTTTATAACTCATATACTGATATATAAGTACCTATTACAAGTAAAAACCGATAAAACCCGAACTATATAACATATGGACATTAACGGGCCAAGTTAGCCTTATTGGACTATTAATCCAACTAATTTGGCTAAACACTTATAAACTTACTTATTAGGCTTAACCCACTTGGGCCCAACATGTAAAGTATAATACTGATATTAAAAGTGTAAAATTTACTAACATAAGTTATTGGGCTTATAATAGGCTTATTGGGCCTAAAATATGTAAATAAGTAAAACTAGTGAAACTAGTATAAAAAGTTACCAACACATAACACTAAAATGTGTAAATGAGAATGTACAATCCCAACTGATCATCATCATATGTATAAAGTCATCATATGTATACATGCTAGTTTTTTATAAAAATAGAACACAAGTAGTCCCGATGGTATGCTTAATGATATGGACCCGAATGATGCTATGACCCAATAAACGAGATAAAAAGGATTATTAGTAGTTAGGTTATGTCACTTAAAGTCCCATTAGCATGAATTGTAAACTACCGGGATTTGGTAGACGCTTATGCATATGATAGTACTATTTGGGGACGATCACCCCAGTTCGTGCCTTGACGGTTGATCACCGTTGTACCACATTGATTGGTAAGCGGATTTATGTATGAGAAGATTTACATAGCGTGATTTTTGTGACGACACGCTAACTTAGATGGGCAAATTGTTTGTCGGGTTCGCGGCCCGTTGTTTGTGATAGTAAGGTAACAATGTCATGCAGCTAATAATAATCCAATGTAGTCTAAATATCCGATATGATACGATGCAAATAACGATAATAATATTACCTATAATGGTAATATTGAGGCTACGGTCTCATGGACGGTTTAAGATGTATACTTTGATTTATATATTGCCTGACTAGCAATACGAGGACTTACTTCTGATATTATACTTGTGTTCTGATTTCAACGATTGTTTTAAATAACGGTTTTATTAAATTCTATGAATTCACTCGGAATTCGCTGATATGATTTTTGCATGTTTTTATCTCAGGTGCTTGAAGGTAATTCGGATGGAGATCGACTCTGATGGACAACATAATAATATAACTGTTCATTCGATCTATGTTTTGTAAACTTAATGACCTGTATAATTTGGGACATGTTGTACACTTGAAACTTTTTATCGAATGAATGTATGTTAAACCTTGTACAACCATTTTTATGTGTTGTCTATGATTGGAGTTATTGTGCTATCTCGTAACACTCTAAAGACTCTTCCGTTGTATCGATATGAAATTTGAGAGTGTTACAGTTTGGTATCAGAGCTCTCGTTATAGAGAACGAAAGATTTTAAAAACCAAGGTTTTGAACAAAACTTTTCAAAATCTTTTAACAATAAACATTTGTCTAACACCCCACCAAATGCTATGCGCAGCGGAACTACAACATTTGGGTGCTAGGCAGTTATCATCGCACACAAGGTATATCGAACGACTCCAAAGAGACGTCAAATTTGAACTTAAATTAAAAATTGTTAAAAAGTTACGGCCGCGTTTAGTTGGAAAACATTTTCTATCATTTTCTATTTTTTGTTTTGTAGAAAAAGAGAAGGGATTTCCATCTCCACAAAACACTTGAAAATTTACAAAACGCGTTTAGTTAGAGAAATATGTATTTGTGTTTTCTATTTATCAAAACTAGAAAACATGTTCAAGTGTTTTTGTTTTAGGTTTTCGTCATTGAATTTACGTTTTCTTCGGTAAATTCACGTTTTCGTCATTAAATTTACGTTTTCGTCAGTAATTTTACGTTTTCATCAGTAATATTACGTTTTCGTCAGCAATTTACGTTCTCGTCAGTAAATTTACATTTTCGACAGTAAATTCACGTTTGGGTCAGAACATTTCGGTTTTCGTCAGTATTTTTACGTTTTCGTTAGTAAATTTACGTTTTTGTCAGTAAATTTACGTTTTTGTCAGTAAATTTACGTTTTCATTATTTTAATGTTTACCTCAGTAAATTTACGTTTTCGTTATTTTAACGTTTACCTCAGTAAATTTAAGTTTCGTTAGTAAATTTACATTTTCGTCAGTGAATTTATGTTTTCGTAAGTAAATTTACGTTTTCGGCGGTAAATTTTACGTTTTAGTCAGAAATTTTACGTTTTTGTCAGTAAATTTACGCTTTCGTCAGTAAATTTATGTTTTTGCCAGTACTTTTACGTCATTATTTTTTTTTGTTCACAGCTTAAAATAATGACAAAAACGTAAATTTACTGACGAAAACGTAAATTTATTGACGAAAACGTAAATTTATTGACGAAAACGTAAAACTACCGACAAAAACGTAAATTTACTGACGAAAACGCAAATTTACTGACGTAAACGTTAAAATAATGACAAAAACGTAAATTTACTGACGAAAACGTAAATTTACTGACAAAAACGTAAAATTTCTGACGAAAACGTAAAACTTACTGACGAAAACGTTAAAATAATGACAAAAACGTAAATTTACTGACGAAAACGTAAATTGCTGACGAAAACGTAAATTTACTGATGAAAACGTAAGTTTACTGATGAAAACGTAAATTTTCTGACGTAAACATTAAAATAATTATGAAAACGTAAATTTACTGACAAAAACGTAAATTACTTACGAAAACGTAATTTTTACTTACGAAAATGTAAAATTTCTGACGAAAACGCAAATTTACTGACGAAAACGTAAAAACGTAAAAATACTGACGAAAATGTAAAATATTTGCGAAAACGTAAAATACTGATGAAAAAGCAAAATTTCCAACGCAAACGTAAAAATAAAGAGAATATTAGATATTTTGTGTTAAAAGGAAAACATGGAAAACAAAAAAAAGTTGTTTTCTTGTTTTGTGTATAAAAGGGGAAAATAGGAATTTTGTGTTTTGTAGAGATATTTTCTAGAAAATGATGATTTGAACGCGTTTTTTATTTTCCTTGTTTTCTAGAAAACATTTTGTGGAAAACAAGGTGTTTTCCATCCAACTAAACGCACCCTACATGTCTACGGTTTTCCAACCCTAAATGATACAACAGAGTTTGCGTTTCGGTCCCCATGAATCTTAACCCCAAAAGATACAGTTTTCACAACAACATGACATTAAAGTTAAAAATGTTCAAGTAATAATGGGAGGAAAAACAAGTAGACTCCAAGCCATACACACAACTTCCATCCAATGCATGCTCCATGCTACACTTCATCGATTACCTGAAACACATGCTAAATTTGGTCAACAAAAACGTTGAGTGGAATTCATAGGTTTTACAATTCATTTTGAACATATGTGTAATAAAAACCATTCACGATCATTCATAGACTTGTCGATCAAGCAATCTATATTCAAGGTCCTGACAATTGTGTTTAAGCTCATGACACTAAAACGTTAACTCAATCACCCGCGTAATAATTACCGGCGTGATTCAGATGAAACCAGTGCCCCTACTAAGCCATCAGTTGCAATTATACCTTATCTCTTATCACAAATTATCCGTCCGCAGGGGGTATCAGCGTACTAGCCCTCGTCTCGGATAGGGTAGTCAACCCCATAGTACTATCACTTTGTATAAGCGGCTATTTCTAATCCACGCTAGGATTAAACAATAGTTAATAGTTCATGAAATTAGGGCCTTTTGCAACTAGGTACTCAACACAATTTCAAGGCAACATTCGGGTCCAACAATCATTCATGACATATGTTCATTTTGAAAACTAGCATGCATTTACCTCGCGGGTAAAACAATTTAAAACAATTATAAGCGAGGATATAAATTCACACCTTATATAACAAGTAGTCGATAGTTCGAGCGACGGTCACTGACAACGATGAGGATGCCCGGGTAAATCAACACCTATCAAACCAATAACGCGTAATGAGTAATCTCATTTATAAACCTTAAGGTACTGTATATAAAACATACATATTAGTCACTTGTGATAATTACAACTCACGCCAAAACAAAACAAACAAGTGTTACTCGTTTTATACCATTTGTCCATGTTATTAACGTTATTCCTTTTTACGCATTTTTCGCCGATACTTACAAAAAGTACGGACTGTTTTACTAGACTTAACCCCTTTTATAAAAATTGAGAAAATTCTCAAAAATACCTTAAGACCTGTAGAAAACACATATTTAATCCCATTAAAAGTTTTCTCTTTTACGACTCGTTACTCAACACTTTACCAAAACTACGTTTTTCGGACTGAAATTGTACTTTGACCAAGTCGGACTCATTTGACCCGTTTAAAATATTCCATTGACCCATTTGACACCTAAGTCTTATAATAGACTCAAATATGCAGGTTTGAGACCAAAAATCAACCTTTGACCATTTACCAAACTATACCTATAGTCCCCGGGATTTGACCTAAAACCAAGCATAAATTCGGATTATGACGGTTTTCATCTCCCGGTACACGAATTTCAAAACACCATAACTTTTGACTCGTTAGGAGTCGTAAGCTCTATCTTATACCAAATCGAAGCTAAGAAGACACTCTACAACTACATCCTAGCCACAAGACTTGTTTACAAAATAATTCTTACGAAAACACCTCAAACTTTCTGCCTAAAATCACCTATACCAAAATCATTCCAACGCTCGTTTCCAAACCCATTTATCGACACTAGACATCAACCTAAGTACTCTTAATCGTACTCAATCACCATAATCAGTCCTAAACCCCTATTAATCAAAATCATCATAAAACCCAATCACAAAATCAAACATGCAAATGGTTTTACCCATTCAAAATCATGTAAAAATAAGATTAAACATATAATCCATCATCAAAACATCAACCACCATGATCCCCCAAACACCCCCCTTGAGCCGTGGGGTTTGGGTGATCAAAACCCATCAACCAAATTGATTTTTTTGGTTGATTTGTTTAGTGATTTAACATCATCCATCCATGAATTAAACATGCAAATGGCTAATTAACATCAAATAAACTTTTGAAAAATCTTTTAATTTTTGGAAAAATCATGTTAATGCATGTTGGATTAAACCATGGATTAACACTTACAAAAGGTTTTTAAGATGTGGTCTTTAATTGGAATTAATCAAAAACCAAGAAATTTGAATGTGGTGGTGGTGGTGGTGGGTATGGCCGGCGGCCTAAGAGAGAAAAAGAGAGGATGGTGAAAATTTTTGGAGTGAAAAATGTGTTGTATGTGTTTGGTTCCTCCTTTTGTAAAAATGGGAGGGACCTTGGGTGCAATATAAGCTTTCTTTTGTCCTTAAGCAAAAACGACCTTATAAGTTTACGGAATTGACTCACTAGTCATTTTGGAAAATTTTACGGGAGTCGGGGATCATCCCGAACACTCCAAAATATTTTTAGGACACTTTAAATGTACTCGGAAAGCAATAAAACTCACTCGACTCGACTTAACACGAACCGAAAGTAAAATTCTCGAAAAATTACAATATCGATAAAACGACAATAATTATAGAAATTTGGGCATCCATCGGGATCGTATTCGTCATCGTCCTTCTTAAATCGTCAATCGTCAAAATTATAACCTCGAATATCGGTTTCAACCAAAATGGTAAAATATATAGCAAATAAAATTCATTAAAAATTTCAAAATAAGCGTAATTTAGGGTAATGTAAGTGACCTCGGTTTTAGGGTATCACATCCACCCCTCCTTAAAGAGAGCGACGTCCCGGCGCTCGCCTCTTCTTATACTCACATTTCGTGCCGCTGGAACAGATGAGGATACCTTTCCTTGAAAAAGTACTCACGTTCCCAAGTGTATTCCGGTCCACGCCTAGAATTCCATCGAACCTTCACAATGGGAATTCTACTATGCTTCAGCCTCTTGACCTCTCGGTCCATAATTTCCACGGGTTCTTCCACGAAATGCATTTTGTCGTCCAGTTGAATCTCGTCCAAAGGAATCACCAATTCCTTATCCGCCAAACTCTTCTTCAGATTTGATACGTGAAACGTGTCGTGAATAACACTAAGCTCGCTCGGCAACTCTAACTTATACGCTACTGGTCCAATTTGTTTGACGATCTTAAATGGTCCAATATACCTCGGACTCAACTTTCCTTTCTTCCCAAAATGAATTACACCCTTCCACGGCGAAACCTTAAGCATAACCATATCTCCGAATTCAAATTCCAACGGTTTTCTTCTGTTATCGGCATAACTCTTCTGTCGGCTTCTCGCAGCAAGTAGTCGGTTCTTGATTTGCACAATCTTCTCTGTCGTCTCTAAAACCATTTCGGGTCCAGTCAATTGACTTTCTCCCACTTCACTCCAACACACAGGTGATCTACACTTCCTTCCATACAACGCTTCGAATGGTGCAGCCTTGATGCTCGCATGATAACTATTATTATACGAAAACTCCACTAAAGGCAAGTGGCGTTCCCAACTTCCTCCAAAATCAATCACGCATGCTCGGAGCATGTCCTCCATCGTCTAAATAGTGCGTTCACTCTGGCCATCAGTCTCCGGATGATAAGCCGTGCTCAAACTCAATTCAGTGCCCATCGCACGTTGAAGCGATTTCCAAAATTCCGAAGTAAACCTACTATCGCGATCCGAAATGATCGATAAAGGTACTCCATGTCTGCAAACGATCTCCTTCACGTACACACTGGCCAGCTTCTCCATATTGTCCGTCTTCTTCATAGGTAAGAAATGAGCAGATTTCGTCAATCTATCCACTATTACCCAAATCATATCACATCCACTAGGAGTTCTGGGTAAACCCGTCACGAAATCCATAGCGATTCTCTCCCATTTCCATTATGGGATCTCTGGTTGCACCAACAGCCCAGACGGCTTCTTATGTTCGGCTTTAACCTTCGCACAAGTCAAACACTTACCAACGTAACGAGCAATATCCGCCTTCATATTCGGCCACCAATAGACTTTCTTCAAGTCATGATACATTTTATCCGATCTAGGATGTATCGAGTACTTCGACTTATGAGACTCGTTCATAACCAAATCTCGTACTCCAGGCTTTCCTTCCTCGGATGGACACAACGGTAACCAAATCCGATTCTCGAAATATCTCAGCCCGTCTGACCTAATCACAAAAAGAGGTTTCAACATTCTTCCCAAGTTCTCCGCATCAACATTCTCTTTCATTAATCCCCTCTCTTGAGCCTTCAGTATTGTTCGGTTAAATCAACACTCTCAGTCATCACTAAAGCTCTGACTCTCAAAGGTTTCTCTCGATCCTTCCTACTAAGTGCATCCGCTACGACATTCGCCTTACCAGGATGGTAGCGAATTTCACAGTCATAGTCACTCAGTAATTCTACCCATCGTCTCTGTCTCATGTTCAACTCCTTTTGATCTAAAATGTGTTGTAAACTCTTGTGGTCAGTGAACACAACACACTTCGTCCCATACAAATAATGTCTCCACAATTTCAACGCAAAAACCACAGCTCCTAATTCCAAATCATGCGTCGTGTAGTTCTCTTCATTCTTCCTCAGTTGTCTCGACGCGTAAGCAATCACCTTCTCACGCTGCATCATCACAGCTCCATAACCCTTACGAGATGCGTCACAATACACTACAAAGTCTTCGGTTCCTTCAGGTAATGACAATATCGGCGCGGAACATAACTTGTCCTTGAGTGTTTTAAAAGCGAATTCTTCCTCAGTTCCCCATTCATACACTCTATTCTTCTCGGTAAGCTTTGTCAATGGCTTCGCAATCAACAAAAATCCTTCAACGAATCTCCGATAATACCCAGCTAAACCAAGGAATTGTCGAACTTCAGTCAGCGTTGTCAGTACCGACCATTCCCTGATCGCTTCGACCTTGGCAGGATCCACGCGAACTCCTTTACTATCAATTACATGACCAAGGAATTGCACAGACTCTAACCAAAACTCACACTTCGAGAACTTCGCATACAGCTTCTCTTTCTTCAGCAGATCCAATATCTTTCTCAGGTGCTTCTCGTGCTCTTCCTTACTCTTAGAGTAAATAAGAATATCATCGATAAAAACAATGACAAACTTATCTAGATACGGCTTGCATACTCGATTCATAAGGTCCATGAATACAGCAGGCGCGTTTGTCAACCCAAACGGCATCACTCGAAATTCGAAGTGTCCATACCGCGTACGAAAGGCAGTTATAGGAATATCCTCCTCTCTCACACGCAGTTGATGATACCCTGACCTCAAGTCGATCTTTGAGTATACACAGGAACCTTGTAATTGATCAAACAGATCGTCAATCCTCGGCAATGGATACCGATTCTTAACCGTCAGCTTGTTGAGTTCTCTATAGTCAATACACATCCGAAATGACCCATCTTTCTTCTTCACAAACAACACAGGCGCTCCCCATGGTGACGAGCTCGGTCTAATAAATCCCTTATCCATCAACTCCTTCAGTTGATCCGATAACTCCTTTAGCTCAGATGGTGCTGATCGATAGGGTGCACGCGCAACTGGTGCAGCTCCCGGCACCAAATCGATTCGAAACTCGACCTCACGGGTGGGTGGTAAACCTGGCAACTCGTCTGGAAAAACTTCCGGATATTCGCGAATTACAGGTACCTCTTCAATCTTAATCTCTAAGTCACCATTACTAGAAACTTGTGCCAAAAACACATCGCATCCATCTTCTACATACTTCATCATTTTCAAACAAGAAATCACTTTCAAACGAGAAGTGCATTCATCTCCCTTCACAGTCAAGACTCTATTCCTCAACGGGATCTGAACTAATCTCTCTCCACAGACGATCACAGCACTATGCGCCATCAGCCAATCCATTCCAACGATCACATCAAACGATCCTAGCTCTATGGGCATTAAGTCAATTTCAAAAGCGTAATTTCCTAACTTCAAGGTACACCCTTTCAGTATAGAATTCGTACTAACGATTTTCCCATCGGCTAATTCCTTGTTATAACTAGTCGTTAACAATACCGGTTTTCTATCGATATGACGAATAAATTTAACATCTACGAAACTCTTGTCGGAACCAGAATCAAACAATATACTAGCATAACAAGCGTCTAGCAAAAACGTACCGGTAACCACGTTAGGACCTTGTGGTTTATCAACCGTCCCTACTTGATACACGGCAGCAGCATTGTTACCTCCTTGCTTGTTCCCAACCTTTGGGCAATTTCCTTGCTTGTGTCCTCTTTCTCCACATCCAAAACAACCCATCACTCTCGTAGCATTCGCCCTAGTAGCTACTCCCTTTGTTCGGCAATCTGACATCCTGTGACCTGCTTTTCCACATTTACCGCACGCAGGTGGGAAACTCCCTACATGGTAAAAATTGCATCGACCATAGTGGGGATTCACCTTCGATCCTCTGGGGTTTGTAACAGCTCTCATCCCATCATTCCTTCGCTGGTTGAACTGCTGATTGTGGTTCTGACCCTGATTGTTTCGGTTTCCACCTCGGCTTTGACCCTAGGATTGATTGCTCTGAGCCGCCTCCCACTTCCTCTTATTTCCTTCAGCAATGAAGTTCTTCTTGTCTTGGAGTTTGACATCCATCAACGCGTGAGCCATTTGGACCGCTTCATCAAACGACCCAGGCTTAGATGAAGTCGTTTCACCCTTGATATAAGTGGACAGACCTGCTGTTTCATCTTCTTGCTATCATCAGCAAAGGCATCGGGACACAAAAGGCTTAATTCATTAAACCTCCTGGTGTAAGCAGTGATATCATTGTTTCTCAAAGTCAGGTGCCTCAACTCGTCTTCCAATTGACCCAGCTCCTCTTCAGGACAGAACTTCTTGGTCAAAAGAGCCTTTGTAGCAGCCCAAGTTCTTGCATTCTCTACTGCTAACCCAACAGTGGCTACTTGGATGTTCCACCAACTCAATGCGTCATCAAGAAAAGTAGCATCCGCAAACTTGACCTTGTTAGCTTCTGAGCAACCACTAATCTCAAAAGTACTCTCGACCTTTTCTAACCATCTCCTAAGTTCTAGAGCTCCGCCAGTTCCACGAAACTGCGTGGGACCGCATTTTATAAAACTAGAGTAAGTACACTCTCTTGGGGCTTGTTGCCTCCCCACATTCCTGCCTTGGTCTGGGTTTCTATCTGCTCGATCTGCTTCTAGCGCATTCGCAATGGCTTCCTGAATCATCGTGTTCACACGGGTTGCTGTTAGCTTTGGAGGCATGGTGCGTTCTCAAATACACCTCTCTACAAAGACAGGGAAAATAGAAAAACAATGTAAGTATACACATCAAGATTAAGATGGATTTCTCTTTCATGACATAATATAAATACAACGACACATCACTACAAAGTTACTAATATTCATCAATTCACATCACAAAAGAGCAAATTAAAGACATATCACAGATCATGAAAGGTAAACATGGATTGTATTGATAATCAACCAAAATTGTGACAAGTATTGCCACTACAACCATTCACCATAAAACTTAAGTCCTCAAGTTTTTCGTCACAATGCCATCATACAAAAGTCTAAAATAGTTCTATTACAACGATCAAAGATAAAATACAAGACAAGCAACTAGTCATGTGGTGATCCACACGACCTCTTGGATGGCGGTTCATCCTCATCCTCCTTAGGTTCTTCGTCGCTGTCTTCCTCGTCCACTTCATCCATCTTCCTCTTTCCTTTGTCATTCGGCCCACATTCAGTCGCCTTCTTCGTCCCAGACGTAGACCCACACTCAACTGCCACATGATTCCCTACAGTGATACAAACACCTCTGGCAGGTGGCTGGACCATGAAACCATTAGTTTCCATTTCCAAGTCGTCCACAAATCTCCAATCTGGGGGCAAGGATGCTCTCACTCGATGCTCCCAACTCTGCATCCTAGTCAATCTAGCTTGATCTTCCCTAACTCGTTCAAGACTGGCGCTCAAGTTCGCTATCATCGATCTCAGACTGTTGATATCACTCTTGTTTGCATTTCCATCAAACTCAATCCTTGAAGTTCTTGCCAATAATCTTCAGTGTGCCCTTTCATTCTCGTCGAATCTGTTGATTACCCTTGTTTCCACCACAATCCGCTCATACATCAACCTATCCATCCTCCTCAAACGACCCTCAGGGTCCCAATAGTGTCTCGGTCTCGGAAAATAGACCCTCGCGATATTCTCATGAATAGATTGTGATTTAGATGAATTGCTGGATTCTACACCACTCCCATTACTTACTCGAATAAACCCTGGCACTGTCCTCAGGTAGTCCTTACAATTGTCCATCGGGCGACGAAAGGGTTGCTGCTCATATCGGTCGGTCTGACCGACAGCATTCTCGGGAATTCCATCATCCACCGGTTCCTCGGGCTCTTCCTCAGAATCCTCACTACCATCGCTACTGATACTGAAGTTGTCCACGTCACTTTTGTCACTGTCATTTCCCGGCTCTACCGCTTCTTCTAGAGCGATCCATCCATTGTCATTATTCGACGGGTTCGGAGGAAACGGTCCCCCTTCGTGACCTACGACATAATCGTCTCCATTTTCGTTAGGCGGTACCTCGGCCATTCCTGCAATAACAGAGAATTTTGGAGGGTACGTAAGATTACTATTAAATATTTATAAATACATGCATGCAAATGCAATGCAAAGGTGGTACACATGCCCAAAATGAGATAATATAATGCTCATGCATAGGTAATACAATAATTACGATATCGGTTACTCCACGTATAATTTCAACGTTTACATATAGTAGTTCCATATCTACGTAATAAATACCCACATATATACTTCAACTCAAAAGTATACATCAATGCCATGAATACAAAAATAAACCTTACCGGAGCCATGCAGGATAGTTGTGTGCGCTTGGACAATTTCTTACGACACCAAAAGTTATAGTTTAGGAATTTTTAAAACGACCTAGTTCTCTATAACTCATGGCTCTGATACCAATCTCTAACACCCCACCAAATGCTATGCGCAGCGGAACTACAACATTTGGGTGCTAGGCAGTTATCATCGCACACAAGGTATATCGAACGACTCCAAAGAGACGTCAAATTTGAACTTAAATTAAAAATTGTTAAAAAGTTACATGTCTACGGTTTTCCAACCCCAAATGATACAACAGAGTTTGCGTTTCGGTCCCCATGAATCTCAACCCCAAAAGATACAGTTTTCACAACAACATGACATTAAAGTTAAAAATGTTCAAGTAATAATGGGAGGAAAAACAAGTAGACTCCAAGCCATACACACAACTTCCATCCAATGCATGCTCCATGCTACACTTCATCGGTTACCTGAAACACATGCTAAATTTGGTCAACAAAAACGTTGAGTGGAATTCATAGGTTTTACAATTCATTTTGAACATATGTGTAATAAAAACCATTCACGATCATTCATAGACTTGTCGATCAAGCAATCTATATTCAAGGTTCTGACAATTGTGTTTAAGCCCATGACACTAAAACGTTAACTCAATCACCCGCGTAATAATTACCGGCGTGATTCAGATGAAACCAGTGCCCCTACTAAGCCATCAGTTACAAATATACCTTATCTCTTATCACAAATTATCCGTCCGCAGGGGGTATCAACGTACTAGCCCTCGTCTCGGATAGGTTAGTCAACCCCATAGTACTATCACTTTGTATAAGCGGCTATTTCTAATGCACGCTAGGATTAAACAATAGTTAATAGTTCATGAAATTAGGGCCTTTTGCAACTAGGTACTCAACACAATTTCAAGGCAACATTCGGGTCCAACAATCATTCATGACATATGTTCATTTTGAAAACTAGCATGCATTTCCCTCGCGGGTAAAACAATTTAAAAAAATAATAAGCGAGGCTATAAATTCACACCTTATATAACAAGTAGTCGATAGTTCGAGTGACGGTCACTGACGACGATGAGGATGCCCGGGTAAATCAACACCTATCAAACCAATAGCGCGTAATGAGTAATCTCATTTATAAACCTTAAGGTACTGTATATAATACATTCATATTAGTCACTTGTGATAATTACAACTCACGCCAAAACAAAACAAATAAGTGTTACTCGTTTTATACCATTTGTCCATGTTATTAACGTTATTCCTTTTTACGCATTTTTTGCCGATACTTACAAAAAGTACCGACTGTTTTACTAGACTTAACCCTTTTTATAAAAATTGAGAAAATTCTCAAAAATACCTTAAGACCTGTAGAAAACACATATTTAATCCCATTAAAAGTTTTCGCTTACTCGTTACTCAACACTTCACCAAAACTACGTTTTTCGGACTGAAATTGTACTTTGACCAAGTCGGACTCATTTGACCCGTTTAAAATATTCCATTGACCCATTTGACACCTAAGTCTTATAATAGACTCAAATTTGCAGGTTTGAGACCAAAAATCAACCTTTGACCATTTACCAAACTATACCTATAGTCCCCGGGATTTGACCTAAAACCAAGCATAAATTCGGATTATGACGGTTTTCATCTCCCGGTACACGAATTTCAAAACACCATAACTTTTGACTCGTTAGGAGTCGTAAGCTCTATCTTATACCAAATCGAAGCTAAGAAGACACTCTACAACTACATCCTAGTCACAAGACCTGTTTACAAAATAATTCTTACGAAAACACCTCAAACTTTCTGCCTAAAATCACCTATACCAAAATCATTCCAACGCTCGTTTGCAAACCCATTTATCGACACTAGACATCAACCTAAGTACTCCTAATCATACTCAATCACCATAATCAGTCCTAAACCCCTATTAATCAAAATCATCATAAAACCCAATCACAAAATCAAACATGCAAATGGTTTTACCCATTCAAAAACATGTAAAAATAAGATTAAACATATAATCCATCATCAAAACATCAACCACCATGATCCCCCAAATACCCCCTTGAGCCGTGGGGTTTGGGTGATCAAAACCCATCAACCAAATTGATTTTGGTTGATTTGTTTAGTGATTTAACATCATCCATCCATGAATTAAACATGCAAATGGCTAATTAACATCAAAATAAACTTTTGAAAAATCTTTTAATTTTTGGAAAAATCATGTTAATGCATGTTGGATTAAACCATGGATTAACACTTACAAAAGGTTT
Source organism: Glebionis coronaria (assembly GCA_025667525.1). Classification (NCBI taxonomy): domain Eukaryota; kingdom Viridiplantae; phylum Streptophyta; class Magnoliopsida; order Asterales; family Asteraceae; genus Glebionis; species Glebionis coronaria. The sequence goes on from CM046876.1 coordinate 60,167,196, forward strand.
TTAAGATGTGGTCTTTAATTGGAATTAATCAAAAACCAAGAAATTTGAATGTGGTGGTGGTGGTGGTGGGTATGGTCGGCGGCCTAAGAGAGAAAAAGAGAAGAGGTGAAAATTTTTGGAGAGAAAAATGTGTTGTATGTGTTTGGTTCCTCCTTTTGTAAAAATGGGAGGGACCTTGGGTGCAATATAGGCTTTATTTTGTCCTTAAGCAAAAACGACCTTATAAGTTTACGGGATTGACTCACTAGTCATTTTGGAAAATTTTACGGGAGTCGGGGATCATCCTGAACACTCCAAAATATTTTTAGGACACTTTAAATGTACTCGGAAAGCAATAAAACTCACTCGACTCGACTTAACACGAACCGAAAGTAAAATTCTCGAAAAATTACAATAAAACGACAATAATTATAGAAATTTGGGCATCCATCGGGATCGTATTCGTCATCGTCCTTCTTAAATCGTCAATCGTCAAAATTATAACCTCGAATATCGGTTTCAACCAAAATGATAAAATATATAGCAAATAAAATTCATTAAAAATTTCAAAAATAAGCGTAATTTAGGGTAATGTAAGTGACCTCGGTTCTAGGGTATCACAATTTGAGAAAATATATGAAAAATCTTTTGACTATAACGGTGCCAAAGATCTCCGACGTTACCAACAAGCCTTATTGAGAAGATATATATTTTGATATATATAATTTAATTTATATATATGTATATATCGTGGTTTCAGTATGTAACTGTTTAATAAGTATGTTATGCTAATACGAGATATATATATATAAATGCAGATTGTCATGCCTGACCCTAATATTCCTGTAGAGAACCATGCTATTCCCGAACCTAATGTAGATGATAACCCTTATTTAGACTTAGTGGATTATGATATGGATGATGAGGAGGAGGAACCATTTGAGGATCCCGAGCCTGAGATAGGACTAGGAGATCAGATTGCCCCTCAGGTTGATATGGTAGAAAATGAGAATGATAATGTTGGTATTGAGAATGATGATGAGATTGGGATAGATAATGTAGATAATGAGGATGACGACGAGGATGTCGAGGAGGAGATAGGTATAGATGATGAGGTTGATGATGATGATGATGATGAGGTTGAGCTTATTTATCCTTATGATGTTCCGAAGGGCGAGCCCTTACCCCCTCCAGTTTATTGGTTTGATTCTGAGATTGAGCTACTTAGAGATGAATTGTCTGAATCCTCTGAATCTGATTCTGAATCAGAGGATGATGAGGATGATGATGCACATGATGGTACTGATGGTATTGCTACTCGTAGACATGTGATAGAAGAGTCGTCTAGGGTTCGAGAGGCTACTCATATTGATGGTCTTACACCTTGGGCCTTGAGACGTGATTTAGATGCTTCCCGTGCTTAGAGTAGTATGACAGAGGTTGGATTAGGTGTTGTTCAGACTCATGTTGCTTATTTGGAGTCGAAGACTAAGGTTGGTGAGAAAGAGCGGGAATTGCTTAATTTGGATTTGACTGATGTAGAGTGTGGTTTAAATGAGGCTTTTAGGAGGTTATCTATGTTAGAAATTGGTGACTTTGCTGCAATGAAGAAAAAGGTGAATACTATGGAGATTCAGTTGAGTGTAGCTCGTGCGATGTGTGAGAAAGCTGAGAAAGAGTTGAACATATCTGTTGGTTGGAACAATAGATTTTATGCTGAGATGGTTGAAAGAGGAGTGATCCGTAAGCGCCCAGCTGAAGATGTGTCTTGTGATCGTCTGACAAAGATACAAAAGACTATGGATGATGGACCATCTGGTGGTTCTCAGTAGACCAGTCTATATTTAGTAGTGACCTTTGTATCTTTTGTACCTTTTGTAACTTTGACTGAACCGACTTATTAGTTAGTAGATCTAGCACAAATTTTGAGTATGTATAGTGTTAGAACTTTGATATGGAATGTAAATTAAGACAATTCTTTTGTTTTAAATCTAATGAAATATGTATCTTGTCTTGAATTCCATATTGTGCCTTATTTGTATCTTGATTATGAATTCAATCCATATTATATGAATCCCTTATTGGGTGAATGCTTAATACTTTGAAATTGTGAAATTATAGAACCATGCCGCCCAAGAAATCTGTGACTGAGGATGATGTACGTAGGATTATTGCAGAGCAAGTTACCACATCTATGACTGAATTTATGGAAAATGCTAGAAATGGAGCTGGCAGTAGTGGAGCTGGCGGTAGTGGAGCTGGCGGTAGTGGAATTGGTGGTACTAATGTGAATGTGAATACTAATAATGTGAATGTTAATGCTAGAGGAAATGAAGGAGGACTTGGAACTAATGCACCTGAAGTTGGTGGTTGTACTTATTTGACGTTCATGAAGTGTGAACCTCTACCTTTTAATGGAACTGAAGGTGCTGTAGGATTAAGTCAGTGGATTGAGAAGATTGAGTCGGTGTTTCAGATTAGTAAGTGTAAGGAGGAAGATAAGGTGACTTTTACTATGGCTACTCTTAAAGGTCGTGCGTTGACTTGGTGGAACGGGAGAATTGCTTTCATGGGTATTGATGTTGCTAATGCTACTCCTTGCGTTGAAATTAAGAAGTGGATGACTTTGGAGTTCTGTCCCCATAGTGTGATCATTAGGTTAGAACAAGAGATGATTCATCTGAGAATGAATGGTGTGGACATTGATAGCTACACAAACCGATTCCATGAGTTGGCCTTGTTGTGTCCTCGTTTGGTGGAACAGGAAGAGATCTGAATTGAGCAATATATTAAAAGGTTGACCAAGAATATTCGGGGGGACGTGACATCATCGAAACCACTGACCATTGATGATGTTGTTCGAATGGCTTACCAACTCATTGGGCAGATAATTCAGGATAGGGAAGATGAAGCACATACTGTGAGAAAAGAAAGGGTGATGGCGATCGTGTAGATAGAGGTGATAATAGGAAGAATTTCAATCGCCGTCAGAACCAGAGAAAGGGGAATGCAAATGCTCTTACCAACAACACACCGCGCAATGATGAAAGATGTCCTAAGTGTGGCAACAAGAGGCATGCTGGCGACTGCTGGAAGTGCCGAAATTGCGGAAAGCTTGGACACAAAGTTGAAAGGTGTAAGAAGGGAATCATTTGCTTCAACTGTAACGAAGAGGGTCATAAGAAATCGGATTGCCCTAAGTTGAAAGCGATTGTACCTGGAAGAAACCCCCAGGGTGGTGCTTATCAACTTGGAACAGTCGAGGTGAAGAAAGAGGATCCAAATGTCGTTACTGGTACGTTTTTACTCAACAATCATTATGATGTTGCTTTATTTGACTCGGGTGCTGATAGGAGCTTTGTATCCACTAAATTTAGTGCCCTTATTGACATTGAACCTGTTGAGATAAATACCAGTTACGAGGTGGAATTGGCTGATGGTAAATTAGTAAAAACTAATAAGCTATTAGAAGGATGCTCTCTAAATCTCTTAAACTATTCCTTTCCGATTGATTTGATGTTGATAGAATTAGGTAGTTTTGATATTATTATTGGTATGGATTGGTTGTCGTTGAATAATGCTACTATTTTATGTGGAGAAAAGAAGGTTAAGATTCCTCTTAGGAATAGGACGTTAGTAATTGATGGTAATCGAGGTGAACCCCATTTGAAAATAATTTCATGTATTAAAGTCCAAAAGTACGTCAGGAACGGTTGCGAGTTATTCTTAGCTCAAGTGACCGGGAATGAGTCTAAGGAGAAACGATTGGAAGATGTACTTATTATCTGTGAATTTCCTGAGGTATTTCCTAAAGATTTACCCGTACATCCACCGATAAGGCAAGTTGAGTTTTAAATCGATTTAATTCCTGGTGCTGCACCGGTGGCACGTGCGCCTTACCGATTAGCACCTTCTGAATTAAAGGAGTTATTTGAACAACTTAAGGATTTGTCTGATAAAGGTTTTATTCGACCGAGCTCGTCGCCTTGGGGAGCTCCAGTCTTGTTCGTTAAGAAGAAGGATGGATCTTTCCGTATGTGCATTGATTATAGGGAACTGAATAAGTTGACGATTAAAAATCGATATCCTTTACCAAGGATTGATGATTTGTTTGATCAACTACAAGGATCTAGTGTGTATTCTAAGATAGATTTGCGGTATCACCAACTTCGCGTCTGTGAAGAAGATATTCCTATAACTGCATTTAGAACTCGTTATGGACACTATGAATTTCAAGTAATGCCATTTGGGTTAACTAACGCACCTACATTTTTCATGGATCTAATGAATCGAGTGTGCAAACCCTACTTGGACAAATTTGTGATTGTGTTTATTGACGACATTCTAATCTATTCTAAGAATAAAGATGAACATGGAGAACATTTAAGGATTATCTTAAGTTTGTTAAAGGATGAAAAGTTGTATGCTAAGTTTTCAAAATGTGATTTTTGGTTGGATTTTGTGCAATTTCTTGGTCATGTGATTAACAAAGATGGAATTCAAGTTGATCCTACAAAGGTTGAAGCCATTAAGAATTCGTATGCACCGACAACGCCAACGAAAGTGCGATAGTTCATAGGATTGGTTGGCTATTATAGGCGATTCATTAAAGAATTTTCTTTAATAGCTAAACCCTTGACTAAGCTTACCCAAAAGAATAAAACTTTCGTTTGGAGAAGTGATGAAGATGGAGCATTTCAGATATTGAAGCAAAAATTATGTAGTGCGCCAATTCTATCATTACCCGACGGAAGTGAAGATTTTGTAGTATATTGTGATGCATCTCTTAGGGGCTATGAAGCTGTTTTGATGCAGCGAGAAAAGGTAATAGCTTATGCTTCTAGGAAATTAAAGAAGAATGAGGAGAATTACACTACTCATGACCTTGAGTTAGGAGTTGTAGTCTTTGCTCTTAGGTTGTGGAGACATTATCTGTATGGAACCATGTGTACGGTATTCACCGATCACAAAAGCCTATAGTATATTCTCGATCAAAAGAAATTGAATATGAGGCAACGAAGATGGATAGAGTTGTTAAGTGATTATGATTGTGATATAATATATCACCCAGGAAAAGCAAATATTGTTGCTGATGCATTAAGCAGAAAAGATAGAGAGCCTATCAGGGTACGTTCTCTAATCTTGACCGTGCACAATAATTTGCCTAAGCAAATTAGAAATGTGCAAATAGAAGCCTGTAAGAAAGAAAATTTTGTTAATGAAGGGTTCCGAGGAGAAGGAGATCCTTTAGAGGTTAGAACTGATAGAGTGAAATGCTTAAGAGGTCGTATGTGGATACCTAAGTTTGGAGGCTTAAGAGATTTGATTATGTTAGAATCCCATAAATCTAAATATTCCATTCATCCTGGATCTGATAAAATGTACCATGATTTGAAGAAGTTGTACTGGTGGCCGAATATGAAAGCTGATATTGCTATGTATGTTCTTCAATGCTTGACTTGTGCTAAAGTCAAAGCTGAACATCAAAAGCCATCAGTACTACTTCAACAACCAAAGATTCTTGAATGGAAGTGGGAGCGAATTACGATGGACTTTATCACCAAGCTTCCTAGAACTTCATCTGGAAATAACTCGATTTGGGTCATTGTCGATAGACTGACCAAATCAGCACACTTCATTCCGGTTAAAGAGCAGTTCTCACTGGAGAAGCTGACTCGTATTTATCTTGAGAATGTTGTATGCAAGCATGGAGTGCCTGTATCGATCATTTCAGATCGAGATCCTAGATTCGCATCGAATTTTTGGAAATCTCTCCAAAGATCTTTGGGAACGAATCTCGACATGAGCACTGCTTATCACCCCCAGACTGATGGGCAGAGTAAAAGAACAATACAAACACTGGAAGATATGTTGAGAGCTTATGTGATAGATTTTGGTAAGAATTGGGATAAACATTTGCCGTTAGTAGAGTTTTCGTATAACAATAGTTACCATGTTAGTATTAAGGCTGCACCGTTTGAAGCTTTGTATGGTAGGAAGTGTAGATCTCTTGTATGTTGGAGTGAAGTTGGGGATAACCAGCTCACGGGACCGGAATTGATCCGGGAGACTACGGAGATGATAATTCAGATTAAGAATAGGCTGTTGACTGCCCGTAGTAGACAGAAAAGTTACGCGGATGTGCGGCGGAAACCGATGGAGTTTGAAGTGGGTGACCGAGTAATGTTGAAAGTACCGCAATGAAAAGGCGTTATAAGATTTGGAAAGCGATGGAAATTGAATCCTCGCTATATTGGACCCTTTAAGATTTTATCTAGAGTAGGTCCGGTGGCTTACAAACTAGAGTTACCCTCATGGTGTTCACAACACATTCCATGTATCTAATCTGAAGAAATGTTTAGCAGTGAGTGATGAGAAAATCTCATTGGATAAGGTTCGAATAGATGAGAATTTGCATTTTATCGAAGAACCCGTAGAGGTTATGGATCGTGAGATAAAGCAACTGAAACAAAGTCGGATACCTATTGTCAAGATCCGATGGAATTCAAAGCATGGACCGGAATTTACCCTTGGGAACGAGAGGAAGAAATGTGGAAGAAATATCCGCGCCTCTTTGATTTCAATAAGAAACGGACATCAAAATTAAATGTATCACGAGGACGTTGATCCCTTTTAGGAGGAAAAGCTGTGACAATCTAACATTTTCAGGTAGTAAATTATTTTCTTGTTGTTGTGAAACGACGACCTAATAGCAAGACACGTAACATATATTTGGAAGAACAAAATAAAGAAAGTCTAGAGATATATATTCCGTTGATCTTCATAGACTACAAAGTGAGCCTCAATTTATAGGGCTCTCATATGACAAATACTTAATACAATCATAATAGAGGGGAATACAAAAGATGTAACCGAAAGGAGTTATGGAATGTGGATAGCCACTTTATTTATCATTCATAACACTCCCTCTTGGCTATCTATCATTACCTATCAAATATTAAGATCTGCTGCCTCGTTAAAAGTCTTGCCAGGAAAACCCAGTGGGACAAAACCATAACTAAGGAAAAGAGTGCAGCGTATATTATCCTCCTCTGATTAAAATATCACTTGATATCTTTGAGCCAACGTATTCTAATATTGTAGATTAACTTCCCAACGTTGAGTTTAGGAAGTGTTTTGGTAAATCAATCCACCAAATTATCTCTTAAACAAAAATGTTTTATCTTATCGTCTTTGATGTAACCTCTATTGAATTACGAAACTTATACTTCATTGTCTTCATGCACATATAATTGTATTCTTCTCAGAATCTTTGTATGGTTGGATGAAATGGCCGAGATTGTATGCTGAGCCCTTGAAACTGAAATGCCTCCTCTTGTGAAACCATATCCATTTTGAGACCTGTTAAGCTAAACATATATCCTGCATATGTACAATCTTATAATAAATATAACTACTATTGTTAACGGATAAGGATATCCATTCCATGTTTATCCATAACACTTCTCATTGGATGTTTTTTTGACGAATATGCCTTGATAAAACCTTACTAGATAAAACCCAGCGGGATAAAAATCTAGTGAAGCAAAAAGAATGTATAAAATCCTTTATACACTCAGGGATGTTGACTCGTGAAAATATTGTCGGAAAACCCTACGGGGATAAATCCTTGGTCAAAGGAAAAAGAGTGCAACGCGTCTCTTCTCTCTCCTTGATGATCACATCGCTTAAGCTCATTAAGTCAATGAAATGCACATTAAGTATCTAAAAATCTCGTGATAAATATTATCTATACATCGTTCGCATATCCATACGTCATACGTCTCATTCAAGTATATTAAACGACTTTAGAAGTTATTCATTGCAAACATCAAGTATGACCATTAGCGAAAAGTTAATTGTTCATACACACTCTAGTATGACATATCTAAATCGATATTGTGATCATCATCTTTAAAAAACAAGGGTTCTTTCCAACATCACGTGACCTCATAAACTCTTGAGTCGTTTATCCATATAAAGATATAACTTTGTCTTTAGCTTTCATGATGCACACATATTTCATCCTTAGGATGTTCAATTTCAGAACTAAGACAAACTTTGTCTTTTGTTTCAATTTCAATATTCTATGCATCTAATCGTCTTTATAATCATAATTCTTTATGTGGCATACTTCTAAACACTAAGGAGATTATAACATATATGCCCAAACATGATTAATTTAGTACAGTCATGTCTAGTGCATTTTAGAACATTTCTTATATGCTCTAAGCATTAAAAACCACTAGCATGCTCCATGCATTTTAGATGCAATAATGAAATCTAACCATCACATGAGCTCTAATCATAGATCTTTTAGACGCTGTCAATTATTTGTCACATTGTCAGAGTTATTCAATATTAAAATACATTATTGGATCTACCACACATGAACATGTATCTACATGATCATTTCCATGTCTTTGAGAACATATGTGTGACATCACTTGTAACTTGTGCATAATCTAATTTCTCTTTCTCATAAAGACCGATGTATATCCAATTTTTAATACATTAGAGTCTCAAACATATGTCTCGTTACAAGACACTTCGATCATTCATTAGTTCTTTGCGTCTTTAAATCCTTTGGCCATTCATGTATACATATGCACTTCTTGCATATATGCTTCCATGATCCTCACCATAATTATAGCGCTATCTAATTTATTTACATGATCATTATCATGTCCATAATCATATATATTATTACTATCGACTTCGATTCATTTCTTTCAATTCCACCATATACTAGACATTGCATTACATCGTTTATTGAGATCTCATAGTTAATCACGTACCCGGGATTTTTCAATTACCTTCATGTCTAGTGTCTATTTAGGAGACTATTATGGGGTCTTTATTACCTCGATTCAACCATCTTAATTTTCTTGCTCCATTTTATCTTTTCAATCGAGGATTTTTATTGGGATTCGACTAGTCTATCACCTTGCGGACGTGCCATAGACTTTCTACCAATCGTTAATTTTACTATTGGGACACACACTATAATTGAAGCACTCACAGCGTATATGATCTAGTTACTTTGTTTAGGTCACTAACCTTGTCTGGCAATTACTAGATCTGAATTATAATAAATTGTCCCATGAACTTGATGTTCATATTCATTACTTGTAAGGATCAACTTTTCATTATTATAATTCATTCCAAATTTCTCGCTACTCATTCTCCCTCTGAATGAATTTTCATTCTCAACATCCCATTGTGTGCGTTGTGGTGGATTTACTATAACATATTTCGCATAATTACATAATCTCATATGGGAAATATGGTTTGCGACCAAAAAAATTCTAATAGGGAGTATTCATGAAAAATTGTTGGCAAGATGCGAATTCATATGTAATAACATGCCCCATAAACTAAAACGCTTGTTCTCATAATTCACCACCCTTCTCAATATTTGGAAAATCATGCTTATATTGAGCGACCAATCACGCCAACTTGAAGTTGCGTATTTGATGATCATTTGGACGATGCATCGATATTTGTAACTCAAAATGATCCACACGAGACATGTATAGGCCTACATACATACTCGTTTTATCTTTTCCAAAATTTTAAGGAACGAGTCCTTATTTATATTTAGTGGTGATAAGTAATGAATTTCCATTGAGAACAATAAAATTAATTAAAATCATCTTTGAAGAAACACATGATTCTTCTATAAATTTCGCATCATCATTGACCCGGGATGGTCCAACCGGTCATGCCAATTACTATAATAATCTTTGGCTCCATGTGCTGTAATTGCAACTTTTATATAAAAATTTGAATATTACAAAAAGCTCACATTATTCGGTTAACTCTTTTCTATCTTTAACATAGTTTAAGGTAATATTCCCCTTAGCATATAACAATATCAAATAAAAAAGCACAATCTATATATTAATACAACGTGCCATTAATCAGTTAATCAAATAAGCACATAAAACCAAATGATACGTAAATCATACATATACCTCACAAGATGATTATTAAATTCTAACATTCACACATATAATTTTCATATTAAAGATGATACATTTGTTTTCTTTCACATCTTATTGCCATTTACCGTGAGTTTATCTTGCTTGGAAAAAGATGAAGCTCGTTATCATATTCAATATAAGCAATAATGGTCCGCTAGCTTCTGACTACAAATAATACTAGTACAAATAATACTAGCACTTGTTAAGTATTAAGGCGGCAAAATCACTATGCCTAGTGGTATATCATGTATAGATCGACATGAGCCCGTTAGAATTTAGAAATACATGGATCATTTGAGAATATAAATGGGCACTAACGTTTAATATTATAAAACTAACAATCATACTCATTGATGAATAGAGAAATGCACGTTAAAGTGTATATTAATTTGAGACCACACATATTGCTATACATGTTTGAAATCAAACCTAAATTTATTAATCACACATAAGTTTTACGTTACTTTAAATATAACGCATGCAAGCAAGAATTGAAATTATTAATATATTTACTAAAAAGCTTTGAACCCCTTAAAACAAGGATCCAAAATTTTTATCAAACCAAGAGGTCAATTTGAATCATAGTTTTGGTTAAAAAAATTGTAGTTTATGCAAAACATGATCAAGATAAATTCATAGATACTTCTAGCTGTGTTCATCCATGTTAATGCATGTTATTATGTTAATGAATAAATGAATAGCATCATAGTAACAATATAGAGAAAGTAACAAGTCGTTCATATTGAAAAATATGTCATGGTTTAAGATCGACATTAATTTGTTCATATGATTATCAAACTTATGCTAAATCATGACAAAATCACTCAAAACATGTATCAATGAATAAACATCAATCTCATATATATAAACTGCTATGCCATCTATGACATATGTATCTGTTGGGATAATCTTTAAGCATGATGAGTCTTGCATAATAAATTATTCCAATACAAATGCATTAGCTATTGGTGATAACAACCAGGAAGATATACTATTTAGGCGTTTGTAAAAGTGTTAAAGCATATTGCCAAAAACTTTTAAATGAATTTTAATTTATTATTCACGTAATAAGATATCAAAGATCTTTACTGTCATAGCTGAACTACGTATTTAGCTTTTGCATATAACTCATCTAAAGGTTTTGGCCGTCAAATCAAGATAGGAGGACTGCATGAACAAAGTGAATATAATTAAGTTGTTTGATTTCCAAATGAAAACAACATGACTAATTGTCATCATGCAAACAATTATTTGTGAGTTATGTTCTTCCTCGTATACTAAGCGCAACAACTATTAACAACGTGACTTTAGTACGTACTTAAAAACAACTTTTATCTTTATAAAAAGTGTAAGATTCAAATTTCATTAGGTACATAATTATTGTTACGTGGACATTTGGGTTATGACCCGTACATTAAAATCATTGAGTAACTTAAACAGATAAAAAAATCATTGTTTGTCTGTTTTGTTAAGCACGGTCTTTGATGTCCATTTTATTTGGTCTTTTATCGAGTAGGACATTATATCACCGTAACAAGACAAAAACATGAAATACAGTAAAACATACCCTTTGAAGATGGTGGTAATTTATATATAAAATACTTTAAGATCTTGCTTGATTTTATTGTATATTAGTATACGATAAACAATAAGGTTTCAGAATTACTCGTACCTTTTAAATCGAAGCTGTATAGGATCCCGAATCAAAAGACATACGGACTTCCAACAAGAACCGATAAACATGCTTACATTTCTATCATTTTTTAATAAGCTTTCGTGCTGATAACGTGTTGTGAAACAACGATCTAATAGCAAGACACGTAACATATATGTGGAAGAAAAAAATAGAGAAAGTCTAGAGATATATATTTTGTTGATCTTCATAGACTACAAAGTGAGCCTCAATTTATAGGGCTCTCATATGACAAATACTTAATACAATCATAATAGAGGGGAATACAAAAGATGTAACCGAAAGGAGTTATGGAATGTGGATAGCCACTTTATTTATCATTCATAACACTCGTATAATATTTTTAAACTTATTTTTGTGTTGGTTGACGAACTCACAATTTACGGATTTAAATTTGGGCTTACGTGCATAATTTAACGTCCTTTACGACTAAACCGGAAACCTTAGGATTACGTATTTACGTTTTTGAACTCCGTTTTTGATGAGACAATTTTTATTAGATTCGTTTGTGCCGTTGATTAATAATTTATAAAAACATTTTTCGTAAAATGACCCGATGGCACGTAAATCGAGGAAACTAGAATCGAGGAATACCCGTAAATTAGTGGGATGAGACAAGTGTACATATGTCCCACTCCACTATATGGGACAGCCAAACAAGGACACCACATCATGAGATGTGGCAACCTTGTAGCTAACAAGTTAACACTTGTTAACTAAGGCTTAACAAGTAAGCTACACAAACACCAAACCACAAAACCACTTTCACTTAAACCATTTACACATAGCAACACATGCAAACTACTCTCAAAATCCTCTCACCCTCCCACCATTGTCATCCCATATCAAGAACACACACCCCCATTTGATCAATTTTAGCCATAAACTTTGTATTATCTACACATATAATGAAGAACCCTTGAAGCCTTGTTGATTGGTGATCATTATAACATCAAATGAGGTGATTTGCTTGTGTCCTAGGGCTGATTTCTCAACAAATATTCTTGGTGATTGATGATCTTGAAGACAAATTTGGTGTACCTCAAGGTGTTGTCATCCAAAAACAAGTTATAGTGTTGGTTGGTAAACAAGATCATCCTTTCCATTTTCTTTGTTATTTTTGTAAAGATAAAATGTATTTTCTTTCCTATTGTATATGTATATGATGAATATATGATGATAAAAATGTTGTGTGGGGATCAAGTGTTGATAAACATGGTTAAAAAGATAGAAAATCATATGTAAAAAGGTTAAAATCTTGCTTAATAAGTTGGGTGTATAAAAACAGTAACTAACCAAATGATAAACTGATAAAATGGCATAGTGGAATCAATATACAGTAAGTATTAGGTCTTATACACATTTGAGAGTTAGGCATGCAATGGAATCATTATAATGAGTGAGATATGATCAAAACAAAATTAGTGTACCAATCTGAATAGTCTGTTTTGTGAGGACTGTTAGGGATACTTAGACTTGGATTGAGCAGTAGCTAAAACTAAGTTATTTGTAACAAATAATATGAAGTTTATGTCATCCAAAAATGAGCTTCTATCTCCTTGTAGAACTCAAGATATGATTAAAATGGTGAAAGTGAAACTAAAAACCAGATTTTGTGAAATTAAAGTTTAATAGTATTATAATAGCACTCAAATAAGTATAGTATATAAAATATAAATTAAAACCCACTAACTTATATATTACATTTATATAAATATGTACAATGATAAAATAAATGGACATTTAATAAAAATGGTAGTTTGATAAGTTTTATAAGTTATAAAACTATAAACATGATTTTTACGTCTTTTCGGCTAATACCGTAAAATTAACGTTTTTCGTCAATTAAAACTTAGACGGTCGGACTCGTCTAATTAAACTTTTTATAACTCATATACTGATATATAAGTACCTATTACAAGTAAAAACCGATAAAACCCTAACTATATAACATATGGACATTAACGGGTCAAGTTAGCCTTATTGGACTATTAATCCAACTAATTTGGCTAAACACTTATAAACTTACTTATTGGGATTAACCCACTTGGGCCCAACATGTAAAGTATAATACTGATATTAAAAGTGTAAAATGGACTAATATAAGGTATTGGGCTTATAATAGGCTTATTGGGCCTAAAACATGTAAATAAGTAAAACTAGTGAAACTAGTATAAAAAGTTACCAACACATAACACTAAAATGAGTAAATGAGAATGTACAATCCCACTTGATCATCATCATATGTATACATAATTGTTATTTTTATAAAATTCATTGGACAAAAGTCTAAGACCGATTATTATTTATATAGGTTTCCGTGACCGAAGCACGCCCGTAGCCGATAATCCGCCTTTCATTATCAACGTGAGTTCATAGCCTCGCACTCTTTTAAATATTTTATAAAATGATTTGTAAACCCGCGAGGGAGATAACATGCTAGTTTTTTATAAAAATAGAACACAAGTAGTCCCGATGGTATGCTTAATGATATGGACCCGAATGATGCTATGACCCAATAAACGAGATAAAAAGGATTATTAGTAGTTAGGTTATGTCACTTAAAGTCCCATTAGCATGAATTGTGAACTACCGGGATTTGGTAGACGCTTATGCATATGATAGTACTATTTGGGGACGACCACCCCTGTGCGCGATTTGACGGTTGATCCCCGTCGTACCACATTGACTGGTAAGCGAATTTATGTATGAGAAGATTTACATAGCGTGATTTTTGTGACGACACGCTAACTTAGATGGGCAAATTGTTTGTCGGGTTCGCGGCCCGTTTTTTGTGATAGTAAGGTAACAATGTCATGCGGCTTACAATAATCCAATGTAATCTAAATATCCTATATGATACTGTTAGCCTCGAAATATTGTGTCAAACAAGAATGCTCGGTCATAGGTTAGTATTGTAACATTAGTTAGAACGTTGTAATAGATAGTTAATTAGTCGTGGTTCACGGGCTTGGATTTAAACTAATTAAAGTCCAAAAGACAAGCCCGGCCCAATATATAGTCCATTAAAGCCCGCATGTGGGTGGACTATATATACTACCCTCCTAGCATGTTAGGAGGGTGGATGGTCATTTGTAACAAATTCTTTTCTCTAATCTAATCTCACCAAGTTAATCATCTCCTCTCTACTTTCTCTCACTACTTTCTCTCTCTAGGAATTCATCTCTTCTTCATCTATTTTCTTTCTTTCTTCATTGCTTAATCAATCACAAATATAAGGGACAACATTTGGTATCAATCGCCATGGGGTAGTTTTGTGATTCGTTGTTCATTTTACTTGGTTCGTGTGATTTTCTCTTATAATCATCTCGAATTCAAGATCTTTTTGTGTTTTCTATGCTCTAAATCTTGATATAAATCTTCTACAAAGCTGTGGTAGGGATTTGGTCGCATTTGGTTGGTTCAAATCACGGATTTCTTGTCGAAAATATCATTTTTTTACCCCAAAATCTCGTAACAGCACTATTATTCCGATTGGTGTAATCGGAAAAGGGATTATAGATTCCGATTAGTGATTTCGATCACTAGCATCGGAAAAGGGTTTACACATTCCGACCAGCTTTCCGATCATCATTCCGACTGGACAAAAACATTCCGATTTGCATTCCGATTTGGGTCTTCCGACAAGGTTATTCCGATTAGGTTATTCCGACAAGCTTATTCCGATTAGGTTATTCCGATTGGGGTATTCCGATTAGGGGACATTCCGATTTGGGCATTCCGATTAGGACATTCCGACAAGTGTATTCCGATTAGGTCATTCCGACAAGGTGATTCCGACGACATTCCGATGATGTGTTTTTGCTAAATTTTGTTTGAGTAATTTTTAGATTTAGCCACCATCTAGACTAGTTTCGGAATATCGTTTACACGAAGATTAAAAAAAAAATGAGTTTTTTGGCGGGAAAACCCAAGTAAAATTTATTTTTTCCTAGACCATTTTTAGGCCATTTAAGCTTCAATTTCAAATTTTGGCGATGCGAAAAATTTTTCGACCAAAAATTCAAATTTTCGGACCAAAATTCAAATTTAGGCCATTTTTAGGTTTTATTTTTCGTTAAAATTTTCATTTTTCAAATTTTTTCCCTACTAGTTATTGGCTATTTCTAACTCGTTTTCAAAATTTAGTTATTCAAAAATTTTCGGTTTACCGTTTTAGTCGGACTGAGGAATTTATTGTCGGACTGAGGAAAAATTTCAAATTTTCGAAATTTCAACAACAACACAATCACAGCATATCTACTTAAGATCCAAAGTCACTTCATCCACAGAGAGAGACGATCATCATGCCAACGAGTAATGCGGTTACTGAAAGTTCAGACGTGAAAGACCTTGAAATGGAACGACTACAACAACAGATATGTTTCTTAAGAAAAAATGCCATGGACGGTTTTAGAGTACTTCAAGATTCTTTTCAGAACCTTTCAAAAGTCTTGTTCGACTTACGTGAATCCACTGGCACATTCAGCAAAACATTCACTCATGCCATGGATAAACTTCAAACACAACTTGTCAACGAAAGAATCATTGCTAGTGAATGCAAGATCACTTTCACTGATCTCAAGACATCACTTGAAACGATGTTTTCTTCTGACTTCATCAAGTCTTCGCTTACCAACGAGTGCTTCAAGCGATATCATGGAATGGATGCTTTATCATACAAAGATTGGATAACCCGCAACATCGACTTCATTGTAACCTATGTGAATCACACAATACAGATGCAACAAACCATTGATGACAGACTTCATACCAGTTGTGGTATCGCATCAGATATTGAGAATACAAGCTGCAGATATGAGACTCCAACGCAGAGTTCAGGGAATGATGACAACATCTCTGTGAAAGACAACAGCAGCTCTGGCAAACAACACATCGACTCTGAGAATGTCATCAGCCATACACCTTCCTATGATAATGGTCGTGTTTACGATTCTGAACCATTGGAAGAGGTACACAATGCAGAATTTAATGTGTTTGCCAATGCCAATACGCATGAGCATAGTGATCAAACAACAAACCTTATTGACACATGTATGACGGAAAAGGTTGATAGCAATACCACACCCAATTCATCAGACATGTGCAATAATGAGTTTGAGGATAATCAACATGCAAATGAGTATGATGATGAGGAGCGTGTCGCGCTTGCTAATTTAATTGCTAGTTTACAAAAAGATGTCAATGAAACTAGAAAGAGTCAAAAGCAATTAAAGAAGGCAAACGCAGCGCTCACTCAAAACTTTGAAGAATGCAAAGCCGCTCTAATTAAATCTAATGAGACCCTTGAAAGTAATAGGGCTGAGCTTCTTCAAAAGACCAAAGAGCTTGAGGGGTACAAGGGCAGTACGTTACAAAGTCAAAAGGACGATTTTGAAAACAAATATAATACAACTCTTGAGTTATTAGCCAAAGAGAATCGTCAATATAATGTTTTCTTAATGGATGAACGTCAAAAAACGTACCTTGCCAATACAAAAGTTAATGAACTTGAACAAAAGCTCTCTATGACCACTACCGATTCTGCTAAAATTCTTGAGGATAAGAAACAAGAGGTAGATGCGTTAAAACAAGACTTCAAAAGTAGATATGATACAGAAACCGAAAAAGTAACGAAACTAGAAGAACAAGTCGAATTTTTGAAGAAAGTTGTTTATAAAACGCATGATTCTATTCAATCCGTAAGAATGCTAGCACCTCCGTCGATGTTTAAGGGTCAAGATAGCTTTGCAAGTCCTGAGTTCCTTGCCAAAGCTCAAGCTGCGAACCCGTGTCTTTATCTTGATGAGACTGAAAGGACCGATCTTGATTGCATGCCTGTAAGTGCCGATAGTGAAGAGACTGCCCTTTGGGATGATGAGAGTCGCTCACTTGTCAATAAGGAGTTTGTAAAACCATATAATTATGCTTATGAGGATAGTCTCTATGGTCTTTTCAACAAACAAACTCAGAAAACTCGTGAGGAAGTGTTTCTAGAATGCAAACAAAAGAGAATTCAATGGAAGAAAGCATTTGCCCCTAAGAAATCTAATGTTTACAAATACATAAACTACCTCCCTCTAGATGAATCTAAAAGCAAGAGTAGGAAAACATTAGGTATTCTTAAACACCACATAGATAATGTTCAATCTATTGTGGAAAGAGACTGGGCCAAACATGAAAATGCTGAGTGGACACGTCTGATTCCTCAAGATATTACCTTGCTTGTGAAAGAACTCTTGATTCCTAACACGGCGTTGATTAAAGAAACTATTCTTCAACTTGAGGAGTTCATTCGGACTGAAATGTATGATGATTTAAAATATGTTGAATCTCTTGAGAAACACATTGATGATCTTCAAACGGAGAAGTCTGATTTCTCAGATGAATATGATTTACTCTTGCAAGAATGCGTTTCTAAAGATGTTATGTGTGCTTATTTTACATCTTGTGCTGATATTGATGAATATTCTGAAGTTGCATGCCAATATCTTGATAAGATCAAAGAATGTGAACGTCTTGAAATTGAGCTTTCGAAACGTAAAGAAAATGTTGACAAAAAGGCTTTTGAGTTACTTCAACACAAAACTGATTTCCTTCAAAAACATTGTCATTCACTTGAACTTGCTTTGCAAAAAGACGTTGGTCATTTTTCACATGATAATAAATTGCAAGAAAAACTTTCCCAAACATTTCGAGAAATGAATGAACAGAATTTGGAAATTAAAGGGTTAAAAGCTCAGTTACAAGACAGAGACAGAGCGATAGCAGAGTTACAGAAACTCGTTGCCAAGATGGGTGGGAAAGTTGTGGAACCTAAAGTTGTGAAACCTGTTGTTCGACAACCCAATGCCTACAAGGATCCAAAGCCGTCTATCTTAGGAAAACCGACTCCGTTTTCCAATTCTTCTCATATGAAATCTAGGTTACCCCCTAAGACTGATGTGCAACCAAGTGTTCCAAAACCATCCATATCACCCTATGTTCCTCCATTTAGAAAGCACACTGTTGCTAAACCCAACCATGTGAATGCACCTATCACTTCTAGGACTCCTCCAAAATGTGTGACATTCACGTCCACAAAGGAATCTGTAGGTTCAAATGACCTCGTTCATACCCACAACCTAGAGGATGCGAAACAAAAAGGGAAGATTCAGAAAGACAAACCAGTGTATGAAAACCAAGTTCACCAAATACCGCTAGAGTTTCACACACTCCTAATGGTAGTCAACCAAAACCTAGGATCCCTCTTCAGCAATCTAGGAATTGGAAACCATCCATGAATAGTCGTGTTTCAAACACTACGCCTGAACGATTTAGAAAACAAA
Source organism: Glebionis coronaria (assembly GCA_025667525.1). Lineage (NCBI taxonomy): Eukaryota > Viridiplantae > Streptophyta > Magnoliopsida > Asterales > Asteraceae > Glebionis > Glebionis coronaria. The sequence continues at coordinate 60,186,182 of CM046876.1, forward strand.
AGAATACAAGTACTTTCGTGAATCCCAAATTCCCTGTATGTCCCACTTGCAAAAAGGGCATTCACAATGGAAATCATGACCATTGCATTTTGCAATACCTCTATGAGGTCAAATCTCGTTCCTTTGAACGGAGATCGAATACAGAATCCCATAAGACAACAAGGAGATACAAACCCGTCGCAAAGAAAAGCAACCACAACAAATCTGAAACATGGATTAAAAAAGGACATAGTTTCTCTCCAAAGAAGTCTTCCGCTACTCCTAAATCTAGTCTTCAGTGGCAACCAACGGGTCGGATCTTCACAGAAGTTGGTCTTAAGTGGATTCCAATAGAGAAGAGTGATGACACCTGCACCAGCACTAATGCTACTGTTCTACACGCTGAAAAGGAATTTGTTACTCCTAATTCTAGTATTTGTGCAAACTCGTCTTCTGTGATTGCAGGTACAACAGCGGATTCTGAACCCACTTCTCCTTCTTCAAAGGGTTCCAATTCTTTATATTCGATATCACCTTCTTCTGCTGTACAAAAGTCTATTTTGGATTATTTTCGAAAAACTTGAGAAAACAAAAAATATAATAAAACGTAAATATCCATAGAAAAACAAATTAAAAAATGGAAAAACTTTCAAAATACCAAAAATATTCTTCTCGACATGTCTTTCAGTATCGATAATATGGACGTACCTAGAAATGTCGCTCAATAACGACACGGGTGTGTACATAAAGCTCGAATGAAAGTTGTAAATATTTTTCAAAACATGTCATTTCTATCTTTTCAAAAGGAAATTGTCTATTTTGGACAATATTTCCAACAACGGGTAGAGCAATCTATCTCGGGTTGAGCTTGTCACAAAACATTCAACGTTTTGAGCTCAACACAATGGCTTGTAATCACTTTCAGATTGCAACCCGGATCTAAATTCACAGGGGAGTGTACGTTTTTGTACTCTTAACCTTAGCAAAAGAAGTTAAATCTTCTTACACTTGAGTGGATTCAAAGACATTCAAAGTCTATGAACTCAAGTTTATGCTTTAGAAAAACCTTTTCGTCAAAAAGAATAGATTTTCAAAAAGCGTTGAACACAATTTTTTCAAGAATTTCTCAATGATATTCAAAATCTTTCAAAAATTGCGTGTTCAACAACTCCTATCCTCAAAAGTTTAATGTGGATCAGATCCTCGTAATGACAATTCCATTGGATCAATTTTTGAGGGGGAGCATTTCAACTTCATGCATAGATTGACACATCTTTCTCCCGAAGATTTTCAAAACTATTTCTCAAAATATATTTTAATCAAATTTGGTATCTCTAATATCAAAAGATTTTTTATATTAGAGATAGGGGAGAAAATGTGATTAAAATGTGATCATATATAAGACTCAAGCACTTTAACTCTTACCTACATGTGCGAAACACTTTCGATTATCGATGCACATGTGAAGGGGGGGCTTTTCTGAAACGAAAAAACTAGCAAGGTGTTAAATGTTTTTCAAACACTTTGTTAGAATTTAAAGTGGTTTTCATGGTTACGATCAAATACCCACAACATCTTTAATTCACGACGTTATTGGTGTCAAAAGGGTGGTTAGGTTTAAGTCCTATGATCCAACCAGAACCGGAGGGATCTTCCCAGGGACAATCCAATAGATTATTAGAAGTCCTTAGGAAAGATGGAGTAGAATGTGAACGTAGCTGAATACCGACTAAGTACTGATGATAGCACTGGAACAATCACAACAAGGTGCTATTAATGATGTCTTGGTAAGAATTGAAGGGGTTGAAGAATGAAAAAGAAATGTAAGGATAAAGGGTGTAAAGAAAGAAGCCCTCCATACAACTTAGGCAGAAACCGGGTCAACCCATCATGAAGACAAACTCATCATGGACCCAGTGATGTGAAGCACAACCCTTTCCTAGCTACTCAGGCTTCTCTCAAAAGAAGTTTGTTTTATTGTCACGGAGATCAACACGACTTCTATTGACTTTCTCACTCCGAGATAGTTGATATTGAATAGGTGGCATCTGCTCCAGCCTCCGACCACTAAAAGTGCACAAATCGAGTCTAGAGCGAAGAGATCAATCAAATCTCGTTAGGACACACGGATGAAGATCAAGAGAGTCCTACGCTATATCCTTGCGATATTGCTAGAACAATCAGAGTGATACTATTTAGTATTCACAATGATGAGTGGATTTCCTTCCAGTGTTAACATCAAACAGCACTGCGGTAGGTTATATGCAAGATTCTTTATGAATTGAAGATATGTAAAACTGAAAAGCAACAGTGGTTTGATTCTGAATTGATTCAAACTCGTTTCAGGTTTCTACGCAATATCTTTATGGTCTTGCCAGAACATTCAGAGTGATATTCATTAATATTCACAGTGACGAATGGAAATCCTTCTAGCGTCAACATCAAACAGCGCTACGATAGGTGACTTGTGAGATTCTTATGAATCAAACTTGTGTCAAGTGGAAAGCAACAATGGTAAGATTCTTAATGAATCAAACTTGTTCCAGGAATTTGAATTGACGACTTTAATCAAGCGGATATTTATCCAATTGATTCACTCTTTATGTTCGCAGTCTTGCTTTGAGACGGTCGAGTAAAGAGAACGGCTAGTACAGCCGCGAAACCCTGTCAAGGAGATTCTTAATTGAATCTACCTAATCACAGGTACGGTATTTAATATCGTATAACGGTCTTCACCGACCGGAGGTAAAACGCTACCGATTTAGGACGAATGTCAAAGCCATTCAGTCCGTGTCTATGTTTTGTCTCAAGAAGGTGGCGTCACGGTGTACTCAGCAAAGTCAAAGATTCAAAACCACATATTCATGCCCAAAGACTTATTCAACAATTAATAGTGTGAGCATGTGGATAAAGACACAAGATCGCAAGATGGCAATGACAAGTCAAGGATGATTTGAAGATCTCAAGACTAAAAGACAAAGTCGAAAGACAACGACAAAGGCTCAAAGATCATAGCATGAAGGAACAAAACTATTGTTACACGTTCAAGGCTCATTTATGACGAGATTCATAATCTCCATTGATCTTCAAATATCAAAAGGGTATGACCTCACATTGGGGGAGATTGTTAGCCTCAAAATATTGAGTCAAACAAGAATGCTCGGTCATAGGTTAGTATTGTAACATTAGTTAGAACGTTGTAATATATAGTTAATTAGTCGTGGTTCACGGGCTTGGATTTAAACTAATTAAAGTCCAAAAGACAAGCTCGGCCCAATATATAGTCCATTAAAGCCCGCATGTGGGTGGACTATATATACTACCCTCCTAGCATGTTAGGAGGGTGGATGGTCATTTGTAACAAATTCTTTTCTCTAATCTAATCTCACCAAGTTAATCATCTCCTCTCTACTTTCTCTCACTACTTTCTCTCTCTAGGAATTCATCTCTTCTTCATCTATTTTCTTTCTTTCTTCATTGCTTAATCAATCACAAATATAAGGGACAACAGATACGATGCAAATAACGATAATAATATTACCTATAATGGTAATATTGAGGCTACGGTCTCATGGACGGTTTAAGATGTATGCTTTGATTTATATATTGCCTGACTAGCAATACGAGGACTTACTTCTGATATTATACTTGTGTTCTGATTTCAACGATTGTTTTATATAACGGTTTTATTAAACTCTATGAATTCACTCGGCATTCGCTGATATGATTTTTGCATGTTTTTATCTCAGGTGCTTGAAGGTAATTCGGATGGAGATCGACTCTGATGGCCCACATAATAATAAAACTGTTCATTCGATCTATGTTTTGTAAACTTAATGACCTGCATAATTTGTGACCTGTTGTACACTTGAAACTTTTTATCAAATGAATGTATGTTAAACCTTGTACAACCATTTTTTATGTGTTGTCTATGATTGGAGTTATTGTGCTATCCTATAACACTCTAAAGACTCTTCCGTTGTATCGATATGAAATTTGAGAGTGTTACACCTTAGGCCTTTGGTTCTTTGGTTCTTGCTTATTTTGTTTGTTCATTTTAAGTGGTATTTGCTATATGCTAAGTGTTGAAAACAGATAACCAAGAAATTGCATGTTAACCATTTTTATGCTTAAAACAAGGTCAAACACATCAGAAGGTCTCATTTGTTTGTTTGTTTGATTTAAAGTCTGAAAATTGGTTTGCTTATAGTTCTTGTGGGCTTTCATCTCTACATTATCTGGTTTTGCAATTTGGTGGCTTATAGAAAAAGTTATAGCTTATTGAATCTCAGCTTTTTGGTCAAATATATCAGTGAAATGCATGTTATGTGATTTGCTATTGTTGAACTGAATTGTGTGGTTTTCTGCTTGTAACTTGTTCTTTGGTGCCTACTTGTTATGTTTTAAGTGTTTGCAGCTTATTTCACAAGCTCATAAGCTCACCTGGCGTATTGAGCCTTCTACGTAAAAACCAGGCAAGCTCATCAACTAGTGAGGCTTGTTCACTGGCTTTTGAACTCAAAAGCTTCCTCCATTAAAGCTATTTCACTGCCTTAAACAGCCTAAAAAACCATAGTTCCAAGAAAACAAAGTTTGACTTTTTTTTAGTTTGGTCAACAAGCTTATTGAATCTGTTTAGCTTATTAGTGTGTGCGACAACTTTAATTTTGTGACAGGTGTCACTTTTCTCAGCTTAATATCAATATTGGAAGTTTGCAGCTCTTTTGGTTAAGCTTTTACAAGGAAATCGGCTTTTTCAGAGTGCTTATTACCTTCTACAGATTATTTGACTTAGCTTTTTGGAAATTTTATTGTTGATTATTTTTAGTTAATCCATTTAGAAGCTTTTGCAAAAAGAATCAAGTCCTGAGGTGGTCTAGAACTCTAACCCGACTATTTTGTCGTGTAGTGAAAAAGAACTTTGCTTATTTCTGGCTTATTCTTTGAGCTTTTTCAAAATTTCTTTTTACAGTTATCTTTATATTCCCAAGAGAAGGTTGTGTGTTAAATTTCAGCTTATGGCATCAGCTTATAGCTTAATGGGCTTATTGGCCCATTAAGAATAAGCTTTTTTATTCATAAGCTGTGATAAGCTCACTTTCAGCTTTTGGGCCTTTATGGTATTCTGTTTAAAATCAAATTTTAAGTTAGACTGTGCTTTTTGAGCTTATTTGGTTGACTTTTTTCTTATTAGGCTAAAAACCCAATTTAGCGGACTGTTTTTACTTTTGGCCCATTTGAGGACCCAATAGGGGTATTTAACCAAGATTGTTTGGACTCTTTTGAGACTCTTAAGGAGAAATTGACTAAGGCTCCTGTTTTGGTTTGGACTCTTTTGAGACTCTTAAAGAGCTAAAAACCCAAGATAGCTAGACCGATGACTCACCTCTTGGAGAAAGAGGCTCCTTTCATTTTTAACCAAGATTGTTTGGACTCTTTTGAGACTCTTAAGGAGAAATTGACTAAGGCTCCCGTTTTGGTTTCTCCAAATTGGGAATTACCTTTTGAGCTTATGTGTGACGCTAGTGCTTATGCGGTGGGGATCGTCTTAGGACAAAGAGTTAATAAGCATTTTCAACCTATACACTATGCGAGTAAAACCATGACCGGTGCACAACTTCATTACACTACCATGGAAAAAGAGTTGCTTGCTATAGTATATGCTTTTGAGAAGTTTAGACCATACCTAGTGCTTTCCAAAACCATAGTGTATACGGATCATTCCGCTCTCAAGTATCTTATGACAAAACAAGATGCTAAGCCTAGGCTTTTGAGATGGGTTTTGTTGCTTCAAGAGTTTAAGATAGAAATTCGTGATAAGAAAGGGGCCGAGAATTTAGCGGCGGATCACTTGAGTAGACTTGAGCATCCTTTTCAAGGAGATTTGCCACATCAAGAAATCAATGAATCCTTTCCATTAGAGGAGCTCATGTCTATCTCCTCCCAAGAGGATGCCACTCCTTGGTTTGCGGATATCGCAAACTATCTTGTGGGCAATGTGCTTATTGAGGGTCTTACTTATCAACAAAAGAAGAAGTTTCTTAAGGAAGTTAAGTACTACTTTTGGGATGATCCTTATCTTTTTAGGCAATGTACGGACCAAATCATTAGACGGTGTGTAGATGGGCCCGAGGCATTTAAGATCTTAGAAGCGTGTCATAAAGGACCTACGGGTGGACATTTTGGGCCCAACTATACCGCCAAGAAAGTCTTTGATTCGGGTTACTATTGGCCTTCCATTTACAAAGATGCCCATGAAATGGTGAAATTTTGTGATGTGTGTCAAAGACAAGGAAAAATTACGCAACGTGATGAGATGCCACAAAATTTTATTCAGGAGTGTGAGATATTTGATGTGTGGGGCATTGATTTCATGGGACCTTTTCCATCCTCTAAGGGAAACAAGTATATACTTGTGGCGGTGGATTATGTGTCAAAATGGGTGGAGGCTAAAGCCTTACCTACCAATGATGCTAGAGTTGTTGTGAAGTTTTTGAAACAATTGTTTGCTAGATTTGGTGTACCTCGGGCCATCATAAGTGATCGTGGTACGCATTTTTGTAATGATCAATTCACGAGAGTTATGAAGAAATATGGAGTTAATCATAGACTTTCTACCGCGTATCACCCTCAAACAAATGGTCAAACCGAGGTCACAAATCGTGGTTTAAAGAGAATTTTAGAGAGAACGGTGGGAGAGCATCGAGCTTCTTGGTCGGATAAGCTTGATGATGCTTTGTGGGCGTTTAGGACGGCTTTTAAAACATCAATTGGTTGTACTCCTTATAGGCTTGTCTATGGAAAAGCGTGCCACCTCCCATTTGAGTTAGAACACAAGGCATCTTGGGCTCTCAAGTGGGCTAACTTTGATTTAAACCAAGCCGGTTCCCATAGGAAAGATCAACTCAATGAGATGGATGAATTGAGAGCCAATGCCTATGAAAATTCTTTGCTTTACAAGGAAAAGACTAAGAAATTGCATGATGCTAAGATCAAGAATCGTGAGTTCAAAGTTGGAGAGCCGGTTCTCCTCTTTAACTCAAGGTTAAAACTTTTTGCGGGCAAGCTTAAGTCGAGATGGTCCGGTCCATTCACTATTGCTCAAGTGTTTCCATATGGAACTATTGAGTTGTCACACCCCGATGGTCCAAATTTTAAAGTGAAAGGTCACCGTGTTAAGCATTACTTTAGGGAGGACATTTCCGTTGAAATGGTCCAAGAGATCCCCATTTTCCCCATGAATTGATTCATTGAGGGACGAGTCGAGCTAGAGACTCATTAACTCAAGTGTCGTATAACTAGGTTTAGAGTGTTGTAGGTTAGAAATAAAGGTATAGACTTGGAGATAAGTGCAGGGGAGACCTTCTTTTGTCTTCATGATTGTTTGTAGGGTTGCTCACTCATTTCATGCTTTGGAGCTTATGGAGGAGGCCCTTTTATCCGGTTCACTTTGTTACTATAGTGATTTTTCATTGACACCTTGTGCTTAAACATGATTTCACTAATAGTTGTCCTTTCCTTAACTTGGGTTAAGCAAAGTCTATTCATTGTCATAAGTGTAGGGGAAGTTTTTATACTTCCATGCTCTTAAACATTGAGGATAATGTTTAGCTTAAGTGTAGGGGGGTCTTCTATCGAAGTGACCTTACCTAGAACTTGTCATTGTCTTTCATGATAACATGGAAAATTGATTTTTCAACATTTTTCAAATTTTTGATCTACTTTGGCCACCAAAAATATGCATTCATAATTTTTGCATTAATCATTTTGCATAACACATTTGCATTGTATATATTTCTTCTTTATCAAAAAAATATATAAAAAGGAAAAAATATAATAAAACATGGTTTTAACAAGTTTAGACTTCTTTGACATATTAGGCCCGCCATGGATATTTTGACTCAACCCGAGTTTGCTTATCTAAGCATTCTCTAGCTAGTATCCTTAACCATGTAGTCCTTCATTGGTCTATTAGGCTAAGCATCCACCAATCTCATTATTTGAGATTTTAAATTTGTGGAGAATGGGAAATGATAGAGTTGAAGCAAGTGTAAAAGGGCTAGATAAACTTCATGATAATTACTTGTGGCTAAACCCTTCTCTTCTTTACCTCTAATTTCTTTGCATGTATATATTGTTAATAAATAATCAAGAACGGTTTTAATCGGTTTGTAATCTCTCATGCATTTTTGTCTAATCATTCATGGTTGATATAAGTACGTCTTAAGATTCTAAGTTAGAACGTTTTATGTGTACTAGACTTATGTCATGCTCAATATTTAGCGGGTGTTTTTCCTTTTATTCTTTTCAAATTTCATTGTGAGGAATAAAGAAAAATAAGAGCGGCTTATAAAAAAAAATGAGTGGCTAGAAAAAAAAATAAAAAATAAAAAATAAAAAAATAAATAATACAAGACTCCCAAGAGGGGCAGTGTGGTGTTAATTATAGTGACTATTGAGTTCCAATATTACCTTGACGGGTTGCGGGGATTCAATAGATTGCTCCAATCCAATATTACCTTGACGGGTTGCGGGGTTGAAGATCCAAAGTCTCAAAAAGATGGCGGATGTAAATTATTGCGTGAGTTTTATTTTTCTTTCCTTAGCGAGTGTGTAGCTACTTATGAAAGCATGACATGAGGATTTTACACATAAGGCGAATGACTTATTATTCTTGAAACGGACTTATATTAATTGTGAGCGGTTTTTCAAGTAATAGATGAGAGGATTACTTAGGATTAAAACCGTGCTTCCTTATTTTTGGATTTTGCACTTCTTATACTTCACACTTGAATAAATGACAAATTTGCCCACAAGCAATTTGCTCAAATAATAACCGGTTCCACATTTAATTGTCATGAATAAGTTGATGCACTTTTTACTTGTGAATGCAATGATCCCATTTTAAGCTTGGTATGGGGAAAGTGAAACTTGAGGGTGATAAATGTCCATGGTACCCAAGCCCTAATCAAAGTCATTGAATTCTTTATGAGTTATTTCCATCAAAACCATTTCAAGAAAAACCAAAAAGATATAGATGGAATTGTATTTTGTTCATTGCATTGTTAAAAGTCAAAATCATGCATCATGTAGTTTAGAGTAGTGTAGATGCATTCCATATGGCCAAGGTGGATTAATTATGAGGAGAATGTAAATTTGTGTTCTTTAAAAATATATAGAATTGCATGAGGACATGACAATGTTCAAGTGTAGGGGATTTGACATGAGCTAAAACTCATATCAATTTATCAACAAATAACCCTAAAACATGAAGCAAAATACCAATTTATCTTGTAAAAACAGTATTATGTGGTATGTTTGTGTTTGTGTACACTTGTGTAGGTAAAAGGATGCATTTTCAAGCAAACAAGGAATAATAAAGCTTAATTTGATGAAAAAGACAAAAGAGGATCAAAAGTGACAAGACTTTGAAAGTACAAGGACCTATCTTGACAATCTGCCAAAGATGAAGGACCAAAGTGTAAATATGTAAGTCAAGATCATAGTCAAATTTGGTCAACTCTCAAGTCAACTCAGTCAAAGGACCAATTTTGTTCAAGAATGAAGTTTGAAGGACCAAATATGCCAAAGAAATGAAGTTACAAGCTCAAAAATACAATCTGCCAAAGTTCAAGGGTCATTTCTGCCAATTTTGGAAATTATTACAAGTGTGATCCGTGTGTTATACTTTGGACCAATGAAAAGCCAAGAAAAAGTGGTCCTGGAATGCCACATCATGGCATTTAATATCCACTAGCGCCGCCTTTATTAATGAACGAATCACAATAGTGCAATCCGTGTGCTATTTCCACAGCCAATGAAGATTTGACACGTGGCAGTTTCAAACGAAAAAAATTTTCCAGGATCGATTTGGAGCTAGAGGCAATTTCATGGAATGATATAAACATCAAAATTGCTCAAAATCACAAGACGAATCCATTGGTCATAACCAATCAACATGAAATCAACTCAACAAAGAATCCCCAATTTGAGTTCATACCTGCAAAATCAATTAAGCAGAATTATGACACGTGGAAGTCTGGGATTGGCTCCAACATGTCACCAACCCCAACTGCTCTTCTTCCCAAGTCTATAAATAGCATGCTTAGGCTTCATTTCTTGTAGTAGTTGTAAAGTGTGAAAACACACACACTTACTTTTCCTTTCACCATTTCTAGTTTTTAGCTAAACTACTCAAGAGTTTGACACACTCTTGAGTTAGTTAGTTAGTTAGTAACCACTTAACATCTTTGTAACCAACTTTCCATTAATAAATTTCAAATTCTTACTTTCCCGCCAAATCTCCTTACCTTCTTTACTGTTCGTCTCTTACTACCATTATTACTCTTGTTGCTGTTTTGAGTTTGTTATGATCATACCTTGATCATAACTGACTTTGAGTGAAGATTGTAGCTGATTGTTGATTCTAGCCCAAGTTCTAGCAGATTTGAAGAATTCAAACCATTATGATGATTCCTGTTGATTTGTAGTTGTTGATTGATTGTAGATAGTTGAATCTAGTGCTAAGGTGGTGGTTAGCACTAGACTAGAGAGTTCAGCACTCCTCTACTGCTCAAAGGTTACTACAATAGGTGCAAACGCTTCTTGTTTTGGTTCTACTCAATTGTCAAAATGCATGCTTCATTCCTAGCTAAGATCTTTGTTGACTGCATGATAAAACTTGTTTAGTCTGATCTTGATTTAGTTCTAGTCATTTTGTAGCTTAAGTGTTGTTTAATCTGTTTACTGATTTGATTTGTGCCTTAGTTTTCAGCTTAACTCAGTCATATTAAGCTTGCTTTACAATTTGAGTTCTAGTAGCTTTCAGTAATTGCAATTAGCTCTCATACAACTCAATTTGGTCACTGAACTTAGTTTGATAAAGCTTTACATTCAGTTTAAACTTGTACTCAAAAAGTCTTCATAAAATTCCAAAAAGTTCAGTTAAAATAGTGTTTGGCATTAGCTCATGATTGTTATTCAAGTGTTAGAGATTGATTAATTTTGCTTGATTTTCAGTTACAAAGTCATAACAAGTAGTTTTAAACCATTTTCAAGTCAAGATTAAGGTCAAAGAGGCAAATGGCATTATAAAAGGTTTGGGTCATTTTCAGTCAGATTTGTTCATAAAAAGTTGTCACTTTCATTTGCTTGGCATTTACTTAATTCTTAATGAAATTATATCAAACAAGTTCTAAAATCTAGATCATATTATGAAGTTTTAGATTCCATAAGCATTTTATACAGTATTCAGTAATCAAGTAGGAATAAGCAAAAATCTGAACCTTTAAGTAAATGCATGTTTCTGTAAAATCCAAACTGCTTTTTCATATCTCTCAATCCTATTCATAAACTTGTCAATTTTATTTTACAATATCACTTAGTAAGTTCTTGTGGTTGATTTTTGAGATTTTGAGCTTTTTGAAAAAAAGCTTGGTCAACGCTGGTCAACATAAGCCAAATTTCAGCTTATTTCAGATTCCAAGCTTATTACTGGATGATTTTTGACAAGACTTGATTTCCCGTTCATGTTTTGAGTTCATTAATCAGTTTCATTATAAAAATCCAGTTATGCATGTCTAGATTCTCTTAGAGCTTATTTTGTGCTTATTGGAAAGTGCTTATCAGCTTATTAGCCATTTTCATCAAATTTCCTTTTACAGATCTAGCTTATTTTTTATTTTAAGCATTTTGCAAGTGGTTTGAACAATTTTGGTTGAGAAATAAGCTCAAACGAGCTTATTTGTTTTTGAAACCCGTTTTTGCTTAATATTTTCCAAAAATTGCACTTTAGTCCTTCTTGTATTAGATTACTTTTAAACTTGGCTAAACTTACTAGTTTTTAGGGTTTTCAATAATCAGGTCCTTAAACTTTCATATTTTGTTAAAATTCAGTTAAGTAGTTTGGAAATTGTTAAGAATTGGTTAATTTGTTGCATAGTTTACATTTTTGATCCTCTTAGTTGACTGTTTTGACATTTTCAGTCCTTGTACTTGTTAGTTTTACATTTTGAGCATTTATTTTTCATAGAATTTACAATTTCAGTCCTTTTAGTTGTAAAATTTACATTTTGAATTTTACTTGAATAAATACTTGGTAATTGCACGATGTTTTACATATAAGTAGACAATATTTTTCAGTTTTGCTAGGCATTGTTTGAATTAGCAAATAGAATATCCAAAAACTATTAACAACCAAAAACAGTTAAAAACCCGATATTGTTAGGACTTTCAATTAGCAAGAACTGAGAAAAACGAACTGCATTATACACAATTTCAGACGGGTACCATGTCTGGTGTCCTGATACGTGTCTTCCGAAGTGATACCTGAGACCTATGTCTTGACTGATATCTTGACATGTGTTTTAGTGGATGAATCTGGACAAGGCTGAAAAATTTTGGTAACTGCTAGGATTGGTGGACCGGTTAGGCTACTGACCTCTGTATTTTGGTCACGTCCGTTCTGAAGTTTCGATGGTTACTGACTGATTAATTATAAGCACGGTGGTTGTCACTAATGCTTTGTCTGTCAATTTATGACGGTCATTATCATGACCGTGATTCATGTAACTATTTTGCTGAGTGGTCGGCTGGGTTCCGGTTCCCACTCTTCTGAATGAAAGGTTAGCTGAGTAAAGTGTGACATCTAGCTGAGAAAGTAAAAGCATGGAATGGAATGGAATGGTAGTGTCTGATGGTTGAAATTTATTCTTGTCAGAAATTTAAAATTTATAGTTTTCGTCCCTGTTCTGCAGAGTCTTCATAGTATAAACAGCATCAGCATCTTGAGAAATCTCCAATGTATCAGTAGCAGCAGCATTTGTGAGGTCTTAAAAGTGTTAGCAGCATCAGTATCTGGTAAAATCTTCAACTCATGAGCAGCATCAGCATCTGGTAGAATGTCGACAAGTTGAAACGCCTGAGATGATTCTGGATCGATTAGCAATATCCATGGAGTGGGGTACATAGAGTGCTCCTAGACTACTGTACATAAAGTACAAAATGAATATTGCACATGGAGTATATCTGAGACACTGTACGTGGAGTACACATGAAATAATGTACATGAAGTATAACTGAGACACTGTACATGGGGTGCATATGGAATACTGTACATGGCACTGGTGGAAAATTTATGGGATGATCGATATTGGTGTCGCTTGTCTGACATGATCAAAGAAATAAATTAATTTAAACGGTAGTAAACTGAACTGAAATGAGTAACATGATAGCCTTATGATTCCCGCCTAGACTTAATGTTGGTTGTACACAGGCTGAAAAGTATGATTAACCAGAGTTTCATTTATGTTCCGTATGACGACATGATTGATGAAGACCAGAACATGATTTATCATGAAATAGGATTTTACTGTAATCCTTCTGTATCTTAGCATGAAAACATCATCATTTTGCTGAAAACGAAATCCTCATAAGGAGACATAAACATAATCAGCATGAAAACGACATCCACGTGAGGGTATGAAACTTTAACTGTTACAAAGAACATAAAAAAAAGTCTAATCAACTGAGGTTTAATATCAACTAACGTGGATGGCTATGGTTCAATCCACATAATCCAAGGAAGAAAACATGTGACTAAGTATGGGCGATTCTGGTTCGCCCCATATTTGTCAAAATTTTATTAGAATTGTCAAGTATAGAAATTTATAATCTAGGACTAAATATGGTTGGCTGTAGTCCAATCCATACTTGTCAAAGTTTATGAAATACCCTGATATGACAAAGGTGAACAACTGTGGATCGGTTCACAAAACATCATTCGACTGAATAGCATAAAAAATTTGATCCGAAAAATAGTGAACGTTTTTGGGTCCGTCCACCAAGTAATATTCGATAGAAAACATGAATCTGACATGAGTAAGGATGAACACCTATGGTCAGTTCATCTATACAAAAATCTGAACGGGTAAGGGTGAACGCCTATGGTTAGTTCACCAAAACGAGAATTCGCTAAAAAGCACATGCGACTAAATATGGCCAGTCCTATACCAACCTTTTACTTAGTCAAAAGAAATTTAAGAAAACAGATTGATAACTGAAGAAAACTGGTTGATAAATGCATGAGAAACATGAAAGATAACAACGCCAAAATCTGGGAAGTTCCTGGTGACTACCCACTAGTCACAGGTCAAGTTTTAGAGCCTACAAGTCGAACCTTGCGCTATGATACCATAATTGTAACACCCCACTTGGATAAGTGGACCATTACGTGTATTTATGGCGTGTCATCAAAGCATAAGGTAAATGTCCTAAAACATTAACTGACCATAAAGGATATACCGGAATCAAACATCGGTAATCCAAACATAAGCTCAAAACATGAAAAGTAAAATACTGAAGGAAAGGACTAAACAATGTCCAAATAAGCAGAATAATGTAAAAGGTGCATAAAGTAAGAAGTCTGGATAGCTTCCATCCAAATGCACATGCTCTCAGAATCGTAAGAGCGTCCTGCTGTGCCTGCCGTTAGAACATGAAAGGAACTACGGCTGAGCATAACGCTCAGTGAACGAATATAAAGCATGATAAGAAACACTTAAATGAAGCAGATGATACGATACTGAAACTGTAAGACTGATAAGTAAAATTGCAGCGGAAATCTGTATATAATCTGAAAAGTATGATTTATAAATAATAAAACTGAACTGTTATCTGTTAAATCTGAAAGCTTGCATTTACTGTATTTTAATTGCCAGAGCTTATATAGGTGATGTGCTGTAACAATTGTGCATGAATAACTGGAGGGGTGACCTCGTCATGCTATAGAGGGGTGACCTCTAAGTAACTGTAGAGGGGTGACCTCTAAATATTGTGTTGGGTGGAGGGATCAGCTCCAATGTGAAGGATGTAGAGCACACACCACATTCACCTTGATAACTTGTAAACTGATAAGCCTAGGATGCATCCATACGCCCCACTAAACATACTGATAAAATGGCCAAACTGAACATGAGTGGGACGATGCAGGATATCACTCTCCTGCATGTGAGTCACGACACTGGTGCCTCTAGTGCCATGGTTACGGTACCTCCGTAACTAGTACATAAACTGGTCATGCTTGTATATAATGCTCAGGCAATTTATTTCGTTATTGACATGATTACTGATAAGCTTAAACATATACTGGGAAAACATTTGGCTGCAGACGGGGAATCCTAATCATGCATAGAAAGGAAAGTCCATACTGAAGGACGGAAGATCCGTACGATTAATCAAAACGAAGGAAACAAATAATAGTAGAGAGATAAAAATATCTGTACCGATTCAAATATCGATGGCTAAACAAATTGCAACTCCGACAATTGATCTACATAATTTACGAGTTGCTAATTAATACAAAGAGGACCAATAATTGTTCAAGTTAATCATTTTTTTTGTCTGATTCATAAAATGGCTAACATTCCATATTTTACGTACACTAAAAATTTGCATGGTTTAAGTTTCATAAGCATTTCCATGTTCTAAACTTATAAACATTAGACTCATCAGTAATGGTAATTTAGATCTAACATTCTACCATGATGTATTGTATATTGTTATAACAAGATTTATAACATGCTATTTACAGTATATTAACGTATGTGAACATTTGCTTAAGATATACCTTGATGAAGAAACTGAACAGAGAATAGATAGAAATACATGTCGAACTTGAAATGTGAACTCGATCTACCGTATTTTAACGAAACCAACCTCAGCCACGCGCGAATTAGAAGTGAACGAAACCATCCCTAACCAAACTCAATCTAGCGAACAGCAGCCTGAAACCAACTCGAACTAGAACAGACGTACTCGAAACATGAAGACGGCTCATATACACGAAGAGAACACAAAAGATCAATGTCGACGTGAATCAAAATGCAGATTCGGCTATTCTTATCTGCGGACGACAGGTCGAAACATGGGTCAAGCATAAGCATGAACGTACAAAGGAGGTTGACGGGTACTCAAACCACCAAAGTCGGCTATTCCTTCAACCCACGTCGCAATTCTTTTACCTCGTTTTTTTTATAGAAGCTTTTGATTATGGAGTGTGATTATGATTTATAGAGAGTTATGCATATAAAATAATGAGACTGAAATTCTGAATCTTGGGAATACATATTTGAATGATGACCAAGTCATATTTGAAAAGATGCATAATATTGCTAATGTAGAATTAATGAGTATTCACAAATCTTGTAAATGATTCATATAATTCTCGTAACTGATTCATATATTTCATAACTGATTTCATAAATACCTATTTTACCAAGTCTTAAAGAAAAGTCAAATCATATATTGTTTTAGTGAGATTTTGTTGTGATACTATATAAGTAACTCAGTCTTTTTTTTTCTTTGACGTTACAAAATTGAAATCAAAATATTTTGCTAAGAGTTTAACCAATGACAATAGTTATATCTTATACTATTTCACAAAGTTATAATATAAGATTTTAAATTTTTAATATTTACTAATAAACTTTAGGTTATATGTCAAATTATTAAAATGCAATGAATTTCAAAATTTTGGGTTTTACAGGTTGTCCTCTTCCCCCTAATCCCGAATATCTTAAGCATGCTCAGGCCACCCAAAAAATCTTATATAATGGTAATGTGTTGCTAGATAAGCATGATCCTACTAGTGTGTATGATTTAAAGGAAATTGTTGAACTTGCTGCAGAGAGTCGTTTAAGAATGCAAAAGCTTAATAAATAGGTCACACCCGTTTATTATCCAAAAATTAATCCTCCTTTATGAAAATTTGTTTGGTCTAAAACGAGTACTGAAATGCTTTTGATACCAAGTGAGGAATTGTCGGATGACCCTCCTAAATCGAGCGTTGCACGACGATATCTAAATGAGGTAAAGATAACTTTGTCATTCTTAAACGTGTTGTTAATTCCAAAATTAATGGAGGAAATTTTACATCACCCGTTCAAGTCGAGTTACAAAAAGTGCTTCAAAACGATATTAATCTGATTATTAATCAAGTTGATGCTCGGATAAGCAATTTTGAAAATGCTTTTCTGAAAGAAGCAGCCAACTTTGTTCAAGACTTTAAATATTTGACAAATGAGGCTGATGAATCTCTTGATAAAAATAAAGTTTTGGAAAACGATCTTAAACGTCTCTCTAAAGAAAGTGATAGTGTTGATAGTAGTCCTGTGGCGTTAAATATCTTTGTGTCTGATAATGAAACCCTCCAAACTGAGCTTGAACGTACGAAAGAGAAAATGGAATCTTATGTCATTAAGTGTCCGTGTCAAATAAAACTATGTTTAGGCATGTCTGTTTGTAAGTCTCCCACGTGTTTCCATAAGGGGTATGTATAATATTTTGAATAAATAAATGTTTGTTTGTATGAAAGTCTCAATTTGTAGTATAAACGTCGGGAGAGTAACGCGAAAATAAAATGACAAGTCATTCGCCGAGGATATGTTATGGGGATACTTTGGTGTCGGGATACTTTAGCGGGTAAATTCCCGCCAATACTTTAATTGCAGCGTGTGGGGTTTGTCGTTTAGTGGTCGTTTTCTCCGGCGGCATGTGCCGAATAAAACCTGGCCGGAAAACTTCCATCTCTTTTTTGGTAGACTTCTTTTAACAATAGCCTCACTTTTCTCGGGTGACATGTCCCTAGGGAATCGTTGGTCAAAGTTTGACTCGCTAGTCGCCCGGGTGGTGTTCCAAACCATAGAGTCATTTTCGAAATGGCAAGTGGTAGCTAGAGATTATGGCCACCCGATACGTTTTTTGGTGTAATGTTTTATCGTTTTGTAATGTGATGTTTTACTTATTCCTTGTAGTTTAATACTTTCGATTTAGTTAAATAATTTATCAATAAGTGTAATAATAATCTCTAAGTATAATAATGTCCAATACTATGGTTAGTTAAAAGGGGAAATTGCAAAAAGAGACCATCGAGGTGGGGGTAGTCTAAGGAGAGTCCAAAATAAAAAAAAATTGTAAAAGGGGCCAGCGTAGGGAAACTGGACAACCTTGTAAGAATAGGTTCAGAGGTTGTCATGTGTTCGTATACAAGTACAAATGTTGGTAAAAAGTACGTATGTATAAGGTATTTGTCAGGTATGTGTAAGGTATATGTTGGGTCGGCAACGTGTACTTTTTGGCAACTTATTTTTGGGTAACCTTGTTTTTTTGTCATTTTACAACTTAGATCTGAATAAATTAATATTAGAGTAAATGAGCAACTTGTACCTTTCGAGCAACTTGTAAGTGGGCAACCGAACTTAAACTTTTAGAAGATCCAAAAAAATCCCATTCTTTTTCATCTTTCCACCATCAACAATTCATCATAAATTACCCATGATACACAAACTTAAACCTCTCATTTTAAACACTAATTTAAAAGTTCATAAATAAGAACCCTAAACCCCTTATTGCACACACAATAACAAACACACACAAGGGGAGTCACGAAGATGGTTTTAAGAAATTAAAAAGCTTTTTGAAGATCCATTTGAGTATAATCTCATTATATGATTTTGATTTGCCACTCAAGCTCAAATTTTTTTGTTTTTTCGTAACTCTGTCATAGCATAAACTATCAAAAGCTTATGTGACAAATAAGCGTTTTATCAGCTTATGGTACCTTGTTTCTTGTTTGTGGTGTGTTCTAGGTATAAAAGTTCAATATATCACTCCATTATTATAAGATTTGGTGCGAAAATAAGCCAAAAAGGTGTTGCATAAGCTGTTTAGACTGGTTTGAATGTACGTCAGTCAAGGTAAAGCTTTGAACTCCACTTTCTTTCTTATTCTGTCAATTATGCTTATTTCAGTGTGCTTATGTGCTTTTTCTGCTTATGTGTTTATTTGCTATCTTATATTCCTTTACACGCCTGTTATCTATTGATTATTTTCATGGTCATTCTTGTTTTTAGCTTTAAATTGCTTTGATTCATCAAATTTATTTGTTAAAGTTATTTTCCTACACCAAAAGGGGTGTTTGGGGTAAGCACTAAACCTAGGCTCATATGGCTTTTAGCTTAGAGTAAACCGGCCTTTTCATTTAGCTTGGTAGTGAAAAGATTCAAATTTGAAGTTTTGTTAAGTTTCTGTCATAGGTTAATCTTAGTGTAGAATTTCATAATTTTTTGTTGTCTGATATGCTTCATGGTTGAATATCTTGGTAATTTTACTTGGTTAGTAATAATAACGGGTTACAGGTTCACACATATGTCGTTGAAAGTGTTAGTCAGTTTTCTCTATCGTAGTTCCTTGCAATGATTAACGAACCAATGAATGTATATTGCTAAAGCGTACACATAGGAGGGATGTAAGTGGTTATATTATGACATTTATAAAAAGAATAATAAATCACTATTTTGGGAACTTCAGGTCGGGAGATCTGTTGTATATTCAAGTTAACTAGACAAAACTCTGCTTGAATCAAACAGTAGACATTGCAAGTGCATTCGACACAAGTGCACGTTTTTAACAATGTTAACAATATGGTTTTGGACAAAGCGGCACAATAGGTGTAATTAAGTTGACTAATAAACAACGAATGTAATGTGTCACTGTAGTAATTTCGATTGTAAATCATCCTCTTGGAACATGTTGAATTAAAAAAAATTAGTCGAAATCGCTTGTCAAGCCCCCGATCGCCGGGACAACGACTGAGCCGCATAGTGTTGAGGCGGAAACAGAGAGGAAAAATCCAAAAAAACAAGAATATGAGAAGCAAACTCATATTGTTGGCATACATACTGTAGAGGAGGAATCATATTCATCTTATGATAAGGAAGACCCAACTCATGCCGAGGTAGATTCTAAAGGTAACAATGGTTGAACTTAAAGTTTATGGATGAATCTAAACCAATGTGAATTTATAATTTATTCAACTTTATGTTATGTCAGTTTCAAAGTCAAAGTCGACTAGATACTCCAAAGGCTATAAGATAATTTCACACAAGGTATAGTTAAGTTGTTTTGTGTTTGTGCCTAAAGACTTGTATTTACCATCGATTAATTGTTTCAAACACATGATCTAGTGAACTATCAGGATGAATGGGAAAATAAATATTGGATTAGAATGAGCCCTTTCTATGATTGTAGCGATGAAGCTATAGTTTCTCAAGCTGATGCCTCCAGACAAAAGCACACTCCCAAAGCTCAATCCTCTCAAGCTAAATAAACTGCTGCAGACGTGAACAAAAGCATCGGCAAAAGGAAGGTTGGATGATGATGTTAGTTGAACCTGTTTAATATGTTTTCAGAACAAGTTTTTTTGTATTTTGTTTTGTTGACTACGTTATTAGATGTCTTTCAGTTGGTTTGTAACTTACAAAGGTGTAAAAGAATATAAATTTGCTTGCAATTTTATCAGCCATACATTAGTTTATAATGAGCTAAAAGTCTTATTCAGCATTTTGTGTTTGTGTTTTTTTTCTGCTTGCTTATGTAAATAATATTTTATATTTCAGTCCATTGCTTAACTAATGATGTTCAGGATCATAGTTTTTCGTTAAGGTGTTATTTCGCTTAAATCAACAGATTTAGTATGATTATTTTGCCAAAATTTTCAAAATCTGTTACAAATTAATAAAAAAATGCAACTAATCTTTACATAAGTCAGGGCTTGGAGAGGTTTTCTAAAAGTTTGGTCCCTCCAAAATAAAATTACATGATTTCGGCCTCTAAGACAAAGTCACTCAAGCTCCGTCGATGTGTCACTAGTGTTTCCTAATTATACTTTTGAAATAATTTCGACTATGCAAAAAAAATTGACAGCAAAAAGTAGAGTGAAAATTTTCATCAAAACATAAAACACGAACAGAGAGGGACACGGAAAAACTAAAAACGGTTTGATTTAGATAAGTTTTGATTCGTGTCCGGGTCAACCAACTTAGCCAGTTTACCAAACATGTCGTGTTCATTATCTTAAAAAAAATAAATGTTATATTATGTTTGGTTATACAAGTAAAATGTCAACTCGCTTATACTGTGTAGCATGCCTATTTATTCAAATAGACAAGTGAAATCGAGTGTTTTGAAAGCCTGGTTCTTGGTCGATCTATTGGAGTCTTTGGTCAGTCGAGTGTTTCGAAAGTCCAGGTTTTGGTCAACCTATCCGAGCCTTTGGGTCATCGATATACTATTTCTTTTTAAGTTGTTTCAAAATAATTGTTCATATTTAAAAAAAAAAAAATAGATACAAAGTATTGATTATGTATATCATGTCATATTCACTTGTATGGTAAAATTATCAAAAAAAAATAAAGTTATAAAAATAATATTTTTATTAAAATACATATTTTATTTAATAGAGAAAATCACTTAAAAATATAATAAACTTACCACTTTTTATGGTTGTATGTATTAAACTATTTTTTTTTATTATGTATATTAAACTTATTGTATGTATTTTATAACCATTTTACCTCTACTTTTTTCAAAATTTAATAGGCAAAATGATCATTTTACAAAATCGTATCATAAACTATCATTAATGAACCCAACAAAGATCTCCCCCCTACCAAAAAAAACATTTCATTAAAAAACATGATGCTACGAATCTTGAAGAAATCATCATCCCTGAACCAGCAGCGATGTCGATGGATGAGCACGAGGGTGATGAGTTTCGGAGATGGTAGCCATGGTGCTCTGGGGTTACCTAACTCGGTCCCTGGAATAAGCTCCGATGCATATGAACCAACTCCGGTAACATCTTTACCTGATGATGTTTGTAACATTGCTGCTGGTCATTATCATTCTTTAGCTGTTACTTCTTCTGATGGGAATGTTTGGTCTTGGGGTAGGAATGCTGAAGGCCAGCTTGGTCGTCACCTGAATTCTCCTAGGTACTCCACTCATATTGTTTCGCTTATGGGTATGTTTGGCGAAATGGGCAGAGGCCGAATGGGGCCGGGTGTTTGTTTTAGCTTATATGGTGGGCTTATAAGCTTATTACCTTATATAAGCTTATAAGCGGAAATCAAGTGTTTGGTTAAGCTTATATAAATAAGGTTATAAGCTTGGGAGTTTTGGTAAGCCAAACATTTGAGGCTTTTATAACAAAAGGTGGGCTTATGTCACTAGGTTATAAATAGCATGAAGCGTGGCGTGGCAGCATGTCCAAGCTACATGCTTTAGCGGCTAAGGCGAATCTTTAGCGTTACTAAAGCGTGGCTTATAGCGACACAACATATAAAAATATTTATTTATTTTATGTATTTCAGTATTATATTTATACTAAGTTCATAAATTAATGTTGTACATAATAATTAAAGCTAGAAAACTCTCCTTACATGTGATAATATTCATTTCCTAGAGTTGAAGTCAAAAAAATTACTGCACCGAATGTCGTAGCGCGCCTTGACCTATTACGTAGCGTGAAGACCACGCCTCAAGCTTTAGCGCGCCTTAAGGCGAGCTATAGCGAGCTATTTAGAACAATGCTATTACATATAAAAAGACTTTTATACCCCAATTTAATAACTACATAATTTAACATTCATATGTTTTTTTGTCATTTTACTTTATTAATTTTAATAAGCTTAACCAAACACTTTAACATAGGCTTATATGCTTATGATATATAAGCCATAAATGGCTTATATAATATAAGCCTAAGCCCCACTTATAAGCTTAACCAATTTGGTGGCTTATTGGAGACTTGTGGGCTTATCTAAGTTTGTTATGATATAATAAACTTATTGATACGAACCGGATCGATAGAAGAGATAAAATGATAGATAGATTATATTAATGGGATAACCCGACCCCCCGATGGCTTATATTAATGAGATAAACCGACTCCCTAATTAACTAAGAAAACAGTAAACCAAAATAAAACATAATCATATTTCTCTGCATATTGAATTACAGCCTCTTATCTCTATATATAATCATACTTAACTTATTCCCTAAGATAATACAATAAAAGGAAAGTAAATAAACTAATTCTTTATTTAATATATTGATAATAATGTGTCAGGATCATATCAATACTCCGTCCCCCAAAAACACCTTGTCCTCAAGGTGTTGTCTTGAAAAAGTCGCCTGCAGTGATTCCGGGATCCCAAGTTCTTCGTTGTATCCCCATTGTGCGCTTCTTGAGCAAGCAGTAGTCTTGGTCTATGTTCTTGAATTTTCTTGTGCAGACTTGTAATTCTTCTTGTGAATCTGAAGTTTCAAATCCAGGACCAAGTGACGTACCTAGATTTCTAGGTTTACTGTTTTGGACACGTGCCACCACAAATTTATTCCAAAACACCCTTGCCTTGATCTTTCGGTTAGGAGTCCGTTGATTTAGTTGGACCCCTAAAGAACCTGTTTCATCCATTTCCACCTTCCTTCCCACGGCCTCTGGATCTGACCCAAGACCAACACCTTCACCACATTTTTCTGTTATGGCAGGTTGTGTTGGAGGCGTTTGAACAGGCGAGATGAAAGACTGAATTAGTTTCTCCAGTTTTTCAATCTTCTGATTCCATTCTTCACGCCGCTGATCCTCTTCAATCTTTTGATTCAATTCTGCACGCCTCTTCTCCTCTTCATACGCTCTAATAGCCATTTGTTCCCGTCTTTGATTCCATTCATGCCATTCTTGACACCTCCGATTCCATTGATGCCATTCTTGACATCTTTGATTCCGTTGATGCCATTCTTGCCACCTCTGTGCTTCTGCTTCCATTCCAGTAACTTACTTTTTTCTGATGAACAGTAACCGACGATGAACAGTAACCAATAAACAGTTTTTTTTTTTTTTTTTTTTTTTGAAACCCTAGAATCGAAGCAGCTCTGATACCAATTGATACGAACCGGATCGATAGAAGAGATAAAATGATAGATAGATTATATTAATGGGATAACCCGACCCCCCGATGGCTTATATTAATGAGATAAACCGACTCCCTAATTAACTAAGAAAACAGTAAACCAAAATAAAACATAATCATATTTCTCTGCATATTGAATTACAGCCTCTTATCTCTATATATAATCATACTTAACTTATTCCCTAAGATAATACAATAAAAGGAAAGTAAATAAACTAATTCTTTATTTAATATATTGATAATAATGTGTCAGGATCATATCAATACTCCGTCCCCCAAAAACACCTTGTCCTCAAGGTGTTGTCTTGAAAAAGTCGCCTGCAGTGATTCCGGGATCCCAAGTTCTTCGCTGTATCCCCATTGTGCGCTTCTTGAGCAAGCAGTAGTCTTGGTCTATGTTCTTGAATTTTCTTGTGCAGACTTGTAATTCTTCTTGTGAATCTGAAGTTTCAAATCCAGGACCAAGTGACGTACCTAGATTTCTAGGTTTACTGTTTTGGACACGTGCCACCACAAATTTATTCCAAAACACCCTTGCCTTGATCTTTCGGTTAGGAGTCCGTTGATTTAGTTGGACCCCTAAAGAACCTGTTTCATCCATTTCCACCTTCCTTCCCACGGCCTCTGGATCTGACCCAAGACCAACACCTTCACCACATTTTTCTGTTATGGCAGGTTGTGTTGGAGGCGTTTGAACAGGCGAGATGAAAGACTGAATTAGTTTCTCCAGTTTTTCAATCTTCTGATTCCATTCTTCACGCCGCTGATCCTCTTCAATCTTTTGATTCAATTCTGCACGCCTCTTCTCCTCTTCATACGCTCTAATAGCCATTTGTTCCCGTCTTTGATTCCATTCATGCCATTCTTGACACCTCCGATTCCATTGATGCCATTCTTGACATCTTTGATTCCATTGATGCCATTCTTGCCACCTCTGTGCTTCTGCTTCCATTCCAGTAACTTACTTTTTTCTGATGAACAGTAACCGACGATGAACAGTAACCAATAAACAGTTTTTTTTTTTTTTTTTTTTTTGAAACCCTAGAATCGAAGCAGCTCTGATACCAATTGATACGAACCGGATCGATAGAAGAGATAAAATGATAGATAGATTATATTAATGGGATAACCCGACCCCCCGATGGCTTATATTAATGAGATAAACCGACTCCCTAATTAACTAAGAAAACAGTAAACCAAAATAAAACATAATCATATTTCTCTGCATATTGAATTACATCCTCTTATCTCTATATATAATCATACTTAACTTATTCCCTAAGATAATACAATAAAAGGAAAGTAAATAAACTAATTCTTTATTTAATATATTGATAATAATCTGTCAGGATCATATCACTTATATAAGCCCATAAGTCACCAATAAACTTAAAAAATTAGGGTTTATGAAATATAAGCTGAAATATGGCTTATTTTCGGCTTACATAGCGTAAGCCCCAATTTCCAATTTTGTGGCTTATTTTGAGACTTAGGGGCTTATATAAGTTTATCATGATAGAATAAACTTATATAAGCCCATAAACTTCCAAATGAGCCACAAAATTGGGGCTTATGTTATATAAGCCGAAATGAGCTTACATTATATAAGCCAAGCCAAACACCTCCTAAAATCGCATAAAAATACATCAAATTAATGTAGATATATTTACACTATAATCCGTTACATTTTCAAGTGTATTTAAGTAATTTAACTAAATATAAGCATCCCGTAAGCCCGTCTTAGTTGGCTTGGGTGTATGGAGGCTTATGGATTATAAAAGGTTCCATAAGCCTCGGTGACACACAAAGCTTATTTTATAAGATAGCTTATTTTAGCAGCTCAAGCCCTTTTAAGCCTCCGCAAACAAACCTATGTGCTTTTGGTTTTTGTTTCGTAATCTCATTTTTATCGGGTTTATTTTGAAACTTGTCGGCATGTTACGAGTTACGACACAATAGGCTTTTATAAGCCCATAAGTTTCAAAATAAGGCTAAAAATAGTTGATAACACACAAGTTTGTAAGTGAAGAAAAGCTAATTTTAGCTTATAGCCCTTTAGCTCTAGTTAAGCTTATCATGTTTAAAATATTTCCATCTATGAAGTCACTTGATGTTATTAAATATTTGCATCCGCTTATCTGTTTAAATTTCCGTATTAACGGATATGATAATTCTATAAGGTAGTGGTTAGCAATATTACTTATAAAGCACAATGTGTAGTTTTTTGAGTAAATGTACTTTTGGAACTTTTGACCGACTACTGTACTCTCCTTGAGTCCATCGCCACAGCGGGTAAAGACGTCCCATTCTAGATGGTTGGAGTGACTCCTTTAGGTTTGTTTGCACCAAGTATGGTTCGAATTTGAGACCTCTCACATTTTAGGGTGATAGTCACTAAATATTGCTATTAGGCGGCCACCCCTGATGGTTAACTTTTAGCTGTGTACAGTAGGCAAGGTTCGTACATGCTTATTTGAGATTGAACTAGAAGTATTTTTTGTTTTTTGTTGATATAATTCATCTGCTTATTGCTTTTTCTTCTGATTGCATTTTTTTTTTAAATAAGCAATCCCAAACATCCGTGAGGCTCTTGAACAACTTGTGCTTATTATAAGTTTGTGTTTGGGTAACTTTGTTTGGGGATCTTAATAAGCCTGTTAAGGTGTTTGCATATGTTTACTCCAAATGATTTACCGCCTTTTTCCGGAAGAAATAAGGTAATTAGCTTAAGTCGTTTTCTTCGAGAATACATAAGCCAATAAGGTTAAGCTTACCCCAACACTCCCAAGTGATAGAGCATAATGCAGCTTGCTCATTTAATAAGCTGGTTCGTTTCAAAACTAGTAGTATAAGTTGATTCGTCTAAGTTGTTCGGGGTTTATTGAAACAGCTAAAAAAGTTTATTAGGGGTATCAAAACATAACAAGTTTATAACTTGTTTAAATAAGGTAATCCAAACAGCACCTGTAGCAAGGTAGTTAAAAGCGAAAGCGATCTCAAAGCGACATGCCTTTTTCCAAAGCGAGAAGCGAAAAGCGACAAAAGCGAGCGCTTCACTTAACCTTTTTACCCTTTGTGCATATAATAGTGTCTAGTATAAAAATGATAAATAAAAACATAATTATCTTAAAATCTTCACTTTTAATATAAAAAGACCGCAAAAGAGAAGTTTATTCAAATACTTCTACTATTTTTATTCGGAATAATCGTCTAAGTTCTCATTTCTTGTTTCTCCATCGTTTCCGAGATCCACTATATCATCTTCATCTACAAGATCATTGCCGGATTCATCATAAGGTGTCCTACTCTAAGATGTCCTCCT
Organism: Glebionis coronaria; assembly: GCA_025667525.1. Classification (NCBI taxonomy): domain Eukaryota; kingdom Viridiplantae; phylum Streptophyta; class Magnoliopsida; order Asterales; family Asteraceae; genus Glebionis; species Glebionis coronaria. The sequence continues at coordinate 60,213,293 of CM046876.1, forward strand.
TGTAGATGCAGATACATTTCCTCTTGTATAATGCATGGGCTCATTTACACCACTATCACTAGCTATAGTACCCCCAAGTTAGTGTAATGCCTCGGATTCATCATAAAGGGTTAGTTTTATAATTATTTGACATAATTTAGAGGATTAGGGCTGGTTGTAGAACCTCATTAGCTAAAAAAACAAAAATTAGCCGTTATACAAAAAAGCGAGCGCTTTTCGGTCGCTTGATAACGCTTTTTCTCGCTTTAGTAAAACGCCTCGCTTCTTTGGAATCAAAGCGCTTTAGGGCGCTTCGCTTCGCTTCTTCGCTAAAGCGCTCGCTTTTCTCGCTTTTGACTACCCTGACCTGTAGTGTTCTTGGCTAATTAAGATAATAAAATCCGAGTTTGGTTATCAAAATTTATTTTTCTTTATAGCATAGTATAGTTTGGTAATTGTATTTAACATCAGATAGTTTGTGAGATACAACTTATATTATAGTATTTACCATGGAACGGATAAACATGATACTTGTAGTGTAAAAGGGAAATACGATATACTGAATATTTAAAGGATAAATATGTGATTGCTTAGAAAAGCAAACAGCTTATAAGTCCATTTTGATTTTGTAACAGAGAAAAATGGTTCGAACCACACAGAATAGAGGGGTTGAGTGATGTGCAATCTGCATTTGCATCAGGCGTTGTATCTGCAGCCATTGGAATCGATGGGTCGTTATGGGTTTGGGGGAAATCAAAGCGTGGTCAGTTGGGTCTTGGAACAGGGATCACTGAGGCTGTTGTTCCTTCAAGGATTAAAGCTCTTGCTAAAGAAGAGATAACTAAGGTGGTGTAAGTACCATTTTTTAAGGTAGATATCATCTTTCAGATGGTCTCACCTAGGGGTCTTTTGGCATTGAGTTCTGACATTCTGACAATATATATATATATGATGTTACAGAAGTTGTAAATAACCAGTGCATAATATTTGGGCGCATAAAAACTGACGGCCATTTTACATGTAAAACTTTATATAATTAGTATTTTTGTAAAATTTGAAGTACTTATCATCTGATTATCACAACCTTGGGGTGTTTGGCATTTAGTGTTAGAATACTTATCGGCTTATTGCATTTTGATGGTGCTAGGGTCAGTTTGTCGAAACTTATTATCTGATTATTGGCGAGACAATATACTGTTTTTGATAAACCAATTGAAACTACTTATTCTTGACAACTTATCTATGAAGCAATAAGCAGATATGAAAACAAGACATTTCCTGCACCCCTTCAAATTTCATAAGCATGGCACTTTTGTTACAGCTGATTATTTTACGTAACACGGTAGTTACCTTCAAATGCAATGCCAAACACTCCCTTACAGCTATAAAAAATTGCTAACTAGTAATGAACAGGTCTCATTTGGATGGGGACATGCTCTTGCACTCACCAAAGATGGAAAGTTATTTGGGTGGGGATATTCAGCCGATGGTAGATTAGGAAAGAGAACGGTTATGGGCGCTTCACCACTGGATTCAGTGGCTAATTTGTCTGCAAGCTTAAAGCTTGAAGAGGCTGAGAAACTAGTTGCTGAAGCCATGGATAAAGAAAACGACATGCCTATCATCTGGGAGCCTTGTCTCATTGATGAACTAAAAGGTGTTGAAGTTGCAGATATATCGTGCGGGCTCGACCACACCTTACTCCTTCTACGTAAGTCATGTTTGACCAACTTTGACCATGTTTGTAAAAGATTGAAAAAATAAACTCGCATACAATGTTGTTTCAGGTGATGGGACTTTACTGACTGGTGGTAGCAATGCATATGGGCAGTTGGGTAGATCAACACAAAAATTGGAGTTGCTTCCAGTCGACATAAGTGTCCACCCAGTTTCTATAGCTTCAGGGTTAGGTCATTCTTTAGCCATATGCCACATTCCATCCGCAGAAGGTGGGAGGGACATTTCAGGCATTTTTTCATGGGGTTGGGGACAGAATTCTCAGCTCGGAAGAGAAGGTCCCACAAACATCCCATTGCTCGTGGATGGACTTACAGGGGAAAACCTTTTGTCAGTCTCAGCCGGGCGGGTCCACTCCATTGCTCTTACAAACCAGGGAGAACTCTTTTCTTGGGGGTGTGGTAGAAATGGCCGGCTTGGTTTGGGAAGTTCAGTGGACGAGCCTGAACCGATGGTGGTCGAGTTTTCTGAGGTAAGTAGCATTTTGCAAGCTGTCTCGGGGTTTGATCATAATCTCGTCCTAACTAGCAATTAACTATTTTATCAATTGCTTTTTGTGTAATCAAATTATAACAAAATGTGATCCCGCTTTATAAGGGTATCTCAATTGCTGGTCATATTACAAGTTACAACATTTTGGAATGTATATTCATGGGTCTCTAGTCTAAAACTTCAAAAATTTTCTGGGCTGTCATCTAGTTGTTTCTCATCTTCTATATCCACTTCCAGTATCTCCTGTCAAACAACAATTTTGCTATCAGATAAACTATTCCAATTGATGTTATGAACGGTTACTATTATCAGAACATAGTGGAAATAAGCTAGCTTACAGGGATTCTTTCCTTCAAGTAGTTCCCAAGCCTTGCTAATATTAGTGAACGTTCATGCCAGAATCGACCTTTCAGTCTAATCTTCACAAATGGTCCATCAACTTCAGCTAATTCTGCTACTCCTGTTTTAAAATTTAGGCCGTTTTCTCTTAAACGCTACGAATTCAATCTAGGAAACTGAACTCAAAGGCTAGATTATTACCTGTCATTCCAACGGATGCATCGAACAGGTGTGAAAACTGCAGGAAAACAGACCAATTAGCATTTTAGAGATTATGCCAAAAATTGTGATTGCTTGTTAGAATTACTCATCGGGTTATTGCTTTATGAAATATGTTAATTCGGGTTACTAGACTCGCATATCCTGTACCAAAATGCAATAAGAGCAGATAAGCATTACCAAACACCCCTGAAACTTGCCTTTTTAGTTCTAGCATCATCTAATACCAGCTTGACGTTGTCTTCAGTTAAATCAAGTGATGCAGATATTCTAGTACATCTACGGATAACTTGAGGTGATCTTGGACACTTAATACGCCTTGACACCTTAACCGACTGCTTCAGATTTGAGGCTACAATGTTCATGTTCATGTTCAAGGACGTCTGAGAACGATTGTTTGAACCGTAACATTGTTGTGGTGATACAAGGTGATGGTGGGAGGGATGGACACCATGTACAATGTTTGTAGCCATCTCTATGTGTTTTGTTTGTTTGTTACAATGATATCTAGCTCAATGTAGTTGCAAAATATGTGTTTGTTTGGTGTCCACTCATTTGTGTTATCAGCTAATGTGGGGGCATTGTTATCCAGACTATGGGTACTACTACTGGTCCAACCCTTTTTTGTTGGGGGTTTAACCACCAATACCATTACTACTACCACAGCCACCATAAACTAAAAGATGATCCGACCAACCACCGAACTTGCGTTGTGCATGATAGTATCACTTTCATCGAGCTACTTATTTCACCGTTACAACCATGGTTTCTAAACACTATATAAAGCCACGTCTAATTAGACACATTTATTCCCGCAATAGTAGACTTGCATTATAAAGGCGGAGACTATGAGTTCAAAACTTCTAATCCAGGCCTTGTGTCATCTAATCATGATGTTACGCGATTTACTTTTTCGGCGTCCATTAGCTGGTCGGTTACCTATTCATTTATAATTAATTTAAGATATAAATACTAATTAATTGTAATAGTAACAAGATGCCTTTCTAGCTCAGTTGGTAGAGCGCGTGGCTTTTAACCACGTGGTCGTGGGTTCGAGTCCCATGGAAGGCGATTATTTTTTAATAATTTTTGTTTTCTAGCTCATTGAAAGAGTTAATTACGGAAAAATACATATCTAACTTGTTATCTTTTCTAATTGTGCCTAGCTTTTTTCTCATCAAAATTTTATATATATTGTGAATAAAGATAAAGAATAAGTGTAATCTTCTATTAAGATATCATTGAGGGTAAATACAAGGAGTATTTATAAGGTAAATATTAGAGTAAACCCTAATCACTATATGGGCCTTGGGCCTTATACTAGACATCCATACAAATTATTCATAACACTCCCTCTTGGATGTCTCCATATATAATACGCTTTGATAATGTTGCCTCATTAAAAACCTTGTCAGGAAAACCCAGTGGGACAAAACCATGACTAAGGAAAAGAGTGCAACGCGTATTATCTCCCTCTGATTACTACATCACTTAAGATCTTTAACTCGCCGCATTTCAATATTGTAAATAAGCTTCTTGAATGTTAAAGTAGGAAGTGTCTTGGTAAATAGATCCGCCAAATTGTAGCTTGAACAAACTTGTTGAACTAGAATATGACCGGTCTTTTGTAAGTAACGAGTGAAACGAACTTCGGTATCGCCTTTCATGTAACCGTCTTCGAGTTGAGCAATGCATGTTGTGTTATCTTCATACAAAACTGTTGGTGCCTCTTTCTCTGAAGAAATACTACATGACCCGCGTATGTGTTTTGTTACATTTCTTAACCAAACACATTCTCGACTTGCCTCACGGACTGCTACAATTTATGCCTGATTGAATGAATTTGCTGCAATTATTTGCTTTACCGAACACCATGAAATCACTATTCCTCCACTTGTAAAAACATATCCAGTTTGAGACCGACCATTTTAAGGGTCAGACATATATCCTGCATCTGCAAAATAAACTAAACTTGTATTTGATGGGTTAGAGTATAAACCCATATCTCTTGTTAAAAACCTTACTAGATAAAACCCTGTGGGACAAAAATCTAGTGAAGGAAAATAGTACTTTAAATCCTTTATACGCTTAGGGATGTTGCCTCGTTAAAAACCTTGCCAGAAAACCCCGTGGGGACAAAACCATGGTCAAGGGAAAAAGAGTACAACACATATATTCTCCCCCTGATGATCACATTACTTAAGCTCACCGAGTCACTAAAATACACATTAAGGTGTATTAATAAAATCATATGTATGAACACTATTTACACGTATTCTTTGCATAATAATACGTCATACATCTCGTTCAAGTTTATCATCAAACTTTGCAAGTTATTCATTTCCAACAAGTATGACCCTTAGCAAAAATTGAATTGTTCATTTCCAAATGACATATCTCAATCGATATTGTGATCATCAACTCTATAAATCAAGAGAGTCTTTCTAACATCATGTGAATTCATAAATATGAGTGTTGTTTATCCACATAAAGATACAAATTTATCTTTAGTTTTCATGATGCATACATATTTCATCATTAATATGTTCAATTCTTGAATTAAGACAAACTTTGTCGTTTGTTTCAAATTCAATTTCTATGCACTTAGTCGCCTTTATAACCATAACTCTTTATTATGCACAATACCACACACTAAGGCGATTATAACATATATGCTCAAATCATGATTAGTTCAATACAATCAATATTGTTCTCGAGAACGTTTCTTATATGCCTTAAGCATTAATTATCTCTAGCATGCTCCATGCATATTATATGCAATAATGAAATATCAATATCACTTGAGCTCTATTCGTATATATCTTTTAGACGCATATCACTTATTATCACATTGTCAGACTTATACAATATATATTGGATCCACCACATGTGAACATGTATCTACATGATCATTTTCAAGTCTTTGAGAAATATACGTGTGCCATCATTTGCAACTTATGCATATTTTAATTTCGCTCTCTCATAAAGACTAATGCATATCCAATAAGTTTTATAAATGGATTGTAAGCTACAACCATATGTCTCATCACAAGAGACTTCAAATATTCATTATATTCTTGCGTCATTAATATTTTGGCCATTCATCATCCATGATCCTCACATTCACTTTAGCGCTATATTCTTTATTATCATTATCATTCACATTATAACTATATCTCGATCGACGTCGATTTATTTCTTTTTGATTCCACACTCTACTAGACATTGCATTTTATCATTTATTGAGATCTCATAGTATTTCATGTACCCGGGGTTTTCTCAATTACCTTCATGTCTAGTGTCTCTTTAGGAGACTGTCATGGGGTCTTTATTACCTCGATTCGACCATTGTAATATTCTTGCTCCATATTATCTCTTTAACCGAGGATTTTTATTTAGAATCGAATAGTCTATCACGTTGCAGACGTGCCATAGACTTACTACCAATAATTGGTTTTATTGTTGGGACACACATTTTAATTGGAGCACTAGCAGCGTTTGTGATCTAGTCACTTTATTTAGGTCACTAACCTTGTCTGGCAATTACTAGATCTGGAATGTAAATTGTCCCATGAACTTTATGTTCATATTCATTACTTGTGAGGATCAACTTTTCATTATCATAATTCATTCCAAATTTCTCGCTGCTTATTCTCCCCCGAATGAAATATCATTTTCAAAATTCCATTTTGTGCATTGTGGTGGATTTACCATTAACATATGTTGCACAATTACAAAATCTCAAATAGGAAATATGGGTTGTGACCAAAAACCATTCTTATAGGGATTATACATTGTTGGCAAGATGCGAATTTATATGATATAAATTGCCCCATAAACTATAACTTGTGTTCTCATAATTATTGGCTTTGCCATCAACTGAAACCATTTTAAAAAAAAATGTTTCAGCATTTCGCGTATGAACATGAGCTACCTTTAAGTTCAACACTTATTCCAATAATCGCTCAATGCTATTCATCACCATTCTCATTAATATAATTTGGAAAATCATTCTCACATCGAGCTCACTAATCACACCAACTTGAGGTTGGGTATTTGATGATCATTTTGACGATGCATCGATTTATAACTCAAAATGATCCACATGAGACATGTACAGGCCTACATACATGCTCTTTTTATGTTTTCCAAAATTTCAAAGAATGAGTCCTTATTTATTTTTAATGGTGATAAGTAATGAACTTCCATAGAGAACAATAAAAATAATCAAAATCATCTTTGAAGAAATTCATGATTCTTCTATAGCTTTCGCATCATCACCCATAGTGATTCAACCAGTCATGCCAATTGTTACAAATAATCTTGGCTCATAAACTTTTCTTTATGGCCACATGTGCATAGGCTTCAATTGCACCTTTTATATATAAAGTCGAAAAAACAGTCTTTCACTTTCTCATAGTCTAATATAGAATTCATATTACCTTATAGCATTATCAAATAATAAAACAAAATATATACTAATAAAATATGTCATTAATCAATTAATCAAATATTTCACAAGTAAATATAATCACATGATTATGAAAATTATGTCAAAGCATATACTGTATCAAAATTTAATGGCACAATTAGACTTAACTAAGTCACCTTATTCGCATAACTAGATATTTGTATTACTCTTATGCAACCTTAGTAATAAGACCGCAAACATCATATATATTTTCGAATGTTACACTAAAGAATTCGCATTCTTATATATATAATGTACTTTAGTGGCACGCTTATCGTTTTTTTAATAAATTTATAGTTCTCATTTAACTTGTCATGCATTAGAGAATGAAAGTCGTCAATATATGAGATCATAAACAATTAAAGTCTTATAGATGAAATACACCTATCACTATTTAAGTGTATCATTCTCACATAATATGAACCAATTGACAACTTATGTGCATGTCTTGAAATCATTATTCAACTAAGCGTTATATACTCTGTTTCATCGTTAAATGCTTGGACCCAATTTGTGTAAGTTACCATAACACGTTATATCTTTATGGTCATGCATATAATAATTGCCAAATTAAAAAAAATTGTTAATTAACTAAAATATGACTTCGTTATAAGGGTATGGACATGCATAATAGAACTAGTAAACAACGTGTCTATTATATTAGAATAACGTTTATAAGATCCATCCATTAATCTAACTATAATTCATAACGAGAAAAAACAACATTTGTGGATTAAAACTTGCATGCCAATTTGAAAACACACATTCGTTATAAATAATCTGTATCAAGTAATCAATTAAAAAAAACTTCTAACATCCGTATTAATATATTATATTAGGCTCGTAACATTATACGAAATCAGTAAAGTTAATTTTATGACATACAATGTACCAATGCAATCAAGAATAAACAAAAAGAAACGTATGACTTTGAAAATTTAATACAAAACACACAACATAAGGATAACTGTGTCTGTAGATCAATATTTAGTTTTTATGATATGACTTAAAATACCACCTTTATACACACGTCATGTTTTAACTTCATGAAATCTATATATATAAAAAGAAAATTGTGTGTAGGAAAAAGCCATAATTTATATCATTGCATAACAAACTGTGTTTGTAGAAAAAAAAACTTCCAAACAAAGACTAAATAAATTACTAGATCGGTTGAATTCTAGATATACTTTGTGGTTAAGTCTTTAATGGAAAAAATCTTTTGTTATCTTTTCCAAAATTAACAAAAATAACCAAAACAATTAGATTCAAGATACAGACATAAAACAAGAGATTAGGATCCATATTAAAAAAAAAATCATAATCTAAATTAATTATGAATTAATTACGAGGTAAAGCACCGAAAACATAAGTCTGCGCTAAGTGGAGGATGCAAAGCAATATTCTATGCCATAAACAAGATCGATCGAGTCATCCGCCACTATAAATTACTTATTGACATAAATAATAAATTGCACAGAAGTTCTTAAAAGTCTAACCATTGTAATGTGTGAGGATGTTAACTCAATCCAAACTTTATCTTACAAGTTTTAATGTTATATAGGCATATATATTAGTTATAATTATAATGACCAAAGGTCTCATGCGTTGCGGTCATCGTGAATAACCACTATCTTGGAGTAGTTTGTTTAGTTGCAATCCTATGTTTTGATAATAATTATACTTGTTAACTGCTTCCAAAATCATCAATCAAAGTTCTAGATTAGTTGTTACAAGTAAAAACCAAATCAAGGTTGTAAAAAAAAAACCAAATCAGACAAGGCATGGCATAACAAACAATATAGCATCAATTAATTAATCGTCAAATAATGAACGTCTTAACATACAATCCTTTTCATCCATTATTATATAAGTTTCTTCTTAAAGTCATCGCATCTTGTTTTGGATATCAATGATAATGTATAATATGAATATATATATAGCATAACTAAATTCGATACCTGCTTTAGTTTTCTTCACGAGATCTGATAAAAGAAATCCAATCCGTTTAGTGTGAATCATGTAGCAGATTACGTAAAGCCTTCATGCTCAGGAAATTTTGAATATAGTGAGTGCTTTTCTTCTTTACACTCAGCAATCCAGTTTACCTAAAAACCAACTTTTAGAGCGTGCTGATAACGTATTGTGAATAAAGATAAAGAATAAGTATAATCTTCTATTAAGATATCATTGAGGGTAAATACAAGGAGTATTTATAAGGTAAATATTAGAGTAAACCCTAATCACTATATGGGCCTTGGGCCTTATACTAGACATCCATACAAATTATTCATAACAATATATATATTCTTTTTGCTAACGTAAAGTGACCAGATTTTACATCTTGTGAGTTGTAACTAATTTATTGAAAGTAAAGGACTAGAGCATAAAAATATATCTCACATGAGTAAAATATTTTTATATAATAAAAGAATTAGATTTTTAGTGAAAAATAGAGCTTATAAAAAAAATAATTGGACCAATCAAATAGGTTGATTTTGATATATAAACAAAATCAAATAATATGATTGGTAAAAAAAAATTAAAATTGAATTCAGTTTAATTAAAATTAAAAATTTTGGTAGAGAAATTGAATGAAAACACACAAATACATATGTCAAATTTGTGAAAATAAAAACTTAAAAAAATGAGGGATTAATAAAAACTTTAGTAGTTACATTTTAAATAAATTAGATGAATTAAATGTAAACTTCTAATTTTTCATATTTTTTAGTAACTTTATAAAATAAGCAAAATGCACCCTTAAACTTTATATCCTCTAAACTTTATCTTTTAAAATATAACATATATATTTTATTAAAAATCAACAAATCACATTCTTATAAATATTCAAATAAAAACACAAACTATTATCTATTTCTATTTTGACACTTAACTAAGTCAAACAATACAATATACATAAATTATTATTAACATGAATATAAATATAAAAATAAATGTATGACATCAGACATGTGTGAGATGAAAATAAATAGACGAGATTTTACGTATTGCAACAACATATGTTTTTTCAAAGTCGTTATATGTTACTAAACATACAATGTCTATAAAATAATAGCTAACATTTTAGTTAAATAAAGTCAAATCTTTTGTGCAACAAATATTTATACAAAATATCAATTAATATTATCACATAATAAAAAATCATGTAAAGCTCGCGGGGCCATGAGCATCATAACTATTTAAGTATTAAATTTTTAATATTGTTTTATATAGTAATATTAAGCATTATAAAATCATGAATATATAAATCATGTCATGTAAATGATTTCTTGATTAATAATTAAGATATAACTATTTAGAATAAAATATTGAAAGTAAAAATAGAAAATTCAAAAAATAAAAATTCATTTGAGTTTATTAATTTGTACGGTGTACAGTAAAATAACAATATAATCAAACATATATATACATTAGATGTTTTTAAAAAATATATATAATATACATAAAATCGCAATAACGAAATTATTACTTAATTTATCTTTTATAGTCACGTGCGTGCACGGGTATTAAAACTAGTTAAAAAAAATAAAACAAAGTTTGAAAGTTTAGCAATATAATGAGAACTTGGGGAAAAAAGCAACACAAATGGTCTGTTTTTTTCGGAAAAAAACAAAGTTTGAAAGTAATGTTGAAAGCATGTGTAGATGGGAATATAGAGAAAGAGTAAAGATTAAAGATTAATATTATTTTTGTAATTTACATGGAAAATTATATTTATAAAAGTATCTTTTATATATTAAAAGAAAACCTTTTTTCAAAAAAAAAGTGAAGATTGGCGAAAACACTTTAATCTCGGGTGTCTTTTGGCACCAGCCATTGTCCACCCCACAAGGAATAGCTCCGGCAACTCTCTTGGCTCAGAGGAGCAACACCTGGAGTGAGACGAGCCGAGACTCGACCCTCGATCTCTTATTCCACAAAGTCTCTCTAGTGTGCCCATAGGTTTTGCGGAGGCGGGTACCTATTTGAAACAAATGCCAAGGATGGGAATTGAACTTGGGTCATTTGACTCAAGCACAAGAGCTCCACCCATTGGACTAATGCTCCAATGTTAAAATTAACTTACTGATTCTAATGCATCAAGTACAATCAACTTAGCTTTAAAACTGAAAATAGAAATTTAAAATATCATTTAATACTCATTATTAAAACTAATTAATACATAATATTAAAACTAATTAATACATAATTTAATATTCAATTTAAAACTAATTAATACACAATTAAAAAAATAATTAATACACCCCATTACTTAGAAATACTATTATATATTCACATTGTATAATAATTAAAAGCAAATATATCTACAAAAATCGCTAGAAGACGAACCGGAGAGGATCCACCGAAACTGATAAAAACGACACCGTTAAATTAATTTGTACTACTTTTTTTGAACAACACATGAATCTGTACTACTTATAATAGATATTGTACTCTCTCTCTCTTCAAAATTTTAAGTAGTACAATGTTAAAAGGTTTTGGTACAAACCTTAAAACACAAAAATTTAATAAATTTATTTTTATATAAATGGGTGGGCAATAAATATTAAATGACAAAATTAATACAAATTATGCAACATATACAAATAATTATTACTATAAATTATAATTTTTTAGATACAATTATTTAAAATTTTCACCAATGTAAGTTTAATATCAAATTTTTATGTTTAATTTTGAACCTCTCAATTTGTTTTTTTATAAATTTTCATTTTTGAAGACATATATCATTTATGTATGCATTTTAGTATAAATTCAATGAAATATTAATCATTTTGCTAATAATTCGATTAAATCGTACACATCAAAGTAGAAAGATTTTAAGGTCATTATGAGAAAATGTGTAAACATATAAGTTAAGAAGCTTTTTTATATTTATATGTTACATAATATTGGGACGAAGGTTACACAGATTTATAAATATATTTCACTATCAATCATCACAATCCTGTAATACTATTTTTATATGAAATGGTATTATTGCTCAATGTTATTCCAATTTAAAGTATCTTCATTATTAATAAATATAAGTATATAACATCGCTTGCAGAATTTTAGTTTCAGGGTAGCCGCAGGCGCAACACGCGGGTAACCTGCTAGTCTTAGTAATAAGTAATGTTAGCCAAACAAAACTTATATTTTATGTGGTTTATTTTTTTAAAAAAAATAAATATAATATTTTATTATATAAAATTATAATTTACATGGTAGGAGAAGGTAAACGGACATCAAGTTGCGCCACTAGCTCTTTTTATATAGCAAACAAAATCTATTAAATACAACATTTGTGGATTTTAGGTGTTGAAACATTACTGTTTATAACACGTTATATTTTGGTAAGTAGTTTAACGTGCAAGGAAACCAAACCAAATGTTACGTTTTAACATTTTGGTTTTTGGATGGGTCGAATGTAAACATGTATGTGTTGATTAGACAAGAGTTTTTCCCCTTATAGAATTAAGCAGCTGGGATTTTACAGTAAATCAGACTTTTATAAAAACCGTCTCGTACGAAATGACTAAACACGAAAAAACATGTATTAAAAATCAACACGTAATTATTCTTTTTGCGTTTGAATGCGCCAGTTTGTTGCTGCCGACCTAAATTCATGCTATTGGGGGATGCCCATTGCCAATTATTTGTCTATAAACAAGTGGTCCATAAGTCTAATAATTTAACTATTGGCAATGCTATAAGTCTATAAGCTCATAATTAGAACGCAGGTTTATATGTCAACTTCAGTCTGTAAGATCGTTTGGCCATAAAAAGGCACCAGTGACATTATAAGGTTTGTTCAAAAAAAAAGGAGATTATAAGGTAAGACGTCATTAGTAATATTTCTTTCGAAACTTCTCGCACAATGATAGAATATACTATCTATAACTCTTTAAGTATCGTCTTATGATTTTTATTATTTTTGGTTGATGCGATATGCTTTTTTAGGTGTCGAAAAGCATGTTTATATTCTTTCGAATAACATAAGATTCATTGTGAAAAGCCTCTAGGTTTCAAGTACAGATACGATATGGTTAACGACGTTTAACTCCGTCAAAAAAGATACACCTGACTTGTCAGATAGAAGATTTACACTCAGACTAGCTGACAATTTGATTTTTTGATGAGTTGGAGAAAATCTTACATGGGTTAATCTAACTGAGGTTTGTTCTTTTGTAGGGTCGAGTAATCGAAATTTTTTAGTGAGTTAAGCTACTTTAAAAGCTACCTCGTGCAAAAGTGACAAAACAAAAAAACATGCATAAAAGAATTCAACACTTGTTTATTTCTTTTACGTTTGATATATTTGATTTTCTTACGCCTAAAACGGTAAAACTAATTATCAAAGTCTATCATGTTATAAACGGTATTTATGACACTAGATACACAATCGTTCTATTTAATAAAATCTAACTTTGTAATATAATAATACTTAGCGGTATTGTTTGTTGCTCTTTCAACAATAAAAGTAATCGCCTATCATATAATTACGAGTCATAATAAAGAATTTTCAATATCGTGAATCCCGTAAGCTACAAACTTTTTTTACGCTTGGAGGCAATCAGGACCCACCTTAATTCCGTTCCTGAAGTCAACCCATATATAATCAGGAATCGAAAACTAATGATTTACCAGACTCAATAAAACTTGCGATTCTGTGGAAGTCATAGTTTACGTGTAAAGTCACCATGGCGCGAATGAAATTTCTAGTGCTAAAAGAAAAAGTTAATACAAGCAACGTAAATGTTTAGTTTTAAAGGTTGGGAGCGGGAAATATTCGATAAGTGAGTTAACCTAACTTATGGGTGAGTACCACCTCGTTAATCAAATCGTGCGCGATATATTATGAAAACGATAGGTTTTTTTACCGGATATGAGTCACACAAAAAGTAAATTAATTTATTTATTTTTAATATATTTAATTTGTTTGTGAGTGTGTAAAATATTTAATAAAATATATTTTATATAAAATAAATAATATAATAATATTTGAGTTTACCAGTACAACTACGATTAAAAAATGAATAATGTGAGTAAAGATAAAAAGTTAAAACGACACTCAAATAAAGATAAGTTTATCACCATCACGGCCTTTCGGCCAAAAAGTCACATATGCATCTATATCTATCTACGTTTGCCACATTAATTACAGTAGATATGTAATTTTCATTGTCAGAGACAAAATTTATTACTTTAGCTACCCTTAAATACCTAACAATATTTTATACCATCCCTTTTTCTATCACCCGTTAAAATCGCATTATATACCGAGATATTAGAGGTGGCAAAATGGGCGGGCGGGCGGGTACGGGCGGCGGGCTAAACGGGCAACGGGCTAAACGGGCGGCGGGCTAAACGGGCGCCGGCTAAACGGGCACGGGCGAAATGGGCGGGCTAAACGGGCGCAATCTAAAAAAAAAGAAAAAAACATATAAAAACTTACAAATAAAAAATAAAATACTTGTTTGAAAGTCGGGATAAAAAATTTAATAAAAAATATTCGTCGAGTATACTAATTTGTATTTTACAAGTGCGCCCGTTAAGCCCATTTAGTTTCTTACATATGCGCCCGTTTAACCCATTCATTATAAAGAATGGGCAAAAAGTGCCCCCTCCTTTTTTGTAAATGGGCAAAAAATGACCATTTTTATCAAAATGGGCAATATTTGCCACCTCTAAGAGATATAGATGATAGACGATCAAGGAATGTGTAACATTTAAGACAGTGATAAGATATGTCGAGTTTGGAATGTCAACACGTTTTTCTCCAAGTTCCTGCTGATATTTCGATATACATTACTTATAGTTTGTTTGGTGTGTTTGGTTAAACTAGCGGTTAACATTAGCAATAATAGTTAGCATATAAAAATATTTGTTAGATTAGTCGTAATTTTATATGCTAACTATTATTGCTACTGCTAACCGCTAGTTTAAAAAAAAAAAAAAACTTTTTCTAACATCTTTTGTCTGCAAATCTCTGCAGACGCGTTGTTTTTTTCAGACATAAGTGCTAAGAAGCACTTCTCCCATCTTCAACAATGAAAACATCTTCCTTCTTCTTTTTCTCTCTTCTTCTCACTTCTTGAACACTCACATCCCACCATCACCTTTAATATTTGTTTGCATTTTTTTATATTTTTATATTTTTTATACTGAAATGATTCATTTCGTATTTTTTCACGTTTTATATGTTTTATGTTTTTTTTCATTTTTTTTGTGTTTTACCTTTTTGTCAATTTTGCACGCTTTTATACGTTTTTCTATGTTTTCGTGCATTTTTACGCTTCCGTTCGTTTTCGTTCTATTGTTTTCACTTGTTCATACGTTTTCGTTTGTTTCGTAAGTTTTTTAAGTTTTATACATATTTGTATATTTTAATTTATTTTTTCGTGTTTGTATACTTTTATATTTTTTTAGGTATTAGCGTTTTCAGCGCTACAAAATACGAACAAAACGTATGAAAACGTAAAAATCATACAAAATGTACAAAAACGTAAAAATTGACAAAACGTACGAAACATACAAAAGAACTAATGAAAAATATAAAAAGAAAAATAGTAGAAAAGAAGTACTTTAAGATTATAAAAAACAAACGGTCTTTTTTGTGTAGATGAAGACTTTAAATGCACCTCTTCTTCTTGTATACATGGTTTGTAGATGAAGAGGTAAAATCTCGGAAAAAACAAACGAAACCTAAATGTGTGAAAAGACATACATTTATTCTTTTAAATTTAATGTGTTATGTTAGTGAAGGTATATTAGTAATTTATTAAGTCTAATGCTCTTTCATTAATAATCATACTATCTTATAAATCATTTTTCACTTTTATTTTTAAAATAGTTGAAATTTCAACTTACAATATATAATACTATTTGTACAAAAAAACAACATGAGTACTAAAAGAAGAAAACTTATAATATGATATATATAAATTTTACAATTAAAACAGCAGATAGTACAAGTAATAAAATATTTTACAAATGTAATTAAAAGTATAACAATTACAACGATACAAATGTAAATAAAACATCATAATTACCATACTTACAAATATATGTGCATAATATACAATGCATACAAACATGACTAAAACATCAAACATACAAATATAATTAATACTTATATTTAAAACATCCCATTTAGGGGTGCAAACGAGCCGAGTTTTTATCGAGCTATTCTAGCTCGAGCTCAAGCTCGACTCGATCGAGCCGAGCTTTTATCGAGCCCAAGCCCGAGCCCAAGACCAATAGTATGGCTCGAAACATATATTGAGCCGAGCTCGAGCTTTTGATAGCTTGGCTCGAGCCCTTATCGAGCTTTTTCGAGCCTTAGTATAAATATATTTTTATATAAGTACGAAAACGTTCATTTAAGTATTAACCTTATTATCAAGAGTAACTATATAAAAACTTAAATAATTTATTGATAGTCGTTATCATAGTTTAGTACATACATAAAATATGTGGTAGTGTGTAAATGATAATGATATATTTGTTTCGTATATATAATTTCGAGTTTTTCAAGCTAAGCTCGAGCTTTGCTCGAATCCTAATCGAGTCGAGCTCAAGCTTTCAAGGTAAAAGCTCGACGAGCTATCGAGCCGAGCTCGAGCCCATTATTTTATGTTTCGAGCCGAGCCCGAGCCCTGTTGAGCTCGGGCTCGGCTCGGCTCGTTTGCACCCCTAATCCCATTATATGAATATCCAATAATAACTATATATTTTACAAGTATAAGAAAACATAAAAAGTCTTTTAAGCATTAAAATTTTCAAACTTCATTTTTGATAAGAAACATCGTTTTAATATATTAACAGAATACACAATCGAAATTGAAACTACACAATTTTATTATTTAAAAATACATATATTTATATTATATGTACAATTAACCAATGTAAAAAAACACACACTTTTTAATGTTATTCTTAAAACACATCTTATTACATTAAACAAACTAATAATATTATTTTTTAGAAATACCCATAAAATAAGAAGTACATGTAGTTTGCATATTATGTAAACTAATAACAAACACAAATAGGGGTGTCAAAAAAGTCGACCCGACCTGAACCCAACCCGGGTATATTCGGGTCGGGTTACTCGGGTACAAATTCTTCGGGTTAATCGTGCCAACTCGACTAACCTGAATTAAAAATAAGACGGGTATCAGGCAATTTATTTTTGTGTAACTCGGGTTAGGGTCAACCCGATTAACCCAAGTAAGATTTTTTTTAAAAACTATATATAATTTATATTTAAAAAGGGTAAAATAAGGTTTTTTTTTTACCCAACTCTGTTGACCCGAATTGACCGACCCGAGTAGACCCGACATGAATAGACACGAACCCTTGTAACCCGAATTCAAATCGGGTCAGGTTTAGGTAACTTTTTTTCATCCTTGACCCGAATTAGACCCGAACCGATTGACCCGAACACGACCAACCCGACCCGATTCTCACCCCTAGACACAAAGTTTATAAAATTATATGCTAATTTATATAGTTTTGAAAATCAAACTGGACCATAGATTCAAGCAGGAACAAGAGTAGTCACCGGTTCGGATGTCAAATAAAATTCGTTCGTAAACGATCTAGAAAAATTCGTCCGAAAATTATAAAAATAATTGAACCGGACTTGATCAACATTATTTTCAAACTGGTCAATCACAGGGTACCCGCCGTCGCATCGCGCGGATACCATGCTAGTACTTATCTAAAAATGTTCTTTATAAAAGCATATGACAAACTAGTTTTTTTTAGAACGACAATTTATTACAACTCACACTAATTATCTCACAAATTTTATCTCACACGTCTCCACTGAGACTTGAACCATAACCTTTAGGTTAGAGGGTCACATACCGTTGGGTCAAGAGGCCTTTGGTCATATGACAAACTAGTATTTTTATGATAAATGCTAATGCTCATTATTTTTACCAAAGATAAACAAACTAATAGTTAGTAATTAGAGCTGTGTTATATTTTTGCAGGGACGATCTTTGCGAAAATTCTCACCAAACGTGCCTTTTTGCAAAGATCGTCACCATAATGTAACAATCTAATAATGTTTTCAATTTTTTTCAATGGTGAAGAAAGAAATTATTATTGTTATTAGTTACAACCTAAGACTTGGTGATCGTCAATTAGAAGTACATAACCCGATGTTTTGAGTTGTGGGTTGGTCGTTGAGAGTGTGATAGCCACGTTAAAAAGTATGAAAGTTCTCGAATTGATGTGAAGCGCAAATTTACGGAAGATAAGGTTTGTCATGAAGATGTTTGAGAAGATAAGGTTCTTCGGAAAGCTTACACGTTTGGGTACTGTATAATTTTGTTATTATAAGGTATGCTACTTATTAATCAACACATTTACATATATCAACAAGAGGTGCGTAAACCTAGTTAACCGAATCAGTTTCCGTTATTGGTCAAAATAACCGGTTTTTTTTATCAAACCCCGGAAAACCGGTTCACCGGTTTGGTCACTAACCGGTCTAGGGGCCGAAACAACAACCGGTGTAACCAGTTAACCGGTTTTTCAGGTTTTTTTATTCATTTTTTGTTTTGTAGCGTATAGTAGATTATATGAATACTGTAAGATTACAATTATTAAAAACACCACTTTTATTTAATATGGAGTAGAACATTACAATACATTGAAAAGGAAATACATTGGAAATAAAATACATCACACATAATATATAAACATAATAAAAACCAAAAGCTAATTGGATTCGAACCGCCTAGGTTGACTTCGTTTTTGGATGTTCCGTTCGACATAACTTCTGCAGCAACGTCACCTCGTGAGAGTTCTTCGTCGGTGAGTGATGGCGCTTCACCCGTTTCTACCTCGGATTCAAAGATCGCTTCTTCAAAGTCTAAGGTGGTTTCAAGGTTTGAAGTTTCTTGTACCTACTCTTCTGTGTCTAAGTGATCTTTCAAGCACATGCACATCTTCAAAGACGCCGGAGTGAGTCATGTTCTTCGATTAGATAAAACCGTTCCACTTGTTGAGAAAGCTGATTCCGAAGCTACCAAAATAGCTTATACGCTTAGCACGTCACGAGCCATTCGAGAAAAAACGGGAAACCTTTCTTCCTTTGGTTTCCACAAAGCCAAAATATCAAAGCCTAAAAACTGATCGGTTTCAAGATGTTTGAGATCCATTTACCTTTGATATACATCTTAAATTCGTTGGATTCTTGTTATTCATGCTTTTCCCTTTTGTTTGTGCTTTCTTTTAAAGAATTTAACATTTGAGTTATCGAATTCCTTGAACTCGAACCCGATGAAGAACTAACATACGGTGAAGAAGGTACATTACCATAGTTTTTAAAGTAAACTTTTCATAAACCCTCAAAAGAATCGTTGAAAATTACATCATGTGCAAAGTTCATGTTCTTTTCAGAACACCCCAAATCATTCGTAATTGAGTCAATGAACATCTCCACCGCGGCTACATTGAAAAATGGATTTAACGCGGTGGAACAAGTAACTAATGATTGCAAATTTTGAAAGTATTTTCTTAGCTTTAATTTCATTAGTATGACCATTTCTACAAATATACCACCTTTAAATTCATATTCACTTAGCTTTCAGCACATCAAATAAAGTTGTTGCAACACCAAATAAGACATTAGATAATAGAGTCCCAATATTATTTTGTTTCATTGTTAAAGATTTCAAGTAATTGTGTTAGTTTTTAATATATCCCAAATTCAACCGAAAATCCAAACTCGATATAACCTGTGGAAAACGTATGGGATGAATACGTTTTTAAACTTTTGTATCAAATGTCCATCAAGAGGGACATAGTATGAGAAGTGTTGTTGATAGTCAAGGACTATGCTTTGAACCAAGTAGCACATTGAGTGATCACAACGCACGTAAGCAATAAGTATAAAGATAGAGTAATAAAGAAAAAGGAAATGAAAACCGACACAATGATTTATAGTGGTTCGACTACAATGACTCCTTCACTGCCCAACAACCACTCCCCGAGTCACCTACTCGAGAGTTCGACTTCACTAATCAACAACCTCCTATATACCAGTGGATAAACCCTTACACGTCGCTTACAATTTTTACCGACACCTAAGCTAGGATTTCGTGTTCTTTCACACGGGTACAACAAGTCCCTTCTACATCGCTTACACTTTATTGGTACTAAGCTAAACACTGGGTGCTTGCACAATGGGTAGGACCAACACCCTTTTACATCGCCTACAATATTTTCGACACCTAAGCTAGGATGTCATGTTCTTTCATATGGATACAACAACTCCCTTCACACTTCACATTTTGAAGACTAAAATGCTAACCACACTATTACACAAGTAATAGATGTATATTTACAACAATTATGGATGTATAGGTGGCATTTAACACATCCCCACAATTAAGCAATGAAGGATCAAAGCTTGGAGAGGTTTTTTGATGGTGATAGAGTTAGAGATCTGAGAAGAGAGCTCTTAGACATGGAGCCGAGATGAAGCTTGATTGAGTAGTTTTTACACACTTTTAGGGAAAAAGCGCATAAACGGCAAGTATTAGAATACGATTTAGGAAAAACGTAAAATCCGAAAAGTAAGTTCGTTCTCGAGTAGGAGTGTGTATGTGTACCAAGATTATAAAACTTAAGTCGAATTAGTATCGTTTTTGGTGGAAAAAGGAGAGGAAAATAAAAGACGAGTTACGCTAAGTTAAACTATGACGAAATTACGTAAAAATGTAAAACGTGACGTAAAAATAAAATTAAACTAAAACGTTTATAAAAATTACAAATAAATCCTATTAAATATAACTAAGGTTTAAAAATAAGTAAAACTTTTTGAAGCTTTTTAATTAATTATTTATTAAATTTTTAAGACTAATTAAAGTGCTAAAAATCAAAATAATTATCAAAAAGCCCAAACAAAGATTTTATAATTTGTAAACCTTGATTATATTTTTATAACTCTAAAAAGTATTTTTCCAAAATTTTATACTGATTTTATCTATTTTTAATGAATTACTACATCCGTCCTAAAATTATTGTCCACGAACAAAAAACACACAGTTTTAGAAAAACATCACTTTTTCAGCTTTCTCTCTCTTACTTTTTGTAGAATGACAGTTTTATCCTTAACCAATTAATTTTATACTTCTTTATTGTTTGTAATAATAAACTCAAGTGAGGGTAATATGATAAACTCAAACAAAATTCTCTATCTAATTTTGGAAGTTTTGGAAGTGGATAATAATTTTGGGACAACCCAAAATGAAATAGTGGACACTAATATTGGGACGGAGGTAGTACATAAAATATGAAAAATAAAAATGCATAGAAAATAAATGAACAGTGCGAAAAATCCCAAACCAAATTTCAAAAATCTAAAAAGCTACTAAAAATGAAGGAAAAATAGAAGAAGGTGAAAACATAAACTGAATAAGATGGAAAAAGCCAAAATAAGCAACTGGTCACTTATAATAAGTAGTGGCTAG
This sequence comes from Glebionis coronaria, assembly GCA_025667525.1. NCBI lineage: Eukaryota > Viridiplantae > Streptophyta > Magnoliopsida > Asterales > Asteraceae > Glebionis > Glebionis coronaria. The sequence continues at coordinate 60,235,031 of CM046876.1, forward strand.
GAAGCCAAAGCTATCAATGGGAAAGTTCTTCCCTCTGATAGTGTAGATGTGGAAGATAGCTATTTATCCTTTGTTTTTACTTTGTTTTTGTTTTCTTTTTGGGACAAAGGCACCCCCACAAGCTTTCTGCTTGTGGGGAGTCAGAACAAGCAATGGACAAGCAACAAATAAGCTCTATAAGCACTCCAAAGCAAACAGTAAGCAAAGCAAAATCACATACAACTTATCCCTATTACCGGATATCGGGAAAAAGTACAGATGCTTTGTCTGATATCTAGTATAACTACAATGATGGAACTCGGAAAAGGACCAATAGAAACTTTTTGTGAATTTAAATAAGCTATTAAGCTACCAATAAGCTTCCGAATTACAAACAAGCAATAATTAGACCTAAAGTAACACAAGAACTAACAACCTACAAGATTTCAAGCTATAAAACACAAAACCAACCCTAGTATCTAATCTGTTGGTTTTGGCTTTGTTTTACGTAGAAAATGAAGTTAGAAAACTCAAATTTAACTGTAGGCAGAATGAACTAACACACGTACTATTTTAACCTACTCAAACCTAGGTTGTGCAGACTAAGAAGTGGGGTTTGGTGTCACCCCAAGGCCCTTTTAAACCACTTACCCAAACACCCCTTTCAATGGTAGTTAGCAAGATTTAACCAAGGATTTTGTTTGGTCCTTTAGTTGTAGATCTTTCAGCCTGTTAAGGATGGCGAACGACTTCTGTAATCACAAGTTTATTCACAGAGAGACTCTAACGAACGCAAAGTATTTGTGCGGAGTACAAACATTAAGAACAAGAAGAAACAGTATAACTAGATAAATAACTTGATCCTCTCTAAGGATTTCTACTATATTGATATGAAATGAAACTGGTGAAGGTGTGTCTAACCCTTCTGCCAATGGGTTCCTTTTATACTACAAGAAAACCCTAAACTACATTAAACACAAAACGTGTAACAGTTGATATGCATATCCATTCCTAAGATATCTCATGCATATCCTAATAAACTACTACCAATAATAATGATTGACTTACTACCAGACTAGGAGCACGTGTTGCTCCTACTACTACTAGGACCAGGAGGAACTACATACCCCCTAGATCACCTATTACAAACTACCTATTACATAGGTCCTAACAATCCTCCCCTAAACTTGAATTTGACTGGTTGAGTTCAAATTTCTTGGTAGATCTTGTAGAAACAAATTGAGGATTGAAACAGCCTATCCATAGCAGTAATAGAACTAGCAGCAACGAAAACACAAACATTTGCTGCGACTAAGAATTCGGAGAAGCTTCTTGAAAGCTTGGAACATATCTGCACTTGTTGAATCTTCACAACAACATGAGCAGATTTGATAAGCCTTTACCAAGTAGATGCTCACTCTTGGGCTAGCTAGTCTTTGTGGTGGAATCAAGCATCACCTTGGGAGACCAGAACCCAACCCAACTCTTAGAACGTAAATCAATGGTGAGTGGGAGTACCCTGATGATTCTGGGCAAACCATCACAACCGTCAAGGGATTTGATGAAAGTCTTTACCAGAAGTCGTACCCCCTGGACTAGCCAACTCTTAGCAATAAAGCATCAGTGAGTTGAAAACCCTATAGCTTTGAGCAAGCCATTACAGCTATCAACATATTTGATGTATGCCTTTACCAAGAGCCGTACCCCCTGGACTAACCACTCTTCAGTCTAGGACCAAGGCGAGTGAAGACCATCCAATTTTGGGTAAACTAGCAACCATCAACGGATTTAAGAATCACACCAGAGTTGTACCCTCATGGTGAATCAACTCTTTCTTGTCTGTGAGACATGGTGAGTTAAACACCATTTCTTGTGTGGAAAGATTCCAACACCAGAAGTACAATCCAAAACAGCCCAAGTGTGAAAAGGTTTCAGAATGGAAAAGTATAAGCATATATTATATTATGTACATGCTTTTAAATTCCCATTGTATGTTTCAAGTATAAGCAGATATTATATAAAAAGTATGGTTTGTTGTGTTTTTTTAAAGAATGAGTTTGTTAGTCACCAATAACTATATGTGAAAAGAATGTAAATGAGATCAAAAGTATAGGACAAGAATACCAGATACACTAACCAGATGCTGCAACCTTGTCTGCAAGAAGTCGGGCTTGAATCGATTCAACTAATGTGGTGGCCATAGCAGACTCATTACCAGAAGGAGCATTGGACACCACCAGGTGACACTCCAGCATAGCTTCCATAGTAGCAATGGTAAGAGGATACTCTTGATCCACAAGCATAAACACCCTAACACAAGACTCTAACTCCAACACATGCACAGCACAGCCAACATACAACTTCCACCTAGTGATGACCCATCGGGGTTGTTCCTGCCATACCCTAGCACTAGGAGTACCATGAGGACAATCCAACATAACCTTCAAGTCCCCCAAAGGACCAAACCAGGCCATGTAGCTGGAGTTGTAGGGACAACAACATCAACCAACCCATAAAGAACCATAAGATCCTGACGATCCACCCAATATAAGATACTTTACAGACCTGAGAAATATTTATGGTTGCAATCACTTGTCTGGATCATATGTGTAAAAGTGCCAGCAACAATAGGGGATGGTTAAATTTCCCAGTGCACAATCCTTCCACGGCCAAGAGGGATATCGTCATCGCTATTAGAAGCGGCATCAATCAAATGTGTGGGATCCCTGTTTTCCCAAGGAACAGCATTGCCATGACGAGCCTTGTTCTTGTGAATGGACCGGCGAGGATCAGTTGTAGAAGGAGATGGTTCCACCTTAACCGTGGCCATTGGGGAAGTAGCACCAAGTGGAGTAGTAGTAGCACTAGAAGGAGAAGTTGGAACAGCATCCTGAGTAGTCAAGTCAATAAGCATGGGAGTGGTAGCAGCTTCATCAACAGTAGGTGTAGGGGTTGATGCAGGAACGGGTGAAGTAGTAGGATCAACAATAGGAGTAGCAGTAGCTTCAACATTGGATGAAGGGGATGCAGCAACATGTGGAGAGGGACTAGATGGAACAACAGAAGTACCCTCATCAACAACGGGGGTACAAGAAGTACCCTCATCATGTGCATCGGAGGGATGTGTTGGGGCAGACATAGGAGTGGGTATTGTAGCAGCAGGAGCAGGTGGGTGATATGTGGCATTAGCAGGCATTCGCACATCCTTTTGCTTCAGCTGAATCATCTTGTTGTACAAAATCTTAAGTTCCTCATCAAACAGATGCTTAACCCTCTTCATTGGCCATCCATAGGTGAAATAAGCTCCGGATTGATTATTAACATATTGTTGCATGATTTTCTTCTCTTCAACATAGTAAAGTGGCCTGTTACGGTGAATTTCACAAAGTTGAGCAGCCAAATCTTCCCATTGCCTTTGAACCAGAGACATATCCCTGCGAGCACAATTCCCGTGAGTCACGTCCGCACCCAAGATGTCAGTGAAGTGAGAGACATCGGAGGTGAGGATGGTAACCACATCCATCCAATCTTTGTTATCCTAAAACATAGCATTGTGCTTCATTTGATCATGGCGCTGCTTTCTAAGAGCTTCATCATCAGCCGCAACTACAGCTTCAGCCGTAACCTCATGTTCCTGTTCCTCATGTAATCTCCTTACAGCCTCCTCACCCAACCTTTCTTCCTCAAGTTACCTGCGGGTTCGCTTTCTAGGAGGGGAGGGAGCATCAGTCATTGGGGCTTTGCCCTTGTCAGCAGTAGAAGGACCAGAGTGGCATTTAAAGGACCAGGAGTGGTAGGCCTAGGCATAGGGCCAACAGCAGATGTGGAAACACTAGAAGCACTAGGATGGGCAAGTATGTCCTCACTAGGCTTGGCTGCAAACGCGGCTTTAGCCAGAATAGTGAGACCGTCTTCTTCCTCATCAGAATCAGACAACACCATCTTCTTCTTTTGACGCTTCAAGAGTTTCTCCAAATTCTTTACCCGAGCAGCCAAAGGGATCACAAAGTCCCTAGTCAGCTATAGGGGGTGAGCATATGGACCGAGAACCAAATCGGAACCGAGAACCGAACCGGAACCGACCCAAACCGAACCGCATTTTAGAACCGCGGTTCGTTTCATGGTTCCTAAATTTATAGAGTTGCGATTCTCAGTTCGATTCGGTTCGGTTCGGTTCCGCGGTTCTCTGTTCGGGACCCGAAGAACCGTTCAAATTTCAAGTATATAGGAATTTTATGTTTTTTACCTAATATTTCACATATCGAAAATCCTAATATATAAGTTCATCGTTATAAAAACATGATGTTTATATTTATACATAATAAATTCTATGATATTTTGTAATATATAAACAACAACAACAACAAAAAATCGTTGAATACATACGATTTGAATTAGAATTGAATTTTTCGAAGTTATTTTATATTAAAACTATTACTTTTTTATCTTCTTATAGTATAGTTGCTATATTTTTTTGGTTTAGAAGTAAATATGCATAAACACATAAAAAATATTGTATGTTTTGGTGTTTTTAAAATTTTGCGGTTCCAATCGGGTAAGACCCGAAATACCCGAACCGGGCCCGAGAACCGAGCGGAACTGAGACATGGTATTCGGTTCGGTTCTCAGTTCCTATATTTTACGTTTTTCGGTTCTCGGTTTTTGCGGTTCCGGTTCGGTTCGGCGCGGTTCTGGAACCGCGCTTACCCCAGTCAGGTAGCGGTGCTTGTTGAGATCATCTTCCAATGATAGGATCTTGGCATAGTATCTGTGCACCAAAGCAAGTAAAGAAGTGAGAGTAACGGGTTCCTCAGCGTCCCCACCAAGAGAACTTGGCTTTGGGGATGCATCATTGGGACCATAAGCAAATGACTGGTCAACATTAGGAGCATGAGAATCTGGCACATACGAGCTAGAAGGCTCCTCAAAAGAATGGTGACTAGGACTAGGAGGTGGAGAATCAAGAAAGGGAGAAACATGTGGGAAAGAAGAAGAGGTAGCCTTCGAGGTAGACGGCATTTCAACCACCACCTCTTGAGCAAGATCCTCAACCCCCACATGAGGTTCCCAAGCAACAATATCCTCCTCCTCCATGGGATCATCAACTAATTAAGGTTCATCCTCGGCTTGCTCAGCCGGATGAACCTCATTGGGACCCCCTTGGGCAATGACCAACATAGCAGCAATTAGAGGAAGGTCATGACCAAGGTAAGCAAGTTTCATGTTAGCATACACTTTGGGAATGAGTCTAACTGGGACATACTCCTTCCTATTCCTAAGAACACACATGAGTATCTGCTGAGTAAACCTACGGTACATAAGAAATTTCTTTTCCAAACCACCAAGATTTCCTACCATACTATCCAGAATATAACGAGAGAAGTTAAACCTACGACCTTGGGCCAAGAAAATCAAACCACTAGCAAGAGAGATGGGAAAAGCATCCCAACTCCCAGCTTTGGGACTTAAGCAATGAATCAAGAAATGAATGAGGAGCTTCCATTGGGGTGTAAAACGATTTTTCTGAAAATTGAATCTACCCTCATGGTTATACCCAATAGCAGCCATCCCATCCAAGACTTTATCAATAGAGAGGTCAATAATGCTATCAGCATCTTGAAGATGCAAGGCAGACCTAATGGAGGCTTTAGTCACCATATATGGATGACCATCAATGGTGGCATGAATCTCTAATGGATGACCTAAAACCTCTCTAGTTTCAGTAGTAGCCCAAAACCGTCGAATGATTGAGTCATAAATAGTAGGGCAAACAGTAAGAGCATACCTGATATGAGAAGCTTCAATGAACTCCAAGATGTCCATGAAATCCTCTCTATGTAGGCCCTCGCTGAGGTAGGCCACCTTGTTGTGATCAGACTTGTATTGTAGGGCAGCCATGGATGATAGATGAAGATAGGTAAGAAGATGCAGGAAGATGGTTGAGGGTAGGAGCGTGTGTGTGTGTGTTTAAGTTTGATAATTGAGTCAAAGGATCCCAATGACCATAAATAATGCTTAGAGAAACTGTTCATTGACCCCTAATTATGGGGGTTGCCCTTTCTAAGTTAAGTCATTAATGGGAGTAACCACTTGCCTTTTAGTCCAATACTATCCAATTCCAGTTACCAAAAGAATATATAAAATGATGCACCAGAAGTAACTTATGTTGACCAAAAGTCAAATCGTCTAGAAGTCAACAATAGTAGCAGCGAGTGGTCAACTAAAGTCAACATAATGAACAGTGACCCAAAGAAACACTAGGAGTCAAACACATATTGATAAGGAGGACTATTGACCCACTAGGAGCAAGAGAGAGCCACTAGGAGTAACCAAATCCTTCCACCAGGAGTAGCACACATAGCAAAAACCCTTGAAAATGGCGAAAGAAGCTACCAGAAGTAAGAATGTACAAGTATACATGTACAACAAGCCTCCCCTTAGGCTTTGCCTCCCCTCAATCCTAGACCTTAAGGATTGACCATTCCAATGTGAACCACTAGGTGGTTAAACCGTGGCCCATCAAATGCTTTAGTCGATAAATCAACAACATTATCATCCGTATGTACCTTTAGAATCTGTATCAGCTTCTTTTCATTTGCATCCCGTATAAAATGGTGCCAAATCTCTATATGCTTGGTTCGTTGATGAAACACAGGATTCTTCACAATGTAGATAGTACTTTGATTGTCAATGTAATTTTGGTGTTCATAAAGTTGAACCCATAGTCTAATATTTGATTTGTATCCACAAGACTTTTCCACAACAACTAGCAGCAACAACATATTCAGTTTCTGTTGAGGAAGTAGCTACTATAGTTTGTTTCTTACATTGCCATGAAATAAGCCTGCGTCCCAAAAACTGACAACCACCAGTAGTTGACTTTCTATCATTATTGGCACCTGCATAGTCATTATCACTATAGGCTTCAAGAAAAAAAGGGGTTTCCCTTGGATACCAAAGGCCGAGCTTGGGTTGTGCCTTGATATACTTAAAGATCTTCTTGATAACATTAAAATTTTAAACAGTAGAGGCTACCTAATTTCTAAAACAAGCACTAACAGCAAACATAATGTTCGGGCGTAAACAGTTAAGTACATGAGTGAGCCTATCATTGATCTGTACAAATGAACATTAACAGGAGGGTCCGACTCATTCTTGAGTTTGACTTTAGTTACCTCATAAGGTGTTGTTGTTGGTCTAAGAGGTTCCACATCAAATTTCTGAATAATGTCATGAACATATTTATCTTGACTAATGAAGATACCATCCTGCTGCTGCTTGACTTGGAGTCCAAGGAAAAATTAGTTCTCCCATGGCACTCATCTGAAACTCACCTTTCATCAGCTGTTCAAACTCATCACACCATTCCTTCTTGGTAGAACCAAAGATGATATCATCCACATATACCTGAACTAGGATGATGTCTTTGGCAATCTTCTTAAGAAACAATGTTTTGTCAATGGTGTCTCTTTTGTATCCATGCTTCAACAAGAAAGTAGAGAGACACTCATACTAGGCTCTAGGAGCTTGATGAAGACCATAAAGGGCTTTGACAACCTTGTAGACCTTCTTAGGATGAAGAGGATCCACAAAGCCTAAGGGCTGAGTGACATATACTTCTTCTTCAATCTTGCCATACAGAAATACGCTCTTGACATCCATTTGAAACACGGTAAAGCCGAAGCAAAAGCCAAAAATAGTCGAATGGCCTCAATGCATGCAACAGGAGCAAAACTTCATCATAATCAATTCCTTCAAGCTGAGTGTGACCCTGTGCTACTAGTCTTGCTTTATTCCTTACCACAATACCCCTAGCATCCTTCTTGTTTTTAAGAATCCATTTGGTGCCAATGGCTGTCTTTCCATCTAGCAAATCAACTAGGATCCATACATTCTGAAACAAGAATTATTGCATTTCCTCCTGCATAGCTTCTACCCAACTTTGATCCTCAAGAGCATGTGAGACAGACCTAGGTTCCACCTATGACAGAAAACAAGCAAACAAACAGTAAAGAAAATCTGAGTGGTTATTTCGCTTTTGGTCTTCAAAGTAGCTCACACGAGCATGATGACCAGAAGTTGCTTTCTTATGCATGTCGCGAGTCTTGACAGTAGAACCAGGATCTCCTATGATTTGAGATGTAGGATGCACTTTATGGATGTTCTGAATAGTAGTAGGGGCTACTTCTACTTCTAGTGCCAAGTTATTAAGATCCCCAACAATGCCATCATCATATGAAGCAGAGTAAAAAATGCCTGTTATTGGTTGCTTATGAATATCATCTAGCTTAGTATTAGACTTCTTATTATAGTTTCCTAGGTCAGAAGGACCAAAGAAACTAGTTGTGGAAGTAGAATGTAACACCCCTATTTTACCTTTACGCAGCGGAATATTGATCTGGGATATTACTTCATAGTACCATAGTTACAATAATAGAAAATGCCAAAAGACATTTTTATAAAACAAATATTATTATTCATTTATTTAAATCAGAGTTTTAACAAACAGCTGTACATACGCTGTACAAACACAGGTTTCCCAAAGATCTAGTTTTATTGATAGAATGATAACTTATTCAAGACTCCACCCTCCATAGCATGCCAGTCTTCAATAACCTGAGATATATGCTTAAAGTCAACACAAAGGTTGAGTGAATTTATAGGTTTTAAACATGATTTGAATATAAGTATGACTCTCGGGCTACAGTGTTATACACCCAGTTTTAAATTCATCGATTTTTATTGCACTAGCTCATGACCCGCGACTAGACATTATCAGAAAATCCAACAAATTGCCCTAATCCTGAGTTATGCAAAATAAAGTACATCTGTTTAGCCTAGGAATGGACCATTAGCTGCTAGCAAGTGCGACTTGCCTAGATAGGAGATGTCAATCTCCAATAGTACTATTCACGATATTAGCGCTCATTAAATGATTAGCGGTATTTCACGATTAAAAAGGGACTTAGGATGGCAACAAGTAAACAGAGAGTCACTAATCATGTAGGTAGCATACAAAAACACTTGTATTCCAGTTTTGCATATATCCTCCTCACGGGTTTTCAGATTGTTTGTAAGCTTTTAAAATGTGAGGCTAGAAACTCACCTTAGCCTATAGAGTCTTTTTGATTATCCAACCACAACCTTCTCACGAAATCTGGACTGACACACAATATGCATATATACCAAGTGTTAGTCTTGATTTCATTCTCTTTAATTAACATTCTTTGATTGAATTAATTTTTGGAGTAATAGTATCATTGTTCGAGCCATCATACTCAGAAGCCATTTTATAAACGTTTGAGGAGCGAGGGTACTTTAAATCGTAAACCCGACCACTAAGTCAGAATGTAATATAGAGATGGAAAATCTTTGTACGAAGCCCCCTACTAACATGAAACAACATATTTTATTACATTTTCAGTTTCAATGTTGGCAAAAAATAGTCCTTGTTATTATAGTTTGGTGTAATTACACTTTTTACCCTTTAAGTATAAAGTTTCATAAATTGCAATTTAAACCTTTATTATTTAACCTTAGGGTATCAAACTTTCCAACATGTATTCTTATATCTTATACTTACATAAAATGACACTTTAGGCCCAAAATGATTTATAATTTCAGAATTGACAGTTTTAGTCCGTGAACTTGTAAAAATTACATAACAAGCTCAAAAATGATCCAAATGATCTAGGATTTGAAACAAATTTTATAAACATGTTTATAATCATAATAACAACATTTCTTCAGAATTATAACTTTTGAAATGGGTTTTTACTCATTACTTCATGTAGATTACAAAACTAGGGTATTAAGACATCTATAACTTATAACTTTCATTTAAAATAATGAAATGACTTAGTTTCTTTTGGATTATCATTCTAACATAACTTTGGCATTATAAAAAGTCTAATTAAACTTTATAACAATATCAAATCCTTGGTTAACATAGATTTACCTAGGTAGCTCCAAAATGGCTCCTTATGGCTTCTTATGAACACAACTTGCTATCAAAGCTTCAAGAGCTTCAATGACTAGCTTATAGACCTGGCTTTTGGTCATGTAGGATGTCCTAAGACGTATATAGAGATGGAAATGTAGAATGGGTATGAGATGCAAATGAAACGGGGTGCAAGTTTCAAATGAAGGTATACGCCCCTATTTATACTTGAAATGACCCTTAGCCTCCATGTTTTGCATTCAAACGTGTAAGACAGAAAGAGGGGTGACTAATGAAGGCTATTGAAGATCTACACAAGTTTATAGCTTGTATCTTTGTCCTAATCCTTCCTTATGGCTAGAAAGAAGTCACGACACATATAGGATAAGAATGGTGATGTGTAACAAGCAAGGAGGTGATCCACCTACTTGTCACACTCATAAAATATCTTAGGATGAATAAATATCAGGTTTTCAAACTTGTAATGGAGGGAAATGGTTTGAAAATGAGTTTTGGAGGGAATTTACAAAACCGGGACCTAAAACTAGGGCTTGTAACTTATGCTTTGTGTTTTTGGTGATTAAGGGCTTAGGAAAGTGATTAGTTAATGATTAGGTCTTAATTAGGGTTTAGACATTCTATTTAAGAGATTTGGGTCCTTGGCTTGAAGTTTAACAAAGGTTTGATGTGAAAATGGGAAGTATATATTTGTAGATTAGGGTTTTCTAATGATCTAGGGTTTAATCTTAGCAAATATGATTATCCTCCTCTTAGCTACTGATGTAAACTTAATTTAGGTCCTAGAAATTTAGTTTTAAGTTTCCATGAGATCGCAAACTTGGTTTAAGGGTTTAGTTAGAGTAAACATGTCTAAAGAGTGAAAATACCTATTTTGACCTAATTTACAAGTCATGCATTGAAATCTTGTACCTTGTGCATTAGGGTACTTGTGAATTGTATTAATATCATCGTATAATCTTAATGAAGTCCTATAAGTATTTTTAGACTTGTCCAAAAAAACTAGGTAGTGATTCCATGTAGATTTCTTAATATTAGGGTTTTTAGGTCATTAATCCTAATGATTTTCTAACTTGGGTAATTAGGGTTTATATCCTTACGTACACTTATTCTAAGTCTTATATGGCATATTTATGACTTCTATGGGTTCTACATTCTTAGTTTGAGGGTTTATATAAGTTGATCATATTCTAGGGTTATTTAAATAAGATTAAGGTTCTATGCTTTAAAAACTTGTACTTTATGCCTTAATAATTTGTAACTTGGTTTATGATAAATGTATGATTATATTATGATACTTAGTTGATATTTATGTTTTGTTGCAAAAGATTATAGTCTAATTCATTATAGATTGGATTTTATATGCTAATCTTGATTTTAGGTCATTTTCTTGTAATTAGCTTGCGATTAGTGAATATTAGTGTTTTGTGATTATTCAACTTTCCTTTATTTGGTAGATTAGAATTAGTGTAGAGTGTTTAATAATACTACATTGTCATTTTATGATTACATTGCTTGAAATATTAGTTTATAAGGGATTTCTAGGGTTTCTATGGGAATTTAGGGTATCTTTGTTATATTTGAGTTGTTCTTATTCATTGTTTATTTATATGATAATTTTAGAACTCAGACTTGGTATATACATAGTGTTTACAACATATAGGCATATGTTGATGTAGCAATTGTGATAGTGAGATCCATAAGTCAGTCATGAAGTATAGTGAAAATGCAAAAATTTCAGAGTAAAATCACCTTTTTATTTATAAACATGGATATTACATTAACCAAAAATATTGGATGTTATAGTCTCTCCCCCTTATTAAAAATATCGTCCCGAGATTTAACTAGAACTAGGTTTAACAGAAGAAAATAGATGTGGATATTTAGCTCGGAATTGATCTTCACGTTCCCAAGTATACTCAGGTCCTCTTTTCGAGTTCCATCGTACTTTAATTATTGGGATACGGCTCTGCTTTAAGCTTTTTACTTCTCTATCCATAATTTCCACCGGCTCTTCTATAAAATTTAGCTTATCATCGAGTTGAAGTTCTTTCATCGGTATGATGAGAGATTCATCAGATAAGCACTTCTTAAGATTCGAAACATGAAAAGTATCGTGAACATTACTAAGCTCTTCATGAAGCTCTAGTTTATATGCCACAGGGCCAATTCTTTTGTTTATTTTGGATGGTCCTATATACCTTGTATTCAGTTTCTTCTTCTTTCCGAATCGAATAACTCCTTGACGAGGTGAAAACTTCAACTTAACACGATCTCCTACTACAAATTTCAAAGTTTTACGTCTAGTATTAGCGTAACTCTTTTGTCTATCTTGTGCAGCTTGTAATCGCTGTCGGATTTGAACAATCTTCTCAGTAGTTTCATGTATTATTTCTGGTCCTATCAATTGAATATCTCCAACTTCAGCCCAGCAAACAGGCGATCGAAACTTTCTTCATAAAGTATTTCGAAAGGCGCTGCTTTAAGACTAGCATGATAACTATTGTTATAAGAGAATTCTACTAAAGGTAGATGTTTCTCCCATCCTTTTCCAAAATCTAGCACACAAGCTCTGACCATATCCTCAAGAGTTTGAATCGTTCTTTCACTTTGTCCATCTGTTTGTGGATGATATGCCGTACTGATATCCAATTGAGTACCTAAGGCACTTTGCATCGATCTCCAAAATACAAATGTAAAACGACTATCACGATCTGGGATAATAGATACGGGCACTCCGTGCTGTGAGATTATTTCCTTAATATACAATCTCAAAATAGTTTCCATACTATCGGTCTCTTTAATAGGAAGAAATCGTGCAGATTTTGTAAGACGATCGACAATAACCAAGATGGTGTCATGTCCATTTGATGTCTTAGGTATTTTAGTCACAAATCCATCGTAATTCTTTCCCATTTCCATATTGGAATCTCTGGTTGTATCAATAGACCGGATGATTTTTGATACTCTGCTTTAACTCTTGCACACGTTAAACACTTGCCAACGTATTCTGCTATGATTGCCTTCATGTTAGGCCACCAATAGAGTTTCTTCAGATCTTGATACATCTTGTCGGAACCAGGATGTATAGAATACTTCGATTTATGAGATTAGTGCATAATCAAATCTCGTAAATTACCATGGGCAGGTAACCAACTAAGATTTTTAATACAACGAATTCCATCTTGACGAATTTCAAATTCTTTATACATTACTCTTAATCTCTCTACTCCAACATTCTCTTCTTTAAGTGCTTCTTTTTGCGCTTCGAGAATTTGGGTAGGTAACTTCGGTAAAAGAGTTATCATTAATGATCTAACTCGTAATGGCTTAACACGTTCCTTTCGACTTAAAACATCGGCTACTACATTGGCTTTACTTGGGTGATAACGAATTTCATAATCGTAATCAGCAAGTAATTCTAACCAACGTCGCTGTCTCATAATCAATTCTTTCTGATGAAGAATATATTAAAGACTCTTGTGATCGGTAAATACTACACACTTCATACCATAGAGGTAATGTCTCCAGATCTTAAGAGCAAATATCACTGCTCGTAATTCTAGATCATGAGTAGTATAATTCTTCTCATTCGGTTTAAGTTGCCTTGATGCATAAGCAATAACTTTATTCCTTTGCATAAGCACTGCTTCCATTCCTTGAATAGATGCATCACAGTAAACGATAAAGTCATCGTTACCTTCTGGTAATGCTAGGATAGGTGCTTCACACAACTTCTGCTTCAATAATTGAAAAGTTATCTCTTCACTATCTCACGAGACAAACGGTTTGTTTTTCTGAGTTAATTCTGTCAAAGCTTTAGCAATCTTTGAAAAACCTTCAATAAATCTTCGATAATACCCAGCTAGTCCTAAAAATTGTCTAATTTCCGTAGGCGTACTAGGCTTACTCCAATTTTTCAGCGCTTCAATTTTCGCAGGATCCTCACGAATACCTTGGCTATCAATGACATGTCCTAGGAATTGAAAAACATTGATCCAGAATTCACATTTCGAGAACTTCGCATACCACTCCCCCTTCTTAAGTAACTCGAGAATTATACCAAGATGCTTGGCATGTTCTTCTCTGCTACGAGAGTAAATAAGAATATCATTGTTGGAAATACGTTTTTCCAAAGAAAGTCTCGGTCACATCATTGTTAGCATAGATCACGAGCTATAGACTATTTAGGACATTGTAACTTGGAGTGACCTCCCTTAGGGGGAGATTGTTGGAAATACGTTTTTACGTATCTAGAAAGGATCGGTCACTCCAACGATATATTCAAGTATTGGGCTCGTGATCCAATATGTAAACATATAGCCCATCATAGCCCACATGTAGGGTGGGCTATATATACCCCCTCCTAGCATGTTAGGAGGGGTTGGTCATTTGTTTGTTTCACGCTTTTCATCAATAAATCTTTCATTCTCTCTTTCTCTCCTTTCTCTCTCTAGCTTTCTCTCTCTAGTTCTTCCTTATCCATCCATCTCTTTAGATAAATTAAACACTTGCTCAATCATAAGAAACTAAGATTCTACAACTGGTATCAAGAGTTCTGGTTGATTCTTCGGATTTGCGTGTTTTTATCTATTGATTTGGTGGTAAAACTTTTCTTCTTTCACAATTTTTTTTCTCGTCTTTTTGGTGTTGCGTGTTTTTATCAATGTTTTTTTTTTCATTTCAGTATCAATTTTTTGTCTTTATCAAATTGATAAAAATTGATATTGTTTTTTGTCTTCTCAAATACTGCACGTCAAAGGCCAAAATTTTCTATCATTTTTTTCTATCAACTTTTGTCTCAATCTGTATTCAAATTGATAGTGTTCTTATAAGTCAAGAGTCATAACTCTTTATCACTTTTTTTATCTCATATCAGTATAATATTTTATCTCATATCAGTATAGTTTTCTATTTTCGAGATCTGATGAAGCTTTGAACCCAGTAATCTTAGATCCATAAGAATCGGGAAAGTACCATTTTGCTACGTTGCGGAATCAAATCTACTGGTATTGTGAATTCATATACTTGTATGATTGCGAAATCATAATATTTTTTGGTCGCGGAATCATAACATTTTTTTGTTGCGGAATCTTCAACTTAACCAGTTGCGGATTTATACCATTTTTATGGTTGCGGAATCTTGTCAATCAAAAATTGCGTAATCTTGCCCAACAAACAGTTGCGGAATCATGACCATCCGCCGGTTGCGGAATCTTGACCTTTAACATTAGTTGCGGAATTCTACACTTAGTTGCGGTATCAAGAAACGAAACATCGCAAAATCTTGAAATAAAACATTCTGCAATCAATTTATTAATCAGACTCCAAAAGACGCAACACCTAGACTCGTTAACAAGGACTCGACTCGAAAAATCCCCACACCCACCGACTCAACAAAAATATTCTCAGACTGACTCAAAACGTTAAACCGAAAGACACACACAAGACTCGATAGTTTTGAAATCAACACATAACTCAACCTACAAACTAACACACTCGACTCAGTTCAGATCTTCTTGATATCGAACTCAACTTGGACAAGAATCGACCACAACAACCGACTCCAACAAACCCACACACTCTCAACTCTAACACACAACACTCGACACTTTCTTAACTACTCGACTCACACACCCACCCATTCGCACAAACACAGCCTTCTCTCGACCACCAGTCTCGACTCAAACACACTCGGACTCCAATCACCCAACGACACAAGACTCGACCAACAACTCTCGGTCAAATCATCAGACTCAACTAATCTTAAAAAACCTTGAACCCAACACACAAGACTGACACAAACACTCAAGATCCATTTTGACGAGTCGAACCTTCACCTCGAAAACCAGACACAGACTCACTCACACAAAACTCAACAATAAAAACATAATATATATAGATCTCAGATTTTTTTCTTTGATTCGATCAAAAGACAATCATGCATGTCAAGATCTTTGGATCTTACATAAGTTCATCATCACAGATCTAACTGTATTTAATATTCGATATCAAATATGAAAGATTTATAACAATCAAGTTATAATCTTTTCATTCTTTCTATTAAACGACACTAAAAAAACGACACATCCATCAATAGAACCTACCCGAGAACAGTTATATGTTCTTGTAGCCTCATCTTGTATGGTTTGAGTTTGTCTCTCTCGAAAATTGGATCTTGAAGAACAGTTTTCTGTTTGGTTGATATGGCAGTTGTATCATATATATGATTCGTTTCTTTTAGTGTGCTAACGAGATCTGTGATGAAATTGTTGATGATTACTTTGATTATGGTGAGTCATGAGATTTGGAGGTCTGTGAGTTTTGGTGGGACAAGAAATAGACGAAGGATGGGAGATGGGGTCAACTATGTGATTTGTTGGTGTTGAGCGGCGAAGGTTTTGTGAGATTAGGTTAAAAGTTGTGAGAGGATTTTGGGAGGCGATTTGTTTGAGGTAAAGATAAATGGGGGGGGGGGGGGCGGAGTAAACAAGTAGGTTGAGTTAGATCGAAAGGAATTGATGATTCACTGTTTGTGGGTGTATTTATAGTGGGCGGATATTTCAAAGTTTTGACTGCTGGGATTTTGTGGCCAAGCCACGTGGATACACAAACAAGCCACTTGCAATACACAAACTTTCTTTTTTTAAAACAGCTGTACCTTCAAAAATTCAAATTGTCTGTTTAAGATGCTTATGGTATTTGGTAATGGTATAATTTCATTTATTGAGTGTATCGTAAGTGTATTGCAGTTTAAATGATAGAATTTGACAAATTGACATAAGATAAAATTTATATCCAAACTTTATTCAAAAATTTATTTTTGAACTAAATTCGTGATATTAAGTGGTATTCGGAATTAATGGGTCAAAGAGACAGACAACGTGATAAAGTAACGAGACAAAAAAGTGACAAGATTTGAAGACAGAAAGACGAGACAAAGTGACGGGATTTATTTTTAGTGGCTACGAATTTGTGATTGGGTCTTATTATTTGAAAGTGAAGACGAATTTTTCATCGCCAAGTAATCCTTACTTTATCTTTATCGAAAATCAATGGAATCATTGAATTCGACGTTTCAAGAGCGAGAATTGCATCAAATACAAGACAACAATAGTAGAGAAAGTGGTATAACTTCATTTCGAATGCTTCAGTATCATCTAATGAATCTTTCATGGCTTCAAGGAGGGAGCGAATTTGTGATACTCTTTGGTCAAGAGCGTCATATATTTACGGAATTGATGTCCTTTAACTTGAACCAACTAGCAGAAAACCTCCACAATGAAGACTTTAATCACTCTGCATCGGCACTTGCATGTACGGCTCTTGTGACACAACTCACGCCTTTCCTCTTATTCAATATCGTCAAGTATGAAAGTTCCATGATTTGCCAGTCATTTATCCGAGATACACATACAGAGATTCAAGTTTTCCGTGGTACTCTAATGAAACTCATGACATCGGTCTCATCTTCGATTTATGAAAGATCCTGACTTCAGCAAGCGTATGGTAATGGAGTGCAAGAATCTACGATGCAAGAGGAAAATGGTCATACCATTGCCGAGTTGGAGACTGCTAAAGATTGCAAGGACATGGAATCAACAGTTAAGCATGACATCAGCAACACGTCAGGGAATGTTACAGACATCTCTTATGATGACACCATACCCGTTTATGACGAATAACCTACAAACATGGTACAATGTAATGTTTTATATGATGTATATGCTGATGAAAGGTCGCATATTGAGCATTTCGAACCTAATTATGACAAACATGGGATGGAAAAGAATGATAGCGATACCACTTCTGATTCATCCGATGTGCGTCATAATGGGGGAAAAAGTGTTCAAAATGCTAACAATAATGATAATTGCCTTATGACTGTTTCATTAACTGCTTCTGATTCCAAGATTAAAGATCTTGAAAAGATTTTAGCTCAGCAATCTAAAGAGCTTGAGGATGCCAAATTTGAATTTTCAAAGAAAACGGACAAATTTGAAAAGTATTTTGAAAACCTTGAAAAGTCAAACGTTGTTCTTGAACTAAATTTGGATCAAACAGTTCTAGATTCTAAAGCTGAAAAGGATAATCTTTTGAAACAAATTAAGTTGCTTGAATCTAAGTTGGCATCGCAAGCTGAATTGCTCAAAGATAATGAGACTTTAAAGGCTCAAGTACAGGAAAAGGTCTTTGCTATAGCTGCGTTGAAAAACGAATTGAGGAAAACCAAAGGAACTTGTGTGGACACTAAGCTTGAAAAACCATCTATCTTGGGGAAACAGGCTACAAATCAGTTCGTTAGACAACCGACTGCATTTAGATCCGAGCGACCACAATCCTCGAGACCGCCGTTTGCCTCCCAAGTTGATATGGCTCATATTTCTAGAACAGTCACTCCACCAACTAGGGCCAATGTGACTAAAACATCTTTTGTAAGACCTAATCACATGATTGCATCTAGTCTCCCGAGACATAGTCCAAAGAACACGTCTCGAACTAGTTCAAATGACGTTCTCCATAACTTTGGTCTAAAGGAAGCTATTCAAAAGACACAAGTAAGAGATATGAATTGTAAACCTAGTCAGATGTCTTCTAGATTACCCAACACTGCTAACCGTAGCTTGTCATATCCTAGGAGCATCAATCAATCATCTAGGAATTCTAGATCTTACTCGGACATTAAATATGCTACTTGTAAAACATGTAGGAAATGTGTCTTTAAAGCAAATCATGATTCTTGTGTCAAGAAATTACTTAATGAGGTGAACTCCCGTGCTAGACTTAAATCCCAGTGGGTAGCTAAAATCAAACCCATTGGTAAAATGTGGCGCCCCACTGGTAGAACTTTCACTGTTGTAGGAAATGAGTGCCCTTTAACTAGGATAGTCTCTGATTCTACTAAGACTACTAGGGAGGAAATTACAAAGGATGATACATCACTTAAGCCTGAACTTAAGGTTTCTATAAAAGGAAACGTTTGCCAACTAAGACAAGTGAATCAACCCCTCAGGTCACCTCTGGCACAAGAAAAGAAAACTGTGAATCCCCGCAGGATTCTAAGATAGATATGGCTAACCCATATAAAAGCATACAAACTTCAACTAATATTGCAGGTACCAAAGTCAAGGATCAACATAAACAAACCGGACCGATCTTTATATATCGTTCAACTAAGGACACTCTCAAAGTTTGGTTACTAAAGAAGCTGATATCAAAGAAACAAGTGTCTTAGGGGATTCGCAGTTAAACTTAGTGTATATGGCTCACAGTCAAATCACAGTCTGTGACCCGAACTTCAAAGAAAGGGAAGTTTATCTCGTCAACGATAAATTACCCTCAAAAACGAGAAATTAATTTTTCTCGGACACGAGCTTACATTTAAAATATTCAAAGGTTTTAAGCTCGTGTATATGGCTCATCGTTAAATGTCAGACGATGACCCGATCTTTAAATAAAGGAAAGTTTATCGCCGATGATAAACTTATCCTCACAACTAGAAATTAATTTTTCTCGGGCATGAGATAATATTAAAAACATTCGAAGTTTTTAAGCTCATGCACTATGACTTACAGTTAAATATCAGACTGTAACTCGGATTTAATTTTAGGATAGCTTATCTTTAAAGATAGCTTATCCTCGTAACGGGAAATTAAATTTTTATCGGTCATGAGCTTGTATTAAAACATTCCAAGTTTTAAGCTCAGAAAGGAAAGTGTATCTTTTAAATAAGAGAACTTTTCTTCATAATGAGAAATTCATCTTTCCTGGTTTTCGTTAAAACATTCAAAAGTTTTTCAAGCTCATGAAAACGACTTCTAAGTACATGTCAACTTAGGACTCGTTCTTCAGTTTAAAGGAAAGTTTATCGCCGATGATAAAACTTATCCTCACAACGGGAAGTTTATAACTTCTCGGACTTGAGCTCGTTTTGTAAGATAATCAACATCTTAAGCTCATATAATTGGTTTTCAAAACATTGAACACAATTTTTCGAGAATTTCTCAAAAGGTTTTTCTAAATCTTTCAAAATTGTGTGTTCAAAAAATGTTTTGATAAAAAGAGCATGTCTTCTAGAATTGAAAATATTTACGATACTAGAAATGTCATTCGATAATGACACGGGGTTGTAAATAAAGTTCGAGCAGAAGTTCAAATGTTTTATAACATGCTCAAAATGGCTTGCTATTATTTCAGATAGTAACCCGCTTTTCATATTAAAGTCAAGCATTTCACCGGAAAGCTTAGACTCAACAACGGGAATTAATTTTATCGGGCATGGTTTATTTTATAACCATGTAAGGGATTGTGTTTACGGAATAACACAATCTAACACGAATTAATGTACGCATCAGTGCATTTATTTGTAAAAACAAGAGAAATCTTGTTTTTATGAAGTTATCTTCTCCACCAACCGTAGCAATTTACAATTGATATCTACATACTCGACGATGCGACTACTCAAACGGCGACTATAGCTCTTTCAATAGAACACGGGTCAACAATTGAGGGGGAGCAATTGTCCAGCATTCAGAATCTTTGATGCCGAAAGTGCCAAGTTCACATATTGGTGTCAAGACAACGATATCAACCCGTACACATGATGTCAAGAGATAACTTCAGATGTGACGAGGCGACCAACATTCATGAACAAGAACCATGTGATTCTATCATATGATGTTCTCCATCATTCAGGTCTAACCTCGTAAATTGTTAATCTTGTGAATACATTATCATATATGATCTTTGCACGTGATAAGTACCTTACACTTGTGTTTAAAAGGTATTTTATTTACGTTTCAAGTACACCCTCATTAATTTGAGGGGAACTTGTGAAAATCATGAAGTTAATTGGATTTTCATTTTTCTTCCAAAATTTTCTTAAATTTTCATTAAATCAATTGATATTAAAAACATCGATTGGGGTAATATTTTTAATATAGGGGAGAAAATATGATTTAATACTGAGATCAATAATGGTTTACTTAATGTGCTGGCTCATCCCTACATGTGCGAAATGTTTTCGAATATCGTAGCATATGTTAAGGGGGAGCAAAATGGATTAGGATATCAAAATAGATTTCATGGTGACATACACTTACCTAAAACATCTCTATTCACGACGGTGAAGATTGTGGTGACATAAGGATGGTAGGATAGATTAAAGTCCAATGATTCTTCTTGAACCGGAGGAATCTTCCCAAGGACATTCCATAGCTAGAAATAGTAGTCCTTAGGAAAGATGGAGAAAGATTGTGAACGTAGCTGAATGCCGACTAAGTACTTAAGTTAGCACTGGAACAATAACAACAAGGTGTTAGTTATGACGTATTGGTAAGCATTGAAGGGGTTGAAGAATGAAAAAGAATTGTAAAGATAAAGGGTCTAAAGAAAGAAGCCCTCCTTACAACTTAGGCAGAAACTGGGTCAATACATATGCTATTGAGATCATTTTTAATGATGCTTGATATTGAAGATAAGACATCATGGACCCAGTGATGCAATGCACAACCCATCCCAGCTAACTCAGATATCTCTCAAAAGGTATTTGTTTTATTCACACGGAGACAATGCATTATCTGTCGATTTATTCACTCTGAATATATTGATAATGAAATGGTGGCACTCCTCTCCAGCCTCTGATCACTAAAAATCCAAAGTGCACGATCGAGTCTAGAGCCATTTGAGATCATCAAATATCTCATTAGGACACACTTTCATAACTCCTTGCTTCTTCACACACTGTGAAAAGTAAGAAAGATTTTAAGAGTCCTTCGCAATATCTTCATGATCTTGCCTGAACATCCGAGTAATATGCAAGTATTTACAATGAAGATGGAAATCCTTCTTGAGCGAACATCAAAAAGCTCCTGGTAGGTGACTTGTGAGATTCTTTATGAATCAAACTTGTGATAACTGGAAAGCAACAGCCGTTTAATTCTTAATTAAATTTAAACACGTTCCAGGCCTCTACGCAATATCTCAGTGATCTTGCCAGAACACTCAGAGTGACACTTTTAAGTGTTCACGGTGATGAGTGGAAATCCTTCTAGTGTTAACCTCAAACAGCACGTGGTAGGTAACTTGCAAGATTCTATACGAATCAAGCTCGTGGCAACTAGAAAGTAACGATGGTGCGGTTCTTAATTGAATTTCACTTTTCCAGGAACATGAATTGACGGCTTCAATCACGCAGACAATTTTATCCAAATGATTCACTCTTTACGTTCGCATTCAGCTTTGACGGTTGAGTAAAGAGAACGGGTTTACCCGCGAAATCTTGTCAAGGAGGTTCTTAATTGAAACTACCCGCCACAAGTACGATATTTAATATCGTCCAACGGTCTTCACTGACCGGAGGTAAAAAGCTACTTAATTAGGTTGAAATGTTTAAAGCCATTTCATCTGTGTCCTTGTTTTGTTGCTAACTGTCTTATGCAGCGTAACAAGAAGGTGGCATTGCGGTGTACTATCCGAGAAGAAGTCGTCAACACATACTTACAATGTATGCACTTATTATTTTAAAAAATTCAAGAAAGCCTAAAAGTAAAGTCTTCAGCTGTATCAAACTCTGAAGCTTTCAAGAATTTATAAAGGTGTAAGTATGTGGAACATGAAGTCACGAGGAGGTAAATTTCACAAGTGATGAATGCACAAGGTCAAGGCAAGGAAACATGCTCAAGACTAAAGTCAAAGATCTCATCTGCATATTCACAAGAACAAGATCGAAGAATCAAGCATAGTATGGTAGGTTTAAGATTTTGTAAAATGGTGTGACCTCCATTAGGGAGAGATTGTTGGAAATACATTTTTCCAAAGAAAGTCTCGGTCACATCATTGTTAGCATAGATCACGAGCTATAGACTATTTAGGACATTGTAACTTGGAGTGACCTCCCTTAGGGGGAGATTGTTGGAAATACGTTTTTACGTATTTAGAAAGGATCGGTCACTCCAACGATATATTCAAGTATTGGGCTCGTGATCCAATATATAAACATATAGCCCATCATAGCCCACATGTAGGGTGGGCTATATATACCCCCATTAGCATGTTAGGAGGGGTTGGTCATTTGTTTCATTTCACATTTCATCAATTTACATCTTTCTCTTCCTTTCTCTCCCTTCTCTCTCTAGCTTTCTCTCTTTAGTTCTTCCTTCTCCCTCCTTCTATTTATGTTAGGACCATTGTAATAGTTATATGTAATAGGTAGACTAGGAGGTATGTAGTTCCTCCTGGTCCTAGTAGTAGTAGGAGCAAGTCCTGCTCTTGGTCCTAGTCGAAGTCAAACTTTATTATTTACTTAATATTCTGTTAGGATATGCATGAGATATGTTAGGAAAGGATATGCATATCAGTTTTACACATTTTCTTTAATGATGTATTAGGGTTTCCTTGTAGTATAAAAGGAACCTTAGGCAGAAGGGTTAGACACACCTTCACAAAACGTAGTTCTAGTCATTATCAATATTAGAAATCCTTAGAAAGGATCAAGTCTTTATAGTTATTCTGTTCTTCTTAATTATATTTATATTCTACATTCATATTGTGTATAAAGTCTCTTTGTGATTTGACTTGTGATTACAGAAGTCATTCACCGGTCCTGACAGGCTGCAAGATCTACATCTAGTAGACCCAACAAGTGGTATCAGAGACTGGAAGGGTCTCTATACAAGAAGAATCAAGTTTTCTTATTTCTGACAATTTGTTTATCATGTCTGCCTCAACTTCTACTCAAACAGGAAAAGACAGCACTCCTAAAATTGTGCAACCTCAGCAGATCCTGGCTACGGTCTCCAACACGAATGGAAAATTCCCTCTTCTGAAGAAGGGTGAATATGATAACTGGGCAATGAAGATGGAATGGTGGATAACCAACAATGATCAAGATCTTTGGAAGATCATTCTGAATGGGAACAGCAGGAAGCTTACTGGACGAGACAAGAACGGTAATATTACTCTTCTTGACCCTAAATCTCATGAGGAAATCATAGCTATTCAGAAGGAGGTAAAAGCAAAAACGATTTTGCTTCAATCTCTTCCTGAAGATCACATGGGTGACTTCTACCATTTGGATGATGCCAGAGAGATCTGGAATGGCATAAAAGCAAGGTTCGGCGGGAATGAGGAGTCAAAGAAAATGCGAAGGTCCATGCTGAGAGATGAATTTACCGAATTCAAAATCTCAGAAACTGAAGGTCTAAATCAAGGGTATGATAGGTTCCAGAAGATATTGAGCCAGTTGAATCAACTTCGGTCAAAGCCTGATGATGGTGACATTAATGCAAGGTTTCTTAAAGCCTTACCCTACTCATGGAATCAGGTGGTGATCTCTCTCAAAGCCTAAGGTGGGCTTGACTATCTCACCTTTGATGATCTGTTTCATAGGCTCAGAACATTCGAACCCCATGTGAGAGGATTTCCTAGTGACTCTTTTCCCACCCCTGCTAATTCAGCCTTTGTGAGTTCTATGGCATCTAGTCCCATGTCATATGCAAGTAGCCCAAGCAATACTGTCTCCTCTCAGCATACTGTTCAGCATACTTCTGCTCCTGATCCTACTGCCAAGTCTGGTAGTATGGTAGAAGCTGTTCTTCATTCTTTTGTGGCTGATGTTAATGCTGAACAACAACTTGCTTTTGATGACTTCAAACAGGTCGATAAACTTGACCTGGATGAGATGGATCTTAAATGGCAGATGGCCATGCTTACCCTTAGGGTTCACAAGTTCGAGAAGAAAGCAGGAAGGAAATTTAATTACAACCCTCGGGAGCCAGCAAGATTCGATAGAAGCAAGGTACGATGCTATAACTGCCAGCAACAGGGTCACTTTGCAAGGGAGTGCCCTAGCAAGAATGATCAGGAGAAGAGCAGGTACTCTGCTTTCAAGGTTCAGGAGGTAAAAGATGACAGGAAGGCATTGGTATCTGTTGACTCTATGGTCAACTGGAATGATCATCAGGCTTCTACACCATAATCAGCTGAATCCTCGACTGACGTGTTTGCAATGATTGCTGGGAATCTCTCTGATGCAGAAGAAGCAGACGAGTTTGCTCTTATGGGCATCTCACCTCAGGTACAACATTGTCCTCTTGGTTGTCATGATAAATACTCAGAATTGTTGTCCCAATTTAATGAAGTAAATGATCAAAATGATAAGTATTTTTTAGAGGTTCAAGCCTATAAGGCTTCATTAAACACATTGGAACAACAAAAGAGGTGGTTACAAGATACACAACGTGCGTATGAGGATAAAATCAGGATACTAAGCATTGATTTAGAAAACACTACAAATATGCTTAAATATACAGAAACTGAAAGAGATGCTAGTATCAAAGAAAAAGAAGAGATGCACGCTAAATTAGATGCTACAATGCTAAGATTTGACAAATGGCAAAAGGCACCTAAAAATCTTTCAAAATTAATTGATAGTAGCATGTCTGGCAGAACTAAAAGAGGCTTAGGATTTGACAAATATATTGATTCGGAAGATGTATTTGATTTATCTTTCTCAAGTGTCTTTGATGCCGACAAAGAGGATGAGGGCAAACCTAGTTACAATAGGTTTAAACCAGCAGCAGAAATGCATGATGTCCCTCCTCCTCTTACTGGAACTTTTATGCCAACCTCATGGCATAATGACTCGGATGGATCACAGATGCTTGAGTCCCCAACAAGTTCTACTAATACTAATGACTTTGTCTCATGTACTTTCAGTGACAAAGCCGGTGACTTTGCATCTAATGGTTCAAGTGAAGAGTCAAGACCTTCAAGTTCCAAGTTGAATGAACATGCTGCTACTGGTGCTAGGAAGTGTGAAGAAAAAGTTGCTGTCAAGTCAAGTGTGTATGGTCCTTGTTTATTGAGTCCTAGGAAGAATGTTTTTCCTAGAAATGTGTGTAATAAAGTAGGCAGTATGAAACAATCTCATTCTAATAAAAGGTCTTTCAAAACATGTTTTGTTTGTGGCAGTTTCTTTCATTTAATTAAAGATTGTGATTATTATGGCACACATGCATCTGTTAAGCATGCTTTTCCTGCTCCTGGTTCACCAGGAACTGCTTCATATGCTTCTAGAAGACTTAATCCTAGTGCTCCAATGTTTAATACTTCTAGAGTATCCTCTCCTTTCGCGTCTGATTATTGGAGAGATAGTGGATTCCAAACAACCAGTAATTATTTTCAAAATTTTAATCCAATCTATCCGCATAATTTAGACCACACGTATTTTGGTTTGGGAAATTTGGAAACTGCTGTTAAGCCCTCAGCAGGTTGTTCTTGGTCAAATAATAATACCCATATGTTGCATAGGCAACCAAGGAACAATGGTGGATCTCATCAATTTTCCCGGCTTTCTTCTATTGATCCACAAGGCAGGCTCAAACCTGAAAAGGTTTGGGTCCCCTTAAGACACTAACTTTTGCATTTTTATTATCTTGTTGTTGTAGGTTACTCCATACCAGGATCCTAGTCTAGGCATTGTTGATAGTGGTTGCTCCAGGAGCATGACTGGCAATAAAAGTCTTCTCCCTAACTTTGTACCATTTCATGGAGGCAAGGTCTATTTTGGTGGAGGTGAAGGCCGAATCACTGGCAAAGGAACGATAAAGACTCCAAATCTAAATTTTGAGCAGGTCTACTATGTGGAAGCACTTCAACACTTCAACTTGATATCGGTCTCTCAAATTTGTGACAAGAAGCAGTTTGTACTCTTCACCGATACTGATGCACTTGTGCTTTCCAAAGATTTTCAGCTTCTGGATGACTCACAAGTTTTACTCAGAATCCCAAGAAGACACAATCTATATAGCATCAAGTTGAATGAAGTCAACCCTACTGGTCAACTAGCATGTCTGGTTGCAAAAGCCTCAGAAGATGAAGCCACTAAATGGCACCGAAGGATGGGGCATGTGAACTTCAAGACCATTCACAAACTTGCAAATCTGAATCTGGTCTCTGGTTTACCTCCCAAGACGTTTCGAAATGATATAAATTGTATTGCCTACAGCAAAGGCAAACAGCACAAAGCATCCTTCAAGGCCATTACTGCTCTAAGTCTAATTACTGAACCATTGCAGCTTCTACACATGGACTTATTTGGTCCTACTTCCATCAGGAGTCTTGACCACAAGCAATTCTGTTTGGTGGTAACTGATGGTTATAGCAGGTTTACGTGGGTGTTCTTCATGGCTGCCAAAAGTGAGACCTACTCAATTCTTAGAGATTTTCTTACCTTGATAGAGAATCAGCTGTCCAAGAAAGTTAAAGGTATTCGTTGCGACAATGGAACCGAGTTTAAAAATAAAGACCTCATCGCACTTTGCAATGCTAAGGGCATCAAAAGAGATTATAGTGCTGCTAGGACTCCTCAACAGAATGGTGTGGCAGAAAAAAAAACAGGACACTAATAGAAGCAGCAAGAACTATGCTTGTCGATTCCAAGCTTCCAACCATGTTCTGGACAGAAGCTTTTAATACTGCAAGTTATGTTTTGAATAGGGTTTCTATTACCAATCCTCATAAGAAGACTCCTTATGAGCTTCTCACGGGCAAAGTTCCAAATATTTCTCATTTGAAGCCTTTTGGGTGTCCAGTCACCATTCTGAATACTAGTGACTATTTGGGGAAGTTTGATGGAAAGGCAGATGAAGGATACATTGTGGGATATTCAGCTCATTCTCGGGCGTATCGTGTCTACAATCTTCAAGCCAAACGGATCATTGAAACTATTAATCTCAGGTATTTTGAAGAGAAGTCAAACATCCAAGGCAAAGGTCCAGAATGGTATTTTGATCTTGATTATCTTAGTGATTCGTTCGGATATTTTCGTTTCAAAACTAACCATGATGCAGGACCACAAGTGTTTGCAACTTCTAGTACTGGTGTTCCTTCTAGTCTTTCTGATTCAGATGATGAGGATGACATTTTTGTGGTTCCATCCTATTCCACCACGGTTTCTCCTACTCCTCCTAGCAATGCACCTCCATTGGATGTACAGGATTCCCAAGCAGCTCTTGACACTCTTCTCAAACAACACGAAGCTACTAAAGCAGCTGCTCAAGGTAGTTTTGAGTTTCCCTTGGTTGAGCCTACTGACAAAGTTGCTTCTGGTACTCCAGCTTCTGCTCCTAGTGCTAGCTTATCACCTACTGGTACTCCGGCTAGTGAGTCTGCTTCCAATACACGTTTCTCCAGTCCTTCTGATTTGGGGAACCATGAAAAGAAGTCTTCTACCAAGCTGGATGATATTCATAAACAACCGGTAGATGGGATTTTCCAAAATGCTTCATATGATGTTGACTTTGTTGGTGATCTCAATAACTTGGCACCAGAAGTTGAGGTTTCTTCCAATCCAGTCTTGCAATCACATAAAGATCATCCTACCACTCAAATCATTGGAGATCCTGGTTCTACTGTCAAGACACGCAGAATGCAGCAGAAGGCCTCGTCTGATCATCATGCTCTTGTGGGATATATTGAGGATCAAAAGCGTAATAATCATACGGACTTTCAGCACTGTTTGTTTGCTTGTTTTCTTTCACAGGTGGAACCTAGGTCTGTTTCTCATGCACTAGAGGATCAAAGTTGGGTGGAGGCTATGCAGGAGGAAATGCAGCAATTCTTGTTTCAGAATGTTTGGGTTCTGGTTGACTTACGAGATGGAAAGATAGCTATCAATACCAAATGGATTCTCAAGAACAAGAAGGATGCACGGGGAATTGTGGTAAGGAATAAAGCTAGGCTTGTCGCACAAGGACACACTCAAATTGAGGGCATTGACTATACTGAAGTCTTTACACCGGTTGCACGGATCGAGGCCATTCGTCTGTTCTTGGCCTTTGCTTCTTATGTTGGCTTTACGGTGTTCCAGATGGATGTCAAGAGTGCATTTCTCTATGGCAAAATTGACGAGGAAGTGTATGTTACTCAACCTAAGGGGTTTGTAGATCCACTTCATCCCAAGAAAGTCTACAAGGTGGTCAAGGCTCTTTATGGGTTACATCAGGCTCCTAGAGCTTGGTATGAGCGTCTTTCAACTTTCTTGTTAAAGAATGGCTATAGAAGAGGTACTATTGACAAAACACTATTTCTTCGGTGGAATTCCAAGGATATTATCCTTGTTCAGGTTTATGTGGACGACATTATCTTTGGTTCTATAAGGAAGGAGTGGTGTGATGAGTTTGAACACTTGATGAAAGGCGAATTTCAGATGAGTGCAATGGGAGAACTGTCATTCTTCCTTGGTCTTTAGGTCAAGCAACAATCGGATGGGATTTTCATCAGTCAAGATAAATATGTCCATGAGATTCTTCAGAAGTTTGACATGGATCCTCTTAGACCAGCAGCAACTCCTTATGAAGTTGCTAAAATCAAACTTAAGAATGAGCCAGACCCCCCGGTAAATGTTCACATGTACAGGTCTATGATTGGCTCTCTCATGTATTTGACTGCATCACGTCCAGACATTATGTTTGCAGTAAGTGCTTGTTCTAGACACCAGGTGAATCCAACGGTTTCGAACTTAAATGCCGTGAAGAAGATTTTCAAGTATATCAAGGCTCAACCTAAATTGGGTCTATGGTATCCTAGAGAATCTCCTTTTGTTCTAGAAGCCTATAGTGATAGTGACTATGCTGGTGCTAATAATGATAGGAAGTCTACTACTGGTGGTTGTCAATTTTTGGGTCGTCGACTTATTTCATGGCAATGCAAGAAACAGACAATCGTCGCTACTTCTTCAACAGAAGCTGAATACGTTGCGGCTGCTAGTTGTTGTGGACAAGTTTTGTGGATCCAAAATCAGATGTTGGATTATGGTTTCAATTTCATGAATACCAAAATTTTTATTGACAATCAAAGCACTATTTGCATTGTGAAGAATCCTGTTTTTCATCAGCGGACGAAGCATATTGAAATTCGACATCATTTTATACGGGATGCCAATGAGAAGAAGCTGATACAGGTTCTTAAAGTTCATACGGATGACAATGTTGCTGATTTGCTGACTAAAGCTTTTGATGGTCCTCGGTTTAACCACTTGGTGGTTCATATTGGGATGGTCAATCCTTGAGGTCTAGGATTGAGGAGAGGCAAAGCCTAAGGGGAGGCTTTGTGTACATATTAGGTCAGACTAACGTATTAATAGTATTTAACAGCATAGTTTCTTGGTTATGATGGTGTGTGGTGCTTATGATGGAGGATTTTTGCTCTCTTCTGGTGGATATGGCCTTATATGACTGGCTTCTGGTCCTCTTTGGTCAGCTTCTAGTTATAATTGGTTGGCTTCTGGTGGTTTAAATTCTTCCATGTCAAGTGGTGTTTGGCTCCTGGTACTGGTCTGGCATTCTGTTCATTCCTTTTGTCCTTTGTTAATCACGTTTTGCTCCTGGTCTGACCATTGTGTGCTTTGAATTTTGGTCAACGCTCCCATTCCTGGTATTTACAAGTTTGAATTCAGCATGTTAATTGGGAGTTGGTTATTATGTTAAAAAGGGCAAGTGGTTACTATGCAATTATGGTTTAATTTGAAAGGGCAACCCCCCATTAATAGGGGTCAATGAACAGTTACCACTTTCTTTATATATGGTCAACATACACCCTTGACTCACTCATTACAATTAACACACACACAAAACCGCTTCTACTCTTTACACCCTAATCCCAATCCTTCTTCCATCAATTCATCAAGATCCATGGCTGCTCTTTCTTACCAACCTGCTCACAACCGTGTTGCTTATCTGGGTGATGGTCCAAATCGTGAACATTTTGCTGACATCTTGGATTTTATTGAAGCTTCTAACTTAAGGTTTGCATTTACTGTCTGTCCCACCATATATGATAGTGTGATACGTCAATTTTGGGCGTCTGCTCAACTTGTGAATGTGGTTGGACGTCCACGTGCACTCCATGCTACCATAGATGGACGTGCATATATGGTGAATGAGGCTTCTATTCGCTCTTCTCTTCATCTTCAGGATGAGGGGGGTGTTGAATCCATCCCCAATTCGGAAGTATTGGCGGGGATGGCTGCTATCGGTTATGAACATGGGGGAAGTTTAACTTCCAGAAAAATAGGTTTTCCCCTCAATGGAAGCTTCTGGTTCACTTTTTAATCCATTGTATGAGTCCCAAGTCTGGGAGTTGGGATGCTTTCCCTACTCCTTTGGCTACTGGTCTTATTTGCTTAGCCCATGGTAGAGTGTTTAATTTTTCTCATTATCTATTTGAGGGGATGGTTAGTAATTTGTCTACTGCTGGTTCGAGAAAGAAGTTTTTAATGTACCCTAGGTTTCTTCAGCAAATCCTTGTTTGTATTCCTCATGATCGGACTGAGCATGTGCCGTCTAAACTTACAGCTAAAGTATATTACAATATGATGAATGGGTTTACTGGGGACTGGAGGCCCCTGACTGAAGCCATGTTGGGATTGGCTCAGGGTCCTATGGGTGAGGAGGAGGAGGCTCCTGAGTTTGTGGTGATTGATGATGACCCAATGGAGGAGGAGGCTCCTACTGTTGGTGCCACTCCTGTGGTAGAGGAGGAGCTAGTTGAGGAGGTGGTGGTTGAAAAACCATCTTCTACCAAGGCTGGTCCTTCCTCAGTCCCACAAAGGTCTCCATTTGTGGAGACTCCACCTCCTAGTCCTGCCCCACACTCGACTGATATCCCGTTTGATGCTAATACTCCAGATGCTGACCCACATGTTGCTTCGGGCTCCAATGATGCTTTCCCTGATCCAAGTTCTCTTGGTGGGCAGGCGGAGGAGCCTACTACACTGATATCTTTGCTTGATCTTATGCGCAGGTACCATGAGCGGATGGTTTGTTTGGAGGCTGATTTAAACCAACATCGGAAGCTTACACGGGAGTTTGTTCTTCCTCTGGCTGATCGCATCAAGGCGTTGGAAACTCAACAACGTCGTCGCAAGAAACATGTGGTCCAGTCAGAATCTGAGGATGAGGGTGCGGAGAATGTTGAGGATGGCTTGACATTGTTGGCAAAGGCTGCCTTTGCTGATAAAGTTTATGATGATTTGCCGGTTCCTCCAACGTCTTCCAATGTTCCTTCTCCTGGTGCTATTCCCCCTTCTATGGGTGGTGATTCTGATCCTGCTGATGGTCCTTCTGCTGGTCCCTCTCCTGATTTGAAGGAAAGGCCCAAATGACTGATGCTCCATCCTCATCTCGCAAGCGTACCCGTCGCCAGATTGAAGAGGAAAGACTTGGTGAGGAGGCTGCTCGTCGGGTTCAAGCTGAGATTGATGAAGCTGATAGGGCTGCTGAGGAAGAGCTTCGAGAGCGCAGGCGTGCACAAATTCAGCATGATGCCATGCATTGGAGTGATAGTGAATGGATGCAAGTGTTGACTGTTCTCACTCGGGATTATGCTCAGTTTAAAGATCTTTTGGGTGATGATGTTGATGAACACAATTGTACTCCGAGGGCTATGGTAATGATGCGTAAGCACCAGTTGGCTCTTGCTGCAGAACTTAAGAAACAACGAAGGAATAGACCTTTATCTCGGGCTGAGGAGCGTCAGCAGATGCAACGTTATGTGAAATATCAATTTGTTGCTCATTTTAATGCTCCGTGGACTTGGGCTCGGGTGCGGGCTTTGACTTTTGATGAGCTAAAGGCCCTTTATGAGAAGATGGTTAAGCGTCAGAGTCAACCTATT
This sequence comes from Glebionis coronaria, assembly GCA_025667525.1. Lineage (NCBI taxonomy): Eukaryota > Viridiplantae > Streptophyta > Magnoliopsida > Asterales > Asteraceae > Glebionis > Glebionis coronaria. The sequence goes on from CM046876.1 coordinate 60,267,645, forward strand.
CCGGAAAGATTTATTTACCATCCTCGTGGTATGACTTCTTCTATGCCTGCTGATTCTACTGGTCTTTCGTCTGCTCCCACTCCTGGTTCTGCTGCTAGTCCATCTGGTTTTGTTGATACTTCAGTTGGTCCTTCTACTACACCTTTGGTTGCTCCTATGGGTTCTACTGTTGGTCCTGCTACTACCATCTTTGCTACTACCACCACCACTCATGCTTCTACCACCACATCTGTTACTACCACCACCACACATGTTCCTGCAAGCACCTTTGTTACCACCACCATACCTACTACATCTGATGTGCCATCTCCTTCACCACCAGCCCCTGGAACTCAACCTAATCCTACTTCTGATGTAGCTTCTAGTGGTCCATTGGGTGGACACATTCATGAGTCTACTTCTACTGCTTCCCCTGCTGCTGCTGCGGTTAAGGTAAAGGTTGAATCAACACCTATTGATCCCACACCAAGACGTTCCATTCGCCAGAAACAAGCTCGTCGTGTTCGCCGTGGTAAGACAGTTCCTTTTGAGATGCGTGATCCTGAGAATTTAATTGATGCAGCTTCTGACAGCGATTCTGACTTACCCTTGGGCAATGGAAACATTACTGGGTATATGGTTGAGCGTTCTACCACACTTCCGGGTGGCGTATCTCATCGGATTACTATGAGTGATGGGTCTGTGCGATTGGCAACGGGTTTGCAGGGTGTGTTATCTTGGGCTGACCGTATGGATCTTATGGCGTTGTTTGGACTTGTTGATTCTAGTATGCCGTTTGACCCCATGGTTGTGTCTTCATGGCCTGGTATGCGAATCTGGGTTGATCTCAAGCTGATGTTGGATCCTCCTCCAAATGCTCCTGTTTCGGGCATATGGAAGGATCAAATGCAATGGGAGATTCTGCGCTGGAAGCTATATGCTGGATGTGGAGTTCATATGTTGGAATTAGAATCTGGTCATATGGTGTTTATGCTGACGGATGTGGAGTATCCTTTGACTATTTCTTCCATGGAGGCGATGTTGGCGAGTCACCTGCAAATTTCTACTGCTCCTTCTGGGAATGAGTCAAGTATGGCCACGGCATTGGTAGAGGGTATTCAGGCGCGGTTGCTAGCAGATAAAAAGGCTGCTTCTGGTATGTAAGGTGATTGGGTTGTAAGTGTTTATGCTTTGTATTTTTGTTCATTTGTTCTTATTTTTATTCTTTTCACCAATGTGTACAGTGATTGGTGAACTTCATTCTTTATAGTTAAAAAAAAAAAAACACAACACATTTCATAAAAAAAAAATAAAAAAATATATACTTTTTATATAATATCTGCTTATACTTTAAACACAGTTTAGATTTTATACTTCTACATAATATCCCTTGGCTGCTTCACAATGTGGTTCCTGATTTGAGCTTGTCCTGGTACTTGGTTCACTTGGTGTTGGACGTGGTCCACATAACAAATGGTTCTCAACTTACCATGTCTAATCGACAAGAAAAAGTTGATTCACCTTGAGGGTACGGCTCCTGGTGCGATTCTCAAATCCGTTGATGGTTGCCAGGTTACCCAAAACTGGATGGTTTTCACTTGTCATAGTCTTGGACTGAAAAGTGGCTAATCCAAGGGGGTACGGCTCTTGGTAAAGATCTTATCAAATCCGTTGATAGCTGTAATAGCTTGCTTAAAGCTATAGGGTGTTCAACTCACCAATGCTTCATTGCTAAGAGTTGGCGAGTCCAGAGGGGTACGGCTTCTGGTAAAGACGCATCAAATCCGTTGATGGCTGTGATGATTTGCCTAAAATCATCAGGGTACTCCCACTCACCATTGATTCACGTTCTAAGAGTTGGGTTGGGTTCTAGTCTCCCAGGGTGATGCTTATTCCACCAGAATGACTAGCTAGCCCAAGAGCGAGCAGCTACTTGGTAAAGGCTCATCAAATCTGCTCATGTTGCTGAAAAGATTCAACACGATGCTGATTTGTTACAAGCTTTGGAGAAGCTTCTAGTGTTTCATGTTGCGGTTGTTACTCTCATTCTTATCTTGTTGATGCTGCTATTTGTTTTGCTGATACAATCCTCGGGCTTTCTTTGCACGTTTTCCAGTAAACTTGAACTCAACAGGTCAAATTCAAGTTTAGGGGAGGATTGTTAGGACCATTGTAATAGTTATATGTAATAGGTATACTAGGAGGTATGTAGTTCCTCCTGGTCCTAGTAGTAGTAGGAGCAAGTCCTGCTCCTGGTCCTAGTCGAAGTCAAACTTTATTATTTACTTAATATTCTGTTAGGATATGCATGAGATATGTTAGGAAAGGATATGCATATCAGTTTTACACATTTTCTTTAATGATGTATTAGGGTTTCCTTGTAGTATAAAAGGAACCTTAGGCAGAAGGGTTAGACACACCTTCACAAAACGTAGTTCTAGTCATTATCAATATTAGAAATCCTTAGAAAGGATCAAGTCTTTATAGTTATTCTGTTCTTCTTAATTATATTTATATTCTACATTCATATTGTGTATAGAGTCTCTTTGTGATTTGACTTGTGATTACAGAAGTCATTCACCGGTCCTGACAGGCTGCAAGATCTACATCTAGTAGACCCAACAATTTAGATAAATCAAACACTTGCACAATCCTAAGAAACTATGATTCTACAATCATCGATAAACACGATTACAAATTTGTCCAAGTATGGCTTACACACTCTATTCATGAGGTCCATGAAAGCAGCTAGTGCATTGGTTAAACCAAAAGGCATAACTTCAAATTCATAATGTCTGTATCGTGTCCTGAAAGCAGTTTTAGGAATATCGTCTTCCTTAACTCTTAATTGATGATAACCTGACCGTAAATCAATTTTCGAATATACGCTTGATCCTTGAAGTTGATCAAATAAATCGTCGATTCTGGGTAATGGGTAACGATTCTTTATAGTAAGTTTGTTTAACTCACGATAATCGATACACATTCTAAAAGATCCATATTTCTTTTTCACAAATAAGACTAGAGCTCCCCACGGCGATATACTTGGTCTAATAAATCCTCGATCAGTTAGTTCTTGGATTTGACTTAACAATTCTTGCATTTCCGAAGGTGCTAATTGATTAGGTGATTTAGCAATTTTTGTTTCGGTATAAAATCGATTTGGAATTCAACTTGATGTTCAGGTGGCAAACCTGATAATTCTTTGGGAAATACTTCAGGAAAGTCTCTAACTATCGGAATATCTTCTAGTCCCTTTGCTTCTTGCAGTTTCTCCGTCACTTGAACTAAGAAAACTTGACTACCTCGGGATACATACTTATTTATCTTTAAGCATGATATGAGATTTAGTCGAGTCTTACTTCATTCACCATGGACAACCAAAACTTCACCGTTAATAGGAATATGAACGGCTTTCTCGTCACATAAGATTTTATCATGGTATTTAGATAACCAATCCATCCCTATGACTACGTCAACGCTACCGAGCTTAATTGGCATAAGGTCGATTTCAAAGGATTGACGTAATAAAGTAATGATACATCCTTGAATAACGGTATTAGTGCTAACTATTTTTCCATCGGCCATTTCTACATCGTACTTAGTATTCATGGAAATAGTCTATATACCTAACTTAGCAGCCATTTTAACAGATATGAAACTTCAATCAGCTCCTGAGTCAAATATTACTTTAACCAGATGTTGATTTAGATGAAACATACCCGTAACCGTATTCTGATCTGGATGAGTATCGTTTAGCAAATAAGCTTTTCCTCTGCTACTGCTCTCTTTACGGCACTCATTTACCAAATGCCATTTTTCTCCACAGTTATAGCAAACCTTAGTTACCAGAATTTGATTACTCCCAGTAGCTGGTCCTTTACCTCTGTAGAATCTTGTCTGATGTCCTGTTTTTCCATAGTTCTAACACTTGATAGTGCAAAATCTTGTACGATGTAGAGAACATTTCTGACAAAAGGGTTGTCTTCCATTATAACCAGTGTTCGTAGTTACAGCATAAACTTTAGAAACATCATTTCTTTTGTTCTGCTGATGACGATTATTGCCCTAATTATAATTACGAAAACTATTCTTCTGGAAATTACGATTAATAGGAAAGTTCCTCCTATCATCAAACTTCCTCTTGTTATTGACTGCCATTGGTGTAGGATTATACCTTATCACTTGATCCATTAACCTTTGAGTAATGGTGATAACTTCCTCTAAAGTTTGGGGTCTAGAGGCGGTAACATTCCCTTCAATGCTTCTAGGCAATCCTCAAATAAAAGCTTCCATCAACTTTTTAGTATTAGGCACCATGTTAGGACATATTGATGCTAATTGCTGAAATATTCGGATATAAGCTTTAAGATTATTCTCCTTCACGCTAAATTATAGAATTCCTCCTCCATTTTCCTAATCCTATTGCGAGGACAATACTTCTTAGTTACCAGATTTTTGAATTCATTCCACGGAATACGATAAGCTTGTTCTATCCCAATGGGTTGTACATAAGCAATCCACCAAGACAAAGCTTCTTCTATTAACGTACCCGTAGCAAACTTCACGTTAAAATCTTCAGAACAGTTAATGCGAACAAATACTGATTCAGTTCTCTCAAACCAGCGGATAAGTCCAACAGCTCCTTCAGATCCTTTATAGTTAAAAGGCTGACAGTTCATGAAATCCTTGTAAGTACATCTTCTTTCAACATGAACTTCTCTTCTAACAACATTTCCATTACTTGCTCTGACTACATTGGTGGCTTGTGCTTGCAAAGCTGTAGTCACACTCTCAACAACCAATTTCCTTATTTCTTTAGGTGTCATATTTATTGTCGCAGATGTTGATGCTCTTGTAGGAGCCATCCTACCACATAATAACACTTGGATATTAAATTTTCATACGTGGAGTATGGAATAAATTTAATACATTATTGTCGAGTTCTCATTCTTTCGGGAATTTCATATATGAGGATTAATAATATGAATGACAATTTCTTAATAAATTCATATATGAGGATTCATAATACGAATAAAATGACAAGAGTTTCAAGAACAAAATCACACTTCTTTATTTATTAACAACTTACCGTTCATATTTACACGATAAGCATCGCTGTTACATAAAAAAAATGTACATATTTACAAACTGAGACTAGATTTCTAAGCTTAATTTCTCATTTTAATCTCCTCAATTCTGTCCAAAATATATTCGGAGTCAGATTGTTGAGTAGTTTTGAGATCTTCAATGAGTAATTCTACATTTTGCCCAGTTCTCGTAAGTCCTTATCTCAGTTTAGCGTTCTCCTTATCAAGTCTTGCCATTGCTACTTCAAAATAATGCATTCTTTTACTCAGTTTAATATTATGACATCAGGTAACGTCCATTTTATATTCCAACTACGTAAAATTGTGAGACCCCCAAAATCTGACATGGAACAACTAGGCAACGAGGGGGTAACATGTCATAGTACAAGAAACAATGAATTACAGTTCATACAAAGCTGACGAAATAAAAACATGTACATTACATCATAAAAGGTCAGAGTTTTTAAACATAGGTCCCAGAGTTTTAAAAGCAGAAAATTATATTATTTCGTCTCGATTTATAACAATAAGTTGCCCAAAAGATTGAATAAACTTCTTATAGTTTATATAAAACAAATCTTTCACAAACACCACAGAAATCTCCAAGCTGTGATAATATCCTGCGGGCTCCCATCCAAGCATAGCTAAGTAATAATACCTGAGATTAAACATGTAAAATCGTCAACACAAAGTTGAGTGAAATTCATAGGTTTAGCAATAAGGATGTGGAACACAAGCATTCATTTGTAAACAAGAAAATAGGGGAAAATGGTTATGTACAGTAACCATTGTCCGAAACATTATTATTGCTATTTAGTTCATAAACCGAAGCTTAACTCAGTGTAAGTTCCTCTAGTCAGTATTCATCCTAAATACTCAAGTGAACTAAACAAATAGTAGTGCGTCAAGGTAATCGGGACGGGGATAGTCAATCCCGATGGATCCACCCACAACATTCGCGCTTGGTAGCAGGATTAATTAACGGTTCATGATCAATGAGTGGAAACTTAAGTCTAGACTAAAAGCAATAATATCAATGAAAATTAGTTGGAAATCCTCAAGTTCTGGAAAGCATACAATTTCTGGATAGCATACAAGTTGAGGATAGCACACAGTTTTTAAATGGTTGTGTTCCATCATGTAAAATCTCACCCCGTGTTTAGAAACCATGTACAAGTAAAAAGGGGCTATGAACTCACCTTAGCCACGAGGTAAATCAATCACGGTACTCATCAACTGAGTAGAAACAATGTAGTGAGACGATCGCCGACGATATGGATGCCCGGGGAAAACACGAAAACCGCAACCTATCACAATAAGGCGCGCGTTAAGACTCGAACTCAATATCGATATATATACCAAATACAATATGACTCAAACGTTTTTAAAGTATACACGTTTCAAAACCATTGACACGAACCAAATGAATACATTTATCCAACGTTACACGTTAAAGCACTTGAACATTTGAAATTGACCCGTTATACGACGCCAAGTCAACACAAATCAAACTATCCTTTACCCTTATTTGGACCAGTAGCTAAGTCATTTATATAATGACTAAGCACTTGAGTAAGTCACCATGTCCGATGGTGAACACTCAAACTCACGCAACACAAGCATTGAACTAAGTGTCCGAAATAAAAATCAGCAAGTACACCCCGAATGTACACACCGATCTACCCTATCTAGACATGTCCGTTTACATGAAAATTGGTGTCAAGGTCACTTATAACCTGTATAAGACCTCATCAAAATTTGAGTCAAAGTTCACACTTTAAAATCCATCAGCTCGACACTTGAACTCCGTGCCATTATCACATCTAATACCTTTTACCTTCTTTGACACTTGATTTTCAATTAAGGCAATGAAGTCTTTGAGAATGGAGTAGGTCACATTTTTAGCAGCTAGAAAGAAAACCCATGAAAATATGCTATAACCATCAGTTACTACTAGGTAATAGTGTTTATGATCAATGCTTTAGATGGAGGTAGGACCAAATAGATCCATATGAAGTAGCTGCAAAGGTTCAGTTATCAGACTTAGAGTAGTAATGGCTTTAAAGGATGCTTTGTGGTATTTGCCTTTGCTGCAAGCAAGGCAATTGATGTCATTCTTGAAGGTTTTGGGAGGTAGACCAGAGACCAGGTTCATACTTTCCAGCTTGCGAATGGTCTTGAAATTTACATGCCCCATCCTTCAATGCCTTCATCTTCTGATGCTTTGGCAACCAAGCAAGCTAGTTGGCCAGTAGGATTTACTTCATTCAACTTGATACTATATAGATTATGTCTTCTTGGAATTTTGAGTAGAACTTGAGAGTCATCGGGGAGTTTAAAGTCTTTAGAAAACACCAGGCAATCAATATCCGTGAAGAGGACAAACTGCTTCTTGTCACAAATCTAAGATACAGAAATCAAGTTGAAGTGTTGGAGTGCCTACACATAGTATACATGCTCAAAATTAAGGTTAGGAGTCTGAATAGTTCCTTTGCCAAATATACGCCCTTCACCCCCACCAAAGTACACTTTCCCGCCTTGAAATGGTACAAAATTAGTCAAAAGTCCTTTGTTCCCTGTCATGCTCCTAGAGCAACCACTATCAACTATTCTAAGAGATAGATCTTGGTATGGATTAATCTACAACAACAGAAAAATATGTAACAGTTAGTATCTTAAGGGGACCCAAACCATTCCTGGCGTGAGTCTGCCTTGTGGATCACGAAAAAATAGCCATGGAGATTGATGAGATCCACTGTTGTTCTTGTGTTTCCTGGGCATCATATGGGATTTATTTTGCGTCCAAGAACAACCTGCTAAGGGCTTAACAGAAGAACCCAAATTTCCCAATCCAAAATGCATTTGGTATGTAGTAGTAGTAGTATAATTGTTAACAGACTTATGAAAATTTTGAAAATAATTGTTGGTTGGTCTGTTAGTGGTACTTGGATTGCTTCTCCAAGTAGCAGAAGCTGAAGGAAAGTTCCTCCTAGCAGAAGAAAAAGATTGAGCACATGGGTTTAGTCTCCTAGAGGCAAAACCCACACTAGTAGGAGCAGCTACTGGTAGACTAGAAGGTCCATAAAAGAGATGGCCAGTAGCCCTTTGATCATAGAAATCACAATCTTTAATCAAATGAAATTTACTACCACAAACAAAGCATGTTTTAAAAGACCTTTTATTCAAATGAAATTGTTTTGTACTGCTATTCTTATTACAAACAAGTATAGGAGAAGCAACATTCCTAGAAGACATAAAACTATAATAAAAAACAATGGAAGTAGATGCAGTAGCAACTCTCTCATCACTCATCCTAGCACTAGAAGCATCAGTGTCATTTGGCTTGGGACTCGAGGGACTTGACTCTTCACTGGAACCACACGATGCATAGTCACTAGCCTTGTCACTGAAAGTACATGAGACGAAGTCATTAGTGTTAGTAGAACTTTTAGGAGACTCATGCATCTGTGATTCATCCAAGTCTGTATGCATAGATGTAGGCATAAATGTTCCTGTAAGAGGTGGAGGAACAACATGCATTGCTACAGCTGGTTTAAACCTATTATAACTAGGTTTTTCCTCCTCCTCCTTTTCAGGATCAAAGACACTAGAAAAAGATAAGTCAAAAACATCATTGGCCCTATATAGTTGTCAAAACCTAACCCCCTCTTTGTTCTTCCAGACATACTGCTATCTATTAGCTTGGAAAGATTTTTGGGTGCTTTTTGCCATTTATCAAACTAAAATAAGGTAGCATCTAATTTTAGTTGCATTTCTTGTTTTGACTGAATGCTTTGAGCATTAAGTTTTTCAGTATACTTAAGCAAGTTAAATGTATTTTCTAAGTCAATTCTCAATACCCTAATCATATCCTCATACTCAAGTTGAGCATTTTGTAACCACTTCTTTTGCTGTTCTAAGATTTTGAGAGAACTCTTGTAAGCTTGAACTTCTAAAAAATATTTATCATTTTGAGCATTTAGTTCATTGCATTGTGTTAAGAGGTCAGATTATTTATCATCATAACCAAGAGGGCAACTTTGTACCTGAGGAGAGATTCACATTAAAGCAAATTCCTCTGCTTCCTCTGCCTCGGATATGTGACCAACAATCATAGCAAACACATCAGTAGCAGACTCGACTGTGTCCAAAGTTGGAGTCGCATGGTCATTCTAATTTAACATGGTATCAACAGATACCAAAGCTTTTTTCTCCTCCTTAAGCTCTTGAACCTTGAAGGTTGAATACCTATTCTTCTCCTGGTCATTTCTACTAGATCATTCTCTAGCAAAATTTCCTTGCTAATTACAGTTGTAGCACTTGACTTTGCTCCTATCAAACCTGGTTGGCTCTTTTGGGTTATAGCTGAATTTGCTACCAGCCTTCTTCTGAAACTTGTGTACTCGGAGAGTAAGCATAGCCATCTGCCACTTGAGGTCCATCTCATCCAAGTCAAGCTTATCAACCTGTTTGAAGTCATCAAATGCTAGTTGTTTTGGATCAACATCAGCAACAAAGGAATGAAGAACAGTTTCAACCATGCTACTGGTCTTGACCTTTGAGTCAGGAGTAGAAGTATAGCTTAGGCTACTGATATAAGGCATTGGACTAGAACCCATGGAGCTTACAAAAGTAGAATTAGTAGGGGTGGAGTAGGAATCACTTGGGTATCCTCTCACATGAGACTCAAAAGTTTTGAGTTTGTAAAATAAGTCATCAAAAGAAAGATACTCAATAACTCCTTTTGCTCTGAAAGAGATGACTACCTGGTTCCATGAATGAGGCAGAGCTCTAAGAAACCTAGCATTGATGTCTTTATTTTCTGGTTTTGACTTGAGTTGATTCAATTGGCTAAGAATCTTTTGAAACCTGTCATAGCCCTGATGAAGACCTTCTGACTCAGAGATCTTGAATTCTGTAAATTCATCTCTCAGCATTGATCTTCTCATCTTCTTGGATTCCTCATTTCCTCCAAATCTTGCCTTGATGGCATTCCATATTTCTCTTGCATCATCTAGGTGATATAAATCACCCATATGATCATCAGGAAGAGACGAAAGTAAATTGGTTTTTGCTTTAATTTCCTTCTGAATAGTTATGATTTCTTCATGTGTTTTTTATCTATAATGGTGATATTACCATTCTTGTCTCTGCCAGTACTCTTCTTGCTATTATCATTCTGAACAATCTTCCATAATGCCAGATCAGTGTTGGTGATCCAGCACTCCATCTTCATGGCCCAGCTATCATAATCATCTTTCTTCAGGTGTGGGAATTTCCTATTTGTGTTGGAGACAGTAGCAACAATTTGCTGTGTTTCCTATGTTGTATTGGTGCTTGGTTGTCTTGTGTCAGTTGAACTAGAAGCAGACATGATTTAGTGAGTTTAAAAGAAAAACAATTGGAAAGAAAATAGTTCTTCTTGTACAGAGACTCTCCCAAGCTCTGATACCACTTGTTGGGTCCTTTAGTTGGAGATCTTTCAGCCTGTTAAGGATGGTGAACGACTTCTGTAATCACAAGTCTATTCACAGAGAGACTCTAACAAACACAAAGTGTTTGTACGGAATACAAACACTAAGAACAAGAAGAAACAATATAACTAGATAAATAACTTGATCCTCTCTAAGGATTTCTACTATATTGATATGAAATGAAACTGGTGAAGGTGTGTCTAACCCTTCTGCCAATGGGTTCCTTTTATACTACAAGGAAACCCTAAACTACATTAAACACAAAACATGTAACAGTTGATATGCATATCCTTTCCTAAGATATCTCAGACATATCCTAATAAACTACTACAAATAATAATGTTTGACTTACTACCAGACTAGGAGCACGTTGTTGTCCCATAATATATGTGATGATTAAACAAGAAAAATAGATAGAAGATAGATGAATTCTAGAGAGAGAAAGTAGAGAGAGAAAAGAGAGAGAGTGGTTGGAAACTTGGTGAATATTAGATTAGAGAGAGTGAATATAAAATGAGCCAACCTCCTCCTAACATGCTAGGAGGAGGGTATATATAGTCCACCCACATGCAGGCTTGTATGGGCTATATATTAATGGGTCGGGCTTTCCTTTTAGGCTATAGTTACTTATGAATGAACTTTAGCTTAAAGTTAAGCCCGTAAAACACGACTAACCTACTACCTATTACCACATTCTAAAATGCGATACATAATAAGCATATGACCGAACATTCTTTTTTGACTCAGTATTTTTAGGCTAACAATCTCCCCCAATAAGAGCTCATTACCCTTTGTCATTTGGAGATTTGTAGAGATTACTAATCTCGCCATAAATGAGTCTTGAACGTGTAATAGTAGTTGTAGAAACTAGAGGGGGGGTTGAATAGTTTCTCTTCGATTGGCAACCAAATTAAAATTACTTTCAATTTGGTTTGTATCAAAATTATCGTTTGCTTAAAGCTAAGTTTCATAATGATTAGGTTCAATTCAAATGCACTAGCAAAGATAATAGGTAAGTGTAATGATAATGAAATAAGTAAAGAGTAAGGAAGGAGACAACCTAGTGGGAAGACACCAAGATTTATAGTGGTTCGACAACGAGTCTCTATCCTCGTTTCTACTCCACTCCTCGAGTACACCTACTCGAGATTTCCACTATATCCACAAGCTCCCTTCTTGGCGGAGAAAACCTTACATCATCGCTTACATTATTTTCCGACACTAAGCTAAATGTCGAGACCTAATCTTTAGCTAGGACCAATCTACACAACATTGCCTACTTCACAATTTAATGACACAAGGATAGATGTCGAGTTCTAATCCTAAGGTAGAACCAATCTTCACGACGTTGCCTACTTCACCATTTTACGACACAAGGCTGGATGTCGAGTTCTAATCCTAAGGTAGAACCAATCTTCACGACGTTGCCTACTTCACCATTTTACGACACAAGGCTGGATGTCGAGTTCTAATCCAAAGCTAGAACCAATCTTCACGACTTTTCACTTTGAAGCTAAGTGAGAACTTCACACAACACAACTACTAATCACTTTCAAGTTTAGTGAGAACTCACAAGACACAACCACATCACTTTATAGTTTAGTGAGAACTAATAATAAAATCTATTACAACTCAACTAGACTTATCCAAGTACACACATGTAGCTTGGATTTACACAACACAAATCCAAGCAAACACATATGCAATGGATGTACACAACAAATCCAAGTATCCACAAATAACTTGGATGAACACAACTAGTCCAAGTATTCATAAATACAATGGATTGACCTAAAACAAAAAGGGTATCATGATGAATATGACTAGCTCATAGATTCATCTTTATCACAACACTAGTGAGTGAGCGATCTTCTCATTGGACAAGGTAAAGGAGGGGATCAAGAGGATAATCATATGTAAACATCCTTAACACTTTAAGTGATCATTTACTAATTATTATGCTATAGAAAATAGAAAGGGGGCTGAGAAAAACGTCCAAGAGGCTTATTGGAAACTGAGATTTGACCCACTATTTAAAGGAGACAAAGTATAACGGCTATCTGGGCGCGGTACCTTATCTAGCCCGGCGGTTCCATATCGCTAGGGAACCGTCTAGCCACTTAAGGTACCGCCCACTAGACTACGCTCCTTTTTTGTCTTTTAGTGGGGTAGGAATATCTGAGGTATTTTAACCCTTCAAATGATATTCTAACAGCTTATGGAATATGCTATTTTCAAATTTTCATTTTTCATTTTAATAAAACATTTTCTAAAAAAGAAAGTTTATTAAAAAGTCTTTTGTCATATTAACAAAAGTGAGTTTTAAGGATAATCATTTTGATAATCACTAAGTATGATTAAGAAAGGTTAGTGATATGATTATTACCTTGATGATAGTGTTATCTAAATAATTCGTTTTGTGTTTTATACTAAAAGTGTTGTATAGTTTATTGTGATCAAAACTAAGAAAGATTATTTAACACTAATAATGTTTTTAGGCATTACTTGCATTAACAATCTCCCCCTTTTTGATTACGACAAACTATAAACTCATTTGCATAGAAACACAAAATAACGAATTATTAACGAGTTTATCACTATCATTTCTCCCCCTTTGTCGTAGCAAAAAGGTTAGCACAAGTCTTAGAAGAACATCGAACTTTGCTAGTAGCTCCCCCTTGGTGGTTGCTCCCCCTTGCTTGGGGCACCAAGTATATGAGCTAAGGTGACATGCTACACAAAGGTTAGTAGAAAGGAAAGAAACACCAATGTATATATGATCACTATCTACTAAGTAACTTGAGAGGGAGAGAGAGAAGAAATCTCAAATTAGAAGCAAGTATTTTGCTAAGTTTGTCCAAAAAGATATTTGACAAAATCAAACTTCAATCCAATGAAGATGATAAGCTTGTCAATGGGTAAAAGTTTAGAATTGATGGAATCACCCATAAGCAACTGTAAAAATTAACCATGATCAACTCAAAATAGAACTAAAGGGATAACACACAAAGGTTACATAATAGAAAAGACACAACAAAGTAGATAGTCATACACATAATATGAGTATCTAAAGCAAAAGATATGGAAAATAAACCACAAAGCATAAGCTATTCTAATAGTGATAATTTTCAAAGATTGCTAGAAAATAAAAGACTCTAAAGCAACTAAAGTAATAAAGACTCCAAGAGTAGTTAGTCCTTTAGTTGGAAAAATAAGACGACGATGCATCATTCGAAGTTTTGTCCACCGGAACGAAAACTTGAATAGGAGGTCGAGTGAGGAGGAATTCAAGAAAATTTAACTTCTCATACACATGAGCAAGTTCAATTTGTTGAAATCGACAACAAGCACACGAGGATCCATGATGCAACATAAAATCGGTTGATGGGGGTATGGCATCAAACCTAGGGTTTGGTGGTAGAGGGGTAATGGGTTTGGAAATGTTTTCACAATGCCTTGTGAGGTTTGGGAAGGTTGAAAGATCATTGAGTTGAGGGGTATTGAAGGATTGTGGTGGTGGGGGAACATTTTCTTTAGCTCCGGTGATGGGGTTAATGGTATAAGTCTCATTCCAATACTTGATTGGAAAGAAGGTAGGGTTTTTGGGTGGTTCGGAGGAAGATGGTTCATTCTTCTTAACCCAAATAGGTCGAACCAAGATTTTCGGTTTCTTTGAAAGCTTGGATGAGGAAGCTTTGAGTGAGTGGGGTTGTGACAAAGAAATGTCAAGGTTAGGAATGGAGGAGTTAGGCATTGTTAAGGTGTGAGAACAAAATCTCAAGGTTGGGAAGGTGTGAAAATGTAATCTCAAGGTTGGGAAAGTGTGAGAATGAAATCTCAAAGTTGTGTGAGAATGAATTCTCAAGGTTGGGAAGGTGTGAGAATGAAATCTTAAGGTTGGGGTATAAGTAAAATGTAATCAAGGTAAGAATTTGAATACAAAATGTGAAGTGTGAAGGAATGTTTAGCCAAATTGAGCAAACAAGGAATCTTGACAGGGTATAAGGTTTTAAAAGTTTTGGCCAAAAAATCGTCAAAAATTGATTTCTGTTCACGGTACCTTAAAGGGACCGGCGGTTCCTTATCACATAAGGAACCGCGCGACTTTTAGTGAGCCGCATCCAGTGGACATGAAACCATGTTTTTCTAGGGTTTTGGGAAAAACTAAGACTTTTTCAAAAAGATGCAAATCTTGGAATTTTACCTCTATTAGCACCAAATTATGCTAGGGTTGCATAAAGCAACACATTCCCAAAGAATGTCTTGACAAAGGGTGACAAAATATTTGAATATCATTTTGAACCAATTTTAGTCAAGTTTTTAGAGGTTGTGATAGATTTAGGTTCAATTTTAATTTCAAATTAAATTTGATTAATGTGCACATAAGGATAGAAACACATAAAGCTAAATCCATAGATCAACATCATGAAACGCACATGAAGGAAGCAACTACAATGACAAATAGAAAAGAAAGACAACTAACTATTACAAAGCTAGCTTAACATTAGATCTAGATTAGTAGTCTTCTTTGGCTTGGTTTTGTTTTAAAAAAAACTTATTAAGAAAACTCATCATTCATCTCCTAGGAGGAGGCATGGAGAACAAGGTAAGCAAGAACTCTTACAACCTCCTATGTAGTCCAAACATTTCCATCCTAAGGTTATGGATGATGTAGTGGTTGTAGAGGCAACATGGACAATTAGGACCATGAGTCTCTTGAAACCCATAGTAAGGATCACCCAAAAGGAGGGAAAGTGGGACACCTAAAATTGGAATGTTTGAGTTGGGTGGAGGTGGAGGAGGCATGTTCTCCAAGGGTGATGTGGGTGAGAGTGGAGGTATGTTCCCTAAAGGGGAAATGGGTGAGTGTGGAGGTATGTTCTCCAAGGTTGGTGAAATGGGTGAGTTAGGAGGGGTAAATGGTGAAGTCACCAAGGTGTCATCAAAGTCATTCACAAAAGGAATGCTTTGGATTGGTTGAGGTTGTGTGGTCACATCCAAGGGTGCAATTGGAGTGAAGGGTGAAAAGAGCTCATTCATTCTTGAGTTGAATGAAGAGGATGTAGAACCAATGGAGTGGTTAGTACCATGGGTGGATGTTGTCTTGCATGGTGCAAGGGGTGGTGAAGGTGATGAGGAAATGAGGATTGGAACCATCTCATTTTTGGGTGTGTGAAAGGGTGATGAGTTAGGCTTGGGTACCTTAATCCTAATCTTAAGTGTTTTCCTTGGGGTGTTTGAGGTTTTTGTAGAAACCATGGTTGACAAGGATGGTTTAAGGGTTGGGGAAGGATGTTTTGATGTGTGAAGAACATGACTAACAAGGTGGGTTTAAATGGGTGAGGGGATGATCCAAACTAGTAATGGGTTAAAATCATTTTAGGTGAATAATGAATTTAGGTAAGCTAGTTTAGGAAATGTGCAGTTTATTACAGAAAATCATGCAGTGTTTACACAGAATTGAGAAAACAGTGTAAAGCAAAAGATGTTGTCGGGCACAGTGGCCGGCGGTTCCTTATCTAGGACCCGCGGTTCCTTATCGATAAGGAGCCGCTGGTCGATATGGAACCGCGACCAGAGGTTTCAAAAATTTCCAACCCAGATTTTTACCAAAAGATTCACAAGCCAAAGTTAACTACAGATCATAATCTAATAAGCTAACTATCACAAAGATGCACAAAGCTATGTAAATCACAAACATCATTGCATAAGAAACATTTAGGATCAAAATAAATAATAATCCAAAAATAAGTTAATACACAACCAAATGAAGGAAAGAAAGTCAGGAAATCATCCTAGATGAGTGTTGCAAGTAACCATGAGCATAACATCTAATTCCTTGATTCACTTCTGAGACGTTCTCGAAGAAGATGAATGAGATAAAATTGATAGTCGGAATCAACTTCATGGGAGGACAAAACGGAGATTGAAGAGGACATGAAGTTATTGAAATGGGAGGGAGGATTGCTAAAAGACTTTTCTTGAGAAGTATTTTCGACTTGACTTGAGTTAGCATTTCTATCAGGTGAAATGTTCTCTTGAATAGGAAACATGACTCGATCAACGGAGTGATAAGGTGAAGAGAGAAGAGATGGAAAGTCAATAAGGACTCTTCTAAGAAGACGAGAGAGAATCATTCCGTAGGGAAGACTTGACTTAGACTCAAGAAGAACAAATCTAATTCTTCTAGCTATGAAAAATGCGAGATTGTAAGGAGTTGTAGTGGCAACACAATACAACATATGTGCAAGGCAAGCGGGTACTAAGTCCCGATTCTCATCTAGACACATTGCATTTTCCCTAATGATTTTGGCCCAAGGGATCATGAAATCATTAAGATCGCTAGTAAGTAATTCCCTAGGCGAGAGAGTTCGAACAACTCCTTGAAATTTACAAAGAATAGGATGTTCACAAGGATTAGAAATGACATGAATGATGTCCGAAGACGATGGAAGCACAGTCACATAATGAGCATCAATAGGGGCCGATTCTAAAGAGTCAATACTCCAAGCATCGGTGAATCGACATTGACCATTAGATGGCACTCCAAGAATATTACCGAATTCTTCAAGAGTGTAAATAATGATTTTCCCCACTATGGAAAATCGTATAGATATACCATTGTTGATGCCTATCAAGGTGAATGAGCTAAAGAACTCCATAAGAAACGAAGGAAATATTGGCTCATCAATATCAAGAAGACAATCAAACCCAATAGACTCAAACATGAAGCGAATAAACTCATTTACAAAATTGGAAAGAATGATGCGTCCTTCATGAAAACAAGGATGTTCAAGAGACTTAGACGAGTTTTTATGAGAGTGAATCAAAAGAGGGTAAGGAGAAGAGGGCATGTATGCTCGTTTTCGTTCATGATCTTTTTGATATCTTGAAGACATGACAAGTACCTAAACACGAAAATATCTTTCCAATCACTCATATGAAAAATTAAAATCAACAAACACAAGATATGAGAATGTGTTATATCAATTTCTTGACAAACATAGGATTGAATCCATATCATTCTCATGTTCACAATGTGTCTATTCCATCATTAACCAAGAACACATGATCTATGTTAGATCAACAATGGATTAGAACATTGGTTTTTCAAAACAAGGTTTTTAGGTAAGCATTAACAATGTCATTACCTACTTGTTCATGGGTTCATCTCAAATCCATCTTCTAATCAAGAAAATTAATCAAAATTCGGATTTGTTCTATAAGTGGGTTTTAGTGAAATCTTAATGAATATGAACCTAAGGAATCATAGTAAAATAACCATGTCAACCCACATTCCTATTAAGGTTTTAATTCAATTTCAATTTTAAAAATCCCCAATTATGAAAGGATGAACCCTAGAACAAAATAGATGAAATTGAAAGAAAATACTTACAATTAATTGATGTTAGATGAAGGATGAGTGAAACCCACAACTTGGAATCAATGAATTTGAGTGATTGAAGGTTTTTGAAGCTTGAACAATGGTGGAAAAGATGAAACCCGTCGGCTGTGTGTTTTTGGGAGAGAGAGATAGTGGTTTGAAAAGGAATAAAATAATCAAACTGGCGCTCTGACTCAAGTTGCTGCCCGCGGTTCCTTATCGATAAGGTACCGCGGTTTGAACCGCCAGAGATAAAGAACCGCCTACAGAGGCTGGTTTTTATCAATGAAAAACGCCAAATTTTAAAAACCAAGTTTTTCTAAAACACTTAAAAATATATCATGAGCCTTTTAGAATATCATTGGATCATCATAACACTAAGCAATATGCCTTAACGAAGGATTACGAGTTAAATCGAGATCGAAAAGAATTGAAACGGACAAACGACTACTCGTAGCAAAACGACAAAGTGGAGAGAATCAAGGGAAGTGAATCAAGACTAGGATTAATGCTCAAGGGAATAATGACAATCTTCAAATAATGGAAACGAAGAGCTTGTGTCATATATAGTGGTTTAAGACGTGCCTTTCCGGCGAAGTGTTGAACGGCTTTGGTAATGAACAAACACAAATCAAATATTGAGGCATAGACAAGATCACTTTCAATAATAGTCTTAGTCTAAACCAAGATATGAGTAAGGCATAGATTCACTTTCTCTCCCACGAAGGGCCTACTAACCGTATGGGTGCAAACCATGTTATCATGCTTGATACTTTAAGCTACTACTAACTCACTCTACATCACCATAGTGAGTCAAGTATCCAAGCAATGAAGGTTTGAGAGGATAAAAGGAAAGAATCACAAACCACAAACAAATGTCAAGGCAAGGATGCCAAGAGCAAGCACATAGTCATGTAATGATCAAAAGAATGATCAAAGGACGTGTGGAAGAACGAAAACGTACCTTGGCCACAAGAGCATTCCAATCCATCACTGCAAGCCTCAAGAGTGACTAAGAAGAATACTAAGTCTTCAATGATTAGTTTTATTCCCAATCATCATTCAAAGATATTGAAGATCAATGAAGATGAGTCTTCTACAAGTGCAAGTAGCTCAATCCGCAATCAATTCAATGATTGATCTTCATGAGTACCTATACAATACAAGATGCACTCTAGTAGATACATTTCAAGAGTAGATCTAAAATGTATAAATGCTACTGATCTAAGTGGGATGTAATATTACCAATTAAAAAGACCTAATTTCAAAGAAAAAATAGTTTTGACCAAAAAGAAACTTTAGTACAACTTGACCTTCTAATTTGAGGAGACAATGGATCGATCCAAGTTTCAAAGTACAATATACTTCAAAGATCTTGAGTGACCATCGCTCTGATACCAATTGTAGAAACTAGAAGGGGGGTTGAATAGTTTCTCTTCGATTGGCAATCAAATTAAAATTACTTTCAATTTGGTTTGTATCAAAATTATCTTTTGCTTAAAGCTAAGTTGCATAATGATTAGGTTCAATTCAAATGCACTAGCAAAGATAATAGGTAAGTGTAATGATAATGAAATAAGTAAAGAGTAAGGAAGGAGACAACCTAGTGGGAAGACACCAAAATTTATAGTGGTTCGACAACGAGGCTCTATCCTCGTTTCTACTCCACTCCTCGAGTACACCTACTCGAGATTTCCACTATATCCACAAGCTCCCTTCTTGGCGGAGAAAACCTTACATCGTCGCTTACATTATTTTCCGACACTAAGCTAAATGTCGAGACCTAATCTTTATCTAGGACCAATCTACACAACGTTGCCTACTTCACAATTTAACGACACAAGGCTAGATGTCGAGTTCTAATCCTAAGGTAGAACCAATCTTCACGACGTTGCCTACTTCACCATTTTACGACACAAGGCTGGATGTCGAGTTCTAATCCAAAGCTAGAACCAATCTTCACGACTTTTCACTTTGAAGCTAAGTGAGAACTTCACACAACACAACTACTAATCACTTTCAAGTTTAGTGAGAACTCACAAGACACAACCACATCACTTTATAGTTTAGTGAGAACTACTAATCAATTCTAATACAACTCAACTAGACTTATCCAAGTACACACATGTAGCTTGGATTTACACAACACAAATCCAAACAAACACATATGCAATGGATGTACACAACAAATCCAAGTATCCACAAATAACTTGGATGAACACAACTAGTCCAAGTATTCATAAATACAATGGATTGACCTAAAACAAAAAGGGTATCATGATGAATATGACTAGCTCATAGATTCATCTTTATCACAACACTAGTGAGTGAGTGATCTTCTTATTGGACAAGGTAAAGGAGGGGATCAAGAGGATAATCATATGTAAACATCCTTAACACTTTAAGTGATCCTTTACTAATGATTATGCTATAGAAAATAGAAAGGGGGCTGAGAAAAACGTCCAAGAGGCTTATTGGAAAATGAGATTTGACCCACTATTTAAAGGAGACAAAGTATAACGGATATATAACGGCTATCTGGGAGTGGTACCTTATCTAGCCTGGCGGTTCCATATCGCTAGGGAACCGCCTAGCCACTTAAGGTACCGCCCACTAGACTACGCTCCTTTTTTGTCTTTTAGTGGGGTATGAATATCTGAGGTATTTTAACCCTTCAAAGGATATTCTAACAGCATATGGAATATGCTATTTTCAAATTTTCATTTTCCATTTTAATAAAACATTTTCTAAAAAAGAAAGTTTATTAAAAAGTCTTTTGTCATATTAACAAAAGTGAGTTTTAAGGATAATCATTTTGATGATCACTAAGTATGATTAAGAAAGGTTAGTGATATGATTATCACCTTGATGATAGTGTTAGTTAAATAATTCGTTTTGTGTTTTATACTAAAAGTGTTGTATAGTTTATTGTGATCAAAACTAAGAAAGATTAGTTAACACTAATAATATTTTCAGGCATTACTTGCATTAACAGTAGTCTTGTTCCTCCATGCTGTGATCTTTGAGCCTTTGTCGTTGTCTTTTGACTTTGTCTTTAATCTTGAGATCTTCAAATCATCCTTGACTTGTCTTTGCCATCTTGCCATCTTGTGTCTTCATCCACATGCTCACACTATTAATTGTTGAATATGTCTTTAGGCATGAGTATGTGGTTTTGAATCTTTGACTTTGCTGAGTACACCGTAACGCCACCTTCTCGAGACAAATCATAGACACGGACTGAATGGATTTGACATTCGTCCTAAATCGGTAGCGTTTTACCTCTGGTCGGTGAAGACTGTTATATGATATTAAATATTGTACCTATGATTAGGCATATTTAATTAAGAATCTCCTTGACAGGGTTTCGCGGTTGTACTAGCCGTTCTCCTTACTCGACCATCTCAAAGCAAGACTGCGAACATAAAGAGTGAATCATTTGGATAAATATCCGCTTGATTAAAGTCGTCAATTCAAATTCCTAGAACAAATGTGATTCATAAAGAATCTTACCATTGTTGCTTTCCAGTCGACACAAGCTTGATTCATAAGAATCTCACAATTCACCTACCGTGGCACTGTTTAAGGTTGACGCTAGAAGGATTTCCATTCGTCACTGTGAATATTAATGAATATCACTCAGAATGTTCTGGCAAGATCACAAAGATATTGCATAGAAACCTGAAACGAGTTTGAATCAATTCAGAATCAAACCACTGTTACTTTTCAGTTTTTCATATGTTTAATTCATAAAGAATCTTACATATGACCTACCACAGTGCTGTTTGATGTTAACACCGGAAGGATTTCCACTCATCATGTGAATACTAAGTAGTATCACTCTGAGTGTTCTAGAAATATCGCAAGGATATAGCGTAGGACTCTCTTGTTCGTCATCCGTGTGTCCTAACGAGATTTGTTTGATCTCTAGGCTCTAGACTCGATTTGTACACTTTTAGTGGTCGGAGGCTGGAGCAGATGCCACCTATTTAATATCAACTATCACGAAGTGAGAAAGCTAATAGAAGTCATGTTGTTCTCCATGACAATAAAACAAACTTCTTTTGAGAGAAGCCTGAGTTAGCTGGGGAAGGGTTGTGCATTACATCACTGGGTCCATGATGAGTTGTCTTCATGATGTGTTGACCCGGTTTTTTCCTAAGTTGTATGGAGGGATAATTTATTTACACCCTTTATCCTTACATTTCTTTTTCATTCTTCAACCCCTTCAATGCTTACCAAGACATCATTACTAGCACCTTGTTGTGATTGTTCCAGTGCTAGCATTAGTACTCAGTCGGCATTCAACTACGTTCACATTCTACTCCATCTTTCCTAAGGACTTCTAATAGTTTATTGGATTGTCCCTGGGAAGATCCCTCTGGTTCTGGTTGGATCATAGGACTTAAACCTAACCACCCTTTTGACACCAATAACGTCGTGAATTAAAGATGTTGTGGGTATGAGATCATAATCATAAAACCACTTTAAATTCTAACAAAGTGTTTGAAAAACATTTAACACCTTGCTAGTTTTGTCGTTTAAGAAATGCTCCCCCTTCACATGTGCATCAATAATCGAAAGTGTTTCGCACATGTAGGTAATAGTTAAAGTGCTTGAGTCTTTGCAAAATAGATCACATTTTAATCATATTTTCTTCCCCTATCTCTAATATATAAAATCTTTTGATATTAGAGATACCAAGTTTGATTAAAATATATTTGGAAAAATAGTCTTGAAAATCTTCGGGAGGAAGGTGTGTCAAACTTAGCATGAATTTGGAAATCTGCCCATCAAAAATTGATCCAATTGAACTGTCATTGTGAGGATGTGATCCACATTTCGCTTTTTGAAGATGGGAGTTGATGAACACATACTTTTTAAAAGATTTTGAATAATCAAGAAAGATTCTTGAATAAATTGTGTTCAACGCTTTTTCAAAAACTCCATTTCTTTTTGGCGAAGAGGTTTTTCTAAAGCATAAACTTGAGTTCATAGACTTTAAATGTCTTGATGAATCCACCCAAGTGTAAGAAGATTTCTCTTCTTTTGCTGAGGGTAAGCGCACTAAATCGTACACTCCCCCGTGAATATAGATCCGGGTTGCAATCTAAAAGTGATTACAAGCCACTGTGTTGAGCTCAAAACGTTGAATGTTTTGTGACAAGCTCAACCCGTGATAGATAACTCTACCCGTTTTTAGGATAAGTTATTTCCTTTATTTGAAGTTCGAGTTACAGTCTGACATTTAACTGTAAGTCGTGTTCATGAGCTAAAAAAACTTTGAATGTTTCCAACGAAAGCTCATGACCGAGAAATTTAATTTTCCCGTTGTTGAGGATAAGTTATCAACCATGATCAACTTTCCTTTCTTTGAAGCACGAGTCACAATCTGAGATAATTGTAAATCATTGAAATGACATGTTTTGAAAAAATATTTACAACTTTCATTCGAGCTTTATGTACACACCCGTGTCGTTGTTGAGCGACATTTCTAGTCACGTCCATATTATCGATACTGAAAGACATGTCGAGAAGAACAAATTTTTGTATTTTGAAAGTTTTTCCATTTTTTATTTTGTTTTTCTATGGATATTTACGTTTTCTTAAATTTTTGTATTTTCTCAAGTTTTTTGAAAATAAACCAAAATAGACTTTTGTACAATAGAAGAAGGTGATATCGAATGTACAGAGTTGGAACCCGTTGAGGAAGAAGTGGGTACAGAATCTGTTGTTTTACCTACAATAACAGAAGAAGAGTTCGCACAAATACTAGTGTTAGAAGTAACAAATTCCTTGTCTACGGCCAAAACATTCGCATTCGTGCTAGCGCAGGTTTCATCACTCTTCTCTTTTTGAATCCACTTAAAACCAACTTGCGTGAAGATCCGACCCGTTGGTTTCCATTGAAGACTAGATTTAGGAGTAGTTTTCTCTTGCACAGCGGAAGATTTCTTTGGAGAGAAACTATGGCCTTTTTGAATCCACGTTTCAGATTTGTTGTTATTGTTTTTCTTTGCGACATGTTTGTATCTCCTTGTTGTCTTATGGGATTCTGCATTCTTTCTTTGTGAAAAGGCACGCGATTTGACTTGATAAAGGTATTGCAGAATGCAATGGTCATGATTTCCATTGTGAATGCCCTTTTTGTAAGTGGGGCATACAAGGAATTTGGGATTCATGAAAGTCCTTGTTTTCTCAGTTTTTCCAAATCGTTCAGGCATAATGTTCGAAACACGACTATTCATGGATGGTTTCTAATTCCTAGGTTGCTGGTAAGGGATCCTAGGTTTTGGTTGACTACCATTAGGAGTGTGTTGAACTATAGTGGGATTTGGTGAACTAGGTTTTGAATACACGGGTTTATGTTTCTGAATCTTCCCTTTTTGTTTAGCATCCTCTAGGTTGTTGGTATGAACGAAGTCATTTGAACCTACAGATTTCTTTGTGGACGCGAATGTCACACGTTTTGGAGGAGTCCTAGAAGTGCTAGGTACATTCACATGGTTAGGTTTAGCAACAGTGTGCTTTCTAAATGGAGGAACATAGGGTGATATGGATGGTTTTGGAACACTTTTTGCATATCAGTCTTAGGGGGTAACCTAGATTTTACATGAGAAGAATTGGAGAAAGGAGTCGGTTTTAGATGGTTTTGGATCCTTGTAGGCATTGGGTTGTCGAACAACAGGTTTCTTAACTTTAGGTTCCACAATTTTCCCACCCATTTTAGCAACGAGTTTCTTTAACTCTTCTATCGCTATGTCCTTTTCTTGCAACTGAGCTTTCAAGTCTGTAATTTCCATACTCTTTTCGTTAATTTCTCGACACAATTGAAAGTTTTACTTGCAAGTTATTATCATTTGGACCTTATTCGATGTCTTTTTTAAAGCAAGTTCAAGAGAATGACAATGTTTTTGAAGGAAATCAGTTTTGTGTTGAAGTAACTCAAAAGCCTTTTTATCAATATTTTCTTTACGTTTCGAAAGCTCAGTTTCAAGCCGTTCACACTCTTTGATCTTATCAAGATATTTGCATGCAACATCATAATATTCATCAATATTAGCACAAGATTAAAGAGTAACACACAAAATATCTTTGGAAAGACATTCTTCTAAGAGTAGATCATATTCGTTTGAAAACTCTGATTTGTCATTTTGAAGTTCATCAATTTCTTTTTCGAGAGACTCAACATATTTCAAATCATCAAACATTTCAGACCGAATTAATTTTTCAAACTCAAGAACATTTTCTTTGATTATCTTCGTATTTGGTATTAAAAGTTCTTTCACAAGCACAATTATATCGTGAGGAATCTCTTTTTCCACTTATCATTTTGACATTTTTGCCAATCGCTTTCAACAATTGATTGAACATTATCAATGTGATGTTTAGGAATACCAAGTGTTTTTCTACTTTTGCTTTTAGAAACATCAAGAGGCAAATAGTTGATATATTTTTAAAAACGTTAGATTTATTAGTGGCAAAAACTTTATTCCATTGAATTCTTCTTTGTTTGCTTTCTAAAAACAATTCCTCATGAGACTTTTGTTTTTGTGTAGTGAAAAGACCATATAGACTATTCTCATAAGCATAATTATATGGTTTCACAAACTCTTTATTTACCGGTGATCTACTCTCCTCTTCCTAAAGGGATGTCTCATCATTATCAAGCCTAACAAGAGGACATTCAGGATCGGTCCATTCGGACTCATTCATATAAAGGCGGGGGTTCGCAGCTTGAGCTTGGGAAAGTTAATCAGTACTTGCAAAGCTAGCTTGACCCTTAAACATCAACGGAGGTGCTATCATTCTTACAGTTTGAATAGAGTCATGCGTTTTATAAACAACTTTCTTCAAAAATTCGACTTGTTTTTCTAGTTCCGTTACTTTTTCAGTATCTTTTTCATGTCGACTTTTGAAATCTTGTTTTAACGTTTCAACCTCTTGTTTCTTAACATCAAGAATTTTAGTAGTCTCGGTGTTATTCATCGAAAGCCGTTGTTCAAGTTCGTTTACTTTGGCGGTAGCAAGGTACGTTTTTTGACGTTCATCCATTAATAAAACATTAAACTGACGTTTCTCTTTGGTTAATAACTCAAGAGTTTTGTTGTATTTCTTTTCATGATCGTCCTTTTGACTTTTTAGCGCACTACCCTTGTAACCCTCAAGCTCTTTGGTCTTTTGAAGAAGCTCTGCTCTATAACTTTCAAGGGTCTCATTAGATTTAATTAGAGCAGCTTTGCATTCTTCAAAATTTTGAGTGAGCGTAGCGTTTGCCTTCTTTAATTGCTTTTGACCTTTTTTAGTTTTTGTGACATCTTTTTGTAAAGTGGCAATTAAATTAGCAAGCACAATACGCTCCTCATCATCATACTCATTTTCATGTTGATCATTGGCAGACTCATTATTGCACGTGTCTGAGGGATCAGGTATGGTATTGCTATCAACCTTTTCCGTCATACATGTGTCAATAAGGGTTTGAGTTTGATCACAATGCTCATGCTTATTAGCATTGGCAAACACATTATATTCATCATTGTGTACCTCTTCCAATGGCTCAGAATCATAAATCGGGCCATTATCATAGGAAGGTGTGTTGCTGATGACAGTCTCAGAACTTATACGTTGTGTGCCGGAGCTGCTGCTTTCTTTCCATGTATGGTATGATCATTCTGCGGACCATGCTTTGTGTTCCGTGATGTGCAGCTTTCATTCTCATGGCCCGATACTGTACCACAACTTGCCTTGAACCTTTTGTCTAACTCTTGTTCGTGAATTATTGTTTTGGTGACGTAGGTTGCAATGAATTCAATGTTCTTGGTGATCAAATCTTTGTAGGAGAGAGCATCCAATCCATTATTCCTCTTGAAGCACTCCCTTGTACTTGGAGACTCGATGAATTCAGAGTTAAATTGCACTGCAAGTATTGTCTTGAGTTCAGTTAAAGTGGTCCGGCATTCACTACCAATGATTTTTTGTTTGACAAGTTTATCCATGGCTTGGGTGAATGTTCTTGTGAAAGTGCTAGTAGATTCACCTAAGACTCGTAAAACTATTGATATGGACTCAAAAGTTGACTGAAGTCCTCTAATACGATTCATTGAACTTTCTCTCATGATACGTGTCCGTTGTTGTAATCGTTCCATCTCGAGAGTTATCACTTTTGAACACTCATTGCTCTTTTCCATGATGATGGTGTCTCAGTTGATGAATTGACTTCGGATATTAAGTAGATATGGCGTGATTGGGTTGTGGTTGAAATTTCAAAAATTGCGATATTTCTTCAAGCCGACAATAAAGTCACCAGTCTGATATAACGGTAGACCGAAAAAATTTTGTAATCGCCAAATTTTGAAATCGAGCTAGAAATAACCTGAAACTAGTATGGAAAAAATTTGAGTTTACTTGACTAGAAAATTTTAACTCTTTTTTTTTGGTAAACGATATTCTGAAACTAGTCTAGATACTGGCTAAGTCTAAAAATGCTTCGATCAAAAATTGGTGATTTCGCAATGTTCAAAAAGATGATTCTTCGCAATGTTCAAAACTGTCGGAATACCAACCCTGTCGCAATACCAACCCTGTCGCAATACCAAACATGTCGCAATGTCACATGTCGTAATAACAACTGTCGCAATGTCACCTGTCACAATGTCACCTGTCGGAATGTCAACTGTCGCAATGTCACCTGTCGCAATGTCAACACTTGTCGCAATACTAACACTTGATTTGTCGCAATACCACGATATATGTCGCAATGCACACAAAATGACTATGTTGCAATGTGTATCGCAATAAGAAACCCTATCGCAATAGTGGTTGCAATAATGGTCGCAATCCAGAAGCCCTAGGCCTTTGCGATGGGAATCAAGCCAATATGTGGCAATAATGGTCACTGTTCCGAATCTTGAAAGAAAAAATTGAGATTTTTGCCTAGAAATCCGAGATTTTAACCAATCCAAAGCACCCAAATCCCTACCACAACTATGTAGGAGATTGATATCAAGATTTAGAGCACGGAAAACACAAAAAAAATATTTGAATCCGAGATGATTTATGGATTAAATCATACGAATCAAATGAAATAACAACAACCTATCACAAATCTACCCCATGGCGATTGATACCAATTGTTGTCCCATAATATATGTGATGATTAAACAAGAAAAATAGATAGAAGATAGATGAATTCTAGAGAGAGAAAGTAGAGAGAGAAAAAAGAGAGAATGGTTGGAAACTTGGTGAATATTATATTAGAGAGAGTGAATACAAAATGAGCCAACCTCCTCCTAACATGCTAGGAGGAGGGTATATATAGTCCACCCACATGCGGGCTTGTATGGGCTATATATTAATGGGTCGGGCTTTCCTTTTAGGCTTTAGTTACTTATGAATGAACTTTAGCTTAAAGTTAAGCCCATACAAACACGACTAACCTACTACCTATTACAACGTTCTAAAATGCGATACATAATAAACATTTGACCGAACATTCTTGTTTGACTCAATATATTGAGGCTAACAAACGTGTTGCTCCTACTACTACTAGGACCACGAGGAACTACATACCTCCTAGTTCACCTATTACAAACTACCTATTACATAGGTCCTAACAAATTTGTTTGAAAATCAAACCAAAAAACTTCTATACTAAGAGAACATGTGTGAATCATACAAAGATCATGAACTAATCACTATACTTAGCAAAGAACAGTCAAACAAACAATTTTCATAAAATACCAAAAATCACATATTTCACCAAGAATGAGGGTTCAAGCCCATTACCTTGATGGACCTACATCCAGACCCCCTCTATGGAAAGTTGATGCCATAACCAACTTAGCTTAAGATGTGGTTAAATGGCTTGTGAAAGATGTTGAAATGCAATGAAGAATGGCCCCTCGGACTACAACAGTCCACAAAGGGGAATAAATATGTCTTCTAGGACCTGTTGAAAACAACAAATCCAAACAAATCTAAGCTCAAATAAGCTGGATATAAGCTCTTGCTAAAGAGCTTATAGTGAACAGTAAGTACAACAAGAAAACAAAAACATATTTCTTTTCTTTTAAAACCACAAACTTGGAACTAAAGTATTTTTGCAAGAAATAAAAACTGAACAAGAAAAGTAACAATGAGCTAAAAGTTGAACTTATGAGCTTATATTGTCAGTATAAGCTCATAAGCTAACCTACAGCTTATTGGTTCTCAAATGCTAAACAAGATTTTTGCAAAAGCTTTGATAAAACTAAACTAAATTTGCAAAAAATTAAAATGATTAAACTAAAACAAAGACTAAAAGTGGAAACTCACAATTTGTAAAATTGAAAAATTATACTCTCATTAATTTTAAAAAAAATAAAAGGCTGGAACAAATATACAAGTCACAGGCGACTTGTATTTATACAAGGGCTAAGAACTATCTAGAAAGCAAGAAAAAAAGAAAAAAATCTTAAACCCTAGCAACTGAATATCCAATTTTTCCCTTGGTCTTCGAAACTTGAAATTGGTCAATCTCAGCCGATGTGATGATGTTCTTGGAGTCTTGTGATTGCTGAGCTGTTTGAAGCAATCTCAAACGTCCATTTGTGTGTGGAGATTAAGCAACCAACATAAGCCTTTGATCTTCTGCCAATAATACAAGGTTTTTGCCTAGTATAAAAAGTTATCGTCCGATCTTTTCGAATTGACTATTGGTTTAAGCGTGCGACTCAGTCGTCTTTTGGTGGGAAAGAATATGTTTGGTCGTTGTAGTAAAGTAAATGCGCCAAACGTTAAAGTAAATGACGGTTAATTAAAACTAAGACTAATTAAAACTTAAATGGTGCAATATTAAAACTTTTAAAAGTAAATAAATTTAATGACAAAAATTAAAGCGTGACGAAAAATAAATTTTGACAATGTAATAAAAATGTAAACTTGAAATTTAAAATAAAGAAAAAAAATTAAAATAACACTTAAGAAAAATGGCGGGAAAATAAATGCTTAAAAATAAAAAGAAAGTAAACAGAACCTGAGCCGGGATCCAAAATACTGTCACTATCCAGAATACCCAACAAAGTACTGCTCATCCGGAATAAAGTTGTCCCTTTATCCGAAATCTGAATCTGCTCCCTTATCCGGAATGTCCAACGAACTCCTTATCCGGAATATGGAGATCAAGTACTAATCTGGAATCCCTCAAGCAGGTTATCCGGAATCCTTCAAGCAGGTTATCCGGAATCCTCTTCGTCTCCTTATCCGGAATGCAGTTACTCCCTTATCCCGAATAAATCTTCGAAGCGTTATCCGGAATCACAAGAAACAACTATCCGGAATATATTCCGGATACTTATCCGGAATCCCAAACTTTTCCTTATCCGGAATCCTATGCAACCCTTATCCGAAATAATTTGTCCTCGCTGTTATCCGGAATACCAAACCAAAGAGTTATCCGGAATCCTGGTTTTTCTTCTTATCCGAAATAACATTTTAGCTTATATCCGGAATATAAAAACTGTCACTATTCGGAATATTTCCTTGGAGGCTTATCCGGAATATTACCACTTCGGATCCTTATCCGGAATCACAAGTGAAGCTTATCCGGAAAAAGGTTTGAACCCTTATCCGGAAAAAGAGGGTTTTCACACAATCCAGATTAAAACAAAATTCACAAATAAGCTAAGAACTAAATAAGCTAAAGACTAATAAGCATCTAACTAAAAACTTAACCAATTCAAACTTAAGAAAAAAACTAATAAGCCAAAATTTAAAAACTTTTAAAAACACTAAATAATAAAAATATTAAAAAAACAACTTTTTATAAAAATAAACAAATAAGCACTTAATTAAATTTAAGAAAAATACAATAAGCTATAAATCAATAAGCTAACACAATCATAAACATAAAACATGACAAATAATCAAATAAGCATGACAATAAGCACATAAGCATAAAGATTAAATCAAGAACAAGAAAGGTAGAATGAGAGATTAATTAAGAACTTGATTAAAATTAAGATTCAACAATTAAAGTAAAGACAAGAATTAAAAGCTTACAAATTTAAGGTGCAAGACAAGAAAGTAAAGGTGCAATTAAGTAAATGTTGGAAATACGTTTTACGCATTTAGAAAGTCTCGGTCACTCCAACCATGTAGTTATAGGCTCGTAGTTAAGTTAAGTAGTATTTATTACATAGCCCGACCAATGAGCATGCTCATGGGCCAGAAGCCCAAGTCCTTTAAGGACTTGGGGTATTTAAACCTCTTTCCACCATGGAAAGAGGTGTTGGTTGTTTTATTCTCTCATTTCAAAATATGTGTTTTCTTTCATTTCTCTCTCTAACTTTCTCTCTCTAGAAAAACATCAACCCCCTTGTTTCACAAGATTATCATTGTTCTACAATTGGTATCAGAGAATGGGATGAGATAAAGGCTTGTTTTTGTGTTGAGTTGTGTATTTACATTCGTAAATTACAAACTAGATTTTTGGCCGAAATATTCAAATTTTTTTTCGTTTGATCATAGTGATAAGTAGTGTAACATAGGAATTTGGGCTTAAACGTGTTCTTGGTATCTTGGATTTCATTAAAACTTCAGTTTTCTTGGATCAAAAGTGCAAAAAAGTGTGTTTTTCTTCATTCCGAAATTTCAGCAGACGCATCCATCGGAAAGTACAAAAGGTACTTGGGCCTCCATCGCAATACCTTAACCATCGGAAAGGGTTAGGGTACTACTTTGCGATCGTTAGATTTTCATTACTTATTCCGATCTGAATCATTCCGATAGCTATTGCGATCTGAGATTCCGACGGGTATAAGGAAGGTGTGTTAAGTGGTTACTCTGCTCAAATTTTGTAAACCACTTTGCGATCTAGATCATTGCGATAGGTATTGCGATCTGAAGCATTCCGATAGGCATCGCATTGCGATCTAGACATTCCGATACCATCATCATCGCTACACGGTTACATTGCGATCTAAAATCATTACGATCTGAACTGATTCCGATAGTAAGACTTTCCGATCTAGGTATTCCGATAGAAAGAACATTGCGACAGAACTGGTTTTAGATACTTAGTGGATTTTCTTCTATTTGGCACTTAATTTGGTAATTTGGAAACGTTCAAAAGCTAATACTACAACAAGATAACAACATCTTTTAGTTAACAACACAAAAAACTCATAACTTTATTTCATTGTTCGATCATCTTTGATAATCTTATTCAAGGGATCACAAAATGAATTCACATTCATTTATGCCAACTATGACTTCCCTCACCGATATATCGATCATTTCGGGTACCGATACTCGCCCGCCTTTGCTCATCAAAGACTTATTTGAATCATGGCAAAGTCGAATGAGAACATACATCATGGGCAAACAAAGTGGTCGACTTATGCTAGAATCAATTGACAAAGGTCCATTAGATTGGGGAGAGGTTACAGTCAACAATGTGACAAGGCCAAGGCAGTATCATGAGTTAACCGATGCCAACAAACTCATTGCAGATGCCGATGAAAGGGCTGTGCAAACAATTCTTCAAGCCCTTCCACCTGATATCTTCAGAATGGTGAGTGAACATAAAGTGGCCAAGAATCTTTGGGATCGACTTGCGGTTTTGCTACAAGGGACATCTCTCACTAAGCAAGAACGAGAATGTCAATTATATGATTTGTTTGATAGATTCTAATACATTCCAGGGGAGACTCTTCATGATTTTTACTGGCGTTTTACTACTCTGATGAATGACATGAATGTCTATAATCTAAGGGTTGAACAATTTCAGTTAAACACCAAGTTTTTGAATACACTACCCCCTGAATGGAGTCAATATGTGACGGATGTCAAAATGATTCGTGATCTACACAAGTCCAATTTAGATCAACTATATGCTTTCTTACAACAACATGAGAAGCATGTGATCCAAAACCGAATCTCTCAAGGACCTTATCATGAACCAATGGCATTATTGGCAAATCATCCTACACTGTCATATCACAACTCTCAGCTTGCTGTAGGACACAAATCTTCATATCAACCTGTGTATCAAACACCAAGCTTTCCACAGTACTCGATTCTGCCACCACCACCAACATCTTATCACCAACCAGCAACATCGTCATCACAAGGAGATCCACACCCATCACCTTATGCTTCACATCAGTATTCACCGTATCAACCTCCCAATAATCCTGTTAGTACCTATCCACAACTCGAGGCTCCTCAACATCATTACTCACATCAAGAAAGTGTTCCAACCAATCAGTTTGTTGCTCCACCAGCATCAGCATTATACTATGAAGATGACATCCCTGTCCCTGAATTTAAACAAGGAGATAGCCATACTAAAGTCCTAGCTCTGTTGTCTGCATTTTTAAGTCAAACTTTAACCAAAAGAGGTTACCGAGGTTCAGCACCAACTAACAATCAGTTAAGGAACTCGTCTAACTCTCGACAACAGGCAACAATTCAGGACGGCAGGGTCATGGTGCAACCACTTCAAGGGAGATCAAATTCGTCTGCTGCTGGTGCACGTTCATCCAATACTACTGTTACAAGGGCTAACAGCACTGGTAAAATGAAGGTGGTTATTTGCTACAACTGCAAAGGGGAAGGGCACATGGCCCGAGAATGCAAGCAGCCTAAGAGGAGAAGGGACGACACTTGGTTTAAGGAGAAGATTTACCTGGTGAATGCTCAAGCCCAAGGTCGTGAGCTTGATGAAGAAGAATTGGCATTCCTTGCAGATCCAGGAGTAGCGGAAACTGATCGTCCCACAACAGTCATCACCAACAATGCTGCTTATCAATGTGATGATTTGGATGCATATGACTCGGATTGTGATGATTTTAACACCGCCAAAGCAGCTCTTATGGCAAATCTTTCACTCTATGGGACTGACACCATTGCTGAGGTACCAAATACTGCTACAAATACTAGCATTGTACCTTCTCAAGTTGAGCAAATGTCTGAGTATTCGGAAGAGCCTCCGGTGGTTAGTAATTCAATCGATGAGACAAACAATGATAGCAATAACATTGCAAGTCCTCAGATTTTGAGTGAACCACAACCGGAAGCTCCTATGACTATTAATTCGTCTGCTCAACCTGATTTGGTTATGGTCCCTGCATCTTTGCTAAGCAAAATGAATAATGCAGTCCTTGAAACCCTTAATGCTAATCAGACTTTATCTGCTGAGCTTGCTTTGCATAAGGACAAGGTTAAAACCTTGGAAATGACTCCTGTGTCCACTACCTTAACCAATCCTGAATTTTATAGGTTTAGGAAAGTTCAAATGGACAATCTGCTTGAAATTGAAAGTTTAAGAGCAAACCTTTCGAATGAGCTTAAAGAAAAAGAGTCAGTCGTCACTAATTTTCAACAACTTCAAACAGATTTTGAAATTATGGAATCCAAACAGCTTGAAATGGAAATTAAGACGTCTAACAGAATAAAAGAAACGGAACTTAAGCTTTTAAAACAATATGCCGCTTCACATCTAGTACACTTGTTTCATGCTTCATTTAAAGAGTTCAACTTATCGCGTCTCATAGACTTACCACCTAACCCGGGTTATGCAAAGCAAGCACTTAACCACAACCCCCGACTGTATGATGCAACAAAGTTAGGTTTGGCATTAGACCCGATAGTGTTCTCAAGTGATTCTATATCACCATACGATGAAAAGCAGTTAAAATTACTTTTGACCTATCCTGAATATGATTATGCTTCAATGAATGCAAAAAATGCCACAATAGATCTTAGAACTCGTTTTAATATGAAAAAGAAAACTCTCCAAACATCCACTTTCATGCCGACTAGAGAATGCCTTAGTATAATTCCTACACTTGTCAACTCGGACAAACCAAAGGAAATTCCTAAGAATCTTCCCCCGGTTAGTACGGTAAGGCTCAGTATTGAAGAGATTGGGCAATACCTTACCGATTTTGACAAGGTCATCTTGGAATGTACGACTCCAACGGCTCAAACTGCTGGAGAATGGGCATTCGAACACATGAAATCGGTGTTTGAAGAAGCGATCGTTCCGTTTGTGAACCATATTAAACAAGGAGTCTATGATCTAGTGTGTAATTTACAATTTGAACTTGGTGAAGTTCAAAAAGTTTTCAATAACATGGATGATGCTTATGAACAACACTTAATTGAAAAGGAAAAGATTTTATTAGAATATGACTGCTTTTTAGAACATATGGTGTCTCTTGAAGTGATGCAAGTTGTTACTATTCAATATACTCATGAAATTTCATCTACTGTGAATATTTGTGATGATGTGCATAAATCTGTGAATACTATTGAACATGTGAATACTGTAGAAAATCACTCTTGTCATGAATCCAACGCTGAATTTTTAAAGCTTCAGGATTCATATGATACACTTTCAAAAAGTTTTAACGAGCTTCAACAACATTCTATATCTCTTGAAATTGAGAATCAATCTAAAAATGAAACTCTTTCAAAACTTAATGAAGGTGGAAACTCCGTTGAGACAAGTGACAAGATGATTCAGATGGTTCAAAATTTAGAAGAAGAAATGATGAGACTTAAGAGAGAATTAGTAGAAATAAAAACGGAACTAGAGGTTGCAGAGGCTAACAATCATGTCCTAGAAACAAGAATTAATTCTATACTAGGAGAGCGTGAACAAGTAAGGCAGGGAGACTCACAAATTTCTGGTTCAATAGAAGAACACCTCGCGTTTAATGCGACAGAGCGAAAGTCTTTAATTGACAAACTGAACAAGAAATGTGAGGAAACCTCTGACCTAAAAATTCAGCTCATAGATAAAAACATGGTTTTGGCCGAGTTAAAGGAGACACTTCTTTTCACTCGACAAGAAGTTGTTGATAACTTAGCTACCGACTCTGCACCGTCCACTAGTGCTCCAACAACCAAGTCAGTAGTGCTTTATAAGAATCCACTTCATAAGAGAAACCCGGTTACCTACGATGATTATATGAGAAATGCCATTAAGCATGTCGATCTTCTTAG
The DNA here is from genome assembly GCA_025667525.1 of Glebionis coronaria. Classification (NCBI taxonomy): domain Eukaryota; kingdom Viridiplantae; phylum Streptophyta; class Magnoliopsida; order Asterales; family Asteraceae; genus Glebionis; species Glebionis coronaria. The sequence continues at coordinate 60,303,563 of CM046876.1, forward strand.
GGATATTTTAGACGATCTGTATGCCTTAGATCCCTCAAGTAGCGACTATTATTCGGCTCATGAATATGTTAAGCGAGTTCAATATTGCCTAGCATATTTGCAATACATAGGTACACCAGGTTCTGCACTACTTAATAATAAGCCCATTGCTGTCACTCCATTCAATAAGACTCCAGGAGCAAAACCGTCATTGACACTATCAAGTAAGGCACCTTTAAAATCTGTCACTAATGTTCCCTTGGCTTCTACAGGAGTAAAAGTGTCCACTAAGGCTAAAGGATCTCGAGGAAAGAAAGATAGGATCAAGCCTTCCACTAATAGGACTGAGAAGAAGAAAGTAGAAGTGCACCCTAGGAACGTTGTTTCAGTTTTAAATAAAAAGAATCATGTAGCTAAGACAAAAGGTCCTCTTTATGAGTGGAAACCTAAGCAAAGTGTGAATTCTAATGCGAAATGTTGGAATTGTAACGAATGTATGTTTTCTAAGCATCATGATTTATGCCTTATTGATCACGTGAATGAAATGCATGCTATTAAGAACAATATTGAATGGAAGCCAACAGGTAAGAAATTTACTCAAGTTGGGTGGCAATGGAAACCCACTGGTAGGACCTTTACTGCAAATGGAACTACGTGCCCTTTAACTAGGATCACATCCACGGACGTTAGGTCTAAGCGTCCTTTAAATAGGAACACTAGCACTAAGAAAAGGAACAAGCGCCCTTTAACTAGGTCTGCCCCTACTAATGTGCCTACCAGTGGTAATGTCCCCAGTCACAAAGTACCTCAGAATACTAGACAACTAGAATCTAAGCCAATCACTAGTAAGAAAATCTGGAAACCTAAAGTTTTGTCTGATAGCAAATCTAAGATAACTATATATGTACCTGCTAACTCAGAAGAACAATTAGAATCCGATACATCGTCTATGTTTGGTAAAATTTTCAGGTCGTCCAAATTATTCTTTGGTATTTGGACTCGGGGTGCTCCAAACATAAGACTGGAGACCGCTCGATGCTCAAAAATTTCGTCAGCAAGTTTCTAGGAACGGTAAAATTCGGCAACGACCATATTGCAAAGATTATGGGTTATGGTGAATATCAAATTGGGAATGTCACGATTTCAAGGGTTTACTATGTAGAGGGACTTGGTCATAATCTATTCTCAGTAGGACAATTCTGCGATTCTAACCTTGAAGTGGCCTTTCGACAACATACTTGCTTCATTCACGATCTTGCAGGAAATGATTTGTTAAAGAGTTCTCGAGGGGATAATCTATATACTTTGTCTATTCAAAACATGATGGCCGCCTCTCCTGTTTGCTTACTCTCCAAAGCATCTAAGACCAAGTCATGGTTGTGGCATCGTCGGTTATCTCATCTTAACTTTGATGCTATTAACCATTTGGCTAGAAACGAACTTGTTCGTGGTCTTCCGAAACTTAAGTTCGACAAGGATCATTTATGTTCCGCATGTTCATTGGGGAAAAGCACCAACAAATCTTACAAACCTAAAGCAGAAGACACCAACCAAGAACCACTGTATCTTTTGCACATGGATCTTTGTGGGCCAATGCGTACAGCTAGTGTGAGTGGTAGAAAATACATCCTCGTCATAGTGGATGATTTCTCAAGGTTTACATGGGTAAAGTTTTTAGCATCTAAGGATCAAGCACTAGAGTGTATCATTACCTTCTTAAAAATGATCCAAGTCCGTCGGAATGCTACTGTTCGCCGCATTCGGACTGATAACGGCACTGAGTTCGTTAATCAGACTCTTCGAACGTATTACGAAAAGGTTGGTATTTCTCATGAAACATCTGTGGCTCGCACTCCACAACAAAATGGTGTCGTTGAAAGACGTAACCGTACACTGATGGAAGCTGCTAGAACTATGTTAATTTATGCGAATGCTCCCTTATTCTTATGGGCAGAAGCAGTGGCAACCGCATGTTATACCCAAAACCGCTCAATCATTCGCAAACGTCATGGTAAAACTCCATATGAGATTCTTCATGGACATAAACCCGATATTTCCTTTCTTCATGTGTTTGGTGCACTTTGCTATCCAAATACAAATAGTGAAAATCTGGGAAAACTTCAACCGAAGGCTGATATTGGAATTTTCATTGGCTATTCACCTGCAAAGAAGGCTTACCGGATTTATAACCGTCGTCTTGGCAAGATTGTAGAAACTTTGGATGTCGATTTTGATGAGCTGACAGCGATGGCTTCTGAGCAACACAGCTCTGAACCCGCATTACACGAGATGGGAACCGGTACAATCAGTTCCGGCTTACTTCCCAACAACCCTACTTCTCCATCATTCATACCACCAACAAGGTCCGAGTGGGATAAGTTATTTCAACCTATGTTTGATGAATTCTTTGATCCACAGAGTAATGATTCTTCAGTACCCGTAGCAGTGGCTCCGATTCCCGTAGTTGTTGCTCAAGATAATGGAAATGAATCCGAGGCAACTACTGTTACTCTTGATCAAGATGTACCATCCCCCACCAATTCTCAAACAACACCTGAATCATCACCCCCACTCGTTCCTAATGATGTTGAAGAGGAATTATATGATCACGATCTGGAATATACTCACTTACAAGAGCTTCCTTTCTTTGGTTCACACATACCTGATGATCCTACGGGTGCATCTACTTCAGAGGAAGCTCCTGCAATCGTTCACTCCCGCCCACCACGGATTGAAACTCACAACACTAAATGGACAAAGGATCACCCAATCCGCAATATTATTGGTGACATCGATCGACCAGTCTTAACACGCAATCAACTCCAAGAACATGCATTATATTGCTATTTTGATGCATTTCTGTCAGACACTGAACCTAAAAACTGGCAACAAGCCATGACCAAATCATCATGGATTGAAGCAATGCAAGAGGAACTCAATGAATTCCAATGTCTTGAAGTGTGGGAATTAGTTCCGTTACCCAGCAACGTTGAAATCTTGACACTGTTGTGGGTATACAAGGTTAAGCTCGATGAGTTAGGTAGTGTGCTGAAAAACAAAGCTAGATTGGTCGCTAGAGGTTACAAACAAGCTTTGGGTATCGATTTTGAAGAATCCTTTGCTCCTGTTGCACGATTGGAGGCAATTAGACTATTCCTTGCTTATGCTGCTCACATGAATATGATCGTCTACCAAATGGATGTTAAGACGGCATTTCTTAATGGTGAATTAAGGGAAGATGTCTATGTAAGCCAGCCGAATGGATTCGTCAATTCAGAGTATCCTAATCATGTGTACAAGCTCAAGAAGGCTCTTTATGGGTTGAAACAGGCTCCACGCGCGTGGTATGATCTCTTATCGACGTATCTCATCTCCAAAGGCTTCTCCAAAGGCAAAGTGGACCCCACATTATTCATTCTCAAGGAAGACAACGACATGATACTGGTACAAATTTATGTTGATGATATAATATTTGCTGCTACTAATCAACGTTTGTCTGACCGTTTTGAGAAAATTATGTCCACACGCTTTAAGATGTCGATGATGGGAAAAATTTCATTTTTTCTAGGGTTGCAAATTTCTCAGAATCCCAGAGGCATCTTTATTAATCAATCCAAATTTGCTCTTGAATCCTTAAAGAAATATCACTTTGAAAACTGTGACCCCGTGGATACTCCAATGGTGGAGAGATCCAAGTTAGATGAAGATAAGGAAGGGATAGCTGTCGATCCTAAACTTTATCGTGGAATGATCGGCACCCTTCTCTATCTGACTGCTAGCAGGCCTGATTTGCAATTTGCTATAGGCATGTGTGCCCGGTATCAGGCTCGGCCTACCGAAAAGCACTTACATGTTGTGAAAAGGATCTTTCGGTATCTAAAAGGAACACTTAATCGTGGTCTGTGGTATCCGAAGGATTCTTCTATTGCATTAATTTCATATGCAGATGCAGATTATGCCGGGTGTCAAGATACCAGACGTAGCACTTCTGGCAGTGTGCAACTCCTTGGAGATAGACTTATCAGTTGGGCATCAAAAAGGCAGAAAAGCGCTGCAATATCAAGTACTGAGGCTGAATACATAGCTATGTCCGGATGTTGTGCTCAAGTTCTTTGGATGAGATCACAATTGACTGACTACGGTCTTGGATTCAATAAAATCCCGATGTACTGTGATAACAAAAGTGCAATCGCTCTATGCTGCAACTATGTTCAACACTCTCGAGCAAAGCACATTGACATCCGCTACCATTTCATCAAGGAGCAAGTGGAAAATGGAGTGATCGAACTATACTTCGTCAACACTGAGTACCAGCTGGCAGATATATTCACAAAGGCCTTAGATCGAGCACGCATCGAGTTTTTGATCGAAAAGCTAGGCATGAAATCATTTTCCCCAGCGACACTTAAGGAGTTGGCAGAAGAGTCTGAAGAATAGTACTGGTAAACTATTCTCGAGTATCCTTTTGATCGTGATCTTGTATATTATAGTACATACTTAAACCATCAAAAGCAAAATACAAAAATATAAAATCAAGAAAAACCATAAAAAATATAAAACCAAGAAAAAACATAAAAAATATAAAACCAAGAAAATCCATAAAAAATATAAAATCAAGAAAACCCAAAAATATTTTTTCTTTTCAACTCGGGCATGTCTTTTAGTACGGTAATATTTACGGATTTAGAAATGTCGATTACTATTGACACGGCGCCATAAATAGAGTCCGTATAAAAGTTGTACAAGTTTTAAAACATGCCCATTATGGCTTGTAGTTATTTCTGACTGCAACCCGCTTTTCATATTAAAGTCACGTATTTCTTTTGAAAACGTTGGCTCACAACGGGAATTAAGTTTCTCGGGCAAGGTTTACTTTAAAACCTTGTAAGGGGCCAAGTTTACTTAATAACTTGGTCTAACACAAATTCGTGTACGTTTCAGTGCACTTATCTTGTTTAAATAAGAGAAATCTTATTTCCACCAGAATCGTTCTATACAATCACTTAATCGGCAAATGTCCTCATTAATAGTTGTGTCCCTAATATCTTTGATTACTGCTCTTTAATTAGAAAACGGGTCAGGGATTAAGGGGGAGCAAATATTAATTCTTTAAAGTTAACAAATTTGGTCATTCAACAGGTTTATCAGAAAATATTAGCTACCCATCATCTTCAGTTACGCTATGTGTGCCATGTGTGAATTAAGTATATCCTGGATAGGTCATTAACATTTTGGCGACAAGTATTTGTGTTTGTGTTTGGGAAAAAGTTTGTTATGTACCAAGATAACTTGAACTTTCACTTAACTTACAAAATAGGGGGACTCGTTTTGCAAATTTGCAATAATGGGAGGGGATTGAATCAACTTTGACCAAGTCAAAAACAAACCCCCCCCCCTATCTCTCCTTCCCGTCGCATTTGAAACACACACAAAACACACTCTTGTTTCTGCCATTGTTGAAGCACTCAAGCTCCACTTCAATCCATTATACCTGCTTGCTTAATCTATCTAGGTACTATATCTATGGTTGAATTCATCTCGTCTTACATGTTTCATCATCATATATCAACACAGAAATCATAAATTCAAGTTTTTCGATTTAGGGTTTTAATTTTTGCGATGAACATGTATTTTTAGTGCTGGGATTTGTTAAGGATACACTTTTACACAATGGTTTTGTTCAGAATCGCTTAAAACGTTGCCTAAAATTCCAGATCGTGAAGTCAAAGTTGAGATAGAATCCATGTCACGGATTTCGATGCATATTGCGATACATCTTTGCGATGCCGTCATTGCGATGAGTCATTTCGATGATTCTTTGCGATAGGCTATTGCGATGAGTCATTACGATGACTCATTGCGATGCTCATTGCGATGAGTCATTGCGATGGTCTTATTGCGATGGGTCGTTGCGAAGAGTCATTCCGATGGCTCGTTGCGACAGCTCATTGCGATAGCCATTCGATGGTTCATTGCGATGGCGTGTTGCGATGACACATTCCGATGTGTCATTGCGATGGATTCGCTCTATGTATTGCGACGGGTTATATTGCGATGATTTCTAATATTTTCCGATGGAAATGCACTGATTGCGATGCCTTAGATATTGCGATAGGATGTCATTTCATTAGGATTCCGATGATTGTTTCATTGCGTTGGTATGGCTAGGATTCTGATAGTTTGCTACATTACGATGGAATTAGGTCTCTTATTCTTATGCTATTGCCTTAGGATATAACATGAGTTCGGCCTAGCTTGCACTAATGCTTCTTTAGCTTTAAGTTCTTTAGGGCCATTTAAACGCAACCAAGTGTTGTTGAAATAAGCCAATTTTTATCTCATAAGAATACTTGAACGGTTTCTTATTACAAAAGTTCATCTTATTTAATAAGTTGATTCCGATGTAAACAAAAGAGATACAAATTACTTACTCAATGTCTTGGGTTTGTGTTTCCAGGCCATGGCAGACAAAGCTTCATCTTTGTTCAAGCCCACTATCTTGTGGGTTGAGGGTAATCCTACAACTCCTGACGTAGTGGTTGAATCTAAATCAAAACCCACTGAAGTTTTGGTTGAAATCAAACCAAGACCTACTGAGGTGTTAGTAGACATCAAACCTAAACCTACTGAGGTAGTGGTTGAAACTAATTCAAAACCCACTGAAGTTTTGGTTGAAATCAAACCTAAACCTACTGAGGTTTTGGTCATGACCACCAAGAAATCCAAATATTGTAAGAACTAAGGCTAGGTCGGTATTTCCTTAGAATAAAATTATCACTGGCATTCATGATATTTTCCTAAGTGCATTGCTATATGTAAGGACCTTGTTCATCTGATGTATGTGTGAATGTTGTGGTAATAAGTGTAATGATATTTTTCCTGTGTTTAAAATTGGCATTGATTGAATATATCTACATATGTTATGTATATCATTTGTGAATATGTCATCAAAGCAGGAAAATGTCAATCACCGAGGAAGAACAACGAGTCCGTGATCTTGAACTTGTCCCACTCAGTCATAGGCTCCCATATGCTGAGAACAACACTAGATTACAAGATGATTTTGATCCGGTTTTACCTGCTTTCAAAATAGCCACGGATATCCTAGACATATCACCCATCAGCGACACACTCAGACGTACTGCATCTGTTCCCGAAGTCTACATCCATGAATTCTGGAATACTGCATCTTTCGATAACAAGATCATATCCTTCGAATTGAACAAAACACCGAGGGTACTCAACCTGAGCATTTTTAGGAAATTGTTTAAGCTCCCTAGGTTGGCACAAGGAGAACAATTTGTGGCTAACCCAAAGAATGATGAAGTGCTTCGAGTTATTCGTGCCATGAATTATGAGGGTGAAATTAACAGTCCATCACAATTTAACACTTCACACATAGGGCAACCCTGGAAAGCAATTATAACCATCATCGTCAAGTGTCTCACTGGTAAAACTAGGGGCACCGATGCAATGAGACCACCACAGGCTCACCTATTTTGGGGATTGTATACTGCATCAAAAGTCGATTATGCACTTCTTCTCTGGCAAGAGTTTTGTTATCAGATTACTGGAACGAAGAAGAAATCTGTGCATCTTCCATTCCCGAGATTCACCAAGCTCATTATCCACTATTTTATGAAGAATGACCCAACCATTGACACTCGCGGGAAGTTCTTTTATCACACGAAAGATGATGATTATGTGATTCTCTCAATGAATGCAGACACAAATTCCACAAAGTATGCATTACTTCCTGCACTAGTACCTGACACGATGATTAATGATGGAATCAAGGAGAGTGATAAATACCAAGAAATGCTTCGAGACATTGACGCACAATTCAAGCGGGCAAATTTACCACCCTCAGAGAAGCAAAAAGGTAAACGCAAGAAACGAGTTTCACAGCGTCAACCAGCTGCTCCTAAAGATAAACGCTCAGGAAAAATGCAAATTATTGATGAAGATGATGAAGATGAGCTGATCCACACTGAAGACGAACCAGAAGAAGAAGTACCACTCCGCAGGCCTAAGAAAGCAAGGAAAGCTAAAGGCAAAGAGGCAAGTGTTGCTCAAAATGATCCTGTTCAACAACAACTTTCTGAAGAAAAAAGACTTCGTATTATTCTTCAACAAAGTCGACAGGAAGCCTTTGGTGGATCAGGCTCAAGGGTATTTGATGATTTAGCAGATTTTGGTAATCCTGATGATGATACGGAATTCTTCGACGAAGAAGATATTTATGAAGATGAGTATGAAGATACTGCTACCTTTCAACTTGAAAGTCGGGAACCAAGTGAAGAACGTGAGAGCAGTGCTGACACAGATACAAGTATGATGTATCGAGATGCAAATATCACCACATCTCTGCCTGAACCGACTCACATGGTACTAAATGAAGATGCTCACGCAACTTTCTTTCCAGACACACAACTTCAAAGTAAGTCTACTTCAAACTCTGATGATGTGTTGAAATATCTTAATTTAGAAGGGGAGGGTGTTGAGGTCACCAACACTGATCCGTCAACAAACGAACAAATGGTGGATGTCCCTATAGCCACTATTACATCGACCACCACTTCCCTACTTTCAACCCCAATTATCAATACGGTCCCGACCACCACCATCACACCCGAAACTGTTGAACAACAAGTATCAACCACCACCATTACCACGAAATCTACACCGGCATCTACAGTTGAACAACCTGTATCAACCACCGTCCTAACCACTGCATCTACATCAACACCTATCCCGGTACAACCAGTATCATCCACGACCACTTTAACGGTTTTGGTTACACCTCCACCAACAGAACCACAAGCTTCATCTACATCAAATCCTTTTCTCACAATCAATGATCCGTTGATCCAGTCTCTTCAACAACAGCTAGAGGCTCAAGCTACCCAAATAGCTACGTTGACAGAAAGGTTTGCTACTCCTCCAAAGGAACCGCATCCTGATGAGCCTATTCTTCAAAAACTATCAGACAAAGTGTCAAAGCTCAAAGAACAACATAAAGCATTTCGTAAAGAGAAGAAAACTCGGGATAAAGAAAATGCTGCTTTTCTCGGGTCAATTGACGAGCAGATGACCGCGATCATTCAACGCGAAGTCAAGTCTTATGTTGATCAACAATTACCACATCTGGTCGGTAATGGTCTATCTACTCTTCAAATCATGACATTGCTTCAGAAACGTCTGCTAGACTTGGGAGCTCATAAATCAAAATACAAACGCAAAGTTCTGCAATATCTCAACTACGCAATTGATGAAGAGAATCCTGCAGACACTACCGACTCTGAGTCTGATGATGAGAATGAGGTAGAAGAGGAAGATGACGAGGAACATGGTGAAAAGGATGATGAGAATGAGGATAAGGATAAGGAAGGAGATGAGGAGGATGAAGAGGATGAACAAGGAAAGGATAAGAATGTTGATGACGATAAGGACGAGGACGAGGATACAGATGATGATCAGGATGACGATGACGATAATGACAAGGGTAATGAACTCAACAAGGGTGATAAGAATGACAACACTAGTACAAATGCCGACGAGACAAGCAAGGATGACAATGAAACGGCCACCGAGAAAGGTTTCGAGGACATTGCAGAAACGGTTGCTGACACCACAGATAAGCCACTAGAGACAACAGTATCAGAAACTCAACAGGCTGCTTCAGGTATATCTACTGCACCAGAATTCACTACTGATTCTCATATTGAGACTGTAGAATACATGCAAGCAGAAGAACCGACAGACACAATGCTTGAAGAAGAACATCACGATGATATACCGGTGACGCAAACTCAACCTTCCACATCCTCTACAGCTCAGCATGATGATGACATGGAAGTTGAAGATTTAAATGTTCCAGAACCGACATTTGCTGAATCTCTTATCATTGATGATACGGTACAAGAACAACTTTGGCTAACAAACGCAGCACCACATCATCCATTTGAAACTGCAACTGTAATGGAGATGACTCAATTCCTCAACAACCCTATCGACTTCTCGGCTTTTCTAAGGTACTCTCATGGGAAACCAACGATGACCCCGGATCTGATCAAAATGGCAGCTGCAAATGTGGACTTCTTTGACACATTAAAGATCACCCATAATGAAGCAGAATATCACCTGAATGAGCTTACCAAAGCAATGAGAGCGACAACTACAGGAATTCAAACTCTCGTATTGCAACCTCTTACACCAACGGTCATCACTAGTTCTGCCACTATCCCAATCGAGCATTTTGTCTCTCACGATCTTGAATACCTTGAAAATGGAGCAAAGAAGTATGCCACGTCACTAACAATGCTCAAGGCTGTCAATTTGGAGAATGTTCCTTGGATAGAAGACAAAGTGCCTGACTCAATCTGGAGAAAGAAGCTGCTCAAATTTTATGACACCTATGCTTCCCTTGGCATATCTCACTGGGACAAAAAGAAGAAGTTAGCCTATAATCACTTCCATCGTCCTAAGCAAGGTGCTTCTATTGTCTCATCTCACAGAATCAAGAGTATCCTTGGGGCAACTACTCAGACGGTTTTCGGTTACGATTACTTAAATGTAATCTTGCTCAAACGTACCGATGAGAAAGAATACCGCATTGACGAAAGTGATCTCCAGTACCTTCAACTTGAAGACATAGAAGATCTATTGTTGCTCTTGGCGCAAGAGAAAGTTGACCATCTATCACCTGATATTTTCATAGCCTTGAGTTCAAACTTTCGTCAATATGCCAGAAAAATTGTCATTCAACACCGGGTGGAAGACTTTCAACTTGGGGTAGAAAGCTATCAGAAGAAGCTAAACCTGGAACGTCCCCATACGACTCCACTCAGTAATTTCCACAACAACAAGAAGGTCTACATGGGGACTACCAAGCCGGAAGCAGGAATCTTTTATCCGAATCAGACTGGCGTCATGCAATACATGCAATTCTCAGAACTGCACAAATTCAGTGATGGAACGCTAAAGAATGTTCGAGATGATTTGTCGGTTCTCAATTCCAACTTACCTCTTCCGGCAGTCACATACACCTGGACAACCCAGTGCAGAAAAGGATCTTCGTATGCAATCAGGAAAATTGAGGAAGTGCTAAGGAAGCGCCGGTTGCTACGAAGCATAGAACGATTCGTCGGTGGACGACCATATGGAGCTCACCATCGGCTCACGGAACGATCCAATTAATTTTGGTTCGTCTCATTACAGGTCAACTCCATATGTACATTATTATGAATATGTTATCTTTTTACTTTATCAGCTTTTGTGGCTTGTTGTAGTGTTAAGGTATGATAATTTTTCAAGAATTTCTCACGAGATTCTAAATCTTTCAAAATATATCATACTAAAGCACTACAACTATCCCTTATTTAATTAAGGGGGAGCATTAACATGTTCTATGGCCAAACATCGATCTCATTTTTACCCAAAGACCGGTTAATCCATTCAATATCCCAAATATTAATGGTTAACATTTTGGATAAGGGGAGAAAATGGGATTAAGGAGACTTAAGTAATACTTGGCTAAAAGATGAAAAAGACTTAACGATAATCCAACTTAATATGTGTCAAGCACGTGTTAAGGGGGAGCGTCTTTGATAAACAAAACACCTAAGGTACAAAACTTTTGATTTCAATATCACAAGTACCTTAGGTGATTTTTTCAATGATTTTTCATGGTGGCAATTCCTTCCCAAAACACGCTTAATTCACGACGGATGTGGTGACAAAAGGGTGGTAGGAATAGGTTTAGTCCAATGATTCATCAGAGCCGATGGAATCTTCCCAAGGACAATTCCCTAGATAGAATTAGAAGTCCTAGGAAAGATGGAGAAAGAATGTGAACGTAGCTGAATGCCGACCAAGTACTTAAGCTAGCACTGGAACAATCACAACAAGGTGCTAGTGATGACGTATTGGTAAGCATTGAAGGGGTTGAAGAATGAAAAAGAATTGTAAAGATAAAGGGTGTAAAGAAAGAAGCCCTCCTTACAACTTTAGGCAGAAACCGGGTCAATACATATGCTATTGAGGTCATTTTTGCTAATGATTCTCGGTATTGAAGAAAGACATCATGGACCCAGTGATGCAATGCACAACCCTTCCCAGCTAACTCAAATATCTCTCAAAAGGTATTTGTTTTAATCACACGGAGATCAACACGTTATCTACTGGTTTATTCACTCCGAATAGACTGGTATTGAAAAGGTGGCACTCCTCTCCAGCCATCGCTCACTAAATCAAAACGCACAATCGAGTCTAGAGCCAAGAGATCATCAAAAGTCTCATTAGGACACTTTTCATTTATTCCTTGCTTTCTCACACACTGTGAAAAGTAAGAGATTTTCATGAGTCCTACGCAATATTCCTGTAATATTGCCAGAACATCCGAGTAATACGTAAGTATTACAATGAAGATGGAAATCCTGCTTGAGCCAACATCAAACAAGCTCATGGTAGGTTACACGTGCGGTTCTTTTAGAATCAATCTTGTAAAAAACTGGAAGGTAACAGTGGTTTAATTCTTAATTGAACTTAAACTCGTTCCAGGCCTCTTCGCATTATCATATGATCTTGCCAGAACACTCAGAGTGACTCTTTATTGACCACAGTGACGAGTGGAAATCCTTCTAGTGTCAACATCAAACAGCACTTGGTAGGTGACGTGCAAGATTCTTTATGAATTAAGCTCGTGACAACTGGAAAGCAACGATGGTGAAAATCTTAATTGAGATTCACTTGTTCCAGGTTTCATGAATTGACGGCTTCTAATCACAAGGATAAATTATCCAAGTGATTCACTCTTTATGTTCGCAGTCAGCTTTGGACGGTCGAATAAAGAGAACGGGTTTACCCGCGAAATCCTGTCAGGAAGTTACTTAATTGAAACTATCCGTCACGGGTACGATATCTAATATCGTCCAACGGTCTTCACCGACCGGAGGTAAAATGCTACCGAATTAGAATAAAATGTTCAAAGCCATTTTATTCGTGTCGTTGCTGTGTACCTGTTAAAGACGGTGGCGTTGCTGTGTACCGGTTGAAGACGGTGGCGTTGCTGTGTACCAGTTAAAGACGGTGGTGTTGCGGTGTACCTGTAGAAGTCATCCCACATGCTTATGTCTTTCTACATAAAAGTTCAGCAAAAATTCAAGAAAGTACAAGATGAAGTCTTCCGCTGTAACAAACTCTGAAACTTTCGAGAATTCAACAAAAAGACATAAGTGTGTGGAACATGGAGTCACGAGGAGGCAAAATTCACAAGTAGGCAAAGATCGCACGTGAAAGGCCAAAAGAACATGTTCCAAGCAAAAAGGCTGATATCATTCAATACATATTCACAAAAGAAAAGAAAAAGAAAGAAAAGAAGACTACGAGCTCAAGAACAGAATCTAACATGCTAGATTAGGACTTTGTAAACTTGGAGTGACCTCCCTTTGGGGGAGATTGTTGGAAATATGTTTTACGCATTTAGAAAGTCTCGGTCACTCCAACCATGTAGTTATAGGCTCGTAGTTAAGTTAAGTAGTATTTATTACATAGCCCGACCCATGAGCATGCTCATGGGCCGGAAGCCCAAGTCCTTTAAGGACTTGGGGTATTTAAACCTCTTTCCACCATGGAAAGAGGTGTTGGTTGTTTTATTCTCTCATTTCAATATATGTGTTTTCTTTCATTTCTCTCTAACTTTCTCTCTCTAGAAAAACATCAACCCCCTTGTTTCACAAGATTATCATTGTTCTACAGTAAATGACATTAAGAAAAGTGCAAGTAATTAAATTGGAAGACTAGTTTGTCAAAATAGCCAACACCTCCTAATGTGAGATTAGGAGGGTATTTATAGTGATTAGGGAGGTTAAGCATGTGTTGCTTCCTTCTTTCTTTCTTTCTCGTCTTTTCGTCTTCTAAATTCTTCGACTTTTTTGACTTTGTCTCGGGATTATTTGAACTCGTCTTATAGTTTCTTCATTAATTTAGACTTGAGTTCTTCGGCTTTATTAAACTTCCGTCTTTAGACTTGTTCTTCGATAAATCTTCAGAATAGGCCTTGGACTTCCGTTCTTTTTGCACTCTTGATCTTTCGACTTCGTCTTTTGTTTTTTTCCTCGATAAAAGCCCGTGAAAGCCCATGTTTTCTTCCCTTTTCATATTTTGGTCCTAAATCACAACAAAAACACAAACCACGCATAATTCCAACATTTACGACATAAAATACACGTTTTGGATTGGTTATTATTATAATTAAGTGGTCAAAGGATGAGTGTTTTCACACCTATCAAATCCCCTACACTTGACCATTGCAATGTCCTCATGCAATGCATTAATTACAAAGCAAGTTTTACATTTTCCATCACAATCAATCCACATTGGCCTTTATTAAAGAGACAAAATATTTAAAGGAAGAAAACAAGTAAAAAGATCAAAAACTTACCTTGGGGTTTCGGAATGTCATGAATGATTATCATCCTCAAGTTTCACGTTCCCCATACCAAGCTTAAAAATAAGATCATTTTTATTAAAAGTTAGCAAACTAACACAAACTCATGTGGGCCAACTATTTACATAGACTCCCTTATTCCTAGGTGTATCTCTTATATTTTATTGTTGTCTTGGATGATCACGAGGATGCATTGTTGACTTATTTCGATAGTTTATTAGGCTGAAAATAAAGTGGAACGATTTAATCAATAGTTAGCTAAAGGACAAAATCTTTTAAAACTGCTTCTCGGGACCTCATAAAGTTCATATCTTGGCATAACTCGCTTCACGATTTGAGACCTTTCTCGGACCGATATTTGGCAGCGACTTCATACTTCAAATATTGAGAGACGTTCATGAAATAATGGTCTTCTCTTCATAATAGGAATTTCTTCACTTGAACTTTTTGAGAGATTCTTCATATTTGGACCACGACTTCTTCATTTTTCTCCAATCTTTATTTGGGATTTTGATATACAACGATCTGCCTCCTTTTAGGACTTGGATCTATTTATCCTCATACCTTGTCAGGGTCTTTTTGGATAAACTTCTCCATGAACTTTACGGGAGTATTTGCTTTTCGTCGTGTGTCTCGATCCTTCATATTGATTTTTGATAAATGATTCTTCACATCACTTTGGATCTTTAGCAACAAAATGTATCCCTCATGCCTTGTTAGGACCTTTTTGGACTCGCCAATCTTCGCATCCCGCTTCAATAAGTTATGCCTTGGCTATGAACTCTAATCAATACCGAGCAACTTTTAAACGATCTTGGGCTAGAAGCTAAGTAACTTTTCAAATCGTACGACCTTATTTATTGCAATTATATTTATTAACAAGCGATGGGAGGAAAAGCTCATAATCAACTCACATAAATTCATGAAAGAATACCAAACTTATAATTGACTCTATCATCTCTCGTTCTCCACAATTTAAAATCTCATGGAATGAGACTCGTGGATGCTTAGCCAATTAAATCAAAGTTTTGGGTTTTCGAGTCATCTATAGGATCTTGCAAACTCTTAGACCTTTTCAAGTTTAGAATTTGCATTTTAAAGTTCCCTTGATAAACGACTTTTTAGGATCAATTATAGGAACTTGCGAAAAGTTCTTGTTCTTAACCCGTAAGAGTTAAGACTTTCGCGTTTTAAAGCTCCCTATATAAAAGCCTAGCAAAACTTGACTTAAACACGTTAAGGATACTAGCTAGAGTAAACTTAGATAAGTAAACTCGGGTTGAGTCAAAAGATTCACAGCGTTTGAAAATTTAAAACCACTTTATTAAAATTTATTCTAGCAAAGAAATAAAATAACTATAATAAAGGAAAAACTACAAGGCCAAAATAGATCAAAAATTTTGAAAAATGTCGAAAAATCAATTTTCCGGTTAAAATGAGGACATATACAAGGAAAAGCCCACTTAACTTCGATAGAAGTCCCCCCTACACTTAATATAAACATTGTCCTCAATGTTTAAGCATGTGGAAGTAAACTCCACTACACTTAGGACATTGTGCACGTTGTTTAAATCTCTCTAAGGAAAGGACAACTAAAGTGATTCCTATTTTAGTATTGAAGAATATAAAATAGTGAATCAAAAGAGTTTAGGATAGAACCAGGAAGACGAAGACACGGAATCACGGGTCGTCAAAAGTCGTTAAGAATGGATCTTTGAAAGCTCGAATCCCTGCACATGATAAGAAAGAAAACAACAAACATATACTAGGGTCTCCCCCTACACTTATTATAAAAACAAAAGAAAAAGGATAGATACTGCGGGTTGCCTCCCGAGAAGTGCTTGTTTTTGTTAACCGAGTCGTGAGCCTGACTCGACCTTGATTAGCATGGGAAAAAGCTTGAAACATATCCACCGGGATCAAATACATGGTTTTCTTCCATCAAGTAGTGCAAGCTTAAGGCGAACAAGGCAAGCCAAAGAAGAGTAGCCAAGGTTCCCTTAAGCAAAGATGGAGCACGGTGGTAGCAAGGGTGCTGAGGTGCAAGCATATCTCCAAAAGTTCCAAAAATATTTCCTTTTCTTTCATCAGATGGATACTGAGATGGCTTAAAAAGTTCAATACCGGGGTCGAACACCTTTTCCTTTAGGGGAAAATAACACTCAGGCACAGTAGACCTTGAAGAAGATCCGCTCATAAATCTCACAATCTCATCCTCAGAAGGTGGATAGAGAGGTGTCAAGACATAAGTGCTGCGGATATCAGTGTCGTCCGGCTTCTTCTCCTTTGAAACGGGTTTCTTCATATCCAAAGGAGGATAAAGACCATAATCATCAAAGTCCAAAGGAGGAGAATCACTCTCATTTGGGAAGTAAGTGTTGAGAAAAGTAGCAAAGTCTTCCTCAAATGAGTAGTCATCCAAAGTAGGATCAAGTGTTGTTGGCGGAGGATCTTCATCAAAAGTAGGTGCAAGGTCATCATGAGAAGAATCACTCGAGAGAGTATCAGCCTCATCAAAATCATCATAAGTGGGCATGTCTGGATACTCAGAAGTAAAATCATCATAATCATCCATATCAGAACTAGAATCGTCATCATAGTCATCATAGATCAGAGGAGATTCGTGAATTGGTGGAGGATCTAAATTGGAGAGAGAATCATCCACATCATCTTGGAACAGTGGATTATCATAGCAAGAATCGAATAGAGGATTGTTGTAGACGACAAAATCATCAAGCACATTAATCATATTCGCTGATTCTCTTCCATTTGATTTGGTTGTGATCTTCCCCATTTTAAATACTTGTGCTTCATTCCCGACTCTTAAGATGAGCTCACCTTCGGCAACATCGACTAATGCTTTTCCGATTCTCAAGAATGGTCGACCAAGTATTAACGGAATACGAGGGTCCATTTCATAATCAACAACAACAAAGTCGACCGGAAAAGTGAAGGTACCAACTTTAATAAACACATCTTCGGCAATACCAAGAGGGTAAGCGAGAGTGCGATTTGCTAGCTCAAGAGTCATCTTTGTTGGAGTAAGATCGGGTAATGATAACTTTATTTCAAACACTTAAAGGCATCAAAGTTATACTTGCCCCGAGATCGGCTAAGGCAGTAAATTCTTCGGTTTGGTTAAAAGTACATGGTAGCACAAAACGACCGGGATCTCCAAGTTTCTCCGGAAGTTCTTTAAGAATGACGGCAGAACAATTTTCATTCAATCGAGTATTAACAAACTCGACCATCTTCTCCTTCTTATTAAGCAGTTCCTTAAACATCTTAACAAATTTAGGCATTTGGGCTAAAGCTTCAACAAGACTAAAGGTGATGGTCAGTCCTGAAATTTTCTTCAAATAGTTCGACACTTGAATGTCATCCTTGGTTTGTGTTTGGCCTTGTCTAAGCGAGATGGATAAGGAATGTTGGGTTTAGTTGGTGTATGTGTAGCAGGTAAAGGTTGAGATGTTGAAGGTTTAAAGGTGGAAGGTGGGGTTGGTGAAGGGTTCTTCTTGGGTGCTTCTTCATGCATAGGTGAAGACGGTAATGGAGAACTAATACTAGGCGTGGGAGTAGGAGGGATAAATGGTGGTGGAGGAGGTGTAGATGGAGTAACTGGGGGAGGGATAGATGGTCCTACTAAGGTTGCTCTACTGCGTGTAGTAATAGCACTCACATTCGCTCTTGGGTTGGTGACGGTATTTGAAGGTAGAGAGCCCGAAGTAGAGGGTTGAGGAGTGGGTAAGAAACTAGCCAGCATATTCTTCAAATCATTTGTTTGAGTGCTTAAAGAAGTTTTTATATCATGTCGAAGCTCGGATCTAATATCATTACCTTGCTTAGTGATATCTCCTTTCAAATTGATAATTTGGCTTTGCAGATTCTTAATTTGCTCTCTTTGGGTTCTCATCAAAGCTTCAACATCATGATTAATGGGTGGGGCTTGTTGAGCGGGTGGGTGATAAGGATTAGAAGCTCGAGGTGGGTTTGGGTTTGGGTTGCTCCTATTGTATTTTGTTGGGTTTGTGGTTTTGAGGAGAAAAACCGGGTGAAAGAAAGTTGTTAGAACGGTAACTAGCAAGTTACGATCACCTTGAGGTCGAGCTTGATGGTTTTCCGTTGAATAGTTACCATAAGCCGCATACACGTTTTCCGGATTGTCATGAGTAGAAGGACAATCAGTGTATGAATGAGGACCGCCGCAGGTCTCACAAGAAGTTGCAACAACTTTAACTTGTTGTTGTTGATTTGTAGCCAAAAGTTGCATATTTTTACTCATTTCGACCATTGCGCGGGTCAATTCGGTGATATCAGGGTTTGAAGAAGTAGAAGAAACATTGAATCTCGGGTTTGATCTTGAGGATGCGGATGAATCCTAATTTTTATGATGAGTAGTCATGTTCTCTATAAGCTCTCTACACTCCTCAGGTCTTCTTTTCATAAATGTGCCACTGGCGGCTGCATTAATCGTATCACGATCACGAAAAGTTAAACCGTTGTAGAAAGTATCAATCAAAGTAATGGGGAGCATGTTGTGGTTTGGACATCGATCGATCAAAACATTATATCGTTCCCAAGCATCAAAAAGTGATTCATCAGGTTCTTGTGTAAATCCACTAATTTGATTCCGAAGGCTCGTGGCCATGGATGGTGGAAAGTATCGCGACAAAAATCGTTGAGTCATCTCGTCCCAAGTATGAATTGAATTCTTCGGAAGACGATCAAACCATTTTTCGGCATGGTGGGATAAGGTGTGCGGAAATAGGTGAAGGCGAAGGAAATCCATAGTAACACCGGGCAACTTCATGCTTTGAGTAACGGTAATGAATTTGTCGAGGTGTTTGTTGGCATCATCATCCGGCAATCCGCGAAATGGACAAGTGTTTTGAACTTGTTGGATCATGTGATGCTTCAACAAAAACTCCGGAGCCGTGATTTGCATCGGCGCAATCGGTCCTCCTCGTCCATTCATCGTGGGATGACAAAGCTCCTCCATCGTTGGAAGGTCGGGTGGTGGAAGAACATTGTTGTTGTTATTGTTGAGGTGCGGTGGGTTATTGTTGTTGTTCACACCAGCCATATCTTAATCTTCACGAGTCTCGGGCTCAGAATAAGTTGAAGATCTAGTACGCATACACCTACAAAAGCAAAAGAAAAAGATACCAAAGAAATAGAGAATATATGTACACTTTTAAAAATAAAATCTTTTTTTGGTGTAAAACTTTTGAAAAGAATTACTTTTTATAAATTTTTTAATGTTTTTGTATTTTTGAAATTTTTTACTTTTTATGGTTTTTTGAAAATTTTTAAGCAAGAAAAATAACGTTCGCGAGTGAACGGATCCCAAAATTCAACGCGTCTCTCACAGAAAACCGTTAATCTTTACGAAAAGAGCCGGCAGCGGCGCCATTTAATACAAGGTTTTTGCCTAGTATAAAAAGTTATCGTCCGATCTTTTCGAATTGACTATTGGTTTAAGTGTGCGGCTCAGTCGTCTTTTGGTGGGAAAGAATATGTTTGGTCGTTGTAGTAAAGTAAATGTGCGAAACGTTAAAGTAAATGACGGTTAATTAAAACTAAGACTAATTAAAACTTAAATGGTGCAATATTAAAACTTTTAAAAGTAAATAAACTTAATGACAAAAATTAAAGCGTGACGAAAAAAAAATTTGACAATGTAATAAAAATGTAAACTTGAAATTTAAAATAAAGAAAAACAATTAAAATAACACTTAAGAAAAATGGCGAGAAAATAAATGCTTAAAAATAAAAAAAAGTAAACAGAACCTGGGCCGGGATCCAAAATACTGTCACTATCCGGAATACCCAACAAAGTATTGCTTATCCGGAATAAAGTTGTCCCTTTATCCGGAATCTGAATCTGCTCCCTTATCCGGAATGTCCAACGAACTCCTTATCCGGAATATGGAGATCAAGTACTTATCTGGAATCCCTCAAGCAGGTTATCCGGAATCCTCTTCGTCTCCTTATCCGGAATGTAGGTACTCCCTTATCCCGAATAAATCTTCGAAGCGTTATCCGGAATCACAAGAAACAACTATCCGGAATATATTCCGGATACTTATCCGGAATCCCAAACTTATCCTTATCCTGAATCCTTTGCAACCCTTATCCGAAATAATTTGTCCTCGCTGTTATCCAGAATACCAAACCAAAGAGTTATCCGGAATCCTGGTTTTTCTTCTTATCCGGAATAACGTTTTAGCTTATATCCGGAATATAAAAATTGTCACTATTCGGAATATTTCCTTGGAGGCTTATCCGGAATATTACCACTTCGGATCCTTATCCGGAATCACAAGTGAAGCTTATCCGGAAAAAGGTTTGAACCCTTATCCGGAAAAAGAGGGTTTTCACACAATCCGGATTAAAACAAAATTCGCAAATAAGCTAAGAACTAAATAAGCTAAAGACTAATAAGCATCTAACTAAAAACTTAACCAATTCAAACTTAAGAAAAAAACTAATAAGCCAAAATTTAAAAACTTTTAAAAACACTAAATAATAAAAATATTAAAAAAAACAACTTTTTATAAAAATAAACAAATAAGCACTTAATTAAATTTAAGAAAAACACAATAAGCTATAAATCAATAAGCTAACACAATCATAAACATAAAAACATGACAAATAATCAAATAAGCATGACAATAAGCACATAAGCATAAAGATTAAATCAAGAACAAGAAAGGTAGAATGAGAGATTAATTAAGAACTTGATTAAAATTAAGATTCAACAATTAAAGTTTAAAAGCTTTCAAATTTAAGGTGCAAGACAAGAAATTAAAGGTGGAATTAAGTAAATGACATTAAGAAAAGTGCAAGTAATTAAATTGGAAGACTAGTTTGTCAAAATAGCCAACACCTCCTAATGTGAGATTAAGAGGGTATTTATAGTGATTAGGGAGGTTAAGCATGTGTTGCTTCCTTATTTCTTTCTCGTCTTTTCGTCTTCTAAATTCTTCGACTTTTTCGACTTTGTCTCGGGATTATTTGAACTCGTCTTATAATTTCTTCATCAATTTAAACTTGAGTTCTTCGGCTTTATTAAACTTCCGTATTTAGACTTGTTCTTCGATAAATCTTCAGAATAGGCTTTGGACTTCCGTTCGTTTTGCACTCTTGATCTTTCGACTTCGTCTTTTGTCTTTTTCTTCGATAAAAGCCCGTGAAAGCCCATGTTTTCTTCCCTTTTCATATTTTGGTCCTAAATCACAACAAAAACACAAACCACGCATAATTCCGACATTTACGACATAAAATACACGTTTTCGCTTGGTTATTATTATAATTAAGTGGTCAAAGGATGCGTGTTTTCACACCTATCAGGCAAGAATTTGATTCTTTGCTAAAATAGGAGTTACATGGGACAGGGGAGCCTCGTGGTTGGTCCTTGGGTGAGCTGGCATATGAACTTTCGGTGAGGGTTTGAATAACAAGGTATCAATTAGTGATTTGGAAGGGGATTTTATTTAATTCATAGGATTAAGGGGATTGGGTAATTAGGGATTTTTGGTATGAATATAAAATAGTTTTAATCTTTGTTAAATAATAATTAAACATGTTTGGGTAGTGGGCTGGGATAGGTCGGGTATGGGACGGTTTAATGGGTGGGTTTAGGTTATTTGGGTTATGAATATCGACAGGTTTGGCCCCTTAATTATAGAAAACTCTTCATACAACAAAGTTCTGGCAATTTTTGCCAATTCCCTTTGTTAAACACTTTGGCTAAATGACAAACTAGTCCTAGTACTTGTAAATCTTGAAAGAAGGACTATTCTTGCAATTTTGGAGATCTTCAAGGGATGTTTTTGATATTTCTTGAAACTTAAAGGACCACACTTCTATTTATGAGTTTTACAAGGGCCTAAAGTGACAAGTCTTCAAAGTATAGGGACCAATCTTGTATAATCTTCAAACTTCAAGGACTTTCGTGAAAAAACAATGCCCGGGTCCGGTTCTTTGTGCGGCTTCGTTTCTCGTGTTCGTTTTTGTTTGATTCTTGTTATCTTTTGTTGATTTTACGATATCCAAACCTACAAACACACAATGAACAAATACAAAGTGTTTTGCACGGTTTTTATAATATTTTAGTACATTTTAAGCCTGATTTGGACGATTTGACCATGTATAGTTGTGGTCTCATCAAAGGTTGATCTCGGATGTCTTGTATTCAACCTAAGTGATGTTCATATCTACAAAGAGAAACACTAAGAGAAGAACAAGTATAGATCTAAGATCTACACGTTAGATAGAAGAAGTGAGTAAGATCGACTATAGAGAGAAGGATAGAGAGATTATGATAGAAAGGCGTGAGGTGTAAGCTTGAAGAAAGCTTGGTATTTATAGGCGACAAGCTCAGCAGTTCACGGACCCCGCGGACCCTTTTCAGAAAGGGTCCGTGGGAACTGACTTTGGTTTTGCCATAAATACCAAATCTCTTGTCCAAGATTACACTAAAAGTCATTACTACCTTGTAGTTGACTTTCTTAATCAGATCTATTAGAGTGAATGTACCATTTTTGTGTTTGTGACATTATACAAAAATACATGAGTTTAGAAAAAGACTTTTAGTAATGTGAGAAGTATGTTGAGACAAAATATGATTGCAAGTAACTTGTATATTTTATGTGATGTATTACAAGTTACATGTTTGTCATCAACAAAACAAACAAGGATGTATAGATTAAATATCGTGATATTTGCACAAACAATCTCCCCCTTTTTTGATGATGACAAATTGTTAATGCAACCGATGCCTAAAAACATTATTTGTAGTAACTAATCTTTCTTAGTTTTGATCACTACAAAGTGTAAAAATATTTATCGTCAAAAGATAATCGTAAGACAAATTATTTAACGAACACTATCATTAAGGTAATAATCATTTAAGTCTTACACAAACATATCTTATACATGTTTAGTGATCATCAAAACCGGTTAACCTTAAAACTCACATTTATACAAATGTGATAAAATATTTTTAATAAATTTTATTTTTAGGAAAACTTTTTATTAAAATGAAAAATAGAAATTTGAGTTTAGCATATTCCAAATGGCCAAAGAATACCCTTTTTGGGTATAATTTTCACTATATAGCATTTCCCCACTAGAAGACAAAAAGGAGTGGACTCTAGAGCCCGCGGATCATTATTGATAATGAGCCATAGGCCAAATTAATGAGCCACACTCATATAGCCGTTGGAACTTGTCTCATATAAATAGTGGATCATTTCTCCATTTTTCAATGAACCTTTTTGGACAGTGTAGAAACTAGAAGGGGGGTTGAATAGTTTCATAAAATTACTTGTTAAAAATTGATTTATAAAAATCCTTTTTCAAAAACTTAAGCTTGAGTATTTATGTAAAACCTTCTTATACATAATATGAACAAGGTATA
Source organism: Glebionis coronaria (assembly GCA_025667525.1). Taxonomy (NCBI): domain Eukaryota; kingdom Viridiplantae; phylum Streptophyta; class Magnoliopsida; order Asterales; family Asteraceae; genus Glebionis; species Glebionis coronaria. The sequence goes on from CM046876.1 coordinate 60,327,415, forward strand.
GTGCAACTAAACTAATAATCACAAGTATAAAGAATAATGAATGTAAAGAGATAAGGGAAGGAAAGATCAAATCAAACACCAAAGATTTATATTGGTTCGGCAACGAAGCTCACTCCTCGTTCCTACTCCACTCCTCGAGTACACCTTACTCGAGAGTTCACTAATCAACAAGCTCCTTAAGGTGGAGAAACCGTACACAACGTCGCTTAACCAATTTCCGAATCTAAGCTAAAAGTCGAGCTCTAATCTTAGCTAGGACCAATCTATACCAATATACTTTTAAGGGTTAATTATTAACCTTAATACATACACAACTTCCAAATAGACACAACTACTTGGATCTTCATAACAATGACACAACAATGAATGAATAAGTTTGGATCTTCAATGGATCTTTGAGGTAGACACAACACTTCAAGAATGATAGTGTTCTTCTCTTTGCACTTTAAGAGGAAAAGATAAGAGGAGAAAGATTCACTTCTAAACAAGTAGTAATCAAACAAATGATCAAGGATTTGAGTGATTTAAGAAGTATGAAAGAATCTGGAAATGTATGTGCAAAAGAGGTGGTTTGAAAGTCTGAGAATGGTCCACTATTTATAAGACAAACATCCAACGGCTATAACTGCACGTGGTTTCTTATTGGAGCCCGCGGTTCGATATCGATAAGGAACCGCTATAGGTGCTAAGGAACCGCCTGCATAGACTCCGCTCCTTTTTGTCTTTTAGTGGATTGGTTCAAATCTGCCGATAAAATATCTTGAAAGGATATTCCAAACCAAGATAAAATATGCCATTTTCAAATTTCAAATTTTCAAATAATTAATTTAATAAAACATTTTCTTAAAAAGAAATTTTAATAAAAAAACTTTGTCACACTTAATAACAAGTGAGTTTTAAGAAAAGATTAAATCCTTGATCACTTAATTAGGATAAGTACTTGTTTGTTCATACCTTAAGTGATAATGGTTGAAATGAAAAATACTTGAACTCAAGAGTTCGTTTTTCGTTGTTTTCGTAAATGCTTGTATTTACATATTGTCGTAATCAAAATAAAGCGAGACCGAAAAATGCAAGTAGCGTTTTTAGGCATCATTGCATAAGCAATCTCCCCTTTTTTGATTCTGACAATACATAAACTCAATCATCTAATAAAACAAGATTTTCGAAGACGAGTTTATCATTTCTCCCCCTTTGTCGAAGAAAAAAGGTTGCAAAAGTATTTGAAGAAGAAAAGAACCGGACTTTACAAATGCTCCCCCTTGGTGCTTACTCCCCCCTTGCTTGGGGCACCAAGGAATCGATATAAGGTGACAAGCTACATAGATGGGTTAGTAGTAGAGAAGAGACATCCAACAATATATATAGCAAAGGTCACAAAAAAAATTAGAAGAGACGAAGATCCAAGATAAGTCATGTTAAAAGAAAACATGATAAAAGATACAAGGAAATAAAACATACAAAGATGCATGAGAAATAAAATAAGCCAAAAGAAAAGCATAAATCTTATCATAGTTAAACTAGAACCCTAAGATTTGCTTGAACTAGATGTCTTGAAGATAAGCAATCAATGCTTAGATAAAAGACAAGGTAGTGGCGGAAGGAGGTGGTGGTGGCTTGGTAGAGATCTCATAGTTATAGTGAAGATGAGGTTTGACTAAGAGACTCTTGATGTAATTCAACTCTTCATAGATATGAGCCATAGCAAGATGTTGATATTGACAACAATGACAATATGTTCCATGATGCATGACATTATCATGTGAAGGAGGTAGAACACTAAAGGCTAGTGGTGGAGGATAAGAAGTTCCACAATCAACATTCTTAGAAGGAGAAAAGATGTGATTTTGAGTGTTCTTGGGTGAATTGGGATTGAAAGCAATTGGAGAGAATGGAGGAGAATCAAAGCTTTCATTTGGGGAATAAGACATTTTGATTTGAGAAAGGATGCAAAATGCTTAAGGTTAAATAGAGAAAGCCTAAGATAATTTGGGGGTGGTCAAAGGGTTGAAACAAAGATTCTAAAAAGTGTTGGAACAAATTTGGAGTTTCAGGAATACCCGAAAAAGAAAGTACTGGGCGCGGTTCCTTACCTCAGCCAGCAGTTCCTTATCACTGGGAAACCGCGGTATCAATAAAGAACCGCCCACAGTAGGTTGAATTTGGTGATGAGGGAGGATTTTCCAGTTCAGCAAATCCCATTTTTCTAGTCTAACTAATCATGGAGATATGCTAAGAAGCAAAGATAGACAAAGAAAACACACAAGAGCTCACCAAACAAGGTTTTGACCCAAAATACATGGATTTTTAATAAAATCGATGTAGGAGGTGTGTAGAACTAGACACAAAGTCATGACACAATGATCCTCCATAATTTCCTTTTGTTCTTGCTATATTTGAGAGACCCATACATATGAATTATGTAAGCTCATTATGAATAGCAAGAATCTATGAAAAACGTTTTTAGATTGAATTAACAATGCAAAAACATTTCTCAACTATTTTCGAAAGAACTTTGAGAATTTTGAAAAAGGGAAGAGAAGTTTTCCAAAAAGAGTTTACGATATTCAAAAGCTCAAAGAAAGAAAAGACTCAAAAGAGAAAAAGACTCCAATAATTAAAATACATAATTAAGGAATATGTTCCATTAAACCTAGACCTAGACACAAGTAATTAAAAGGTTCCCTCTTAAGTGGCTTAGTGAAGATGTCGGCTAAGTTTTCTACCGAGGGTACCTTCTCAATCGAAATGTTCCCCTTTTGAACATTATCCCTAAGAAAATGGTGATGAATCTCTATGTCATTAGTTCGCGGATGTTGAACGGGATTCTTGCTAAGGTCTATTGCACCCTTGTTGTCGCACATGATGGGAACATCGTTAAGAGAAATCTCGTAATCAACAAGTGCTTGCTTCATCCATAGAGCTTGTTGACAAGCTTTACCGGCACTCACATACTCGGCTTCCGTGGTGGATATAGCAAGAGCAGTTTGTTTCTTGGAGAACCAAGAAGTTAAACAACAACCCATGAAGGTACAAACTCCACTAGTGCTTTTCTGGTCCACATAGTCTCCCGCATTATCCGAGTCCGCGTAGACAATGGTTTCTACGCCGGTCCCCTTAGGATACCATAATCCTAAATGTATAGTACCCTTAATGTATCGAAAGATACGCTTAACTGTCACACTCCCAAAATATCAGAGTATAATGGCGACAAGGGAGTGGTGACGTCATGATTATCATACGCACATAGTCACAAAGAACGACCTCTAAATGAGACGTTCGGAAAATAGATCACTTGTAATTAATAAAATAAATAGTTTTAACAAAGTGCGGAAGCATAAACTGAATACAGTTACAAAACATAGTTTTCTCAAATGGTACAAATGATCGTTGTTTCAAAGAAATGACGGCAATGCATGAGACCTCATTTAGCATCTTCCTTCTTAATACCTGAGAAAAACATTGCTAAAGTGTCAACATAAAGTTGGTGAGTTCATAGGTTTAGTTAATTTGAAATGTTTAATGAACCACAAGATTTTCCCAAATGTGATGACAATATAACAGATACAAAGTCATCCCAAAAGTATTTATTACAGTCTAAGCTCGTGACACCGAAGCGTTAACAACACCGTCAGTATAATCATATAAATGTAGCCCAAACTAGATGCCTAAACCCACGACATCCTATCTCTGACTCAAATGAAACTGTGCCCGCTTGTCCCCTTGTTGGACAAGACAGACAGGGACGTCAATCCCGATAGATCTATCCATAACATTCGCGCTTACACAAAGTAATTAACGGTTCACGATTCACGGGCCAAAGTAACTGGGTTTTTAGTGGGACTTAGACTAATATATAAATCAGTAAATGCACTTGTGTTCACACGTTAAAATCAAGCAATGTCTCACCCCAAAAAGCAGTGAAAATAGTAAAGTATGGGGCTATAAACTCACCTCGTAATTCAGCAAAGAGAATGAAGATAAAATAGCTCGAGAGTACGGTTACGCTAGCCGCGACCTATTTAATTATGAGGATCGAGTTACGATACAAATAATTATATTAATAGAAGACACGACACCCTAGTTGTGCTTGACGAAACCATACGTTTACGGAAAAGTACGACAAATAAAAGTCGGTTATTAAACGGTCGGGTTTTACGGGTTAAATTATATCCTAAATTTATAAAATTCGTTTTTATGGGCTTTAACTAACTTAATAAATATACTTGGCCCAAAATGGGTCCAATAACTTCACTCACAACCCGGCCCAAGGGTCCTATGACCCGGCCCGGCCCATGGGCGGAATAAACAAGGAACGAAGGAGTAAATATGCGTGTGTTACACACACAACTCTCCATAACAGAGAGTTACACTCTCTCTCTTCCCTCGAAAATAACTCCACCGCCCCAATCTCTTCTCTCTCTTAAATCTAGATCGGTTCATCCCCTTCAATGGCTAATATCTTATCAATTTGAATATAACAATCATGTGTGGGTGGTCTGAGGTGTTTAGATCGCGTGAGATGTGGGGTTTCATCCCCACATCAAACCGATTGGGTTTCTGATGTGTTCATCCTTATGGTCACGTAAATCATCAGCCAAAAATCAAAGATAAGTTTGTTTCTCCTTCATTTCTTTTAACAAGATTAATTGATTTTCGATTTATAATGATCAGTGGGTTTGATTGATTTGTATAAACTTGTTGAGAACCATAAGGCTCTCGGATTTGAAATAAACGAATTTAGGGTTTTGAAATATTTGGGGGTTTTTATCAATCTCGGGTTTAAATGCAATTAATTGATGTTTTCTTGTATAAAATCAAACTAATTTCAATATATAATTGGTTTATAAAAATTAGGGTTTCGGTCAATTGGGGGTTTTTGCATAACTCGTTTTCAATTAAATTAACTATTGGATTCGGGTTTAGATTAGGTTTAATTAATGTTTTAATTAATAAAAAGTCAATTTAGGGTTTTTATAAAATTGGGGGTTTTTACATTCGGTTAATACTCATGATTATGTGGTGTTTTTGGAATGTGGAAAATGTTAATTAAATGTTTAAAAGGGTTTTTAATTTCTAGGGTTTTGATTTGAAATAGGGGTTTTTATACCCGCGGCATGATTGAGGGTTTTAGGGTGTTTCTGTAAAATAAAAATGGTTAAGACATTTAGATTAGTTGGTATTGATTGTTGATAGTTTTGGCAGAAAGTAAGAAACTTGGTTGGCTTGGTTTGGTTCTCGGTTTGGCCTTTAATTGGTTCTCGGTTTGGTTTGACTTGGGTCTCGGTTTGGTTCGACTTGGGTCTCGGTTTGGTTCTTGATTGTGGTCTTGGTTGGGTCACGGTTTGGTCTAAGTCGGGGTCTCGGTTTGGTCTAAGTCGGGTCTCGGTTTGGTTGACAGAAAAGTAAAGTCATAGACATGTTTCAAGTATTAGTTATTAAGGTTTAACCTTTTCAGTTTTTAGTTAAAAATAAGGCCGTTACGACGACTAGCACATTGGTTTGTTTATTCGCAGGTTTGTACAAAACGAGCACAACTAGGACTTCATAAAGGAAAACGAAGAGACGAAAGACTCACAATGGGATGCTACGTTGTCGGTTTTGCAGGTTCGGACGAGATGGAAAGCTTGACTCTTACGGTTTTGCAGGTTGGACGCGACGTGTGGGTCGGCTGGACACTAATCTTCACTTACCCAGGAGTTGTATTTGAAAGACTTGTACAGAATTTGTGTTTGTAATTTGGACTGTGATAAACTTTGTATTTGGACATTGGGTAAACTTTGGGTTTGTATTTAATCATGTATTGTTAGTCTAGGGTTACCTTCAAGCTGAAAATGGTAACTTGTGATATACCCAAATGGGGTAAACTAGGCATGTGTGCTGTCTTGTAGTGGTTAGTGGGGAAATAAACTATGGAGTTTATTTGTAGCTAGACATGTGACTGAAATTGGGACTCTTGTAAGGCAAGTTTTGCAATAAACATGAATGAAAGTTTATACTCAATTATATGTACATGCTGTGACAGTTTATACAACTCGACTCGGGTTTCACGGTGTTTTAGTTTAGACGCGAACTGCATAAACACGACACTATAACCGTTTGACACACGATCCCAAAACAAAGGCAATTTCGCGAGACTTCACGTGATCTAGTGAGTATGCCAAATAAACGTACGGCAAACATAAAATGCCCACCAACTTCGTGTATTGCATTCAACTTAGTAATCGCGAAAACTCGAGATGTTACATATGCTCTCCCTAAAAAGGGCTTTGTCCGCAAAGCAAAATAATTAACACATTTATGTCGACAACTCGTCGGTAAACAGTTAAAGTACTCGTACTACATGAATAAATTAAGATGGAAATTTGACGGATGTCACAGTATTCCCATGTTTTAGAGATTTCGTCACAAAATCAAGACGTTGTTGTAGTAGGGTGGTTAGCGAAAAGATGAGGATACTTGCTCTTGAATTGATCTTCACGTTCCCACGTGTATTCTGGACCTCTACGCGTATTCCATCGGATCTTCACAATAGGTATACGGCTTTGCTTGAGTTGTTTAACTTGACGGTCCATAACTTCTACTGGTTCTTCTACAAAGTTGAGTTTGTCGTCGAGTTGAATCTCCTCCAAAGGGATAACGAGTGTCTCGTCGGCTAAGCATTTCTTCAGATTGCAAATGTGGAACACATTATGCACTCGGCTAAGTTCTTGGGGTAATTCCAAACGATAGGCTACGGGACCAATCCTCTCTATAATCTTGAAGGGTCCAATGTAACAAGGGTTTAACTTTCCACGCTTTCCAAAGCGAATCACACCCTTCCAAGGTGAGACCTTTAACATGACTCTATCACCCACTTCAAACTCAAGGGGTTTGCGTCTCATATCAGCATAACTCTTCTGTCGATCTCTTGCGGCTTGCATACGGCTCTTAATCTTAAAGATCTTCTCAGTAGTCTCGTGTATGATCTCGGGTCCAGTGAGTTGTGCTTCACCGACCTCTGCCCAACACACGGGTGAACGACACTTCCTACCATACAGTGCTTCGAACGGCGCTGCCTTAATGCTAGTGTGATAACTATTGTTGTATGAGAATTCCACCAGAGGTAGGTGTCTATCCCATCTATTTCCAAAGTCAATCACACAAGCTCTCATCATATCTTCTAAGGTTTGAATGGTCCGTTCACTTTGACCGTCAGTCTGGGGATGGTACGCAGTGCTCATATCCAACTGCGTTCCCAATGCCTTCTGCAGTGACTTCCAAAACTGCGAAGTAAATCGGCTGTCTCGGTCGGAGATTATAGACACAGGCACACCGTGCTTCGTGACTACTTCCTCCAAGTATGTCCTTGCTAACTTATCCATTCCATCAGTCTCCTTGATGGGTAGGAAATGAGCCGATTTGGTGAGTCGGTCGACGATTACCCAAATCGTGTCGAATCCGGCTGCGGTCTTTGGTAGCTTGGTAATGAAATCCATAGTGATCCTTTCCCACTTCCATTTTGGCAGTTCGGGTTGGACCAATAATCCTGATGGTTTCATATGTTCGGCTTTGACTTTGGCACAAGTCAAACACTTGCTAACGTATGTAGCAATATCCGCCTTCATGTTCGGCCACCAATACAACATCTTCAGATCATGATACATTTTGTCAGATCCCGGATGTATGGAGTACTTTGACTTATGCGACTCATGCATAATCAAGGATCGTAGGTCACCATGGCATGGTAACCAACTCCTATTATCAAGGCATAACGTTCCATCCGAACGTGCTTCCAACTTCTTTATCATTCCTCCAACATCTTCAGTCTTGAGAATTTCTTCCTCGACTGCTTCTTTCTGAGCCTTGAGAATTAAGGATGAAAGGTCTAAGTCGATGGTAATCACTAAAGCCTTCACCCTAAGAACTCTCTCCTTTCGACTCAAAGCGTCGGCCACGACATTTGCCTTGCCCGGGTGATAACGGATCTCGCAATCGTAATCACTGAGCAACTCTAGCCAACGTCGTTGTCTCATGTTGAGTTCCTTCTGATTCAAAATATGTTGTAGACTCTTATGATCAGTGAATACAACACACTTAGTACCATAAAGGTAGTGTCTCCAAATCTTCAAGGCAAACACCACTGCTCCCAACTCTAGGTCATGAGTTGTGTAGTTCTTCTCGTGCACTTTTAGTTGTCTTGATGCGTAAGCTATGACCTTAGTCCTTTGCATCAATACTGCACCTAACCCTTTTATGGATGCATCACAATACACCACAAAGTCTTCATTACCCTCAGGTAGGGCTAGTATAGGTGCTTCACACAACATCTGCTTCAATGTCTGGAATGCCAAATCTTGATCCTCCTCCCACTCAAACTTCTTATCCTTTTGAGTCAATTCCGTCATTGGTTTAGCTATCTTGGAGAAACCTTCAATGAATCTCCTATAGTAACCAGCAAGACCTAAAAATTGGCGGATCTCCGTGGGTGTTGTTGGAGTCGCCCAATCCTTTACGGCCTCGATCTTAGCAGGATCAACGTGAATACCACTGTTGTCGATCACATGCCCAAGGAATTGCACTGTGTTTATCCAAAACTCACATTTGGAAAACTTTGCATATAACTTCTCCTTCCTTAGCAGCTCTAATATGGTCTTCAAATGTTCCTTGTGCTCTTCCTCATTACGAGAATAGATGAGAATGTCATCGATAAATACAATCACAAACTTTTCCAAGTATGGTTTGCAAACTCGGTTCATGAGATCCATGAATACCGCAGGCGCGTTTGTCAAACCAAAAGGCATAACTTGGAACTCGTAGTGTCCGTACCGGGTTCTAAAAGCCGTCTTATGAACGTCTTCCTCTCTAACCCTTAGTTGATGGTATCCTGACCTTAAATCGATCTTCGAGTATATGCTAGATCCTTGCAATTGGTCGAAAAGATCGTCAATTCTCGGCAATGGGTAGCGGTTCTTTATCGTCAGCTTATTCAATTCTCGGTAATCGATACACATCCTAAAGGATCCATCTTTCTTTTTGACAAATAAGACCGGCGCTCCCCAAGGTGAGGAACTTGGTCTAATGAAACCTTTGTCAGAAAGTTCCTTTATCTGTTCAGCTAACTCTGTCATCTCGGCCGGTGCTAGACGGTATGGGGCTCTAGCAACAGGCGCGGCTCCTGGTGTAAGCTCGATGTGAAACTCCACTTGCCGTGCTGGTGGTAGTCCAGGTAAGTCCTCTGGGAATACGTCCGGAAAGTCTCTAACGATCGGTACATCTTCCACCTTCTTCTCGTGATCTTCTTCTCCTTCCTTTTGTGTTACTTGAACCAAGAATACCGGACATCCCTTCTCAATGTATCTTTGGGTCCTGATACATGAGATGACTTCCAATCTTGATCCATTCTTCACTCCACTTCTTTCGCCTTGTATGATGAGTATGTCGTTTCCATAAGGAACACGAACACACTTCTCATGACATACAATCTCCGCGTGATGCTTCGACATCCAATCCATTCCAATGATGACGTCAAAACTTCCCAATTCTATAGGGAGTAGGTCGATACTAAACGAACGAACTTGTAACCTTACACTACATCCTTTCAGAATAACGTTGGTGGTTACTGACTTCCCATCGGCTAATTCTACATTATACTTAACGTCTAACGCAGTAGGGGTAACATTTAGGCGTTCACTAAATATAGACGACACAAAACTCCTATCCGCACCAGAATCAAATAGTACTGAAGCATAGTTGTTATTGACTAGAAACGTACCAGTCACAACATTGTTGTCTTGCACTGCAGCTTCAGCACAGAGATGATACACTTTGCTAGGTGCCGTGAATCCTCCAGGAGTACTAGTTGTGGCTCGGTTATTCCCTCCTCGGTTCCCTTGATTCTGCTTCTGGTTCCCTTGGTTGTGATTTTGATTCCCTCGAATCTGGTTACTACGACCTTGGTTCCCACTGCTTGGACACTTGTTCTTGTAGTGACCTTTCTCTCCACATCCAAAGCAAGTGACATTTGCTCCTTGGCCACCTTGCGTTCCAAGTCCTCTTTGATTAGTAGAACGAGGTGGTGCTCGACATTCCTTTGCCTTATGTCCCGCCTTCCCACAATTGTAGCACGTAGGGGGACATGCTCCTTCGTGGTGTCGGCCACATTTTCCGCAGAAAGGAAGTCTTCCAGCGTAGTTTCCAGTATTTCCTTGTCCAGCAGTAAACACTCTTGCTACTTCTTGTCGCTTGTTCTGGTTGTAGTTGTTTGGGTTGTTGCTGTTGTTGGTATTGTTGATATTGTTGTTGTAGTGGTTGCCAGACCACTTTCTTTTATCCCCAGTATTTTCTCCCAACTCCTGTACCACTTGGTACATCAGACTCTGAGCCATGTCGATTGCCTCGTGCAAATCAGTTGGCTTGGATGAAGTCACATTCCCTTTGATGCTCAAAGGTAGTCCTTCAATGTATCGCTCCAACAATCGGTCGTCGTTGGGCACCATATCAGGACATAACAAGATCAGCTCTTGAAAGCGCTGATTGTAAGTAGTAAGAGCAGTACCCTTGACCTTCAGGTTCCACAGCTCAACTTCCATCTGCTTGACTTCATTTCGTGGGTAGTATTTCCTCACAAACATAGCTTTAAATTCACTCCAGGGCGTCGCTTGGGCAACGTCAATGGTCACTGCACGAGCATAGACGTTCCACCAAGTCAGAGCACCATCCACTAACGTGCTTGACGCAAACTTCACCTTGTCGGCTTCAGCGACATTGCTAATCCCAAATTGGGATTCTAGCTTCTCAAACCATCTGGTTAATCCTACTGCTCCTTCAGTACCGCGAAAACTTACTTGCGTAACTGCACGAAATTCCTTGTAGGTACAAGTCCGTGCAATAGCATTAGTAGCTCCTTGGTTGGTCTCCTCCTGTGTGCTAGCTGTACGATTTGCTTCAGCGGTCGCGAGTGCCTCGGCCACTCGTTCGGCTATCATTTGGCTTAGCATGACGGTATCAATTCCACCGGTAGCGGCTGGTGGATTCTGCGTTTCGGATCTTCTAACTGGCGCCATAATCTAACAAGGTAATAGGATAATGAGTTTTGCCAGACATAACATGCATGGCACACACAATACAATTATGAAATGCTCCAGGGTATAATACACAATATATAATGATCTCACAATTTTTGTAACCCATAATATCATTCATAGAATCGTTCGATAGTACATCATAGTTTGTCATAACATAATAAAAGAAAAGAAAATACCAACTAGCTAAGATAAACTTCAAAGCTTAGTGGTCATACAAGGGTAGGTCGATGGTACAAGATAAATCTAACTAGTGCCCTCATGGCGCTGATGAAGCTCTCTCTCCAACTCTGCTAATCTCCTCTCAACCACGAGCTCACGAGCCTGGGAATCTCTTAGTCTAACATCGGTGTCATGACAAGCGGCTCTAAACCTCTTATCCAAGTCTGCAACAGGGTCCTCCACTGGTGCCTCTAGTCCGCCTGTCTCCACCAATGGCTCTACTCCCCAACGGGTCATCAGGCTCCCAATCTCCTCAAGACGAGCGTTTGGCATGGATTCCATCTGATCAAGAACAGTAAGAAGCTGTCCTCGTAGACGGGTCACACATACTGTCAACACTGTCTCATCCCTAACTGGACTCTTCTTCGCCAGTGCCTCCAACTTGTCCTGCACTTCATTATACTCTTCACCTAAAGCCTCTACAGCATCCTCTAACCTGTTCAATCGTGTCGTCACACATCCATCTGCCGCCCCAAGCATCACCACCGTCGATGTAGCTCTCCTAGGAAGAGGAGTCGTAGCTCTCGGTCCAGTAGAGATACCAGCATCAGTAAGCATCTCCTGGTACACAGCAGGTACAGTCTATGGTGGTGGTAGTAGTAGTGGTGTCTCTGGGACAGGACTGGCAGGTGTGCGGGCTGCATGCCTGTCAGTGGCAGTGAAAGGTATGAGGGGTCGGTAAGGTGAAAGTGGTGGTCGAGCAGCTCTCCCCCGAAGACGTCGTCTCACATAGTAGAAAGGTAGAGTACCAGGTGCTGGAGCAGGAATAGCAGTCCTTTCTCCTTCGTCTTTAGATGAAGATGAGGAGATGTGTGCTAGGGAAACCTCAGGAGTAGCAGCATATGCAGTAGGAGGGTCCTCAGTGTCTGTGACCTCCATAGGCTCTCCTTCCCCATCTGTGAACTCCATCTCATCATCCTCTGTCTCCTCTACCGTCTCATCTCTAGTCACTGATGTCTGACCTGGTGACTGCACCACGTCAGTGTCTAAGTCATCCTCTCCTCCGCCCTCTAGGCTAAGTACATCGTCAGCTGATGCATCAGGAATACGGATCGGTAAATGACGAACCTCCTCAGTCTCTCTCTCTGTATCGTCATCTGAAACCATCCGGTACCACGGATATCCTGATGGCGATCCTCTAGGTAGTCCTACTGATGAACTGATAGTCGACTGTGAACTACGGTTGTAGTACGCTCCTGTAGACGTGGAATCATCGGATGAAGACATCGCTGTAATCATAAACAAAATAAATGTGTGTAAATATCTTATAAAATTAGTCCGTAAAAAGGACATTAACATAACATAGCAATCATTGTTGAATCCACATGTATCCCATATAACCTAATTCAGATTTCGTTGTTGCACATGTAACCCATGTAAATATACCTCGTAATTGTTAAATCACATGTATCCCATTTATTACTTATGTATCTACATATACTTAATACTTACAATCCGTATGATAATCGATTAAACATAGAGCAGTTATAGTCTAGAGTTACTAAATGCAACCTAGTTCTCTATAACTATGGCTCTGATACCAATCTGTCACACTCCCAAAATATCAGAGTATAATGGCGACAAGGGAGTGGTGACGTCATGATTATCATACGCACATAGTCACAAAGAACGACCTCTAAATGAGACGTTCGGAAAATAGATCACTTGTAATTAATAAAATAAATAGTTTTAACAAAGTGCGGAAGCATAAACTGAATACAGTTACAAAACATAGTTTTCTCAAATGGTACAAATGATCGTTGTTTCAAAGAAATGACGGCAATGCATGAGACCTCATTTAGCATCTTCCTTCTTAATACCTGAGAAAAACATTGCTAAAGTGTCAACATAAAGTTGGTGAGTTCATAGGTTTAGTTAATTTGAAATGTTTAATGAACCACAAGATTTTCCCAAATGTGATGACAATATAACAGATACAAAGTCATCCCAAAAGTATTTATTACAGTCTAAGCTCGTGACACCGAAGCGTTAACAACACCAGCAGTATAATCATATAAATGTAGCCCAAACTAGATGCCTAAACCCACGACATCCTATCTCTGACTCAAATGAAACTGTGCCCGCTTGTCCCCTTGTTGGACAAGACAGACAGGGACGTCAATCCCGATAGATCTATCCATAACATTCGCGCTTACACAAAGTAATTAACGGTTCACGATTCACGGGCCAAAGTAACTGGGTTTTTAGTGGGACTTAGACTAATATATAAATCAGTAAATGCACTTGTGTTCACACGTTAAAATCAAGCAATGTCTCACCCCAAAAAGCATTGAAAATAGTAAAGTATGGGGCTATAAACTCACCTCGTAATTCAGCAAAGAGAATGAAGATAAAATAGCTCGAGAGTACGGTTACGCTAGCCGCGACCTATTTAATTATGAGGATCGAGTTACGATACGAATAATTATATTAATAGAAGACACGACACCCTAGTTGTGCTTGACGAAACCATACGTTTACGGAAAAGTACGACAAATAAAAGTCGGTTATTAAACGGTCGGGTTTTACGGGTTAAATTATATCCTAAATTTATAAAATTCGTTTTTATGGGCTTTAACTAACTTAATAAATATACTTGGCCCAAAATGGGTCCAATAACTTCACTCACAACCCGGCCCAAGGGTCCTATGACCCGGCCCGGCCCATGGGCGGAATAAACAAGGAACGAAGGAGTAAATATGCGTGTGTTACACACACAACTCTCCATAACAGAGAGTTACACTCTCTCTCTTCCCTCGAAAATAACTCCACCGCCCCAATCTCTTCTCTCTCTTAAATCTAGATCGGTTCATCCCCTTCAATGGCTAATATCTTATCAGTTTGAATATAACAATCATGTGTGGGTGGTCTGAGGTGTTTAGATCGCGTGAGATGTGGGGTTTCATCCCCACATCAAACCGATTGGGTTTCTGATGTGTTCATCCTTATGGTCACGTAAATCATCAGCCAAAAATCAAAGATAAGTTTGTTTCTCCTTCATTTCTTTTAACAAGATTAATTGATTTTCGATTTATAATGATCAGTGGGTTTGATTGATTTGTATAAACTTGTTGAGAACCATAAGGCTCTCGGATTTGAAATAAACGAATTTAGGGTTTTGAAATATTTGGGGGTTTTTATCAATCTCGGGTTTAAATGCAATTAATTGATGTTTTCTTGTATAAAATCAAACTAATTTCAATATATAATTGGTTTATAAAAATTAGGGTTTCGGTCAATTGGGGGTTTTTGCATAACTCGTTTTCAATTAAATTAACTATTGGATTCGGGTTTAGATTAGGTTTAATTAATGTTTTAATTAATAAAAAGTCAATTTAGGGTTTTTATAAAATTGGGGGTTTTTACATTCGGTTAATACTCATGATTATGTGGTGTTTTTGGAATGTGGAAAATGTTAATTAAATGTTTAAAAGGGTTTTTAATTTCTAGGGTTTTGATTTGAAATGGGGGTTTTTATACCCGCGGCATGATTGAGGGTTTTAGGGTGTTTCTGTAAAATAAAAATGGTTAAGACATTTAGATTAGTTGGTATTGATTGTTGATAGTTTTGGCAGAAAGTAAGAAACTTGGTTGGCTTGGTTTGGTTCTCGGTTTGGCCTTTAATTGGTTCTCGGTTTGGTTTGACTTGGGTCTCGGTTTGGTTCGACTTGGGTCTCGGTTTGGTTCTTGATTGTGGTCTTGGTTGGGTCACGGTTTGGTCTAAGTCGGGGTCTCGGTTTGGTCTAAGTCGGGTCTCGGTTTGGTTGACAGAAAAGTAAAGTCATAGACATGTTTCAAGTATTAGTTATTAAGGTTTAACCTTTTCAGTTTTTAGTTAAAAATAAGGCCGTTACGACGACTAGCACATTGGTTTGTTTATTCGCAGGTTTGTACAAAACGAGCACAACTAGGACTTCATAAAGGAAAACGAAGAGACGAAAGACTCACAATGGGATGCTACGTTGTCGGTTTTGCAGGTTCGGACGAGATGGAAAGCTTGACTCTTACGGTTTTGCAGGTTGGACGCGACGTGTGGGTCGGCTGGACACTAATCTTCACTTACCCAGGAGTTGTATTTGAAAGACTTGTACAGAATTTGTGTTTGTAATTTGGACTGTGATAAACTTTGTATTTGGACATTGGGTAAACTTTGGGTTTGTATTTAATCATGTATTGTTAGTCTAGGGTTACCTTCAAGCTGAAAATGGTAACTTGTGATATACCCAAATGGGGTAAACTAGGCATGTGTGCTGTCTTGTAGTGGTTAGTGGGGAAATAAACTATGGAGTTTATTTGTAGCTAGACATGTGACTGAAATTGGGACTCTTGTAAGGCAAGTTTTGCAATAAACATGAATGAAAGTTTATACTCAATTATATGTACATGCTGTGACAGTTTATACAACTCGACTCGGGTTTCACGGTGTTTTAGTTTAGACGCGAACTGCATAAACACGACACTATAACCGTTTGACACACGATCCCAAAACAAAGGCAATTTCGTGAGACTTCACGTGATCTAGTGAGTATGCCAAATAAACGTACGGCAAACATAAAATGCCCACCAACTTCGTGTATTGCATTCAACTTAGTAATCGCGAAAACTCGAGATGTTACATATGCTCTCCCTAAAAAGGGCTTTGTCCGCAAAGCAAAATAATTAACACATTTATGTCGACAACTCGTCGGTAAACAGTTAAAGTACTCGTACTACATGAATAAATTAAGATGGAAATTTGACGGATGTCACAGTATTCCCATGTTTTAGAGATTTCGTCACGAAATCAAGACGTTGTTGTAGTAGGGTGGTTAGCGAAAAGATGAGGATACTTGCTCTTGAATTGATCTTCACGTTCCCACGTGTATTCTGGACCTCTACGCGCATTCCATCGGATCTTCACAATAGGTATACGGCTTTGCTTGAGTTGTTTAACTTGACGGTCCATAACTTCTACTGGTTCTTCTACAAAGTTGAGTTTGTCGTCGAGTTGAATCTCCTCCAAAGGGATAACGAGTGTCTCGTCGGCTAAGCATTTCTTCAGATTGCAAATGTGGAACACATTATGCACTCGGCTAAGTTCTTGGGGTAATTCCAAACGATAGGCTACGGGACCAATCCTCTCTATAATCTTGAAGGGTCCAATGTAACGAGGGTTTAACTTTCCACGCTTTCCAAAGCGAATCACACCCTTCCAAGGTGAGACCTTTAACATGACTCTATCACCCACTTCAAACTCAAGGGGTTTGCGTCTCATATCAGCATAACTCTTCTGTCGATCTCTTGCGGCTTGCATACGGCTCTTAATCTTAAAGATCTTCTCAGTAGTCTCGTGTATGATCTCGGGTCCAGTGAGTTGTGCTTCACCGACCTCTGCCCAACACACGGGTGAACGACACTTCCTACCATACAGTGCTTCGAACGGCGCTGCCTTAATGCTAGTGTGATAACTATTGTTGTATGAGAATTCCACCAGAGGTAGGTGTCTATCCCATCTATTTCCAAAGTCAATCACACAAGCTCTCAGCATATCTTCTAAGGTTTGAATGGTCCGTTCACTTTGACCGTCAGTCTGGGGATGGTACGCAGTGCTCATATCCAACTGCGTTCCCAATGCCTTCTGCAGTGACTTCCAAAACTGCGAAGTAAATCGGCTGTCTCGGTCGGAGATTATAGACACAGGCACACCGTGCTTCGTGACTACTTCCTCCAAGTATGTCCTTGCTAACTTATCCATTCCATCAGTCTCCTTGATGGGTAGGAAATGAGCCGATTTGGTGAGTCGGTCGACGATTACCCAAATCGTGTCGAATCCGGCTGCGGTCTTTGGTAGCTTGGTAATGAAATCCATAGTGATCCTTTCCCACTTCCATTTTGGCAGTTCGGGTTGGACCAATAATCCTGATGGTTTCATATGTTCGGCTTTGACTTTGGCACAAGTCAAACACTTGCTAACGTATGTAGCAATATCCGCCTTCATGTTCAGCCACCAATACAACATCTTCAGATCATGATACATTTTGTCAGATCCCGGATGTATGGAGTACTTTGACTTATGCGACTCATGCATAATCAAGGATCGTAGGTCACCATGGCATGGTAACCAACTCCTATTATCAAGGCATAACGTTCCATCCGAACGTGCTTCCAACTTCTTTATCATTCCTCCAACATCTTCAGTCTTGAGAATTTCTTCCTCGACTGCTTCTTTCTGAGCCTTGAGAATTAAGGATGGAAGGTCTAAGTCGATGGTCATCACTAAAGCCTTCACCCTAAGAACTCTCTCCTTTCGACTCAAAGCGTCGGCCACGACATTTGCCTTGCCCGGGTGATAACGGATCTCGCAATCGTAATCACTGAGCAACTCTAGCCAACGTCGTTGTCTCATGTTGAGTTCCTTCTGATTCAAAATATGTTGTAGACTCTTATGATCAGTGAATACAACACACTTAGTACCATAAAGGTAGTGTCTCCAAATCTTCAAGGCAAACACCACTGCTCCCAACTCTAGGTCATGAGTTGTGTAGTTCTTCTCGTGCACTTTTAGTTGTCTTGATGCGTAAGCTATGACCTTAGTCCTTTGCATCAATACTGCACCTAACCCTTTTATGGATGCATCACAATACACCACAAAGTCTTCATTACCCTCAGGTAGGGCTAGTATAGGTGCTTCACACAACATCTGCTTCAATGTCTGGAATGCCAAATCTTGATCCTCCTCCCACTCAAACTTCTTATCCTTTTGAGTCAATTCCGTCATTGGTTTAGCTATCTTGGAGAAACCTTCAATGAATCTCCTATAGTAACCAGCAAGACCTAAAAATTGGCGGATCTCCGTGGGTGTTGTTGGAGTCGCCCAATCCTTTACGGCCTCGATCTTAGCAGGATCAACGTGAATACCACTGCTGTCGATCACATGCCCAAGGAATTGCACTGTGTTTATCCAAAACTCACATTTGGAAAACTTTGCATATAACTTCTCCTTCCTTAGCAGCTCTAATATGGTCTTCAAATGTTCCTTGTGCTCTTCCTCATTACGAGAATAGATGAGAATGTCATCGATAAATACAATCACAAACTTTTCCAAGTATGGTTTGCAAACTCGGTTCATGAGATCCATGAATACCGCAGGCGCGTTTGTCAAACCAAAAGGCATAACTTGGAACTCGTAGTGTCCGTACCGGGTTCTAAAAGCCGTCTTATGAACGTCTTCCTCTCTAACCCTTAGTTGATGGTATCCTGACCTTAAATCGATCTTCGAGTATATGCTAGATCCTTGCAATTGGTCGAAAAGATCGTCAATTCTCGGCAATGGGTAGCGGTTCTTTATCGTCAGCTTATTCAATTCTCGGTAATCGATACACATCCTAAAGGATCCATCTTTCTTTTTGACAAATAAGACCGGCGCTCCCCAAGGTGAGGAACTTGGTCTAATGAAACCTTTGTCAGAAAGTTCCTTTATCTGTTCAGCTAACTCTGTCATCTCGGCCGGTGCTAGACGGTATGGGGCTCTAGCAACAGGCGCGGCTCCTGGTGTAAGCTCGATGTGAAACTCCACTTGCCGTGCTGGTGGTAGTCCAGGTAAGTCCTCTGGGAATACGTCCGGAAAGTCTCTAACGATCGGTACATCTTCCACCTTCTTCTCGTGATCTTCTTCTCCTTCCTTTTGTGTTACTTGAACCAAGAATACCGGACATCCCTTCTCAATGTATCTTTGGGTCCTGATACATGAGATGACTTCCAATCTTGATCCATTCTTCACTCCACTTCTTTCGCCTTGTATGATGAGTATGTCGTTTCCATAAGGAACACGAACACACTTCTCATGACATACAATCTCCGCGTGATGCTTCGACATCCAATCCATTCCAATGATGACGTCAAAACTTCCCAATTCTATAGGGAGTAGGTCGATACTAAACGAACGAACTTGTAACCTTACACTACATCCTTTCAGAATAACGTTGGTGGTTACTGACTTCCCATCGGCTAATTCTACATTATACTTAACGTCTAACGCAGTAGGGGTAACATTTAGGCGTTCACTAAATATAGACGACACAAAACTCCTATCCGCACCAGAATCAAATAGTACTGAAGCATGGTTGTTATTGACTAGAAACGTACCAGTCACAACATTGTTGTCTTGCACTGCAGCTTCAGCACAGAGATGATACACTTTGCTAGGTGCCGTGAATCCTCCAGGAGTACTAGTTGTGGCTCGGTTATTCCCTCCTCGGTTCCCTTGATTCTGCTTCTGGTTCCCTTGGTTGTGATTTTGATTCCCTCGAATCTGGTTACTATGACCTTGGTTCCCACTGCTTGGACACTTGTTCTTGTAGTGACCTTTCTCTCCACATCCAAAGCAAGTGACATTTGCTCCTTGGCCACCTTGCGTTCCAGGTCCTCTTTGATTAGTAGAACGAGGTGGTGCTCGACATTCCTTTGCCTTATGTCCCGCCTTCCCACAATTGTAGCACGTAGGGGGACATGCTCCTTCGTGGTGTCGGCCACATTTTCCGCAGAAAGGAAGTCTTCCAGCGTAGTTTCCAGTATTTCCTTGTCCAGCAGTAAACACTCTTGCTACTTCTTGTCGCTTGTTCTGGTTGTAGTTGTTTGGGTTGTTGCTGTTGTTGGTATTGTTGATATTGTTGTTGTAGTGGTTGCCAGACCACTTTCTTTTATCCCCAGTATTTTCTCCCAACTCCTGTACCACTTGGTACATCAGACTCTGAGCCATGTCGATTGCCTCGTGCAAATCAGTTGGCTTAGATGAAGTCACATTCCCTTTGATGCTCAAAGGTAGTCCTTCAATGTATCGCTCCAACAATCGGTCGTCGTTGGGCACCATATCAGGACATAACAAGATCAGCTCTTGAAAGCGCTGATTGTAAGCAGTAAGAGCAGTACCCTTGACCTTCAGGTTCCACAGCTCAACTTCCATCTGCTTGACTTCATTTCGTGGGCAGTATTTCCTCACAAACATAGCTTTAAATTCACTCCAGGGCGTCGCTTGGGCAACGTCAATGGTCACTGCACGAGCATAGACGTTCCACCAAGTCAGAGCACCATCCACTAACGTGCTTGACGCAAACTTCACCTTGTCGGCTTCAGCGACATTGCTAATCCCAAATTGGGATTCTAGCTTCTCAAACCATCTGGTTAATCCTACTGCTCCTTCAGTACCGCGAAAACTTACTTGCGTAACTGCACGAAATTCCTTGTAGGTACAAGTCCGTGCAATAGCATTAGTAGCTCCTTGGTTGGTCTCCTCCTGTGTGCTAGCTGTACGATTTGCTTCAGCGGTCGCGAGTGCCTCGGCCACTCGTTCGGCTATCATTTGGCTTAGCATGACGGTATCAATTCCACCGGTAGCGGCTGGTGGATTCTGCGTTTCGGATCTTCTAACTGGCGCCATAATCTAACAAGGTAATAGGATAATGAGTTTTGCCAGACATAACATGCATGGCACACACAATACAATTATGAAATGCTCCAGGGTATAATACACAATATATAATGATCTCACAATTTTTGTAACCCATAATATCATTCATAGAATCGTTCGATAGTACATCATAGTTTGTCATAACATAATAAAAGAAAAGAAAATACCAACTAGCTAAGATAAACTTCAAAGCTTAGTGGTCATACAAGGGTAGGTCGATGGTACAAGATAAATCTAACTAGTGCCCTCATGGCGCTGATGAAGCTCTCTCTCCAACTCTGCTAATCTCCTCTCAACCACGAGCTCACGAGCCTGGGAATCTCTCAGTCTAACATCGGTGTCATGACAAGCGGCTCTAAACCTCTTATCCAAGTCTGCAACAGGGTCCTCCACTGGTGCCTCTAGTCCGCCTGTCTCCACCAATGGCTCTACTCCCCAACGGGTCATCAGGCTCCCAATCTCCTCAAGACGAGCGTTTGGCATGGATTCCATCTGATCAAGAACAGTAAGAAGCTGTCCTCGTAGACGGGTCACACATACTGTCAACACTGTCTCATCCCTAACTGGACTCTTCTTCGCCAGTGCCTCCAACTTGACCTGCACTTCATTATACTCTTCACCTAAAGCCTCTACAGCATCCTCTAACCTGTTCAATCGTGTCGTCACACATCCATCTGCCGCCCCAAGCATCACCACCGTCGATGTAGCTCTCCTAGGAAGAGGAGTCGTAGCTCTCGGTCCAGTAGAGATACCAGCATCAGTAAGCATCTCCTGGTACACAGCAGGTACAGTCTATGGTGGTGGTAGTAGTAGTGGTGTCTCTGGGACAGGACTGGCAGGTGTGCGGGCTGCATGCCTGTCAGTGGCAGTGAAAGGTATGAGGGGTCGGTAAGGTGAAAGTGGTGGTCGAGCAGCTCTCCCCCGAAGACGTCGTCTCACATAGTAGAAAGGTAGAGTACCAGGTGCTGGAGCAGGAATAGCAGTCCTTTCTCCTTCGTCTTCAGATGAAGATGAGGAGATGTGTGCTAGGGAAACCTCAGGAGTAGCAGCATATGCAGTAGGAGGGTCCTCAGTGTCTGTGACCTCCATAGGCTCTCCTTCCCCATCTGTGAACTCCATCTCATCATCCTCTGTCTCCTCTACCGTCTCATCTCTAGTCACTGATGTCTGACCTGGTGACTGCACCACGTCAGTGTCTAAGTCATCCTCTCCTCCGCCCTCTAGGCTAAGTACATCGTCAGCTGATGCATCAGGAATACGGATCGGTGAATGACGAACCTCCTCAGTCTCTCTCTCTGTATCGTCATCTGAAACCATCCGGTACCACGGATATCCTGATGGCGATCCTCTAGGTAGTCCTACTGATGAACTGATAGTCGACTGTGAACTACGGTTGTAGTACGCTCCTGTAGACGTGGAATCATCGGATGAAGACATCGCTGTAATCATAAACAAAATAAATGTGTGTAAATATCTTATAAAATTAGTCCGTAAAAAGGACATTAACATAACATAGCAATCATTGTTGAATCCACATGTATCCCATATAACCTAATTCAGATTTCGTTGTTGCACATGTAACCCATGTAAATATACCTCGTAATTGTTAAATCACATGTATCCCATTTATTACTTATGTATCTACATATACTTAATACTTACAATCCGTATGATAATCGATTAAACATAGAGCAGTTATAGTCTAGAGTTACTAAATGCAACCTAGTTCTCTATAACTATGGCTCTGATACCAATCTGTCACACTCCCAAAATATTAGAGTATAATGGCGACAAGGGAGTGGTGACGTCATGATTATCATACGCACATAGTCACAAAGAACGACCTCTAAATGAGACGTTCGGAAAATAGATCACTTGTAATTAATAAAATAAATAGTTTTAACAAAGTGCGGAAGCATAAACTGAATACAGTTACAAAACATAGTTTTCTCAAATGGTACAAATGATCGTTGTTTCAAAGAAATGACGGCAATGCATGAGACCTCATTTAGCATCTTCCTTCTTAATACCTGAGAAAAACATTGCTAAAGTGTCAACATAAAGTTGGTGAGTTCATAGGTTTAGTTAATTTGAAATGTTTAATGAACCACAAGATTTTCCCAAATGTGATGACAATATAACAGATACAAAGTCATCCCAAAAGTATTTATTACAGTCTAAGCTCGTGACACCGAAGCGTTAACAACACCGGCAGTATAATCATATAAATGTAGCCCAAACTAGATGCCTAAACCCACGACATCCTATCTCTGACTCAAATGAAACTGTGCCCGCTTGTCCCCTTGTTGGACAAGACAGACAGGGACGTCAATCCCGATAGATCTATCCATAACATTCGCGCTTACACAAAGTAATTAACGGTTCACGATTCACGGGCCAAAGTAACTGGGTTTTTAGTGGGACTTAGACTAATATATAAATCAGTAAATGCACTTGTGTTCACACGTTAAAATCAAGCAATGTCTCACCCCAAAAAGCAGTGAAAATAGTAAAGTATGGGGCTATAAACTCACCTCGTAATTCAGCAAAGAGAATGAAGATAAAATAGCTCGAGAGTACGGTTACGCTAGCCGCGACCTATTTAATTATGAGGATCGAGTTACGATACGAATAATTATATTAATAGAAGACACGACACCCTAGTTGTGCTTGACGAAACCATACGTTTACGGAAAAGTACGACAAATAAAAGTCGGTTATTAAACGGTCGGGTTTTACGGGTTAAATTATATCCTAAATTTATAAAATTTGTTTTTATGGGCTTTAACTAACTTAATAAATATACTTGGCCCAAAATGGGTCCAATAACTTCACTCACAACCCGGCCCAAGGGTCCTATGACCCGGCCCGGCCCATGGGCGGAATAAACAAGGAACGAAGGAGTAAATATGCGTGTGTTACACACACAACTCTCCATAACAGAGAGTTACACACTCTCTCTTCCCTCGAAAATAACTCCACCGCCCCAATCTCTTCTCTCTCTTAAATCTAGATCGGTTCATCCCCTTCAATGGCTAATATCTTATCAGTTTGAATATAACAATCATGTGTGGGTGGTCTGAGGTGTTTAGATCGCGTGAGATGTGGGGTTTCATCCCCACATCAAACCGATTGGGTTTCTGATGTGTTCATCCTTATGGTCACGTAAATCATCAGCCAAAAATCAAAGATAAGTTTGTTTCTCCTTCATTTCTTTTAACAAGATTAATTGATTTTCGATTTATAATGATCAGTGGGTTTGATTGATTTGTATAAACTTGTTGAGAACCATAAGGCTCTCGGATTTGAAATAAACGAATTTAGGGTTTTGAAATATTTGGGGGTTTTTATCAATCTCGGGTTTAAATGCAATTAATTGATGTTTTCTTGTATAAAATCAAACTAATTTCAATATATAATCGGTTTATAAAAATTAGGGTTTCGGTCAATTGGGGGTTTTTGCATAACTCGTTTTCAATTAAATTAACTATTGGATTCGGGTTTAGATTAGGTTTAATTAATGTTTTAATTAATAAAAAGTCAATTTAGGGTTTTTATAAAATTGGGGGTTTTTACATTCGGTTAATACTCATGATTATGTGGTGTTTTTGGAATGTGGAAAATGTTAATTAAATGTTTAAAAGGGTTTTTAATTTCTAGGGTTTTGATTTGAAATGGGGGTTTTTATACCCGCGGCATGATTGAGGGTTTTAGGGTGTTTCTGTAAAATAAAAATGGTTAAGACATTTAGATTAGTTGGTATTGATTGTTGATAGTTTTGGCAGAAAGTAAGAAACTTGGTTGGCTTGGTTTGGTTCTCGGTTTGGCCTTTAATTAGGTCTCGGTTTGGTTTGACTTGGGTCTCGGTTTGGTTCAACTTGGGTCTCGGTTTGGTTCTTGATTGTGGTCTTGGTTGGGTCACGGTTTGGTCTAAGTCGGGGTCTCGGTTTGGTCTAAGTCGGGTCTCGGTTTGGTTGACAGAAAAGTAAAGTCATAGACATGTTTCAAGTATTAGTTATTAAGGTTTAACCTTTTCAGTTTTTAGTTAAAAATAAGGCCGTTACGACGACTAACACATTGGTTTGTTTATTCGCAGGTTTGTACAAAACGAGCACAACTAGGACTTCATAAAGGAAAACGAAGAGACGAAAGACTCACAATGGGATGCTACGTTGTCGGTTTTGCAGGTTCGGACGAGATGGAAAGCTTGACTCTTACGGTTTTGCAGGTTGGACGCGACGTGTGGGTCGGCTGGACACTAATCTTCACTTACCCAGGAGTTGTATTTGAAAGACTTGTACAGAATTTGTGTTTGTAATTTGGACTGTGATAAACTTTGTATTTGGACATTGGGTAAACTTTGGGTTTGTATTTAATCATGTATTGTTAGTCTAGGGTTACCTTCAAGCTGAAAATGGTAACTTGTGATATACCCAAATGGGGTAAACTAGGCATGTGTGCTGTCTTGTAGTGGTTAGTGGGGAAATAAACTATGGAGTTTATTTGTAGCTAGACATGTGACTGAAATTGGGACTCTTGTAAGGCAAGTTTTGCAATAAACATGAATGAAAGTTTATACTCAATTATATGTACATGCTGTGACAGTTTATACAACTCGACTCGGGTTTCACGGTGTTTTAGTTTAGACGCGAACTGCATAAACACGACACTATAACCGTTTGACACACGATCCCAAAACAAAGGCAATTTCGCGAGACTTCACGTGATCTAGTGAGTATGCCAAATAAACGTACGGCAAACATAAAACGCCCACCAACTTCGTGTATTGCATTCAACTTAGTAATCGCGAAAACTCGAGATGTTACATATGCTCTCCCTAAAAAGGGCTTTGTCCGCAAAGCAAAATAATTAACACATTTATGTCGACAACTCGTCGGTAAACAGTTAAAGTACTCGTACTACATGAATAAATTAAGATGGAAATTTGACGGATGTCACATTAACCGCTTCAAGGTGAGAGGTTTTGGGATCCTCTTGGAAGCGAGCACAAAGGCAAACACTAAACATGATATCCGGTCGACTTGCCGTTAGGTACAACAAACTACCAATCATACCTCTATATCTGGTGTTGTCTACCGACTCACAATCATCATCTACGGTGAGTTTAGTATCCGAGGCCATAGGGGTCTTCATTGATCTAGAGTCTTCTAATCTAAATTTCTTTAGCATTTTTTTAACATACTTAGATTGATTAAAGAAAATACCATCGTCCATTTGTTTAATTTGGAGTCCTAAAAAGAAGTTAAGTTCATCATACTCATTTCAAACTCGTCATGCATGATTTTGGCAAAGTCATCACACAATGATTGAAAAGTTGAACCAAATATTATGTCATCAACATATATTTGTACGATAAAGAGGTGAGAACCTTTCTTCTTTGTAAAGAGCGTATTATCTACCATCCCCATGGTATACTCATGTTTTACAAGAAACACTTTAAGCCTATCATACCAAGCTTTGGGTGCTTGTTTAAGACCATAAAGAGCTTTCTTAAGCTTGTAAACATGATCCGATTTCTCAAAATCAATAAAGCCGGGAGGTTGAGCCACATATACCTCCTCATTGATCAAACCGTTAAGAAATGCACTCTTTACATCCATTTGTTGAAGCTTAAAGTCTAAAGCACAAGAGTAAGCTAAAAGGATTCTAATGGATTCTAATCTAGCTACGGGTGCGTATGTCTCGTCATAATCAATACCTTCTTGTTGATTATAGCCTTGAGCTACAAGTCTAGCCTTGTTACAAGACACAACACCATTCTCGTCTAATTTATTCCTATATACCTATTTGGTTCCTATGATGGTCGAATTTCTAGGTGGAGGAACAAGTTCCCAAACATCATTAGCAATGAATTGATTCAGTTCTTCTTGCATAGCGATGACCCAACTCTCGTCCATCAAAGCTTCTTTAACATTATTTGGTTCAATCAAGGAGACAAAACAAAAGAAGTTACTTTGATTTTGGACTTAAGATCTTAGGGTCCTTTGATTTAATTCGCCTATGACATTATCAAGAGCATGATCCTTAGACTCCTTAATGTTTACTCCCTTTTCAACACTAAGGTCTTTAATTCCTATGTTTCTAACATCTTTGGCATTAACTATGTCTATTTCATCTAAGTCATCATCTACCAAAGGTGGTGTCTTAGATGAAGGATGGGTTTCATCAAATGTCACGTTAAGTGATTCTTCAATTACACCCGAGGTTCTATTGAGGACTATGTAGGCTTTGCTAGTTTGAGAATAACCTAAAAAGATACCTTCGTAAGACTTTGAGTCAAACTTAGTAAGGTAATCTTTGGTGTTGAGAATGAAGCACTTGCTTCCAAACACCCTAAAGTATTCCAATGAGGGCTTCTTACCTTTAAGAATCTCATAGGGGGTCATTCCTAGAAAATGTCGAATAAGAATTCGGTTGAGAATGTAGGTCGATGTGTCCACGGCATTGCACCAAAAATTTTGAGCCAAATATTGCTCATTTAAAATCGTCCTACTCATCTCTTGGATGGTCCTGTTCTTCCTTTCAACTACCCCATTTGATTGTGGAGTGCGAGGAGCCGAGAAGTTATGGGTAATACCATGAGCTTCACAAAAGGCACCGAATTGCACTTCATTATCAAATTCCCTACCATGATCTGTCCTAATAGAGACAATTGAACATCCTAGTTGATTTTGAATTCTTCGACTAAAGGTTTCGAAGTGATCGAAAGCTTCATTCTTAGACGCCAAAAATCTAGTCCAAGTGAATCTAGAATAGTCATCCACTATAACTAAGGTATAAAGGTTACCTCCATAACTCCGTATGGCGGAAGGTCCAAAGAGATCCATATGTAGGAGCTCTAAACACCGAAAGGTCGAAACCAAATTCTTGGCTTTGTGACTTGAGTGAACTTGCTTCCCAATTTTGCAAGCATCACAAAAGTGACTATCAAACTTCATCTTGGGGAGATGTCTTACCAACTCCTTAGAGACTAAAGATTGAATTAAACGTATATTAGCGTGACCTAATCTCCTATGCCAAATATTAGAACTATCATCTAAAGTCGCTAGACATAAGTTGTCCTTTGACTTCCTATTGACCTTCATGACATCCCATGCTTTCTAACACCATTTCCAATGACTTTTCCATCTTTTACGATTTCACTGTCATATTCCGAAAAGATGACCTTACACTTACTGTCACAAATTTGACCTATACTTAGAAGGTTAAAACCTAAGTTATCTACGTGCTCTACGTTTTCTATAGTCATAGAGTCAAGAGAGACCGTACATTTGCCAATGATATTACCTCGTCGATTACTTGTGAATGTAACGTTACCTCCATCATATGCTTTGTAGTGCGAGAATAAACTTCGATTACCCGTCATGTGTTTAGAACAACCACTATCCTTAATCCACTCATCGGGCTCTAAATCGATTCCCAGGCATATCTAGGTAACAACACACAAGATCAAACATTTGGTCCCCAATATCTCATGGGTCCAAAATTGTTAGTTCCAAACATCCCTTGCATTTGATTGGGATGCATGAATGAAGGAGACATTCCCCATGGGTAAAAGTATTGTTGTTGAAAATTATTCCAATTCATATGGCCATTTTGTTGTCCATAGTTTCTCCTAGGTGTCTTTGATCTTGATCTAGAATTATTGTTATTCCTCCTAGGTGTAGGAGTTTTACTTCTAGGTCGTGATTTAGCTTGATCATCTCTTTTTGTCTTAGGTGTTCTACTTTTAGGTTTAGATTCATTTCATACTCTTGGAGAAGTAGATGTTTGTCTAGATAAGTTTCTAGTTCCCGTTAGAGGTTTACTCAAGGGCTTGTAGAATTTATCTAGAGTAGGCTTTTCAATTATAGGTACTTTGACCTTGTTAATAAGAATATGTTTTGGTCCTTCACCTAAAATAAATTTTTCAGAAAGTTCAGGATTTTCACACAAACCTTCTTCTGTCCGCGGTTCTTTAGCTCCACCCGCGGTTCCATAGAAATAAGGAACCGCCCCATATGCTGGAGAACCACGTACAGGGGTGCGTTTTTTTGAAAACCTAACTTGTTTTGGTTCACTAGTTGATGCTTCATTAGTGTCATATCCTAGCCCAAGTCTTTCCATAGAATGGATTTGTTTGTTTAACATATCATCAAGAGCATT
Organism: Glebionis coronaria; assembly: GCA_025667525.1. Classification (NCBI taxonomy): domain Eukaryota; kingdom Viridiplantae; phylum Streptophyta; class Magnoliopsida; order Asterales; family Asteraceae; genus Glebionis; species Glebionis coronaria. The sequence continues at coordinate 60,356,311 of CM046876.1, forward strand.
AGTACCTCTCATGAACTTTTCAAGTCTAATGGAGGTGCTCTTCAGGTTTTCATTTTCTTGTCTAAGATTTTCACATTTTAAGCATCCTAGATCTACTTCTTTGTTTTTCTCAAGCTTAGCTAATTTCTCTTTTATCTCACTAATCTCATTCTCAAGCTTAGTTCTAGTTGATTTTATCACTTTGTTCTTTTCAATGAATTTAAGACTAAGCTTATGCAAGTTATTGTATTTGCCTTCTAATTCACTATCATCTTGAGAAGAACTATTATTGCTATAATAATCAGTTTCGGAATGTACCTCTTTAGAAGTGTGAGCCATGAGACATTTCTCATCTTTGGGGTTGTCATCAACATCTTCACCGCTATCGCTCCATGAACCTCCAACTAACGTCATGTGGTTCTTGTCGCGTGAAGGCTTAGGACAATCACCGATGAAATGATTCGGATCACCACGTCTAAAACATTTCCTATCACCTTTATCATCTTTATAAAATCGGTTTTTGGAGAAGGATATCTTGTCGTTGTTTGGTTGCCTCACGTATTGACCTCGTCTTTTGAAGAACTTCTTAAAGTCTCTAACCGCCAAGGCATATTCCTCATCATCACTATCCGAGGAGCTTTCATGGTCACTTTGTGCCTTATTGGCTTTGAGTGCAAGAGACTTTCTTTCACTCTTAGTTTTCACCATTTCCGGGTCCTTCAAAATTATCATCTCATGAACCTTCAAGTTACCAATGAGTTCATCGAGTGATAATTTGGCGAGATCCTTTGATTCTTCAATCGTCGTGACTTTAGCTCTCCATTTGGGATGCAACGCCCTAAGAAACTTCCTAACATTATTCTTGATAGAAAAACCTTCATCAAGTGCTTTTAGACTAGTAATAATAGTGTTAAATCTAGCAAATGCACTATCAATAGTTTTATCTTCTAAGATGATTGTTTGTTCATATTGTTGAACAAGAAGATCGATTTTACTTTCTTTGACTTGGTTATTACCTTGGTGGGTTACTAAAAGAGTATTCCAAATGTCTTTAGCGGTTTCACACATAAAAATCCTTTCGTGCTCTTTCTTTGGTAAAGCATTATAAATTACCATTTTAGCCTCATTATTTTTAGAAATTTTCCTTTTAGTATCATCATTAGCTTTGTCAAAAGTGACTATCTCTTTACTTTTAGAAACTTCATTATATTGGAATGGTAAAAAAATCACCATTGGTAATAACATGCCAAAGATCTAAATCTTTTGATTTCACATAAGTCTCAAACCTATTTTTCCAATAAATAAAACTATCGGTTTCAAAAAGAGGTGGTCTTTGCATGGATTGCCCTTCTAGATACTTGTTGGAATCCATAGATCGATTTAAGTTTTATAATACAATATATTTTAAAAAGTCTTGAGCAACCACGCTCTTATACCAATTGTAGAAACTAGAAGGGAGGTTGAATAGTTTCTTAAAATTACTTGTTAAAATTTGATTTATAAAAATCCTTTTTCAAAAACTTAAGCTTGAGTATTTATGTGAAACCTTCTTATACACAATATGAACAAGGTATAGTGCAACTAAACTAATAATCACAAGTATAAAGAACAATGAATGTAACGAGATAAGGGAAGGAAAGATCAAACCAAACACCTATGAATTATAGTGGTTCGGCAACGAAGCTCACTCCTCGTTCCTACTCCACTCCTCGAGTACACCTTACTCGAGAGTTCACTAATCAACAAGCTCCTTAAGGTGGATAAACCGTACACAACGTCGCTTAACCAATTTCCGACTCTAAGCTAAAAGTCGATCCCTAATCTTAGCTAGGACCAATCTATACCAATATAATTTTAAGTACTAAGTATTAACCTTAATACATACACAACTTCCAAATAGACACAACTACTTGGATCTTCACAACAATGACACAACAATGAATAAATAAGTTTGGATCTTCAATGGATCTTTGAGGTAGACACAACACCTCAAGAATGATAGTGTTCTTTTCTTTTCACTTTGAGAGGAAAAGATGAGAGGAGAAAGATTCACTTCTAAATAAGTAGTAATCAAACAAATGATCAAGAAGTTGAGTGATTTAAGAAGTATGAAAGAATCTGGAAATGTATGTGCAAAAGAGGTGGTTTGAAAGCCTGAGAATGGTCCACTATTTATAAGACAAACATCCAACGGCTATATCTGCACGCGGTTCCATATTGGAGCCCGCGGTTCCATATCGATAAGGAACCGCTTGCATAGACTCTGCTCCTTTTTGTCTTTTAGTGGATTGGTTCGAATCTGGCGATAAAAATATCATGAACGGATATTCCAAACCAAGATAGAATATGCCATTTTCAAATTTCAAATTTTCAAATAATTAAATTAATAAAACATTTTCTTAAAAAGAAAGTTTAATAAAAAAACTTTGTCAAACTTAATAGAAAGTGAGTTTTAAGAATAGATTAAATCCTTGATCACTTAATTAGGATAAGTACTTGTTTGTTCATACCTTAAGTGATAATGGTTGAAATGAAAAATACTTGAACTCAAGAATTCGTTTTTCGTTGTTTTCGTAAATGCTTGTTTTTACATATTGTCGTAATCAAAATAAAGCGAGACCGAAAAATGCAAGTAACGTTTTTAGGCATCATTGCATTAACAGACAGCTTCTGCTTCTAATCTCATTTCTATATTACAATCATTAGTAAATGATCACTTAATGGGCTAAGTATGTTTACTAATGATTATCCCTTTGATCCTTTTCTTTATATGTCCAAAGAGAAGATCACTCACACATTTGTGATGCGATAAAAGATGAAGCCTTGATGAAGATCATCCTTTCTTAGATCTAGTCATGTTCATCATATTGTTTATTTGAGTCTTGTGTAGATCCAAGGTATTTGTGTATACTTGGATTAGTTCTGGTTAGATCCAAGGTATTTGTGTATACTTGGATTAGTCTTGTGTAGATGCAAGGTATTTGTGTATACTTGGATTAGTCTTGTATAGATCCAAGGTATTTGTGTATACTTGGATTGGTCTTGTGTAGATCCAAGGTATAAGTATATACTTGGATGTGTCTTTTGTGTTAGTTCTCGCTAAACTCTAAAGTGATGTAGTTATTAGTTTCTTGTGTGATAATTCTCACTAAACTACAAAGTGATGTATTTGTGAGTATGAGTCTTTGAGTTCTCACTTAACTAGAAAGTGAATGAGTATGAGAGTAATGTGAATATTGGTTCTAGCTACGATTAGAACTCGACATCTAGCCTTGTGTCGAAAAAGAAGATGGGCGATGAAGATTGGTTCTAGCTATGATTAGAACTCGACATCTAGCCTTGTGTCGAAAAAGAAGATGGGCGACGAAGATTGGTTCTAGCTAGGATTAGAACTCGACAGTTAGCTTAGTGTCAGAAAGCAATGTAAGAAACGTTGTAAGGTTTTCTCCGCTAAGAAGGGAGCTTGTGGATATAGTGGAAATCTCGAGTAAGGTGTACTCGAGGAGTGGAGTAGGAACGAAGAGAGAGTTTCGTTTCCGAACCACTATAAATCTTTGGTGTCATTCCTAGGTTGCTTCTTTCTTTACTCTTTACTTACTTATCTTTACATTTAGCATTCCTGCTTCATAATCACTTGATATAGCAAACGTTTTGAAACATTAGAAATTGGCTACTATTAGGAAACAAGTTTTCAAGTAATAGTCATTTCTAAAGACGAACATAATTTTAATTAAAAAACTATTCAACCCCCCTCCTCCCCCCCCCCCCCCCCTTCAAGTTTCTACAATTGGTATCAGAGAGTATGTCACTTAAGATCTTTGAAGTATATTTTGATTTAAAGCTTGGATCGATTTATGATCTCTACTACATAGAAGGGTTAGTTGCACTAAAGTCTTTTTTTGGTCAAAACAATTTTTCTTTAGAAATTGACCTTAAAATTAAAGCTATATCAACTTATCTTGATTATGATATTATTAGTAGCTTTTATAAATTTTAGATTTACTCTTGAAATGCATCTATTAGTTCATATTATCTTTTGTGTAGGTACTCATGAAGGCTAATCATTAATTTGATTATGGATTAGTTATGGTGAGTCACTTAAACTTGGTGAATTCTCATCTCCTTTGATCTCCAACATCATGGGATGATGATATCAAGAATGGTGGATGTACTACTAGTCCTTAGAAAACTTAGTATGCATACTATATGCTCAAGTTTGATAGTTGTGTTAATCCATAGAAGACTAGGGATGCACCTTGCGACTAAGGTATGTTTTCGTCCTTCCACACCTCATTTGATCATTCTTTTGATCATTACTTGACTATGTGCTTGATCTTGACATCCATGCCTTGACATTTGCTTATGCATCCATGCCTTCATGGTCTCGGATACTTGACTCATATGGTGGTGTAATGTGAGTTAGTCGTAGCTTAAAGTATCGAACATGATTTATATGGTTTGCAACTTCATGGTAAGTAGGCCCTATTCATGTGTAATGTGTACAATTGACCTCGTCTCTAAGTTTATTGATTAATCCTTTCAGATACCAAACTACATCATATGTTGTGATTAGGACATTACACATTTGGAATTGAAATAGTTCTAGGATATTGTCATTGTAGTCTTTAATAATGATCTAAATCCGATCACGAGGGAAAGAAAGTGAACATATATCTTTGATCATATTTTGTAAGAGCTTAAGACATTTATTTTAAGTGTTCTTAATCTATATAATAAAAAGAGCTTGGTATCCTTCATTACCAAAGCCGTTTCGCCTTACGTCGGAAAGACACGTCATGAACCACTATATATGACGCAAGCTCTTCGTCTCAACAACTTGAAGATTGTCATTCATCTCTTGAGCATCGATACTTGGCTTTGATTCACTCCTCTTTGTTTCTCTCTTTCCTCTCTTCGTTCACGAGTAGTCGTTTCTTCGATTCGGTCTTTTTCGATCTCGATTCCACTCGTAATCCTTCATTAAGCATTATAACTTAGTGTTGAAGTGGTCCAATGATTTTCAAAAGGCTTAAAATATGTTTTAAGTATTTTAGAAAAATTTGGTTTGAAAATTTTCTTTCATTTTCAGGAACTTTACACGGGCTCTGCCCACGGTTCCTTAAAGTCGCGGTGCTTTCTACGGCTCATTATCAATATTGAGTCGCGGTTCTACCAGACTTAAGATAATACAGATTTTATTATTATAAACTTTTTCAAAAGACCTATTTGTAAGCTTAAGGTCCATTAGGGCTAGAGTAGTTTGTTCACAAAGATATGTATTAATTATAAATGCATATGCGATCTTCTTATGTAATAAAAAAACACAATTAATCAACATTATTTTTGTTATCTTTCATGGTATCAGAGATTTAGGTACAACCTATCACAAAATAGTTATCCTCATCGTCGGTCACACGCCGATGATTCGGAGGGATCCTTTTATTTTCTTCCGCCTTATTGATTTCAATAATTAGCCTTTTTATCCAATAAACCTTAGCATCAAAAACCCTAGCCGTCATAACACATTACCTATTATGTTAATTTAATGATCAATAAATATATTTTTTTCTCGCCGCACCATTATTCTTTGTTTTACCGTCGGAGACCATTGCTATTTTTCAAAAATAGTTGATCAAAAAATGTCGTTCCTACCTAAAGGCAAAGCAAGCCACGCAAAAGAGAAACCCGCAAGCAGTAAACAACTATATCGTCAAATACAATTATACTTCCGTCTCAACTACATAGAAGATGATTGAAGAAAGAGCTTTCAATATGTGTTCCAGTTTATCCGTCGAGAAGCCTCCCGTTCAAAATGCGGGAGAGTGTTAGACAATATAATTATCCCAAGCCCAGTTGTAGGCTTAGGGTCCATTAGGTTTAGAGTCCATTAGGTTTAAGGTAACTTGTTCACAAAACTATTTATTGATTACAAATACATGCAATCTTCTTATGTAATCACAAAAACGCAATCAATCAATATTATCTTTGTTATCTTTCACTTTTTACCTATATGAAGCGTAATAAGGAAGCCGTATGACCGCGTTCACCGCTCTCACATCATCACCAAGTTAGTTTTTTTCTAAAACCAATTTTACAATTAAAACATACACTAATTAAACACAAATATACTTCACAAAAATAACACAATAAACCGGTTACAAAAGTGTCTCCAACTTCATTAATCGATTGAGCACCGAGAAAAAAAGAATGTTCTCGCCATTTCATCTCCAATGCTTTGAAACTGTTGTTTTCACCTCGATTTGGCATATTTGGAGAAGTAGGAATTCTAAAGTTTTTCGCTTAAAAGAATCTAACGGCTGTGACGTCTTTAAGAAAGTTCAAAACTTGTCTTTTTGTTGAGTGAGTAATAGGTGTAAGAATTTTAGATTAGATTGAGATTTATGGCTGAAAACCCCGGCTTTAGCTATATCTCCGATCATATAATGTCTCTTGTTGCCTTCTAACATCTTGCTTGATTTATACTTTTATAAAATACCGCCGTTCAAAAAGAAAAAATTAAACACTCTCATGTATAACAAAAAGAGTATATGGTCGTTTTCACGACCGAGTTATGCCTTGTTTGATCAGAACTAGGGTGACGGTAATAGAAGAGGACCCGGTCATGACGCACATGACTCGGTCCCTATTACAGGCGGTCTTAGATAACGAGTCGATCTACATGATATGCATGGGGAACATCACCCTCGTTATAATGATATAACATTGAATGTAACACCTAACCATACCTAAAATTTACGTCCATCATTTATTACATATATAATGACATGAGTAAACAGCTAGCTCATCAAATGCTACACTCACAATCACAAGCTCTTCTTTCAGTTCCCTTGTCTCTACGGAATTCCGTGAACCAAAAAAAACTACAATCTTTGAGGTAGTGGCTAATATGGCAGACAAAATAGATAAAAGTGAAGCTGTGACTACACCAAGATCTGAAATGGGACCATGGCTTGATGATGGGAGTTCGAGTATTCGAACTGCTGAGACGCTCTTGAGGTTGTTTCCTGTTGGACTATGTGTGGCTGCACTTGTTGTCATGCTTAAGGATTCTGAGTCTAATGAATATGGTGCTTTATATTACTCCAACATCACTGCTTTCAGGTAATTTCATCTTTTTTGTCATGCTTTATGATAAGTAAAAGGGTTATCGGCACAACTTGTTGATGGTTTGCCTTCAACGATTATGAAATTCTATTTTGATGAAATGAAATATCAAAGTAATATAAAACAGTAGTCACCATCTAATTCTCACTGTTTAACAAGAGATTAATGTAATTTGTTAGGGCCTAATTTTAGTTATCAAAGAATTTTGCTCAGGACATAAAAAAATTCAGGGTCGGCCCTAAGTTAAATATATAAGTAACAAAATGATTGAGTATCAGGCAAGGAGTAGGTGTAACTCTTTAACAAAGTCCAACTAGTGATGAATAGTAATGTTATGACGCCTAGATCTTCGTTTTCAACATAATAATAAGTTTTCCAATCCTGAAAGGACGAACGCCCATTTGCCTTCTACGTCTATGTAATTATAAAAGATATTAATTAACAACTGAATGGTACATAAGTCATAGCTCAGATATGTCAAAAGTATTTGATACCAAAATTTAGGGGTTGTAGAATTGTGTGTACTTTGTTGTCCCATTAAAACAGTGTGGCACGTTCCTTTCCGTAAGTTTTTAACTTTCAAGAGTTTGGATAGCTACGAGAAATTAATAGTAACTTAAATGATGCAGGTTTTTGGTGCACGCTAATGGCATATGTGCTGGTTATTCCCTACTATCGGCTGCTTACACCGCAATGCCTCGCCCTATAACCATGCCTCGAGCTTGGACCTTCTTCCTCCTTGACCAGGTTTCTTAGTCTTGCCTATCTTTTTAAAACATTACCAGATTATATATGTGGAATTACAACTAGTGAGTGTAACTGGGTTATATATCCTTTATTTCTAAAAGAACTTGCGAGTAATGTTTAGAAAGACAGTTTAACGAATTGAAGATATGATCAAAGAACACATTAAGTTATAGGTCAAAGGGAATAAAATTGTTTAAGTGTACTGAATTCTTCTAGCATAGAACTTGTTTGAGCTTTTGGAAGGTTTAGTTTCTCGAATAAGCTGATCTTACAAAAGATCTGCTTCAAACACGCCCATAGGCCATAACTTCATTGCAGAACAAGTTTGTCCAGCCTGAAAAAACACTAATTCTAACTTGTTTCTTAGTCCCGTATAATCTTTGTAAAAAGTAACAAATGTAAGTTAGGAAGTGTCAAACCATGTAAGAGGTACAAGTTTAAATCACCAAAATTCCAACTACTAACCAATTCTTTCTCGATGTTAATCAATCTGTGTTCAATTTTATTGTCTACGGGTCCTAAATTTCTTAAAAGGCAACTACTGTAACACAATCGGAAAACCATTCAAAGTTGTTTTATTTAGTAAATGAAACCACTATTTTACCAATATAGCAATAATCCGACATTTGTGACGTGCCATCCTATTTTTTTATGCAAATCGGTATCTGTTTGTGTCACAACTAACATGGCATATGAAATGACGTCCTATTTTCCGTTTTTGAATGTTTTGGCAGATCCAACCAGTTTTTAGCTCTATTCCATTGCCAAACTTTGTTACCTTTTACAAAAAAGGTATTACACTTTTGCTGTATACACCAAGGTTCTGACTAATAAAAACATGCGTGTAGGTCTTAACATACCTCACACTGGCTGCTGGTGCGGTGGCTGCTGAGGTTGCATTTCTGACATACAAAGGAGATATGGCAGTGACATGGAGTGAGGTCTGTGGGACCTACGGCCACTTTTGTAGACAAGCAACCGCGTCAATCATCATCACTTTTATGGTGGTGCTTTGCTACATTCTGTTGTCTCTTATCTCGTCGTATAGGCTCTTCAGCAAGTTTGATGCACCTGTTGGCTACCATATTAACAAGGGGATCGAGATTGTTGACTTTGGAAATTAAGAGAGTTGACTCTTGAAAATCTATGTGTTCAGTTTCATGAGGAACGAAATAAGATGATAAAGAAATATAATGTATGATATGATTAGGAATGTTCTTCACGGATGCTCTTGTACTTCGTAACTTCATCTTTGTATGTTATAAGTATACTAAATGAATTGTAGTATATGAAAAATATTGAAGAGATGCATGATTTACATACTTATTATAAGCTAACTTCCGTGTTCGCGTAATCATCTAGTTCATGCAGATCCTGATTCGGTTGAATCAATTCGTCCATAAAACGACACGATATTTGTTAAGACAATATCACTGGCCGTCTTTTATATGGCCAACATGGGTATAAAGCTTCTTCCATGGGTTCTACTGTCTAGTTATATACTGGAGCAACATTTGTAGATAGTTGTCTTCACTCTTCAGGGCTATTTGTAGATTGTTGTCCCCTTTTGTGTGCATAGGTTTTCTTTTATCGAAATAATTCAGGGCTGTTTAAAAAGAATCATGTTCAGAACAGAAAAATACTTCAAACAAAGCAAAGCATGCCATCACAACTTGAATCGTTTTGGCTAGTCTAAAGTTGATCAAAATTCATATACGAAACCAATCAGGTAGGACTCTGCTGAATGAAAAATTTATTAAGACGATATGGATAGAATTCTAAAATACATGTTACTAGTATTGCATTGGCCAAACTGTGCGATGCCATGTTGAGGGTGAATAAGTCACAAGTTCAAGTAAAATTTTGGTCATTTCTAAGCTCATACTTCGGCTTAACATCTTCACAACTGCTGATAAAGCAATCCTTCCAAATGTAACGAGTAGTGAAAGAAACGGATATGTTGTCGATACGTCCAAATAAACTTTCAGCCTTTAAATCACCATCTAGCATATAAATTACGCACTGATTGTATGTGTCACCATATATTGCATTACACCACCAATGTGAAGAAAATCCAATCCACTTGTGGTATGAAAAAGGTACAACGTAAAGACTAACTAGCAAATTGTACTTTTCATTGACCATATCTTTACGGTACTCATACCACAACTACTAACCGGTAAATTGTACTTTTCATCAACCATATCTTTACGGTGTTATCCATACCACAACAGGCACTTTCATCGACCATATCTTTACAGTGTTATCCATTAGCCGTGCACATAATAACCATAACCGAAAATGTACCCGGAAAAAAACACCTTTAGCCTTAGATGTTGGTATCATTGATAACATAAAAGTCTTTATTCAATATCTAAAAAAACATTTAAGAAAAAAACACAATTAGGTATAACAGATTTTAGTAAACGTAAAAAAAAAGAAACTCAAAATAAGTAATCAAGCATACCTCACTTGCATCATAACGGATTTTCCAATGGGGTTTCCAATGCTTGCTAAAGCTTTCGGAGCTGTACGAATTCAACCATTTAAAACTATTATTTTGGTGTCATGTGATCTCTAATCTCTTAGAAGCAAACACATGTATCACATCCAAATAAAGTTAAAAATAAAAGAACTTACACTTCAGCATCCATTGTATGTCCCTCGAGAACCCACATAATGAGGATGTTCCTATAAAAACATCACAAAGTCATTTTCAGTTTTTTTTTTTTTTTTTTTGTATACCTGGGTTTCCAACTCGACATTGCTGAGCCGACTAATCCCAAGGCGAGTCATTTTGGATTGATTAATGCAAGAATCGTTTTTGGTAGTTCTAGCAATTTTAAAGAAATGTTTACTTCAATTTTGTGATTATCAATGTGTTTACTTTATAATGCTTTAATGAGGAGGATGTTAGAAATCAAGTTGGTATCGTGGATAACAAAAAGGGTTGCTAGATTTTAAATCTTAGAACTTCAAATTCTGAGAATTTGAAAACTTTAAAACACATTCAACAACCAAAACTCCCCCTTAACAGAATTCAAATAAGCTTGATTGGAAAGTTACCACAAGGAAACCAAAAACAAAACAAATAAACTCCAAACACAACGTTTGCATATCTTTATTTTTACCAATCGGCTTATAGGTTATTCTACTATCCATTTTTATCAGTGACCCAACCCTCCAATATTGGAACACCTAATGAGCATATGTGAGAAGCACACATACCTCATTTATCTGAAAATATGTTCCGGATGCAGGGAATCTGTTAATGCAAAGGTATTTAATACATAATTATACAAAATCATATAAACAGCATCATATTATGTAGTTCGGGACTTTCTTACCAAAACTGGTGCTTTGAAGCCTTCTTTTGTCTGTGAAAACTTAGACAGCCTAAAGACCCAGCGGCCTTTTCCGCCCCACATATCGTCCAAAACAATATTAGCGCTCTTTATATCATGATGTATGACCTTTAATTTGACAATCATGTTTTCTCGAATTAAGTTAACTCCGTCTCGAATTTTAAAGCATATAGCCTTTTGCATACAATCATCACGGCTTCCTTTACAAGCATCTTCTTCGAAGACAAGCATCATCTCACGACCTTCATCACAAAAGCCAAAGATAGAAATTATATCACTTATAATCACAGCACTTGGTTTCTTTTTTAAATCCAAATAAACCTAAATTCTTAGGATCTATGTTTACAAAAACAAAGGAAAGAAAAAAACTATATTATAAATTGTTATTATAGATAAAGGATACACTGCATGTGATCAATTATATTTATATAAGAACTTTGATTTAACCATACCCATTTATAAATTTAGATCTTTTCATTAAATCTATGTGGATAACATACATACATGAATAAATAAATAGGAATATCAAAAGCAACAAAAGAAGTGAATACCTATATGGAGATCTCTGGTAAAAAATAAGAAATGAGTGAATGACGGCTATGATGTTAGAAAGATGTGTTTTGCGGTATTTCAACTAGGGATGCAGTGGGTGTAAGGTAATTTCGTAAATTTATATCCACAGTTATCGGTGAAAACTTATACTCATCTATCTATTAAAATACTTTGGGACCGTTTGATAAGAGCTTTTCTAAAGCTTTTATAAAGCTGTTAGCTTTTTATTAAAAAAATAATCTAATAGTTTTGTTTGGCACAACATTTTTTTAGAGTTGTTATCTTTTTATTTTAACCAAATAGCTCTTAAATAAAAAGCTGTTCCATACAGCTTTTTAGATTGTCAAGAGCTGTTAAAGCTGTAAATTACTGATATAACCTCCAACCATATTATAATTTATTAAAAGATGTCCTTTTTAGTCATTTTACATCTTACCTTTATAGTTAACAACTAATATACCAAACACTTTTATTAAAATTAACAGTTTTTTAACAAACAGCTTACAGCTTATAGTTAACAGCTTACAACTTACAATTAACAGCTTACAGCTAGTTTTGCCAAACATAGCCTTTTTGTGTATCTATTAACCCATTTAAAATTAAACAATAGTTATTATGTTATAAATGTATATTTAATAGTTATCGAATTTCAATAAAAAAACACAAGAAATTAAAAGTTTGTTGGTGTCTCGAGACTAAAAAGAGATTATAAAAGATCCAACAATCAAAAATATATTTATGTCTAATTCACACTTCCTATTTCATTATTTGTGTTAAGAAATATAAGTTCTTTTAAAGTTATATACGATTCACATATACTTATTAAGTTTTTTGTGAACTTAAGATATATGTTTAAGTCTTTTGTGAACTTGATACTTGAAAAAATAATTGGTGTCTTATTACTTATTTTAATAGCTAGTTTACATACATATTAAGGTTTTGTGATTTTGTTTTAATTCATTAACTCATGGGTTTACCCACGAGTATGGGTATAGGTAAAATTTTATACCTACTAGTGATGACGGGTAGGTGATGGGTTTTAAAAAAAAAAATCTATATGGGTGAGTGACGGGTTTTATATACCTGTACTCATTACCCACGGATGTCACCCCTAATTTCAATTGATTATGATTGGCTGTCGGTCTTAGGCTAAATATTTGGTCCACTACACACTTATACTGTTTATTAGATTTCAAAAGATCATTCTTTTTTTTTTTGCCTTTATGGCCGTCGACAGCCCAATAATGTCGTCGCTGCTTAATATGTTATCTCGTCATGTGAAACATATGTCTTCAAATTAATCGTGTTATATCATCGTTTTTCATTAGACGATATTGATAACGCTTATACGGAACATGTTTTGAATTACAAAGTCAAATACGGATGTTCGTAACTTAATCCAAGAATAATCAAGTGATGATCGAGATATGTGAACCAAATGGCTTCATGTTCAATCGCGAAATTGAATGTAATCATGGCATTTCATTAAGTGAAATTGCTAGCCATGCTTTCATATCCCTAAGTCTCTCGGTAAAAAAATTCAAACCTCCTTATACGTATATATAAGAGAACTTTGTCGTTGTGCAATCGTCTAGTTCATATGTATCCCAAACAAACAGCCCACAAGACAACTATCTACAAATGTTGATCAAATATTACTAGAGGATCTGAAACCCATGAACTCCCGTTCACGAAAAGCCGCTTAATTTTTAGCAATGTAATCCTTCTCCTTCTCGTTGACTTTAGGGTCCGTTTGGTTCAAAGAGGCGTTTAGGGTTTGATTTTTGGTTTAGACTTATAGATAAAATTTTGGTTTTGATTTGGTGAGAGAAAGAATTATATTAAATCAAAAATATTTTGGTTTTGATTTGGTTTTGATTTTGGTTTTGATTTGAATCCCATCGCAATGCCTTAAAGCCCCTTAATGGGAAACTGGATGGCTAGCATGAGGGTTGGCATTCTCTTCGTAAGATGATTCGAACTCTGGTCGAGAGACTTGATGCCTTGGTGGCACGCAAGATATTCCGCTGCACCAAATTGCCGTTAAAATTTTTTTTATTGTTTTAAAATGTTAGTGGGAATTAAAGTAATAATTTTTTATTTTTAAAATAATATATAAAAATAATAATGTGAGATAGAAACCACATGCAATGAGAAAACCCATCAAATACACTAGATTGTGAATAGTGGCTGTCAGTAGCTACCAAACCCACTGATCTCGTTTTTAAAAATTAACCAAACAACCATATTTGAGTTAAAAGTCAAATCTCACCTTTTAAAGCCCTAACCAAACGGACCTTTAGGGCCCGTTTGATAAAGGGTTACCAGCCCTATTCTCCAGGTATTAACTTATAATTAGATATTTGGTTCTAAAGCTGGATTAGAACGGCCCACCAAAACCCCATTTTTATTAACAATTTGAAATCTCGGATGTTAACCCTCCATTACTGACATTATAACTTTTTGTGGGTCATAGCACACTATTTAATCTTTCTCTTTCTTCTTTTAATTATAGAAGATTTATTTTTTAATTTTATACTAACAAGTTAATATATATATTTATTTATATAACAATTAATATTATATTCAAAACCCAAATTTAAATCTAATCTTAAACCACCTACTTTATAAACCCACGTTTAAAGTAAAACCCGACTTCAAACCAAACGGGCCCTTATTCTCTCTTTTGTTTCCCCTTCTATGCGAAGGTTTCTTTTATCAATAATTAACGGATGTTCACACAAAAAACTCAATTTTAATAACAAAAGTATACTTCAAATTAGCAAAGCTGTCAACCTAACCTGAACCAAATCAACTAGGTAGGAACTTGCTGAATGAGTATATATCTATTAAGACGACATGGATTAATACAAATTATTACATTGGCTGAACCTCGATCCCACATATGTTAAGGCTTCATAAGTTACAAGTTTAAATTAAAAAATATGCAAATACGTTCATTTCTAAGCTTTTATACTTCGGCTTAAATATTTCAAACAACAACCTCCTTCCATCTTCCCACTTTTCTAAGACCCAAATCAATATCACGCAAATATCATGTCTTTGAGAATCTAAGTTAACACTTTGCCATCTCGAAGCAGAATTCATTGCAAACAGTGATGTAGATGTCAAGGACATCTAGACCGTTGCTTAGTATTCTCTAGGCTGTTCGGGTTCCCATGTCTGGAAACATTGCACATGTAGCTAATGAGTAATCTGCAGAAGCGGTGGAATATTAAGAAAAGGAATTTAAAAAACTCATCAACATTCTGATATGCAAGTTATTTTTTAACCAGAAATAGTAAATAATGCTAAGGAAACAACAAAACATGGCGTTGTAATGAAGTCGCCAAATCATTTTGAAAAAACAAAATGTAGGTTGCATCATTTCAGATAAACATAGTATAAAGTATACTTTTCATGTACTAAACTAATTAGAGAACTTCGGTTTGTTTATTTCTTGTTACATTATATTTTATGAGGCGGCTTTATCTACTTCTGTTTCCACGACAATTTACCAATAAATTCATTCAAAGTAACTTCAGATTACGTAAAAAATAATAAAACTTACATGGATTCAATTGCCTTCTTAAGTTGTAGGACCACCTTACACGCCTTTAACACCTCTTCTGCGACGATTGATAAAGCAATCCTTCCAATGTAACAAATAAGAAAGGTATTTTACAGGCAATTCCATTGACATACAGATGGATAAAATTGATATGTTGTTTACACTTCCAGGTAGAATTTTCAGTCTTTGAATCACCATCTAGAATTGATTTCGCACTTTCGATGTTCATATGTGTCACCATGTCTTGCCTTACACCACGAGTGTCAAGAAAATACAACCCACTTGCATGGTTAATGCGTATTTTGATGCAGTTCAACCATGTAAAATTATTTTCATATATTCATCGAGACTCATGTTATATGATTGCCAATTGACAATGAGTTTTTCATCCATTTCATCCTTATTTGTCGCATGCCTTGCATTACACCACCAATGTGAAGAAAATCCAATCCACTAACATTGCCCGGCTACTTATCTAGACTTCCCACGCTCAATAGCCTGCAGGCCCAAGAAATATTCTTTAATATACCTTAATGAACTTTTGTGGCGATTGAATAAAATGACCAAATGATTCAAATAATCTGCTTACGTCATCAGTTTGTACCACAACAAAGTTATTCATGTAAGCTTCTTCGACGGTGTCTACTTGTACCTTCGAGTAACCTGGGCGCATTTGAATCCCATCTAACATCCCATCAAGTCTTGGATATAACATTGCTTTAGCCATTGTTTCCTCAATGTCGCATAGGGAACTAACAAGTCACATGGAGTAGGAGCCTGCAAAACATGAAACGACTTGTAAATTTTGCAAATGAAAAAATTACAGCAGTATAAAAGTTTGAGCATACAACACCATACTATATAAGTGTCTTAAAAGTAGGAGTGCTAATCGGGTCGTGTTGGTCTGGTTCGGGTCAAACCTGTAGTAAAACTAGAAAACTAAGTAGCTAGCTGTTTTCTTGTGCCTTCTTATCATGTTGTAAGCTATAAATATTTAGCAAGATACATGGATTTAAGAATGCTTTTTCTCTTTCTTTTGTAACTGGTACCTGAACTAATACAAGTTTAAGGATGCACCTTATGTAAAAGAGTCAAACAATAAAAAACATATAGTACCAACCGCAGCAGAGCATTTCCACAAGCCAAAGTGACAAACAACAGCAGACAGGCCAAGCCAAAGTGGATGAGTAGATGAATAGGTTCTTAGGCTCGGCCTAATGTGAAGCGGCTTCTAAGCCCTTCTCCTCAGCGCCCTCTTGGCACGCTTTAGTCTGTTTCTGTAGTTTCTAGCTTCAGCTCTGTATTCATCACCATTCTCTATGACATTCGCCTGGCGCATCTCCACTTGCCCTTCCTCATTAATAACAAGCAACACCAGATTCCTTACCTGTTAAACAAGACATTATTCTATGTCAGACATTATTCATTTCCCCGTCACATTGCATACCCATTCAGATATCCAGGCGCTTAAATTAATATGTTGACTATAGCCTATGTTTACGAGCTCAATAAAATGATACTTCACAGCTCATATTGTACAATACTGAGATGTTCTTTGAATGCTAACACTAGAGTCATATGAAGACACCTAATAATGGGTTGCGTCTTTGTTTAAATGCGTACATAAGCATTGTGTAGTTTTGACTAGGGGTGTCATATTGGTTTCCGTCTTTGCAAAATTTGTGAAGACGTGAATGAGTTTGTGAAAATATTTGGTATTGTTGAACTTTAAAGGGAATTGTTGAGGACATGATGAAAGAAGATTTGAAAATATCAAGTGTTAGTGACTCAGATTTGTACTATTTTTAAGGTATATTTAGATGGTCTACTATTTTATTAGAAGTGGCAATATGATCAACTGATCAAAATGGGTACAGGTTGAAACGTGTAGCTTTTTGTACCGGTCAAAGCGGGTATAGAAGCATGGGTCTAAATACAAAAATATGCCATGTTTACTACGTCTAAATGCACCATCTCACTTGTGCTACTTGTGCTTACAGTTTAAAAAAGAATAACAAGACTATAAAATTACAGAAGCTAAGCAAAAAAAATACGTTAGTAAGATACCTCAATGCCATCAAATACATCTATAGATCTCCCTGTGCAGCATTTCGAAGGGTTCGTTTTCCCTTGCTGCTGGTGCCGGTACTACACTGATTATCTCATCAAGCACTGTTGACATGTCATGGAGAACCGGAAAACCATCAAGTATGTGATTAGGTGCCTCGAAATCGACTAAGAGACCCCAGAATTCATCTCTGATCTCACGGGTTTTAAGGTTGATGTCCTTAGTTCTATCATTGAGGTCCGAAGCTACATGGAAGAAAAATAGTGAGGGATATATTAAGAAAGTACGAGTATTGTTTGGAAGATAACTTAATGCAGAGACATACCGTTATATCTTTCAAGTCTGTTCAGAACCACAACAACACTGAGGTTGCTGCGTACCGCTTCAGAAATGAACCTCACTTGTTCAACCAACTACTGGTCTGTTAACATGGTGAATGATATAGGCACCCTCGGCCATTGAAACGGCCTGTTGTACCTCTCCCCGAAATTCAGGATGACCCGGCGTGTCAACGATGTTGAGCACGTGGTCCTTCCATCTCAGGGACGTGACCTGCAAGTGACATAAGTGACATTGGGGCTTAAAACTTCATAAGTAAATGATGAACACAATTGAAAGCAGAAAATAAAAAGAAATACAAATAGGCAAATGATAAACGGTACTTGCTAGCCTAGAGGTAAATAAGTGACATTGGGGCTTAAAATGAAGGCACCTATAAGCTATGAACTAAAAGATTAACTTAAAACAGCAGAACTAAGGTTCAAATTCTACCTACAAACTGAATTTTATAGCTTAATTTCTCAAATCAAAGCAGCAATTGCTGCTGGTGTTTCCAAGACAGAAAGTGGCAAAAAGTGTTCACTTAGGGTCTCAAATCAACCCTATTGGTTTCTAACCCCACAAACCTAACTAATATCAATATATGTCGGGCAACAAACAAATGAAAGCAGCAACAAACAAACAAACAAACAAAATGAAAGCAGCAACAATAACAGATAGCTGCTGATCTAAGTTATGCAGAAAAACTCAAAACAAAGGAGAAGTTGATTTTTATGAAAACAAAAGCTCAAATAGACTTAAACTAACCTTATAAACTTGCTGCAATCAAGCTTAATCTATGAATCAAAATCGAGGATAGCACGAACACTAATCCCAAACACTATTTATGTGGTCAGAGCAAAATTTAAACAAGGCAAAATATTACGTAAATAAACAACAACAGCAAGAATTTAAAACAAGAACATTCTATTATGAGTAGAGGACTTAGACTCATACGTGACATGTAACAGTTTCAATAGATATGCCCCAATGATGATGATCCATAAAACATATAGAAGAGAATAAAATGTTTTATGCAGGATGAAACGTTTACGGTTTCTATAATATGAATTCTCTTATACACCTAATTAACTCATTACATAAGCACACACTCTATTATTTAAGAGTAGAGAGAAGATTAAGACTCACAAGTGACATGTATACACAAACCAACCACTAATAATAGGATTAGCAGTGATCTCTATACTAATAATCCTCTCTCTAATACAGTTGAGCAAACAAAATCAAAGATACAGGGGTTCGTTGGTAACGGGTCAAAACAATTGAAAATCACTTAAAATCAAAGATACATAACCTGAGGATAAAACCAACCAAAAACAGATTAACACGCTAAATGGCTTTATATTCACACAAACCTTCTTTTTAGCACTCTTTATATCATGATGTATGACGTGTGATTTGTCATTCATGTTTTCTGGAAGATAACTCCAACCTTCTCGAATATCAAAGCATATTTGCAAAAGCCGAGGCCAAAAAAGGCAAGTCATGCTAGCCTTTCGCATATGATCATCAAGGCTTCCATTGATAGCATCCTCATAGACAAGCATCATCTCACTTCTTACAACCTTCATCGCAATAGCCAAAAACAAGAAGTATATATCACTTATAATCTTAATAAGCCTAAATGTGCTGAATATAACATAATCAAAGTTGAAAACATTATTACATGAGTATTACTTATCCATTGATATCTATATATATAGGAACCTTAACTTAATCATACTCATCTACAGTATCTGTTACCTATCCATTGATATCTATATATAGGAACCTTAACTTAACCATACTGATCTAGATCACACAGCATCATCAAAAGCAACAAAAGAAGAAAAAATAATGAATGAATACCTATTTCTCATCTGCTACAGAATATGTTAAACTTTTTGGAAGGAAATAACGGCTGTGATGTTGTTTGTAAGAATGGTGTTTGGTATTTATGCTAGGTCAGATCGCATTAAGATGGGCTTCAACTTTTCTTGGGCCACTGCACAACAGTATAGCAAGGTGTCTCTCTTTATCAAAGAGTCATGTTAATATAATTTAGTAGCATCACTATGCATAGTAAGAATAAAACCGCAACTATCTATCTATCTATATATTAAAAAAAAAAAAATAACCCGTGTAAAACACAAGCATTAAAATCGCTATAAAATCATTTTTATATATTCTTGAAGCAAATAGCATTAAAAACTCTTAAAAACCATAGCTTAAATAGGTCGAAAAAATACAGTTGCAAACATATTGTGAAAGCTTTAAAAAAGAAAAACGCATTTCTACTAATTTATTTTTGTAAACTTCAAAAAAAACAAAACAGAAACAAACGTTTTGAGAAGAATTTATTTTGCATTTAGGCACTTTGAGTTCCCATGTTTCATAATCCTCATATATCTAATTGTCATTATGAGATTTCAAGTTATTTGTTAGTATTTCTTACTAGACGATTACCCGCGCATAGCGGCGAAAATTCGTAGCGGCAAAAAATTAATTATATGTGATATTGTGGTGAATGTTTCGTGTAACATTCAAAATAAAACGTGAAAAGATCGAGTTGTTTCCTTTGGGTTAATGCAAAACAACCTAAAAATATAAAATACCATTCATAACTCGTTGTAAAAGTTACATGTTTTGACCCGCTAACCCAAATATTTTAATAACCTGGTTTTACCCGACCGGTTCAAGCAGTTAAAAAACGGGTGGAATTAAACCCGATCTTATATTTTTGAAACCCTGTTAGACCCGATGGGCGGGTTGAATCGGAGAATGAACCGATAACCTGGTGACTTGATCAAGTTAACCTGGTGATCGAACCAATGACCCAATGGTCGAACCCGTGACCCGGAGAACGAACCGGTAATCGGGTGACTCGATCAAGTTGACCCGGTGATCGAACCGATGACCCGATGGTCGAACCCGTGACCCGATAATCAGAATTAGGAGTATTGAAATTATGGAAGAAGTTTGACTAATTAATGAGTTAATCCATTTATGGAATTTAAGTTTTCACATTTCACTATTTATGGAATTTAAGTTTTCACATTTCACTATTTATGGAATTTAAGTTTTCACATTTCACTTTTCACTTTTCAAAAAATGGTGGTTTTTCCTTTATAGATAGTAGAGATAGAGATAGAGATTATGAGATGTAAGATAACGATATACAACAAAAAGTGAGCTTCCTTATAACGATCCACTTTGGCAAGAAGGTCGTTATGTCATAATTTTGGCGTGTCATCAAATCATAATAAAGACATAAAAGATTATCAGGAAAGCCATAATCAAGCATCGACTCTCAAACATATAAGCTCAACATGTATAAACTAAAAGAAGTAGAAAGGACAAAACACGTGTGTAGGATCAGAGGCGGATCTACAGCCACTGAAGGTGGTTCCCAGGAACCACCTTAGACACCGAATTTGTTTAGAGTTGCCTTGTAAAAATTTTAAGGACCTACCTTAGAAATAAACGAGGAACCACCTTAGATTAGTTTATAAGAAGGAAGGAAGAGCAAATAACATGATATTGATAATAATCGATCTGGAAGTTATAGCCGGATTTACTCGCCGGTATTTATCAAGAAGATGAAGTTTTTGAGATTAGTGCTAATGTTGTAGTTGGTCAAATATATATACGGTACAAAGTTTACTGGGTCTTGTTGCAAGTTGTGGGGTCATAAAAGTTTAATCTATTTTTTGGATAGTCATGTCAAAAAGTAATTACTCATATTTTCTATTTATTTCTTACTCTTCGTAATACTAGTAGACTCCTTTGTTTTATGTCTCTTGTTTAATAAAAATAAGATAATATTGTATGTCTTATTGTTGTTATCATAACAAATATTCATGTTATTATCATTATTTTTCTGTTAAGCTATAACAAAAGTGATAAAAGTGATTCAACAAAAGTGATAAAAGTGATTTACATATATAAAAAATGAGTATTACCTCCGTCTCAAAATTACAGTTCAAATTTTTATTTCGAGTTGTCTTAAATTAATTTTCCATTTCTAAAAACAGGTAAAAAATTTATATTGAAATTATTATATTACTTCTATTTGAAGTTATAATCGCAAATTTTAAATTTTTTTAATTTGATTGGTTAAAAGTAAAAGTATCTTTATAGAAAAGTTAAGAGAGAAAGATATAAATATGATACTTTTCTTAAACTACGAGTTTTTTTTAATGGGTGGACAATAATTTTATGACGGAGATAGTAATAATTTTATAAAATAAACATATATTATTGTTTAAATTGTTTCAAGGTACAAGTAAGTAACTGATTCTGCAATCATAACTCGTTTTCAAATTATTAGCGTGATGAAGAATCAATTATAAACACCATGATTTGATATGACATGACATGCCCGACCCGACCCGACATATTGAACAATTGATAAATCGATCGTTAAATTATTTTTTTCATCCGAGCACCAAAATTATGTCTGGTTCGCCATTGAAAGGAACCACCTTAGATTTTCGGCTGGATCCGCCACTGTGTAGGATATGTAAATCTTGCTTATGTTTTAGAGAGAGAAAGAGATAGAGAGATAGTGAGAACACACACACTTAGAGAGAGAAAGTGAAAGAAAAACACTTTTCAACTATGTGTAAAAATGAATAACCACACTACCCTCTCCACCAAAGGAGAGGGTTTATATACCCAAGCCTTGTAATGGCCTTGGGCTTACATGTTTGGGCCGGCCTACACATGTTGTAGGCTAGGCTTGGACTTGTTTGTTAAATAACGATGTCTAGACTACGAGCTACTACATAGAATATTGTTGGAGTGACCGAATCTTCCTAAATACGTATAAACGTATTTCCAACAATCTCCCCCTAAGGGAGGTCACTCCAAACAAGGGCGTTACCCGAGTTACAATATTGAAATAAACCTAGCATACTATGCTTGTGTTGAGCTCGTAGTCTTCGTCTTTCTTTTCTTTTTCTTTTCTGGTGAACATGCTGATGTGATCTGTGATATCAATCTTGAGCATTAATCTCTTGCCTTGATCTCGTGCATCCATCACTTGTGATCTTCGCCTCTTCGTGACACCATGTCCCACATACTTATACCTTCGTAATTCTTGAAAGCTTCAGAGTTCGATACAGCGGAAGACTTAACTTTTAGGCTTTCTTGTATTAGATGAGGTATTAAGTGCATCAAGTATAAGCATGCGGGGACGACTTCTTCTCGGATTCCGCAACGCCACCGTCTTCAAATGCCGCAACATAAGTAGACACGAACGAAATGGCTTTGAACATTTCATTCTAATTCGGTATCATTTTACCTCCGGTCGGTGAAGACCGTTGGACGATATAAAATATCGTACTTGTGGCAGGTAGATTTAATTAAAAATCTCCTTGACAAGATTTCGCGGGTAAACCCGTTCTCTTTACTCGACCGTCCAAAGCTGACTGCGAACGTAAAGAGTGAATCATTTGGATAATAATATCCGCATGATTTGAAGCCGTCAATTCATGTTCCTGGAACAAGTGAAATTCAGTTAAGAACCACACCATCGTTGCTTTCCAGTTGTCACGAGCTTGATTCGTATAGAATCTTGCAAGTTACCTACCAAGTGCTGTTTGAGGTTAACACTAGAAGGATTTCCACTCATCACTGTGAACACTAAGGTATCACTCTGAGTGTTCTGGCAAGATCGCTAAGATATTGCGTAGAGGCCTGGAACGTGTTTAAATTCATTTAAGAATTAAACCACTATTGCTTTCCAGTTATCACAAGTTTGATTCATAAAGAATCGCACAAGTCACCTACCATGAGCTTTTTGATATTCGCTCAAGAAGGATTTCCATCTTCATTGTAAATACTTTCGTATTACTCGGATGTTCAGGCAAGATCATGAAGATTTTGCGTAAGACTCTTAAGATCTTTCTTACTTTTCACACTGTGTGAAGAAGCAATGAAATATGAAAGTATGTCCTAATGAGATATTTGATGATCTCAAATGGCTCTAGACTCGATCGTGCATTTTGGATTTTAGTGATCGGAGGCTGGAGAGGAGTGCCACCTTTTCAATACCAATTTATTCGGAGTGAATAAATCAATAGATAATGTGTTGTCTCCGTGTGATTAAAACAAATATCTTTTAAGAGATATCTGAGTTAGCTGGGATGGGTTATGCATTGCATCACTGGGTCCATGATGTCTATCTTCAATATCAAGAATCATTAAAATGATCTCAATAGCATATGTGTTGACCCGGTTTCTGCCTAAGGTTGTAAGGAGGGCTTCTTTCTTTACACCATTTATCTTTACAATTCTTTTTCATTCTTCAACCTCTTCAATGCTTACCAATACGTCATAACTAGCACCTTGTTGTGATTGTTCCAGTGCTAACTTAAGTACTTGGTCGGCATTTAGCTACGCTCGCAATCTTTCTCCAACTTTCCTAAGGACTACTATTTCTAGCTATGGAATGTCCTTGGGAAGATTCCTCCGGTTCTGGAAGAATCATAGGACTTAACCTATCCTACCATCCTTATGTCACCACAATCTTCATAGTCGTGAAATAAATGGGTTTTGGGTAAGTATATGTCACCATGAAAATCCATTTTGATAAGCAAATCTGTTTTGCTCCCCCTTAACATATGCCACGATATTCGAAAACATTTCGCACATGTCGGGATGAGCCATCACGTTAAGTCTAACCATTTTTGATAATTTACCATATTAAATCACATTTTCTCCCCCATATTAAAAATATTAATCCAATCGATGTTTTTAATATCAATTGATTTAATGAAGTTTTAACAAAGGTTTTGGGAAGAAGAATGCAAGTCCGTTTTATCTTCATGATATCAAATGTATGAGATATGATACCGATTTGTAACATGATCACATATTCACCATATTAGAAAAGAATTGACAAGGTTGGACCTGATAGATGAGAACATCATATGATAAGATCAAATGGTTCTTGTCGGCATATGTTGGTCGCCTCGTCACGTCTGAAGTCATCTCTTGACACCACATGTACGATTGGTATTGTTGTCTTGACACCAACTTGTGAACTTGTTGTCTTGGCATCGAAGATTCTGAATGCTTGACAATTGCTCCCCCTCAATTGTTGACTCGTGTTCTATTGAAAGAGTTGTAGTCGTCGTTTGAGTAGTCGCATCGTCGAGTATGTAGATACCAATTGTAGATTGCTATGGTTGTAGAGATGATGGCTTCATAAAAAACAAGACTTCTCTTGTTTTAACAAATAAATGCACTGAAACGTACATAGATTTGTGTGAGACCAAGTTATAAAGTAAACTTGATCTCTTACAAGGTTTTAAAGTAAACCTTGCCCGAGAAAATTAATTCCCGTTGAGAGCCAAAGCTTTCATAAGAAATACTTGACTTTAATATGAAAACCGGGTTGCAGTCAGAAATAACTACAAGCCATATTGGCATGTTTTATGAAATATTTACAACTTTTGTACGAACTCTATTTATCGCGCCGTGTCGATATTAATCAACATTTCTAAGGCCGTAAATATTATCGTACCAAAAGACATGCCTTTGAAAAATAAAGTAAAAATATTTTTGGATTTTTCTAGATTTTTCTAGATTTTTCAATTTTTATGGTTTTTATATGGTTTTATATTTTTGTATTTTGCTTTTGTGGATAAAAATATAAACAAATATACAAATGATCACCAAGGATACGAAGAATAGTTTTACCAAGACTATTCTTTCGCTTCATCTGCTAGTTCCTTTAGAGTCTCAGGCGAGAAGGTTCTCATTCCTAGCTTGTCGGCCAAAAATTCAATTCGAGTGCGATCTAAAGCCTTCGTGAAAATATCCGCCAATTGATACTCAGATCGGACAAAGTAAAGCTCGATTACTCCATTTTCCACTTGCTCCTTGATGAAGTGGTAGCGAATGTCAATGTGCTTCGACCGGTAGAATTAAACATTGTTGCAGCATAAGGCAATTGCACTCTTGTTGTCACAGTACATCGGAATTTTGTTGAACCCTAGACCATAGTCGGTTAATTGCGATCTCATCCAAAGAATTTGAGCACAACAACCGGACATAGCTATGTATTCTGCTTCCGTACTTGAGATTGTAGCGCTTTTCTGCCTTTTCGATGCCCAACTGATTAGTCGATCTCCTAGTAGTTGCAAAGTTCCACTCGTGCTACGCCTTGTATCTTGACAACCCGCGTGATCCGTATCTGCATATGCCATAAGTGAAATCGAAGAGTCCTTCGAATACCAAAGTCCCCGATTAATGGTTCCTTTAAGATATCGAAAGATCCGTTTCACAGTGGCCAAGTGTAACTAAGTAGGTCGAGTTTGATACCGAGCACACATACATATAGCAAACTGAAGATCAGGTCAACTAGCTGTGATATACAGAAGAGTGCCGATCATTCCACGATACAGTGTCGGATCAACGGCAACTCCATGTGGATCTGCATCAAGCTTAGTTCGTTCCACCATTGGAGTATCCACGGGATCACAAGATTCCATCTTATATTTCTTAAGCGATTCAAGGGCATACTTGGATTGATTGATAAAGATGCCCCTGGGACTCTGAGATATCTGAAGACCTAAGAAGAATGATACCTTGCCCATCATTGACATCTTAAACTTGGAAGACATGAGTTTCCTAAATTCGTCGGATAAAGTTTGGGTCGAGGCTGCAAATATAATATCATCAACATATATTTGTACCATAATCATATCTTTACCTCGTTTCTGAATGAACAGCGTGGGATCCACCTTGCCTTTAGCGAAGCCTTGTGTAATGAGGAATTGTGACAATAGATCATACCATGCGCGAGGAGCTTGCTTCAACCCATATAGAGCCTTCTTAAGCTTGTACACATGATTAGGATATTTAGGATTCACAAAACCATCTGGCTGTTGAACATAGACCTCTTCCTTGATTTCACCATTCAGAAATGCCGTCTTCACATCCATCTGATAGACGATCATATTCATGTGGGCTGCATAAGCGAGGAATAGTCTAATAGCTTCCAAACGGGCAACAGGTGCAAAGGATTCCATAAAGTCGATGCCCAATAATTGCTTGTATCCACGAGCTACTAGTCGAGCTTTGTTCTTCAATATTCCGCCTAACTCATCAAGTTTCACCTTGTAAACCCATTTCAAAGTGAGTAATTGCACTTGATTCGGGCATGGGACAAGTTCCCATACTTCAAGACGTATGAATTCGTTAAGTTCTTCTTGCATAGCTTTTATCCAACAAGATTGAGTAAAAGCTTGTTGCCATGTCTTAGGTTCAACTTCAGTGAGAAAAGCATCAAAATGACAAAACATTGCATTTTCTTGTAGCTGACTTCGTGTGGATACCGGACGATTAGGGTGACCAATAATAGAATCTATAGGATGATCCTTTGTCCACTTGATGTCATGTTCACGAATCCGTGGATTGGAGTAAACTGTAGTAGGAGCTTCCTCTGAGGTGGACGACCTGACTTGATTAGGGTTGGGAATAGGTACACCAAAGAATGGAAGTTCACGCATTTGAGCGAATTCCAAATCGTGATCATCATCATCCTCTTCATCATCAATAGGCATGACATGGGTAGTTGAAACAAGTGTTGGTTGAAAATTACTTGTTGAAGGTATATCTTGACCAATTGTAGGTGCAGACGTATCTGATTGTGCTTCGGTTGCAGGAACGACAACTTCGGTTACCGGAGCTATTACCTCAGGTTCTGGAGCAACAATACTTGGAAGAGTAAAGAATTCATCAAAGAACGGTTGAAACAACGTATCCCAGTCATTCCTAGTAGGTGGTATAAATGATGAAGTAGGGTTGTTTGGGACAAGACCAGAACTAATGTTACTGGTAGGGGTGAGCAAAATAATCCGAAAAACCGAAACCGAACCGAAAAACCGAACCGAAAAATCGACCGAATATAAAAACCGATGGTTCGGTTTTTACGTTTTCAAAAACCGAAAAATTTCGGTTCGGTTTCGGTTTTTATCCAAAAACCGAACAGTAAAAACCGAACCGAACCGAACCATTTTATTATATCAAAAAATATAAATATAATATAATATAACATAATATAAATAAATAAGTAATATATCAAAATTATAAATAAATATTCTTTTTTTAGAGAAATATGAGTAATATATTTATCTTATTGTTTATACGCGTTTTTTTATATATATCTATGCTTACTTGAAAATATATCATTACATATGTGACAATAATCGTTTGTATGCATGTTTACTTGCATGTGTGTTTATCTTATTAATATGTGTGTAATTATAGATTAAAAATTTGAGATAAACACTATTAGGCTTAGATTGAATATAAAGAAAAAAAAATTCACGCAAAACAAGTTTTTTAATCTAAATCGGACGTACTCAAATATAAACGGTTTTAAAACCGAAAAAACCAAAAAACCAAACCGAAACCGATTACAAACCGAAAAAACCGAACCGCCCAAAACCGAACGGTTTCGGTTTTTGGTTTTTAAAAAACCGAATATGTCGGTTCGGTTTCGGTTTTAATCAAAAACCGACCCAAACCGAACCGTACACACCCCTAGTTACTGGGTCCTATTTCATGAAGTGCGGGTTCAAAGCTGCTTTGCTCAGAAGCCATTGCTGTCAGCTCATCAAAATCAACATTCATAGTTTCGAGGATCTTACGAGACTTACGATTGTAGATTCGGTATGCCTTCTTTGCGGGTGCATAACCAATGAAAATACCAATATCAGCCTTTGGTTGAAGTTTTCCCAAATTGTCACCATCATTATTTGGATAGCAAAGAGAACCAAATACATGAAGATATGATAAATCTGGTACTTTTCCATGGAGAAGCTCATAAGGTGTTTTACCATGGCGTTTACGAATTAGTGACCGGTTTTGGGTGTACACTGTTGTAGATACTGCTTTTGCCCATAAAAACAATGGAGCCTTTACGTAAATTAACATCGTTCGAGCAGCTTCTATAAGTGTGCGATTTCGCCTTTCAACGACACCGTTTTGTTGTGGAGTGCGTGCAACGGATGTTTCATGAGATATGCCAACTTTTTCATAATAATCACGCAAGATTTGATTCACAAATTCGGTTCCATTATTTGTACGAATGCGTCAGACAGTAGTGTTGAGACGCACTTGAATCATCTTGAGAAATCCGATGATGAATTTAGGTGCCTCATTTTTGTTTTAAGAAATTTCACCCATGTAAACCGAGAGTAATCATCGACAATGATGAGGATGTACTTTTTACCACTAAGACTTTCAGCACGCATTGGCCCACAAAGATCCATATGCAACAGATAAAGTTTCTCTTGGTTGGTGTCTTCCGTCTTGGGTTTGTAAGATTTCTTAGTGCTTTTCCCCATTGTACACGCGGAAAACAAATGATCCTTGTGGAATGAAAGTTTAGGAAGACCACGAACAAGTTCGTTTTTCGCCAAGTGATTAATAGCGTCAAAGTTAAGATGAGGTAACCGTCGATGCCATAACCATGACTTAGTCTTTGATGCTTTGGAGAGAAGACATACGGGAGAAGCGGCCATCATATCTTGTAGATACAAAGTATACAAATTATTCCCTCGAGTACCTTTCAATAAATCAACCCCTTCCAAATTACGAATGAAGCAGGTATGCTCTCGAAAAGCAACTTCTAGGTTTGCATCACAAAATTGTCCCACAGAAAATAGGTTGTGACCGAGACCTTCCACATAATACACTCTTGAAATAATAACATTCCCAATATGATATTCACCATAACCCATTATCTTTGCAATATGATCATTTCCAAATCGAACCGTACCAAGAAACTTGTTGACGAAATTTCTGAGCTGAGAGCGATCTCCGGTCATATGCTTGGAAGCAACCAGAGTCCAAATACCAGAGAACAATTTGGACCACCTGTTTTCAATAACAACAGTAGACAATGCATTGGAAACTATTGGTTCCTGAGTGTTAGCAGATACATATATAAGATTATCAGAATTGCTAACATGTTTGTGACCCTTAGATTTCCTGCGTTTTCTAATGTGAGTTTTAGCACTAACAGGTTTTACAGTTCCAACTTTCTTAGGTTTTGGATTATCCGCGGGCACTACAGTGGGAGTAGACCTATTTAAAGGGCACTTGTTTCCTACAGTAGTGTCGGTGTTCCTAGTTAAAGGACACGCTTGTGTTTTGGTAGCCTTGGTACTCCTAGTTAAAGGACACGCTTTCTTCGCTGTAGTGGGAGTGATCCTAGTTAAAGGGCACGTATTTCCTACTATAGTGAAAGTTCTACCAGTGGGGCGCCACAACCAACCAACTTGGGTTAACACTTTCCCAGTCGGTTTCCATTCTAATCCATTTTTCTGGGCATACATCTCATTCACATGGTCAATAAGGCAAGAATCATGACGACTAGAAAACATACATTCATTGCAATTCGAACATTTCAAATTAGAATTCACACTAGGCTTAGAACGCTGCACAACCGCAAAGCCTTTAGGTTTAGCTACATGATTCTTTTTATTCAAAACAGAAATTACATTCCTTAGGATGGGCTTCTACTTTCTTCTTCACTTGACTACTAGATGGGGGCAAGATCCTATCATTCTTCTTATTTCTTTTAAGCTTAGATCTTTGAGCCTTATTAGTGGTGCTTACTCCTGTAGAAGGAAACATGGGAATATTAGAAGCTGGTTTTGATTCCGCCTTATCTTTAGTGACCAAAGTTTGAGATGGTTTAGTCCTAGGGCCCTTATTAAATGGTGTGACGGCTATAAGGTTCCTTTTGATTGCACTAGAGGACGATGCTGAGATAGTGGCTGCATTATCCACAACATTCTTACCTTTTAGAGTACGAAGTGTTTCCTTTAACTCAGCCAAGACCAGATTTTTATCACAAATTTGTTCCCTCAAATCAGATATTTCCACCAACTTTCGATTCAATTGTTCAATCAAGGATTGATTATGTGCAGTGTTATTAGCACATGCGGACTTTACTGAATCGAAGAGTCGTGTATCTTTCTGTTTTAAGTTATCAACTTTGGAAAAAATCTTGGAAACTCGATTATCTAGATCAAGTTTAAAATTCTCAGCAGCCTAAAGTACGTTCACACGGTTAAGCTCCTTAGATTTCTCTATTTCTATCGGCAAAGATTTAGCAACTTTGTCACTTGGCTGACGCTATTTTGATTGTAAATTCAATCGAAAATTCTTTTCAAAGTTTGCATCATCGATATTAACACCTTCGAATGACGTTTCAAAGATTTCTTGAATAAATTGTTGCTTGCATTCAAGCGAAATACAATGTGTTTGAATCTCATCAAAACGTTTTGAAAGCGAAGAATATGAATCTTGAAGCTTTAAAAATTCAGCGTCGGATTCGTGACAATTACTATCTACCACATTATCCACTGATTCAACATTATGCACAATAGAATCATTATCAACACTTTTATTCACACAGACAGAAACTATATCATGAGACATCACTTGCTTCAGAAGCTGATCATTTTGGCGTGAAACCCGTTCTATTTCAAGTAAACTGTTTTCATAAGCATCATCCATTTCATTGAAAACACGTCTAACTTCTTCTATTTCCAAAAGCAAATCTTGATCAAGAGTACTAATACAAGCTTTAACATTCTTTACAAACGGAACAATTTCGTCTTGAAACGCAGCTCTAGTGTGCTCAAAGTTCCATTCACCTTTCGTTATGACCGAAGCCGTCGTACGTTCCAAAATGACCTTGTCAAAATCGGCTAAGTGTTGGTGTACCGCATTTAAGTTAACGGACGCCTTACTTACCGGTGGAATTAACTTCGTTAAATCCGTTTTGACAAGTGTAGGAGACGTACTAGGAAGGTTTTCATTTGACAAACTTTGGGGCACAAGAACTGTCAATTTAGCTAATTCCTTTTGTAAGCGAATGCGGGTCTTTTTAGACAATTGATCTTTGTTATACTTATCATAATCAATCGTATGGAATTTTGAAAGCGTTTTATAATGAGTTTCATCCGCAAATGACTGTGTCTCCTCAGTACTACGAACAAAAGGTGCTTCCTTCGATTTGCCAATTAGGGTCATATCATAAAGACACGGAATATATTCCTGAGCTTGTTTTGCATAACCGGGATTAGGTGGTAAATCTTGAAGACGCTTAAGTTCGAGTTCTTTAAATGATTTAGTTAAAAGATGAACCTTTTCTGTGGAAGCGTATTGTTTTAAAAGCTGTTGTTCCTTAAATTTAAGAAGTTTGGTAGCATTAATTTCCGATTCAAACTTTTTAGACTCGAGAGTTTCGAAATCCATTTTAAGTTTCTGAAAATCATTGACAACCGACTCTTTTGCTTTTAATTCATTGGAAAGATTAGCTTTTAATGATTCTATTTCTTTCAAGTGTTCAATCTTTTCAAAACGAAATTGGTCAAATTCAGAACATGTTATTTTCTCTGCTTGAGGGACCATTTCAAAAGTTTTGACCTTTTCTTTATGCAAGGCAAGCTCAACAGTTAGGGTGGAATTCGTATCTACGGATTGTCTGAGGGCCATATGCATTTGATCAATAATATGTTTAGGCACCATGACCAAATCATGTTGAGCATAAGATTCCATACCCGTCGTAGCATTTGGTTGAGGTTCACTCAAATGTGTAGGATTGGGTACCACATCATTTGAGTTACTAGTTCCCGAATGCTGTTCGAGGTTGTCATTTTCATGCCCAACTTGATGTTGGTTATCATCATTACCAAGATTGGTTGTGGTGGGTACCTCACTGACGACATCAGAACCGTAGTGAGAGAGATTAGCAACGAGAGCAGTTTGGGCAGAGTGAATGTCATCACAATCAGAATCATATGCGTCAAGATCATCTGCTTGATAAGCTGCATTAGAAGTGGAAACGACTTCAATGCCTTCAGTATTTGCTGCCCCTGGGTCTACAAGAAATGTTAACTGCTCTGAATCCAAAATCTTCCCCTTAGACTGAGCATCAACCAAATACATCTTCTCACGAAACCATGCATCATCCCTTCTCCTTTTCGGCTGAGTGCATTGCCTAGCCATATGACCTTGTCCTCGGCAATTGTAGCAAGTCACAACCTTTTGAGGACCAATGGGACTTCCATTTCCATTAGCTTGAGAATTCACAGCTTGAGCATTTACAATCCTTGTAGGAGTTCCATATGAGTTTTGCCTTCCCTGAATAGGTTGCACTGTTACTTGACCATCTTGAACAGTAGCTTGTTGTCGAGGATTTGAAGAGGTGCGGAGCTGATTGTTTGTTGGTGGAAATCCCCTAGTTGCAACAAATTTTGACAAGTAGGCAGTGAGATGGTTTAGAACATCAGCTGGCGTATCATTTGGAGTAAAGACCAGTGCTTGGATTGGTGGAAGTTCATTAGAGTAGAAGGCTTGTGCTGGTTGTGCTTCAATAGGAAAGTATCCTTGCCGAGGAGTATAGCCCATTGCAGAAGTGTTGGCTTGTGATGGTGATGTCTGATATGGTGGTTGCTGCGGAAAAGATTGTTGATGAACACTTTGTTGAAATGCTTGCTGTGGCATCATTGGTGGTTGATAAGATGGTTGCTGATAGGTGTGTGGTGGTGGTTGCTGCAAGTATGATGGTTGTTGATAAGTATAAGCCATGCTTTGTTGAGAAGCATACATTGCAAGTGGATCATGAACTGGAGGTGTAGACAACCGAGCCTCGATCACATGACATTCGTGTTGTTGAAGAAAAGCTTGAAGTTGATCCACATTGGTGTTATGCAAGTCCTTAGCCAATTTAACATCCGTTACGTACTTTTTCCATTCTGAAGGAAGAGTGTTCAAATACTTGGTGTTCAATTGGAACGTAGGAATTGCCATGCCATAGATATTGAGCTCATTCAACAATAGGGTAAATCTCAGATATTAGTCATTGAGAGTCTCCCCTGGCACATAGGCAAACTTATCAAAAGTATCATAAAGCTTACACTCTCGTTCTTGTTTAGTTAACGAGGTGCCTTGCATGAGGACACGAATTCTATCCCATAACTCTTTGGCAACTTTATGTTTGCTGACGAGTTTGTAGACATCTGGAGGAAGGGCTTGGAGAATGATGTTTGTAGCATACTTATCACATTTGTCTTGAATCTTCATATCTCCAGTCAATTCACCTGTTGTGCGAGGACGAGTAGTTGTACCTTCCGTCACTGTACCATAATCTAATGGTCCATTGAGCACCGATGCCCAAATGAGATGTCCATTCTCTTTGTTCAACATGTAAAGTTCCATTCGGGAAGTCCAATCCTCGTACATAGACTTCTCCAACATTGGTGGACGATTATCCTTACCCGAGAGGATGGACTTATCCGTAAGAGATGTGTACACCATTTCGATAACTTAAGATTTACAAACGTTGATCGATCAATGAGAGAAAGTAAATGTGTTTGTTGTTGTGAGTTGAAGTCGAGAAACAGTGTTAAAATCCCCTAAAATATGTTCTCGATAAACCAAAAATTCCAAGTCAAAATTACACACGATTTTGTTCGAAATTTTTTAAGGAATTATTTTTTATTGTCGGAATGTCGATCGGAAAGCTGTCGGAATACCCTGATCGGAATATCAAATCGGAATGTACCAAAATCGGAATACCTAATCGGAATACCTAATCGGAATGTACCAAAATCGGAATACCAAATCAGAATGTACCAAAATCGGAATACCTAATCGGACTGTATCAAAATCGGAATACCTAATCGGAATGTACCAAAATCGGAATACCTAATCGGAATACCCTGATCGGAATGTACCAAAATCGGAATCCCTAAACCCTATTCCGATTACACTGATCGGAATGTCCTATAAACCCTTTTCCGATGACCTGATAGGAATAAATCCCACTTTTCTCGGACAAAACTCAACCAATTCGTGATTTTAAGCCAAAAAATGATCAAAACACCAAAAATTTTTGTGTTTTTAGCCAAAGTAACAATACCAAATCACTACCACAACTATATAGATGATTTGTATCAAGAAAAAACCATAAAAAACACAAAAAAAAAATTGGACGTGTGTTTATATAGATCAAAAGGCTACAAAAATCAAGAACACAAACACATAAACAATACAATCATCCCATGGCTCTTATACCATTTGTAGGATATGTAAATCTTGCTTATGTTTTAGAGAGAGAAAGAGATAGAGAGATGGTGAGAACACACACACTTAGAGAGAGAAAGTGAAAGAAAAACACTTTTCAACTATGTGTAAAAATGAATAACCACACTACCCTCTCCACCAAAGTAGAGGGTTTATATACCCAAGCCTTGTAATGGGCTTGGGCTTACATGTTTGGGCCGGCCTACACATGTTATAGGCTAGGCTTGGACTTGTTTGTTAAATAACGATGTCTAGACTACGAGCTACTACTTAGAATATTGTCGGAGTGACCGAATCTTCCTAAATACGTATAAACGTATTTCCAACAACGTGTCCAACCAATCATAAGTATTTAAAATACAAAAAGGAAAGGAGTCTAAGGTAATTCCCATCCTAAGCACATACTCGTAAAGCTTGATTCCTGTCTTTAAGTACCTGTCGTATGAGACATGAAAAGAAATACGGTTGAGCAATATGCCTAGTGAACGGATATAATGACATGATAGAATAATGGTAACATAAGAAATAAGCATGAAATGCAGCAGAATTAACGTGCATGTTCTGGTTTTAAAATCTAGGAGATGATTTATGAATATGAAAAATAACTGAAATGTCATAAGTTATACATGTAATATAAGTATATGCTCACGAGCTCATATAAGTCATAACATATTATCAACGTGTGCATGAATAAATAGAGGGGATGCCTCGTCATGCAATTAGAGGGGTGACCTCTAATAATAATAACATGGGTGGAGGGATCAACTCCAATGTGATGGGATATAGAGTACACACCATACCAATCACCCTGTACGTGTAAACCAGTAAACTAGGATGCACCCATTATGGCCAACATGTAACGTGAAGGGACGCCGCAAAAAATTACTCTCATCGCGGGAGAGTCATGATAAGGTGCCTCATATGTCATGGTTATGGTACCTCTATAACTAGGTGGTAATCATGTAAGTCATGGTCATGCATGTATATAGCTCGGGCAATTACGCGGGTTATGAAATAAATAAAATAAGAGCATGGCAAACAATGAAAAGTTTTATAATATGAAACTAGGGAAAACATGTGGCATAGCAAACGAAAATCCTAATCATGAAGAGAAAGGATGTCCTTACTGAAGGACGGAATAACCGTACCTTGTGTCCAGCAAGTAGTGAAAGAGACGAACAACAGAAAGTACTACTCCGACTTCACGTGAGCTACATGATAAAGGACGTGTATGAGTTGCGTGTTCATTAATAAGTTACTTGTTCATGGTCTTGGTTACTTGTTCATGGTCTTGGTTACTTGTTCATCATCTATCGCGTCTTTCTTTAATGTTATGCGTTCATGTGTTCTTGATTAATGTATTTCATGATTCTTGTGTTATTATCCTTGGTATTTCCATAATTAGTAACTTTACATAAATAACAGGTTTCCATATATAGTAACTTTCTAAAAATAACATGTTTCTATAAATAGTAACTTTCCAAAAGAAGCATGTTTCTAAAAATAGTAACTTTCTAAAAATAGAAGGTTTCTATAAATAGTAAGTTTCCATAAATAGTAAGTTTCTATAATTAGTAAGTTTGCATAAATAGTAATAAGATTGTTTAATAT